>JAFBJW010000070.1:4157185-4860196 GCA_016785235.1 Pseudorhombus dupliciocellatus
CACACACACACACACACACACACATATGTGTGTGTGTGTGTGTGTGTGTGTGTGTGTGTGTGTGCGTGTAAAATAGTGTATTGCTTATGAAATCCATGCAGTCTATCCATCCATCCATGTTTCAGAAAATTAAATTTTATTTATTAAATGAACACATTCTGAACTCTTTTAAAAAAATCAAAATTGCAGAGTTGAAAGTCGCTTTCAAATGAATTAAAAAGCTGAACTTAAGAAAGAAGAAAGAAATTAAAAAAAAACTTTGACTTAATAAGAAGACATGATACACGTTTTTGTGGCCTAAACCTAACTCCACCGTAGTGGGTAAGATGGTGGCACACAAATAACGGGGCGTTGTTGCCGAGGGAAGGAGTTTTATAATCCGACTGCACTGTTATTGTTCACGGACTAACTCTCTACCTGCTCCGACCGCCGTCTCGATTCCTCCTCGCCCGACTCTCTCTCTCTCACACACACACACACACACACACACACACACACACACACTCACTTCGCCGGGGCTCGTTCGCAGCGGCGCACCTCGTCAGCGCGCATGCGCTCTCACAGTCCCGTTCACGCACTGAGCTGCCTATACGACACAGTCAGGTTTTTTTTTATTATTTGTTCAGATGTCAGAATAGTTTGTCAAACGTCCTGGGGTGGGTGTCGGGGCTGAGGACAGACTCCGGCTGTGTGGACTCCTGGAGAAAAGAAGGAGTCCAATAGGCGCAGGGAAACATCAACTCCCCGGTGTTCATCTGGAGTTAGGATGGGTAGAGGTTCATCATCTTATCCTCTGGCAGATACACGTGTTCATTTATTATTATGGTGCCGAATTCCCCCTTAAGTGGCTGCAAATAGTGACAAGTGCCTAGACTTTGCATTGTACAGGCTCCTCAAACGCTATATCTCTACTGTTCTAAAAAATGTGAGAATTAGATCCCTGAAAACAGAACACAGCCATTTATAATTTAAAAAAAAACTGTGTACTTATATATTTTACTGACAAATAGTTACAGGAGTTTATCACATGCTCGTGCTACAGCACACATCTCAATATGCAGAATGTGAATATTTTAATGTGAACAAAATGTGATCTCTGAAATGTGTACACGTCTCAGTTCTTCCAGAGCAGGACCCTCACCCTGACATACTGTACATCACAGCACACAGCTCATAAAACACACATTTCCTCTGTCTTTTAAAATGTAAGTGGGCCAAATGACTGTAATTAAAAGCAATGTAATGGAAATCACTGCTGTTATTTAATTATTTTAATAAGTAACTTGTTATGATCTCAGGTTTTTGACTGGTGTTGCTCACAGTGGTCCAAGGAATGCTCAGGTAGTCTGTGTGCATGTGCACATGAAACATTAGGGGGAGATGTCTCGACCTACACAATCCCTTCAACACAAACTGGCTATTTTAATCATGTTGAAACATTTATTGCAGGACTGTTGCATTCGACTACTGCACTGATTGGGCTCCAGAACAGATTGATCCGATTTCCCTGACACAAACCTGGGGCTGTCAAGAATACTTTCTCAATTCCACCAGGGCTGACATTGACAGTTAGAATCCCCAGTCCAGCTGGGAAAACAGAAGCATCCAAATCTGTTTCTGAAGTCTAGCAGAGATTTGATTTCATCTTTCAGGTCAGATATGATCAGAAAGGCCAAGGATGGGAGCGACTGTAGTGAACTCCAGGTAAAAGCTGTCTGTCCTTAGTGTCGTGGCTGTCTAATGAGACGAGAAGCCCCAAATTTTGTGCGTTTAAATGAACACAAACAGAGCGAGGAGGGGGCTGCCAGTGTCTGAAGATAATACAGTATTTACAGTGAAGAGGCGGTGAGTGTGCTGGACAGGAAGTGGAGGAGGAAATGAGGTGCTTCATATTAAAACACGGTGATTTAGGACAAACAACTACAGAGCCTCCGGTGTGCTTGTCCCTTAATTTCTTGTCCTAAGCTATTTCATCCATTCTTAAATGCAGTCCTCTCCCGTTGCCCCCCCCCTTCTTCTACTGGAGCATGTCCACAAAAGCGTCAAATTCATCGATGTTTTTCTCGTAGACGGCCAGTTTCTCGGGCAGCGAGTCCTGCAGGAAGAAAACGAAAATCCAAGATGTTAACATACATTTGTCGACAACTTTGGCAAGTGTCCCAGCGTCCCAAACATATGTGTTACCAGGTCATCGGCCATCGACTGGGAGCTGATGTGTAGTGAGAGACTGGCCAGTTGTGGAGGATTCTGGAACTCTCTGTAGAAGGTGCCCAAATCCATTGGCAGCAAGTCGTCTTTAGAGAAGGCAGGCCTCTGCAAACAGGCGGGTAAAATGAAGATAATATCTGAATAGAGTTTTCCACGACTTACATCCAATGTTTCGGTAAGAGAAACTATGGACAATGAGTACGTACAAAGTCTACCATGACGAAGTCGTCCTGCTGGCCCGATCCCTCCGAGCCCTGCGAGTGAAGGCTTGCCTGCAAGGGGGACGGGCAGGGGGGCGAGTCTGGTGGCTGCACCTGAGCGCAAAAAGCAAAAATATCTCAATACAGAAAAAAAACAACCAAAAATGACTCCACTTATCCATCAATAAAGATGAGACAACAATCACAGGTCGAATGTTACCATGGGATCACTCTCCTCCGAGTCCAAGCCTCGAGGAGCGAACGCAGCAAAGGGCAGGTCCAGACAGGCCGCTGTTAACTATACACACACACAAACAGTTTAAATGTAATGTTCCCTTCAGTGACTCCCCCCCCACCCTACAATGACCAGATGTGATTTACCTGTGTGGCGGGTTTGCTGACAAAGGCTCCGACCTTCCTCGTGAACGCATTGAGAGACTCCACTGGGTCGGAGGGGGAAGCGCTCCTCCTCCCTTCATCGCTGTGCAACAGGGCGTCATCATCGCCGCTGGATATCGGGGTGGGGGACGCAGATATAGACGTTTCATTGGGTTCACGTCCATAACCAAGAAAAGCTGCCACATGTAACCCTCGCAGAACTTTGATGACACTAAGTTTACGTGAGATTTACCTGCTGCCGGGCGTGTTAGGGGCGTGCTCAACTGTCAGGTGGGTGTCTGTCCCGTGAGGATAGGCAGGAACCTGCGCAACCCCGCCCTCCCTCACAGCATGTAAGACCTGAAGAGATCAAATCAATGATACTTGAGGTATTACATTTAAAATTCAAGTTGAACGTTGAAGGGATTGGCGAGTAACGCAGCGTCACCTGGTTTGGATTGGCCGCCGGGTGACAAAGATCGGCGGCTCCCGCCAGAGTTGGAGGATGGTAGGAGAGTCTGGAAGCATAAAGCTGAAGGGAAACAGGAAAAACTCTTGTGAGAACAGAGGTGTGGTCTTGCTACCGTAAAATACGAGATGGAGACAATGATTTGAAATTAAGATGGAAAAAATTAATCTCGTGGAAAACCAGCGAACTGAAGTCACAACATAAAGCTTTTAGTGAGTGATGGAGCTTTAAACAAGGAGAAAAGAATGATGGTGAAACAAAGTTGATCAGTGCAGATCCAGCACGTCAAACATACACACAGTTGCCAGCACAGACTCACAGTGTGAGTGACAAGTCCAGGAGCCAAAGGAAGCTGCAGACTGTCCAGAGGGAGGGGCTTGGGCAGTTTAGACGGAGACGGACTCAGTGTGCACACACACTGAGATAACAGGCACACGCACACACAAAGAAAAAAACATTCAATAAAAGGACATCAGGAAAGAAAAGACAGAGAGAAAAAAGAAGTAAAGTGAAATAAAATCAGGTATGGAAAACAGAGAGAAAAGTCAAAAAGGTTAAAGAGCGAGAACGATAGAAGGAATTGTGTCATACCTGAGAGGGAGGGGAGGTGGAGAAGGAGGTGGTGCAGACCTCCTGCGAGTCCTGGACTCCTGCATACTGCCCTCCGTCCTCATCATCTGGAGCTCTGCACACAAACAAATTCAGTTTCCTCTGTGAAGCGAAGTTGCGACGGGTCTCATCTTCAGTTCCCAGAACTCTCCGTCCTCACCTGTAGTTGCAGGGCTGGCCCATGTTGGCAGGACGCTGGCTGCCGCTGGGAGGATCCACAAAGTGATCCACGATGATGCCCATGATTGGAGCAGATCGCTCAAACTGCCTGCAGAGGACGACAAATCAACTTCAGTAAAAATCAATAACTCCCTTTCAAAAGAGAAAAATCAGATGGGGGGAGTTGTGGTTACCTGTTAGACATGAATGCCAGGTTGGTGCGGTAGGCACAGGAAAGTGTGACCGTGCCGACCGGGGTGCCGACAACACCGACACGCACCGTCTGGAAACCTTAAAGACAGGAAGTGATGTATAATTAGGTCAAAACAGAGAGCTGTTTGAAAATATGTGTCGTGCAGTTACCTTCCCCTAATCCATTCAGCTGGACTTCTCCAAAATAAATCCTGGACAGACAGAAACACACAACAAACAGGGATGTTTAGACTGAATTATACTGGCTTAAGTGACCAGAGGGTAGGGGGGAGTCCACATACCTGTATAATATCACATAGTCATGTCCCTGCTTTCTGGACAGTTTATAAGCAGGTGTTACTCTGGTGATGGCCAGCAAAGACTTCAAAAGCACAGACAGCCGGTTGTACACAGTATATGACACCTTGATGTCTTTATCGCACCTGTGGCAGAAACAGAAGACAACATCTTATTAATATTAGAACTATAACCACCATACATTATAATACATAATATCTGTGTTGCTTTTTTATTTGAAGTTCTAATTGATTCACTCACTTTTCATTCATCTCCAAGCACCAAGTCTCTAACTCCATTGAGTCGCCCTGAGAGGGAAACAAACAGAGACAAACAGATGAGCACGGGGATGACATCTTCGTTTGAAAAAATATTTGATCAATTTTCTGGGTTTTTTTGTTTGTTTGTTTTTTTACCTCCGACGTCTTCAGGGAGATCTCAACACACATGGAGCGCCCGATGCCTGGAAGTTGACCCGCCAGTGCTTTCTTGGCCTCATGAGTCACCTCTGGTATGTCTTTGATGGCCAAATTAAACTGAAGGACAATCAAATGAAAAAAGTACTATAAAAAGATAATATTACAATAGGAATAATAGAGGGAGAGAGGATTTGTTTACCCAGTCTGAGCCTGTAGGGGATGAGGACGAGCGCGTGCAAATTTTCTCACCGAGTCTGGCTTGGACTATAACCTGAACAGTCTACACACACATACACACACACACACACACACACACACACACACACACAAATGAAATTGTCACTAACGTGCGTAGATGACAAAGTACATTGCATCAGCGCTTGTTACCTTCAACGCAAAGAACTTGATGAACTTGTCCAAGTCTTTTTTATCCTGGGGACTTAGGTCACTGTCCATGTTGTCACGACCCTGCAATCCAACATTGGCGTTGACGTGATTAAATCATATGCTGGTGGAGAAGTCAATGCCATTTAGGAATATCCACGGTTTTAATTCCACCACTATAGACAAATAGTGACGCAAATGAAATGTTTCCATCAATAGCAGAAGCTGTTGTTATTGGCCTCTATGTAGCAGCAGCCTCTGTCACCACCCACGTAGCGAGAGGCCTCCACGTTGACACGAGATTGTCCAGTAAGATTTGGAGGTCACGTTAAACTACAAGACGCTGACATCCAGTTTGCATTGTACACAGCGCGATCTTATACATTTAAAAGCAATGCAGCAGTGATTGAATCTTTGGTTGTTGTTTCTCGGTTCACAGGGGGAGTGGGTCAGTGACACAGTGTGACGAGCTGAGGCTAGCTAGCTGGCTAGCTGGCTGCAACGCACTTTAAAACAAAACAGCAAAACTTACATTAGCTCTCCTCTTAAAGATGAAGCTTCAATGAAACTAAAAGCGGGCCCACAAACGCGACGAGGAAAACTGCGCTCGACGACAATTTAGACACACATCTCAGATGTACACAACATCAACGACGCCTGTTTATCTCCTCCATGTCAACGTGTTTGGGTTGCAGCGCTTTCGCACCGGCACATTCGTAGATCATTGTAAAATTATAAACTCCAAATGAAGACCTGAAAAAACAAAAATATCCTAAAGAGGACAACATATAATTACAAGCTATTTCATTACATTTGTTGACGACGAAACGTCAATTCATACTTTCAACACACTGTGACGCTTCTCTTGTGTCGAATGTGCGACTCAGCAAAGAAGGTGAGGTGTTCCTGGTGTTTGTTTACATGACAAATGCTGAACGACTTGATTTAGGTAATCGACCGTTTCTTTACTATAATAAGCATTCCCAGTCCATTCACAATATCTTCTGTTTTAAATTATAAGCAGCACCTTACCGGGTGTATATATTAGGCTCCATTTGGACCGGAAATCTAAAAACAAGGCATATCTAACACAAAGAAGCTTGTTAGCTTGTGTTAGCCGCTAACTCTAGTCCTTACTACTGTACTACTACTTCGTAAGTAGTAAGTGGTTGGTGCTGTAAATGTTAAATATGTTTCCTAACAAGACTGTTACAATGTTAAGAAACATATTTAACATTTACAGCACAGATGGTGATGGTGGTAGAAGCAGGAAGTAAAAATATTCATTGGAATATAACAGTAAACTCATGACTTCATGTTTATGCTCTGCAGCATGGCGATCTCTATAGCCATCTTGGATTGTGATTTATTGCTACATGGTCGAGGTCAAAAGACACTGGATCGCTTTGAGCTGGATTCTGTCTCGGACACCTTCCTCCTTGAACATTTTGGCTTCCCCAGAGACTTTATTCTTTATCTGGTGGAATTATTACGAGAAGTGAGTGTGTCTTAAAGCTCCATTTAGAACGCACATATGCCCGATATTGTATTGAATGTGTCCACCGCTGTGTCGCATCTGTTTTAGGATTTGTCAAGGCGTACACAGCGGTCCAGAGCCATCAGTCCTGATGTCCAGGTGTTGGCGGCGTTGGGCTTCTACACATCTGGCTCATTCCAGACATCCATGGGTGATACCATAGGGATCAGCCAGGCTTCGATGTCACGATGCGTGTCCAACGTGACCAAAGCCTTGGTGGAGAAAGCTCCAGAGTTCATTGCGTTCAACAGGTGTGAGCGGCATTTCAGCAACTTTACACAGTGTCACAAAGAAACAAAAATCAATCAATAATAATATTTTCCAAGTAGGGATCCTTCCAGCAGAGAGCTGTCCTCCCAGGATTTCAAGAAAATTGCAGGCTTTCCAGGAGTTGTGGGAGTGCTGGATTGTGTTCAGGTTTCTATACATTAAACTATATTAACTGTACAAATTATCGGTTTGTATAACAGGCAACTAATTTGGCTTCCTCCCTCTTCTTTGCTCTTCATTGTCAGGTTGCCATCAAAGCTCCAAACAGCGAAGACTCAACGTATGTGAACAAGAAAGGGTATCACTCTGTGGCCTGCCAGCTTGTTTGTGACGCCCGGGGACTGTTGCTCAGCGCAGAGACCAACTGGCCGGGCGGACTCAGAGAATCAGAAGTTCTGGCAAGATCTGCTCTTCATAAACAGCTGCAGGAAATTGACAATGGCTGGCTGCTGGGTGAGATGGGGATTTTTAGATGTTTGTTGAATGCAGAGAGGCAGAGAGGCAGGAGGTAAAAATGTTTTCTGTTTCCAAGGTGATTGTCGTTACCCTTTGAGGAAGTGGTTGATGACCCCGGTCAACAACCCAGAATTCTCTGGAGAGTTTCAGTATAATCTGGCGCACAGTACTACCCTTGAGATTGTGGACAGGACATTCCGAGCCATCCAGACCAGATTCAGATGTTTAGATAGCACCAAAGGATACCTGCAGGTAAAATAAAAAAATGAAAACTGCACATACCAGCAGCATAAGCAGCGTTGGATATTCATCTCTCATCTCCTTTGTGTAGTACTCTCCAGCAAGAAGTTCATCCATCCTGCTGGCCTGCTGCGTCCTCCACAATGCCTCCTTGCAGTCGGGATTGGACGCCTGGACTCTGGAAAGGACGGACCCTCCGGAGGAGCCAGAGAGCTTGGAACAGAGGCCTGAAGACCGCGACAGCGAGGCGGAAGACCTCAGAAAGATGGTCATACTCAAACACTTCAGCTGAAATGGAGCCTTTAATCTCATAGCAAATCAAAATCATGTTGAGTTCAAAGGCGATCAAAGCTGAGTTAATAGAGAAAATCCATGGACACAGTGTTGCTGATGCAGTTTTTTAATATTTTGCTGGTTTCTACTCTACTGACTACACTAAGATAACATGTGTATATATGGAGGAACATGCAAGGCACTGTACAACAAACCCAGACAACGCTCTATCCAAACACATTTCAAACAACTGAACCCGCTGGAGTGCTGGATTTACTCTCTGGACGTTTCTTCAGATATTCATGGAAAGGTCGGAATAATCGAGCAGCTCCTGGTGTTCTATTCAAACTGTGTCGAGCTATTGTGTCGTCCAGGTTTCTTCACAAGTCGAAAAACCCACCCTTTCGGTTACATTTTTGAACCCTCCCCACTTTAATCCCCCAAAACTCTACTGATTTTAAATCTTTCCCCCCACTTTCCACAGGTTTAAGTCTTGGACGATGTCACAATATAATATTAAAAAAAAGAAAAGTAAAGAAAAAACAAGGCCCTTTATTTACAACATCTGCACATGTGGTTGTAATTAATTATGTACACTGGGGCATTGAAACTGTGAAGGTTGAGAATGGCAATGGTGGAGTGACGGGCTGCAGTCACGTGATGCTTCTGTTTGCACTCGGCACACGAGGGACACAAAATGAAACAAAAAAAAAAAGGGGTTTCCATCGCCAGAATTTGGACTTATTACCTCCCAGGACATGGACAAGGACATATTTCAATCTGAGGGAATACCATGACATTGTTAGAATAGTGGTGAAGAAATAAGTGTCGTTTAAAAATGTCCTGGCATTCCCTCAAATATCTTCCTGGAATGATTTAATCCCCTGATTGGCTTAAATCAATATATACACATTTTCTACAAACAGGAATAAATACAACATGCACTGCTGTCGCATGAGCACTTTTCAAATTGATGTTTTGATGTTTCCTCATTTCAAGCATAACACAGTTAATGTTAAACATGATTGTCAATATCTGAAGTATCAATTTCTTTGGACATTTGAGTTCAGAACAAGTCAGAGGATTAAAAAAATTATATTATAGGTTCAGTGAGAACAAAATGCATTTTGAGATTATAACAGGGGTGTACGTGCGACAGCAGTGAAACAAACACTGTATTACAGTTAAACAGACACAAACAGATCATGTTAAGGTTTTACAACTCATGAAACACCATGTAAACAACACATATTATAAAACTTCACATCATCCTAAATGCCAGAACACGACAGACAATTACATTTTTTTTGCATAAAATAAATATGCCCTTTTTTGATGCTCGGAATATATTATAAGTTATAAGTATTTTTGTTTTCGTTTTTTGTAAACATTATTTAGAAAAAAAATGAAGAGAAAATAAAACAAGTTCAATATTTCTTTTTTTTTGGTTGCATAAAATAAATATGCTCTTTTTTTTGATGCTGCAAATATATTATATATACAATTTTTTTAATTCCATAAAAATATTTTTTATGTCATGTTTCCCCTGCCTCTGTGAGGACCTCTTCGATACTCTGTTGGAACAAAAACACAGTTTCCAACCCAGAAAGTACTGATGTTGGGAGAGGGATGTGGAAATGAAAAACCAGTTTCCAACCCAGAAAGTACTGATGTTGGGAGAGGGATGTGGAAATGAAAAACCAGTTTCAACTGCTGAGATATAGATGATAAAGGCTGGACGTAAACAAAATGTTTTAAAACTTTCCAGGCTTAGATACAGTATCAGGCTGAATTACCTAGTCACATCTGAAAGGCACTTTTTTTAAAATGGCAATGGACGTCTATTTTTTTAACACACTGACAGCTCTGCTTTGGTAAAGTGTCAGGACAAAGACAGAAGGATGCATTTAACTGGTTGAAAATAAAAGAGCTGACGTGGTTAACCAATAAGACGATAGCTCTGCTCTATTTGGGGTACTTGAAAGGTTCGCTGTGTCTTAAGTTCAAATGTTCAGGTCTCTTTATAATCAAGTATCTTCAGGTGTGGCAGACTGTTGAAGTGAGGCACGATTCCAGGTGGAGAGGAGTGCAGTGTCTGAGTCACTCACGGAAAGGACGGTGGTTGATTATGGACACGCTGATGTGGAACCCCGGTGAGTCCAGGGATGTGGATGTTGTAGGCTTGTTAGGGGTCAGAGGTGAGAGGTCATGCGAGGAGGGGATGTGCAGTCTGTCAGAAAAACTCAGAGGCTCCGTCTGCTTTCGTTTCCCTTTGGGACGGATGGAAATAAAATGAATGAAAAACGTTTGACATATCGAACAGGACGATTTGAGCATCGGCAGAGTGCGTCTGTTACCTCCGGTCCAACTCTGGCCCAGTGGTGTGGTTTCTGTGGGCGTCAGCGGTGTAACGGCTCGTCTGGATGTGAGAGCGGGCCTCGGACTGTAGCCGCTCCCCTTCTGATGTCACTAAACTCTCCTCCAACGGGGCCCCCTCATTGTAGAAGAGCAGGCTGCGGGAGCGGACTGCAACACAAAAACACTGCGGCTCTTATTTTCATGTCATTCGTTACTTTACTCTGTAGAATTTGGTTAATTTAAAAAAAAAATACATATTCAGGCATATTTATTGATAGATATTCTTATTTATTAAGCAACACTTCATCACTCCTCATTTTTTCCTCTATTTTAAATAATATCCAGTGGGGTAATGTGTCCAATTTCAAGATTTCAGGTTGGCAGACATTTTCCGTCAGCTCCTGGCAGAATAACATGCATGGTTAGCTCCCCGAGGGCTTTTCCCCTCCGTCCTTACTCTGAACGCCATAAACCGCGCACTGGGACGGCGGGAGATGAAAAAATACTTCTCGACGCACCCTGACTGGTGGTGTAGAGGTCTGCTGATGGAAGAGGGGGAGACTGGGAGGAGGAGGACGAGGTGTGACTGAGGAAGGAGAGTGGGGGGAGACAGGGGGTGAGGGAGCCCAACACCAGGACGAAACACACGGCCACCATCTGCACACAAAGGAGAAGACTTCATAAGCCTGCTGACATTCTACAGGTGTTTACACATCAGAAAAACAATAACAAGCTAACTTAGTTTCGTGTCTGAGAAACTGTAAGTAAATATGAGATGAGTATTTACATATAAAGATTATAAGGAAGAGCGGGACCCAGATGTTTTCCTTTTTGAAAAGACATTAGTCACACGAGACTCGAATTGTGGCGTTTGTGGTTCCTCCGCCTTCTGCAGAGAACCGAGAGTCGAGTCTGAATCTGGGCTAATTAAATCCCAGACTTTTCATTCGTGTCTCCAGACAAACTATTATCCATTTGACACGCGTGCGAGGAAACTGAACAGAAACCAACAATGAAAACGACGGGGCATGCTCGCTTGTCAGCAACGATTCGAGTGTAGAAAAACCGACATTAGAATTTCAAAATATATATATTTTACCATGAGGCACGTCCCTGTTTGAGTTGAGGCCATTTTAGAACGGGGAACGACTTTCCCCGCAATCAGCGACTGGAGCTTCTGGAGCTGCTGTAGCAGAGACCTGCAAGGAAGGAGACGCGGATTATAGACGAATGTTAACCGAGTTGGAACCACGGCAGCCGTGCGCAGCGTGCCGCTGGGATCTGGAGAGCAGGGTTCTGATGGTATGAGCTGCCGTGCCGCGCTCCGGCCACTGAGCGGAGGCAGAGAACCCAATACTCCTGCGCAAAACCAGACAGGAAGAAGTGGCCAATGACATTTTCTGCGATCGAATTAAACAACGAGAAGGGCAGCGCCTGTCCCATGCACTGGCGTGTTTCTGCTGCTCACACACACACACGACTTTGATGTGAAACCGCAGCGATTTACTGCCTCGGCTTAAAATACACAGGACTTCCAAAGGTCACGGCGGCCGAACGGGGCGACGGGAAGTGTGTGTGTGCATTAAATCAACATGAAACAGACACTCTGAGGCAAAATCCTTTTAGTTTTAATGCAGCAATCCCTCTGTTTTTAGAGTTAAACTGATCCAGAGCCAGTATCTGAGAATACTCTCAATACTACTACTTCTTCCTTTTATATAAGGCCAGTCTTCTTCATACCACTACCTCTCTGTTTGGGGGTCTCTTCAACTTTTCAGAGGAAAAAATATTTTGAAACTGAGCACAGTTTAAATGCAGTGTGTAATTTGAGCTCCGACTATTCGTGTGCGTCTAATAAAGCGGCAGCACTCACCCAGCCGTGCATGAATCAGACGTGCAGTGCAGAGCAGCACGACCACTAATAACTGCATCTGGGCCATTTTTAGGAACCGGGGCTTTAAATTTGGTTCAGTCACTTCAGACATTTTTTTCCCCTCACACACACACTGTGTGGACTTTAATGTGTGAGACGGCATGCTGTGTGCTGACTCATGTTTCCCGCTTTGTGCCAATTCATTGTTCCTCTTTGTGGTGGGTTAACATTCGTGTGTGTGGCGGGCAGGGAGGGGGTTGCTTACCATGAGGAAAGCTACAGTTAAATGGCAGCTTTAATGACAGACTGAGCACCCCCCCCCCCCAACCCAAAACCCTGGATGCCACCACACCCACCCACTCCAGACTGGTTTCACATTGTTATAATAACAGAGGAAAGCAGTGGAGCTGGGGCAGCGTTACTCATGGAGGAGATACATTTCAGTCTAGTCACATTCTGTTATATACACAGAGGACATATAATCTACCGTCAGTTATATTTTAGGAGACAGATTAAAGAGGGCCAGTTTGCTCCAGCTTCAGTGTGTGTGTGTGTGTGTGTCTCACCTGTTGGCCGTCTCCAAGTTTTCTACTTTTCTCCACAGGTCGCCGTTTTCTGACGTGTAGCTCTCCACCCTGACACACACACAACCACACAGAGCTGTGACATTTGACCCGAGTTTTATGGAAAACATGTTTAGGAAAAAAAATGATGATGAGACGAGATTCTCTGCTAATCCCACTGATCTCACTTATCAATTCAACACCTAGCTAATCTCTCGTTCTAATCCACTGATCTCCTCTAGGAAGGGTCATCTGGTAATTCCGTCCTCATGTCCACAAAAGGCAGAGAACATCAACACAAAGAGCGTTTCTTCTTATCTCTCCGTCCTCTTGGTCCAGTTATTGGATGAGGACATGTCTTTATTTTCACTCAAAAGAGATTACAGGGACATTGTGTCACCAGCTGCAGGAGCCTCTCTGGGTGCGTAATGTATTGAAAGACTCGCACCTATGAAAGCAACATAAATACATGTCCACATTTTCCTGTCTCTGTCCCTCCCCCCCCCTCGGCCAGAGACGATTTGAATCTGACCCATGTGTTCAGCAGGTTATTGGAGTCGTGCCACTGCGAGGAATAACAAAAAGGGAAAAGAAAAGTGAAGGCGGGGAAAATAGCTGTCCGTCCACTTTTGATGTCCTTTAATGACTTGCAAGATGACGGGACGAGTGACGAAATCTAAATTCCCACTTTGCCGTTTTCAGAAACGAACTCCAGAAAATGTCCCTTTCCAGAGGATTCTGAAATGCCTGGTTGTTGATATAACACGGTTTATTCCTTTAAAACCATTCGAGGAGACGATAACGAGAAAAAAAACATTGCAAGTTGCAAAAATGACAAGTGGATATACCAAGGTAAACCTGGAGGAGGAATGAAAAAAAAACAAGAGTTAAGATTTTTTTTTTTCCAAGCCTTACTTTTTCTCCAGACATTCCACATACTCTTTCTTCTTCCTCCGACTCTCCTGAGCTGAGATCTGGGAAAGGACAAATATTAAGACCTTTGTTTTTTTAAAGTAATTTACAGGAGGTTCCTTTGGCCAAGCCGAGGGGACGGACCTTATTTTTAATCTTCCGTCTGACTCTCTTCAGTGCCTTCTCTTCACTCTTGGTGAGGGGGAGTTTGTTGGGTACTGGGTAACCCTCGGCCACCAGGGTCCTCTTCTCCTCCTCTGTCAGGATGAGGGGTCCTGAGCCCTGCAGCTTCTGCACAGCACAACAAACTCTTCATCCACAATTTGCTTTGGAAAGATAAATGTTGCTAATGTTGCTGAATGACCCACATTTTGTCAACAAGTGAAATAACTGATTCAACCCAGTAATAACGGTCCTAGATAAGTGACCTCTTATGCTCTTCCACTCACATGTGGTGCAGTGAGGAGAGGTGAGGAGGAGATGGCTGTGGAGGAGGAGGAGGAGGAGGAGGCCCGACCTCCTGGCCTCTGCTGCGGTTGAGGGGAGGATGGGGGCAGAGCGAGGAGGGGGGAGGATGGAGGGAGGGATCCATCGCTGTCTCCATGGTTACTGCTGGGAGGGGTGGGCGGGAGCTGGAGAGCATCGTCTAGAGTCGAGGAGAGAACTTTGTCTTAAGTGCATCGGATGCATTTTTGGTGAATTTGTATTGAAAATGTCTCTGTGCGTGCGCTGCACGTACCGCCGGGGAGACTGAGACACTCTCCAACCTCTCTGGGTTCATCTTTTATAGCCACTGGCTTCACCGTGTCTTGACCGCACTCCTGCACATACACCGTGCACAGAAAGTGAAGCCGAAAATAGTGAACATTCGGCGCTTCAGCGCTGTGTGTGTGCGGATTTACTCACCGAGTGCTTCCAGGCCGATCCTCTGTGTGGGGGGGCTGGGCTTAATATGAGAGGCGGGCCTTCCAGAAGCGGAGGATCTAACCTTTGACCCACATCGGGTTCCTCCTGTTTCACCAAGATGGCAGAGAGGTCCTGACTGAAGCTCCATTCGAATTCTAAGAAAGAGACGGGACATTTATACACACATGTACGAACGTTTTTAATTCTAAAAGCAGATTCAACTTCAGTAAACTGCATTTCTCTTCGTTGTAGGTCGTCCGCTGGGAAGTCACAGGGAGCTTATAAATCACGCTTTCAAAGGAGCTTCCCCAAATCATTTAAGCACTTCCTGACAAGGCTGGTTATTACAGACTGCTGGACGACGTCGCTCTGGCAACCGCCGTGCATAATTTGCCTCCAGCGAGTGTGCATGTGCCCTGGAATAAAAAAAGCACGGGCTGACCCAGCAGCTCATCTCGAGGATCCTTCCCAGGAGAAGGGACCTCGATATAAACGATATAGAAAACGCGCGTAATTTGGGTAGTCTGCGACAAGGGTGGGGCGCACAGCGACCTGGAGAAAGTATTTTTAGGGAGCTGAGTGCAGGGCTGCAGAAAAGCTCCTGGTGTGCATCTCCAGTCCTGCCTGCAGCTCCTAAAATGAACCTTGCTCTGAAGCATCATCACAAGTCATCAAATTGCATGAAAACCTCATTTCTGGATCGGAGGAGGAAGTGGAAACAAGTCATCCATGTTATGTATGCATACTTCCAAGCCCATCCCCCTGCACACATGCCAAGGAAAACTACATATAATTGGCTCAGATAAACAACATAGTGGTATTTAAGAGCTTATAGTTTATATATATAGACTTGAATGTCCTTTTCCAAAACCTCCTCCAGTGGGTTGAGGGCAGTGGACTCCTCCACAGTTTGGGGATGTGAAAACCAACACAGGACTTTCTCCAGGAGCCTCAAACGTCACAAAACAGGATTACCGAGTTCGCCGTGGACCAGCGATTTTAATTCCTCTCGGAAGAGACGGAGTCCAGATGCAGCGAACATTTTGCCCACAATGCATCCTGCTTGTCTGCACAGCGTGGTGACGCCCATAAGGATGTGCCCACCGGTGGGGCCTGTTAAGTGTGCATGCTTTCAATTAAAGCCCTTTGAACACGTGAAGCGATTCGGCGTCGCTCTGCCCTCGTCAGACGAGGGTCCCGCTAACGCCAGACGTCCGCTCCAACTTTTATGTGAGGGCTCTTATTTTAAGTTTGAGAGTCATTCTCAAGTGAAACTATCGCATCAGGTGTGAGGTTCACCATCACGTCAGCATTTTGGAATGAGCCGTGGACACCAGGATGTTTGTGACATCACACACACACCAAAGAGGTTCCCGTGGTGTATGGAAAGAGACAGGGGGCTTCTGTGTATGTGTGTGTGAACATGATTTTAATCACCTCCTGGTTTCCTAGCAACATCCTGCTGGTAAAATGCTCTGAACTTTACGAGCATGTGTAGAGGATGGAGGCGTGGGCCTGTCACAGAGCTGGTGGCCGGGCCTTGTTATCCCGTCCAAAAAAACAAATCAATCTGTCTTTCCTTCCTTGTCAAGCGTTGAGCCAACATTTGCTCTGTAATTAATATCAGGAATACACTCTGACGTCAGCTATGTCCAAAAAATCTGGCAGAGAACGAGGGGTCTCAAGCCAGAGTGATTTATTGGGAACAGCCTTATTGATTCCACATTCAGGTTTTTCAATGAGCTCAAACATCAAGTAACTTTCAAACATTTTCTCGAGGGGCCGTGTCATCAAAGCGAGACGATCGATGAAATTGCAAACATTTCCACCTCGCTGAACGGTGACTCACTGTCCAAATTCACTGGGGAGCTGAGGCGTCGTGTGCTTTCCGGCAGCTATGATACGTCAAAACGTCTGCTGTGAAAAAGCTCTGTCAGGACATGCTCTGTGTTAAAGGGTCAAAGGTTCACTGGGGTGTATATTAGCATTTTGGATTTCCCGATTAAATATTTCCACCGTGAGCCGTCATCCAAGTTACAGACGAAACAAAGATAATAAACATACATGCTTGGTTGGTTTTGTCAAATTCAAGTTTTGACATCAAGGCCAACACGGACACGCCTGCTGATTCCTTCTATTAATATTTACACTGTGTCTTTCAGCTCTGGTTGTTCTCTCCCACCTCACCCTTATCAATTCAAAGCAATGGGAGATTTTAGGTTTTGCAAAAACCATGAACGCTGGCATGTGAGGCATTACTGTGAATTGAATAATCTATTCACACAAAATGAGGAGAGATAATGCTGAGAGGCTGAAATGAATCATTTACAGGGTTCTCTTCAGATGCTGTATCAACAGAAAATACAATTCCAAGCAAACGCCTGTGTGTGTGTGTGTGTGTGTGTGTGTTTGTGAGCAAACTAATGGGGAGGTGGCAACTGTGTTTGATCTCAGTGGGACAGCAGCAGTATTAAAACTTAACATGGAGCAGCGCCGCGGGAGCTGCAATAAAATAAACAGCTTCTCTTTTTACTGATTGAGAACAAGTTGGGGAGGCCGAGAGCAAAAAAAAAAAAAAAAAAGAAAGTTACCACTGAATTCAAGAACAGGGACCAACATATTTTCAATGTCTAAAAAAAGGCACAGGGCGTAGTAAGCATGATGGTCCTTCAGAGTTTTGGAGACTACGTTTACCAGGTGGAGCGTCAAGTGCAGGAGATCGCCCTGAAGTCATGAGTGAGCGCTGCTCGAGCCACAAAAACGACACAGAAAAATGTTAATCCTTCCAGTCAGCACGCAGAGATGAGCCAAGGCTCCCACACACAGGCGATCGAGCAGCTCTTCACTGTTTCTTTTTTTTTTTTTTTTTAGCTCAATACCACCAACAGAAGTTCAAATTCAAACTGAATCCAAGTCAGATTTAAGTCTGTGTGTGTCTTGCACATGTGAGCTTCTGATAGGTTACATAACGACACATGGAAGCAAGACAACAATGTAACTACGACCCATTTGATGAGATTGTGAAGCAGTGTGGCATCGTGGGAGTTGACGTCCTCACCATCTTAACCCAAATCTCCCCAGGAAGCACGAATCCCATTCAAGGGAGAGGCAACGTAATAAAGAGAGAAACTTGATTAATTGCAAGTGACCAGTACAAATACTGGAAGTTCAAATTACAGATGAGTGGCTGACTGGGAGCAGTGGGGTTTTTTTCCGGTCGGGTTTGAACATTGTCGGAAACATTTTAGATGATGTAAGTTCCCAATCGACAAATGGGTCATGAAGAATTGCTCCGTATTATACCTTTGACACTCTTTTTACTCTGTGCACTTTAATTGGATTAAAAGGAGACAGCGAAGAGAGAAAACAGGAGAGACAGACACAGACAGGGAGGGAGAGATAACCTGACAGAAAGCGAGAGAGAGAGAAAGCGAGAGAGAGAGTTTCCGCTGGCTCTGGCTAAAGCTGCAGACTCAAAACCATATGCTTGTCATAGTGTTGTGTGAGTCTGTGTGTGTGTGTGTGTGTGTTAGGTGGGCAGGGCTTAGCTGGAGGAAAACTCCTCAGACCGGGATCACGCTGTGAGCAGCAGGATCCCCGGGACAAATGGAGAAGAGACATGCATGCACACAGACGGACGAGCGGAGGGAATGACACAGGTAGAGACAGAGGAAGACAGGGAGACAGCGGGGGGGGGGGGGCTCATGGGGAAGATGAGTCACTGAGACTGCTCTCCTCCTGCAGGCATGACCATATCATAGACAACAGCCTGAGCCAATCACAACACATATAATATGGCAGCGGATTCAGCCAATCAGAGACAGGCTGCGGACAGACAGAACCAGAACCAAAGGGCCAGAAATAATCAGCAGCAAGTTAGCACCTACCAGACTCTTGGTCCATTTTGACTGACAGGGCCGGGCTCTGGGGGGCGGAGTCTTCACTCAAGGAGTAGCTGTGCTCTGCCTGGATATCTGTTGCATTCAAAAGTGTTTTTCAGACACAGAATATCACAGACATTCACACAGGAATCCAACCAAAACAGAGGAATAATATCACAGGGGGTCTTTTGGCTGCTGCGCCATTGGAGGTTATTCAAGGTCATGCACAAATCTGAGAGCACCTCCAAACTAAAAGAATTCAAAGGTAAACAGCTTCAAGACAGCGGCCGGGCTTGGGAAAGTTTTCCACCGACCGATTCACTTTGCAATGAAAGGAGGAGCTGACCTGGACTGCTGTCGATGTCCATGTGTAAGGGGGAGGGTCTGTCTGCCAGCAGGGGTCGCTCTAATAGATGGTCGTCGAAGAAGCTGTTGAATAGCTCGCTGCTGAAGTCGTCCATCTGGTCGCCCGAGAAAGGCTGAAACGGCAGAAAAGAACAGATGCGGTCAAATCAAGTCATGTACTTGAAACATGGCCGCTGGACTCAAACACCAGACAGACAAATTTTTCGATGCGCTGATAGGTTTCAGTCTGGATGAATGAGTCACCGAGCTCAGAGATGCTGCTCTGGAAGCCTGGGACAGCGTGGTGCTGTGCTTTCACTGATTCACACAAAATGAGTCACAACCACACAGTGACAGAGACAACCTGATTTCATTAACAACAAATACAAAAAAAAAATAGATTTGCATTTGCACGTCTTCCTGGAAATTAACGTCATAGCCGATTAAAATAAATTTCCACCCAGCTGTTATAACAAACACAGAAACACGGGACCAACTTCAATATTTTCTCTGCTGTCAGAAAAATGGATCACATGTGTGTGGTGAGGGCCCAGGCCACTTCTGATGAACCGGCAAAGAGCCGGTCCAGCTCCGTAGTTTCCCCCCTCGGCCCTGTGAAGCACTGGAGCCTCTTCTGGCTTTCTCTGTGTTGGCTTTCCATCCCACATACCCCGCTGTCATCGAGCGGCAGGCCGCCCTGATGGATCCATAGCGTGTTAAAACACTTACATAGACACTAAATAATTTCCTTTCAGCCTTGGTTTATCGTTTTTTTTTTTAAACTTCTCTTATTCTGATATCGTTGTAATCAGCAAATGGTTTTATTGCCTCGTTAGATTTCTTGGCTGGATAAGCAGTGTGTGCCTAAAGTGAGCTGAGTCTGCTTCCCCACATGTCGGCCGGCCAAGTTTTGGGAGGATCCCCCATTGGCTGTCATTCTTTTACAAAAAGAACTGTTGCAAAAAGGCTTCTATTACTCCGACAGGGGGGCATTTACAGGTAGTGTTTTTCCAACTCAGGATGAATACTTGCTACTTATTTCAAAAGAGAGTTGTGCCAGAAAGTATAGTGTAATTAGGCGTGATAGGTTCAACCACCTCATTCGTTCCTGACATTCACACCGTTAACCCTGCGTTATCTCAGTGTCTGTGGGATGCCTGCAGCTGTTTCAAGAAACCACAAACACAAGGTCAACGCGCACACGCACGCGCACATGCGCCTTCATCCATAAATTAATGCTCATTCATTCATAGAAAAGAACCCGTCCCCCGTCTGTGATCTTAACATCAACAACCTGCACCCTGATAAGTCCTCCAATTGTCTTCTGACCTATGGAAAGGTCAGATAAAAGGTCACTGACAGCTGACATTCACCGATTCCGGTTCGAACTGACTGAACGGGACAGGAAAAAAAAAAGCCTAATGAGCGTCTCCGACGTTTTATGCTGGGACAGCTGCAGTCAAGAGGTCTGGACCTTTCATTACCTGAAGCGCTTACCTCTCTGCTGGGAAAAAAAGGATGACATTATGGAGTGCTAAAAAGCTGTTGACACTTTTAATAGCTCATTTCGGTGCTGGCGTGTCATTAGAGGGGAGGTGTGAACTGCACAGGGAAAAGAGCCTGAGAAGACAGACACAGGGAGTCATTATAAATGCAGAGACAGACTCGGTTATGCCTGTAATTAACGGCGGCAGCACCTCAACACGCCTCTCTCTCTCTCGTCTCCTCTCATTTGCTCACAGGTTTAGGTGGAACAGGGAAGGAATCGCTCATCCATGGACTTGAGAGGGACGTTTCCTCTCCTGCTGGAGGACAGAGCCCGGCAGTAGCAGGCCAGCAGAAGCCAGGCCAAAAAGTTTATGTCATCATGGCTTGACTATAGCAGTGGAAACCGTCGTAAACTCCTCAGGACGTCATGTAAAGGCCAAAGGAAAATACACAGAGAGGAGAAATGTTTTCAAGTCTTAAATTTAGCCCCCGAAACCGCCATTGTTTGGATTAAAGCAATTTATCATCTTCTTCATAGCAAAACTTTGACCTGCTCTTGATCACAAGTTGCACAAGCAACTGACAGTAAAAGTTGGCCTGGTGTCATTCTCTGCAGTGTGAAAAAATTGTAAATGCAGTTTCTGAACGAGCTGCAAACATCGTGTCATTATGTTCCAAACGCTGCCTGCCACAGATAAGAAAATGTTCGCCACTCTGTTTGGCTCCGTGTGGCGATGTGTGGCTGCAGCGTGTGTGTGTGTGTGTGTGTGTGTGTAGAGACAAGAAGTGAACTGACTTCTCAGTGAAACAGCAGAAGAGCATTTTTCCTTCTCACACGCACACACACACACTCTGGTGCATGCCTGCTCACATTCCTTCTGAACGCAGCCAATCTGCAACAAGAATGCAAATGAGATGGGTGTGTCTTACAAAGCTGGAGTCCAGGGTCTGAACGGAGAGTAGAACAGAGTAAAATAGAAAAGAATCAACTCTGGTTTCAGCTTCTTAAACGGGAGGAGTTCCTCTGTTTTCTTCCACATGTCTGACAGAAGCTGAATATCTGTGAGATAAAAAAGAGATTTAAAAGATGCCACCACTGACTCTATAAAAGTTTAAACTGTACAAAAGTGTTGTGCTTTGGGCCTCTTCAATTATTTTCTGACGTTGAACAGCCGATGTGTTCAAAGACTGGCCCTCAGCTGTGTTTTTATAATCACTGGCAGACGGTTCATGAGACGTTAAAGGGTGTACAGCGGTTGCCGTGGTAACAACAGCTTGTGGACCTGGATGAATTAATATTAAAACATGACAGGGAAGAACGATCAGTCTCTGAGTCTCAAGGCAACGTACATTTATTCAACTTTCGAACAGGGAATGTGTCTCATCAGCATCACTTCTAGTGTGATGAGGGAGAGTTGGCAGATCTCTGATTCATCCTGCGGTCAAAAGGTCCAGTGCACGTGATGCACAAACGCTGCTGGTTCATGAAAACGGACCAGTCGTCTCTGGTCAAACTCAAAAGCATCTGTCCTGCAGTGACTTCCCGCTTTAAATAGGCAGCACTTGAACCAGAAACTGAACAAACTGAACGACGACAAACGACGGGAAGAGCAGAAATTTCCCCACGGGGGGCCATGCGTGTGGAAACTGTTGCCAATAGGTTCATCTCTGAGCCACACATGGCTCCAGATTATAGACTGAAGCATGCATGAGTCGGACGCCCTTTCCCATGTCCTCAGCGGCCCGGCCCAGCCCGGCCCAGTGGACGACTTTATTTAGAACGGAGACAAGAGGGGGTATAAACCACAAGCAGACTGCTCGGCTG
Organism: Pseudorhombus dupliciocellatus; assembly: GCA_016785235.1. Taxonomy (NCBI): domain Eukaryota; kingdom Metazoa; phylum Chordata; class Actinopteri; order Pleuronectiformes; family Paralichthyidae; genus Pseudorhombus; species Pseudorhombus dupliciocellatus. The sequence continues at coordinate 4,179,428 of JAFBJW010000070.1, forward strand.
ACTCACTGTCTAAAATAAAGAGAAACTGTTAAAAAAAGAAAAAAGAGGAAAGAGAGGATGACAGAGTGGGTGGAAAAGAAGAGTGAGAGAGAAAGACAAGTTGACAGACTTTGATATTTATTGTGAAGCTGCTGCAGTTTCACAAGCCCACTGAACTCTTGTTATTTATTAGGAAAACTGAAATTAAAGATGCAGCGTCTCAGGTGGGGGGGGGGGGCTGCAGCAGTTGTTGCCCCCGGTAACCTGTTGTTTTTGGATGAGGATACAGAGAGTGTGGAGGGAGGCGGGATCAGGTGTTTTATGTTTTTTAAAGAAGGGGGGGCAGCTGTGTGTGTGTGTGTGTGCAGAGCAAGGTTGAAAGCTATGGACAGTGCACTGACACATGCACGTGCATACATTAGAATGGCCAAATTAAACTGTTATCTTATCCTTAACTTAACCACAAGTTCCATCTTAACTTAAACAAGCAGCACTATTGTCTGCAACACCTGCCTGATGGGCACGCACGCACACTTGTGCACGAGCCCCGGATGTCAGCCAGGATCTAATACCTATCACCGCCCTCCTGAGGTCCGGCTCCGGGCGGAACACACCACAGCAGGGGTCTGTTTGATTTCACAGACTTTTTTCCCAGGTGTCAGTTCGGCTGGACGGGCACTCACCACATTCGTGAGGAAGTCTCCGTCGCTCAGCTCCTCCAGGTCCAACAGGTTGGCTCCCCCGGTGGGGTAGAGCCTCTCCGCGGCCAGGCTGTCCAGGATAGACTCCATCATGGCTCCGTGTGAAAACCCAGCGTCTCCTACTTCAGTGCGTGTGCCCGCTCCTCACGTCACCGGAGTGTGGGGCCGCCGGTGAGAGGATCCGTGTCCCGGTGCCGCTTCGCTTCCTCCGGTGACAAACTCCAGCAACGTGGAGCATCCATCCAGCTGTGCGCGTGCTCCTCTCTTGCGCCGCTCCCCACCTCCCTCTGAACCCTATGCTATCATGAATATTCAAAAGGAGAGGCCACGCCCCCGCGCACACACCCCCGGCGTCAAATAACGGGCACGCGCGTTTGCAATTGATACAGTCCAATTAAGAGCACTTTTTTTTTTTACCTCAATTAAAGTATAAATCACAAGTTAGTACTATTTACTACTTGTATTAACATGAATAATATAATTAAAGTACCAGTAAATGAAACTGCAAGTCTGCAGTTACCTAGTGAGCTACTGTTACTCTCCACCCCTCGTCTATTATCCGTCTCTTTCCTCAATCACAATATCAGTTCTATCTAGGAAGATGATGATGAAGTATCATATTTCATTATTCATTTTTCTATGTAGCTAAATGGCTGTCAACTGCATTAAGTCATATGTCCAGTTATTCCTGTACTTATCTTCAATGTGTCTGATTTGTTCAGACAAATATGATTCTCAAACCTGGAGTTGTGTCTCCACGGGCAGCCCCCTGACTGGCTGTTAGCGTGACGATGCAGGCGTCTGACTCATCCTCTATTCTTAGCCAATGAGGCGACGCAGGATGCTGACCTTTTATCGCCTTGGTGACCGCTGTGATGTCACTGACAGCATCAGAGCCCAGAGGTGGAAAATGCGGTTTGTGCGCGAGTCAATGATTCCCTCGCAACGCTGTCCCCGTCACACACGTCCTCATCATCGTCAACCCTTCAGCAGCACCCCCTCTCATGACTCTAAATACAAATTCACTCTTAGGCATTGAGGGCTTGTTGGGTGCTGGGATGGGGAGCAGCCAGGTTTCCCATTTTATTCAGAATGCAACAACAACAATTGCAGGTGTGAGGATAATGGAATGACAGGAATGACAAAAGTATGCGCACACTGTTCCATTGGGTTTCTGGATCATATCTATTCTAAAAGAATGGGAATCAACCTGCTGTGCACTAGGCTACCCACATATATTTAGCAACTTTGGCGCCTTTGACCTGCTTGCGCAGACTGGGACAGCGTCGCCCTCCAGTGGGGGATGACACATACTACAACCTGGGACACTCACTTCTATACATGTAGAGTAAAATGTACTTATTATGTTGTAGACTCAATCCCTGAAGCTTAAACTAGATAACTACCACGCTGTGGTCACCACTGCATGGTCTTGGATCGCGTCAGTTTCCTGGTCAGGGCGTGGCGGACCGTCAGCATGTAGGAGCGCCTGTCAGGCAGAGGCCGCTGATGATCCAGCACCAGCCTGTCGGACACAAGACGACAGGCAACATGTTACCGGTATGATTGCCACTAAATGCAGCATGCGTGAGCGTCAAGTTAGATCTTACACAGATGAAACTCACCTGATGAGTTGAAACACTGCTGCCTCCACAGCTGAGATGGCTTCAGCCACAGACAGCTCCCTGAAACTGCACCTACACACACACACACATTTACAAATTAAAATGTACAAGTACGGTAGAATGGAAACTTCCCATGCACACAAACCTTAAATCCTTAGCCAGTCTCTGTCCTTCTTCTGCTGTCACCTCCCGTCCTATTTCCAAATCGGACTTATTTGCTACAAGCACTGTAGGAACAACTGACACACACACACACACACACACACGGAGAAGACAACAAATAAATTCAATGACGTAATCTCTGTGTCCTGTCACCTTACAGGAGACAGGACACTCTTAACATGGAACGTGCACGTGAGTGTGTGTGAGTAGGTGACAGTAGGCAGACATCAAGCAGAGGCCCGCTGCACTTCCACAGTAAACACAGCGAACACACTTGAGATCAAACTGCTGGCTCGCTGCCTCAACATCTCTGTACATTCTGTCTCATGCATCTTGCAAAGTGAGTGGCGTAAAGAATTATTCGCAGTCAGAGGGAGCTTGCTCCTACCCAGGCTCTGTTTGGTTTGGTCGATGAGTTTCTTGAGGCGCGGGACCTCCAGGAAGCTGAGGCGCTGCGTGATGGAGTAGAGCAGCAGGAATCCATCGGCCCAGCGGATGGAGGACTCCAGAGACACTGCTGTGCTCTCCTGGAGAAGATCATGCCTCGGTGAATCGTACTGAGAGGTATTAAAGACCACTGGAGAAGATCGTGGGTGGCAAACTTACTTTACAAGCTAAGTCCAAAATCTCCAAGTCCACCACTTCCTGGTCCACCACCCGACTACATCTATAGGTCACCTCTGAGGCCGGGTAACAGACATGTTATATTTTCAGGGTTTTTATCAGCGATCTCAGCCTTTATTATGATATCCGCTGTCTTACCCTTTTTATGGTCGTACTCGCCAATGAAGCGTTTGGTTATGAAGCGGACGCACAGTGCTAGAGACAGAGAACAGACTCAGTGACTGGAGCCAAAAGCACAGCACTCACAAAGTCATTTTGCAGAATTCTCTCACACACACACACACACACACACACACACGCACACACACACACACACACACACAGTATGTTCATGTTACAGTGTGTCAGTGATGCATTGTGAAGGATCCTCTTTGTGGGGTTTCCTTGTTTAAACAGATACACAAACAGTGTTTGTGTGGAAGGCGTCTGGACGGGTTCACGTTTGTTTGACTCGAGTGTCGGCTGCTCAGAGGCTCACTTTCAGACGCACTGGAAAAAGGTTCTGCGATTTCTTCCACTTGTTATGTGAGGCTTTCACAATGAGTTGAATTCAGATTTTAATTCAAAATAAACATCTCATCTTCTTTCAGTTGTAGGATAGAAAATGATCCATTTATGAAAAGCAAGACAAAGTGGAAGTGGACATGATGGGAGACAGCCAGTAAACCAGTCAGACGAGGTCACAGAAGTGTTTGAAGACGTTTCTACTTCAGTGCTCATGAACACGGGTCGACCTCGGACCTGTGTAATGTTTCCATATTTAGCAAAAAAAAAAAAAAAAACATTGCAACCATCTAACCGTAAAATTCACCTTTTAATTCCTTTGGTTGGATTTCTGCTGTTCTTATATAATCCAAAGATTTGCACTCGCATGCCTGTGCTGTGTATTCCTGTGCAGAGTTTACCTGTTTTTCCACTGTTCTGAGCTCCCAGGATGAGGAGTTTTACTGGCACCATTTTACTGCCGGGGCAACAGTGTGTCCACTGTCCTCTCTCCTGTTTGTCCCAGCATCAAAACCCTACAAAGGAGACCAAAATATACCCCACTTTACAAACAAAGAGATCTGGTTAGGTGGATCTATAGGTAAACAGTAGAAATACTCACCTTGATGTGGAAATGGAGTGAAAACAATGTTTGGAGTCAGACACTGAGCAGACAGGGAGAGAAGGGACGGAGCTGTCTCCTCTCCGTCTCTGTGTGTTTAGGTCTGTGTGCCTCTCTGCTTGTGTTGGCTTTTAAGAGCTCTCATTCTCTCTCTCTCTCTCTCTCTCTCTCTCTCTCTCTCCCTTAGGGAACAGTATATGACAAGACCCATTTGTACATCTCTTGAAGCCAGGAACCCATTCTGGATCCATTCAAGACACATGTAGACACACTTTTAAGGGACGTGCCAACACCCTGAATACTGATTCTGAGATGACGGTAAACTGCCACTTTCGCTTTAATGGTTTGGAGGCTTTGAATATCAAAATCCTTGGCGAGGGATGTTTTTGGAGCATGGGTGTGGTGCAGTGTGTTACGCCCAAAAACAAACACAATGAATGTGTCTGGAACTTAAGCTGCAATTACCCTTGCACTGTAATTGCTGCTGCGGCTTATAGGAAATGTACCAATTTTTTTTTTCCCCAAGATAACAGCCGGACAACAAACAGTCCCAGGTTGTTTAGCCTGAGCTCAAAACAACACCACAAACCACTGGACTGGAGCAAAGACATAAGTAAGATTTTATTTAAATTTTATACGTTTCTCAGGTTTGTTCAACAAGCTCGTTCTCAGGAGCTAAAACAATGCAACTGTATACAACAAGCAACAACTTTAAATTAAGGAGCAACGCTGAGATTTTACCAGAGAACTGTTGGTTGGTTATTTCATCAATGAAGGGAGAGTTTATTATTCTTTGTGCGTGGGTGTGGTTCAACAAATTGATGGCTCGTCGACGGCAGCGGCTCCCTCTGTCACGGCTTTGACACATTTCGCCATCGTCTGCGAGGACCTGCTGATGGAGTCTGAAGACACAAAGGCGCAGCTGTGAGACGTTTATTATAGCATTTCTGTATTTTGGACATTTTAACTGAACACACACATACCTGTCATGTAGAAGTCCTTCACTGTCAGCTGAGGAGGCACCAGAGGAGCTGCTATGAGGTCCTGATTCACTGCCTGAGAGAGGAAATGAGTGAACCGAGAGAAGTGAAAAATTGCGTGTGTGTGTGTGTGCGCGCGCATACCTGGGCAAGTTCGACTGATTGTTTGAAGTAGTTCGCCTCTTCTACATCATCATACCGCACCAAATTCGGAGAAACCTCCGCTAGTCTGGAACGGACCTCGTCCAAGGACGAGTAGGGCAGCGCCACTCCAGCCAGCTGCAACCAAACAAACGTTTTCGTGGTCACATTAATGTTGAGGGAGCGTTTCTTTATTTTCTCTGCGAGAAACATCCTGCTCACGTCGGACAAGGCTCTGATGATCTTCCAATCCTCTCGGGCCATTCCGGGAGCGGTGACAGCCACCCGGGTGTGCTGGCTCCTGCCTTCGGTGTTCACATAAGTGCCATTTTTCTCTGTGTATGCTGCGCCGGGCAGGATGATGTCTGCCATTGGTGCTCCTACATCACCATGGTGACCTGGACAAGAGAGGTTCAAATTGGATATCAGTGGAGGTCCTGTGATCTGAATTAGCGTGTGCGTGTGTATACCTTGATAGATAATGAGGCTGTCTTTAGGCAGGTCGGCTCTGGTGATGCAGCCGGCGTCAGCTCCCAGCAGAAACAAGACTTTGGGCGGATTGTTCCTGATGGCGTCGACACCGGCCTTATAGCCCAGATCCAACGCAGCCACCTGACTGGCCACCCTGGAAAGGCACACGACGTAAGTACAAGCAGGAACTATCTTGTTGTGCATTAAACCTTACAGATTTCACACAAGTTCTACCTGTGCAGGACATTGAGGACTTTCCAGCCCTCTTCCACCCCACTGCTGGTCCTTGCATTCTGAGCGATGGTGGAGACGGCGCCCAAAATGGCAGCTCCGTCTTCTCGCTGCAGAGCGCTGCTGCCCACCACCACGACCGGGCGCTTGGCGGCTGAAAGTACCTGGAGACAAAACAGAAGAGGTAAGAATTAACTACATTGGTTAATCATCTGGCGCCGAGGTTACATGTTTGTTTGGATATGTTACCTGGCAGAAGGGGTGTGTGCCGTCAGCCAGCGCCTTCAGCACCAACGCATCCTCTCCCAGGTGGTCATATGTATAGCTCAGGTCAACGCTGTGACCCACCATGGCAACACGCAGCTCATTATGGAGCCAGCTGACAGAGGAGGAGAAAAGCTTCGACTTTCACTCTTTATCTTCAGTATTCCTAGCTGAATGGAAGCCCCATGTGTCCGTCCTTACCTCTTGCGGATTCTGGCGTTGAACAGCGGTGCTTCATAGCGTGGGTTGGTTCCGACGAGCAACAGCAGATCACAGTCCTCAATGCCAGCGATGCGCGAGTTCAGCAGGTAGTTGGATCGCAGGTCGGTGCTGCGGACAGAGCCAGGGGGAAAAAAAACAGTCAGATGATAAATATGGTGACGCACTGGACACCTAAAGACTCGTAAGCAGACTTACCCTGCCCCCGCCATGGGGAAGACCTCCTCCGTGCAGAGGTTGTCCGAGTCAAATCTATTGAGGAGGTCTTTGAGGGAGACCAGAGCTTCAGCGTCTGCCATCCCTCCCGCGATGGCTGCAACCTCGCTGCCCTGCACCCCCTGCAGCTACACACATGCAGCACATATATCTTTCATATCTTTCTTTAACAAACAGAGAGCATTTATATCACCACAGCACTACAACTACAGAAAGAGATAAAGTGACACTTACTGCTCCGGCGACACGAGTGAGAGCATCCTCCCAGGTGGTAGGGGTCAGCTGACCTGAACTGTCCTTAACCATTGGTTGTGTCAACCTCTGTCTCTTCAGACCGTCGTATGAAAACCTGAAAGAACTCTTCAGTCAAGCTACAAAGCCATATATGTATATAACTTTTAAATCTGAGCCTTTTAAATCATGTTGTAAAAACAGGTTTAAATTTTCTGGCTGGAGTCTGGCTGCATCGCACCTGGTCTTGTCCGAGATCCATTCTTCATTGACATCTTCGTTCAGCCTGGGCATCACCCTCATCACCTCGCCTCCTCTGGTACTCACCACGATGTTACTGCCAACTGCATCCAGAACGTCAATAGACTCGGTTTTCCTACAAAGAAAAGAAAGAAAAGCACAAGATTGGACTTACAAAACAAATTTGGCTGTAACGCCATCAGCTCATCTGGAGATTCAGAGCCTGACCTACCTTGTCTCCCATGGTCGTGCGGTGAATGCGTAGGGTTTGGAGGTGAGCGCTCCCACGGGACAGACATCGATAACGTTTCCGGACAACTCTGACATAAACATCTTCTCGACGTACGTCCCGATCTGCAGGTTGTTTCCTCTTCCCGTCGTTCCCAGGTCTTCCACACCCGCGATCTCACTGGCGAAACTTTAAAATCAAACAAACAAAACATCTCAGTATTTCAGCAACTGAAATTACAATAGAAAACAATACAATTATCTTATTAGTCCTGATAGACAAGAAATTGATGTTCATAATTACCGGACACAGCGTGTGCACTGGATGCAGCGGGTCATGATGGTTTTAATGAGCGGCCCGATGTTTTTGTCCTCCACTGCTCTCTTTCCCTCTGAGAAACGACTGCGATCTGAACCAAACTGCATGGACTGATCCTGGGAACACAGCATGCAGATTGTTTATACACTGACTTTTTCAATCAACATTAATCCTATCCAACATCCATACCCTTGCCCTTTTAATTACCTGCAGATCACACTCTCCTCCCTGATCACAGATGGGGCAGTCCAGTGGGTGGTTGGCTAGCAGGAACTCCATCACCCCTTCTCTGATGACACACATAGTCATGAAGTTCAGTAAGGGATATATTTAAAAGACTGTATCATATTTGAACCTGTACCTGGCTTTGCGTGTTTTCTCTGAGTTGGTGAGGATATTCCAACCCTTCATGACAGGCATGGCACAGGCTGCTACCGGCTGAAGGCACACAACAAAATGCAATGAGAATTAAATAACTCGACACTCAAACATTCACAGCAGTTTCTATTCCACTGCGACTTCTTTGTCAGTGCTTGTTCCACCAAATGGCTACTAAAAGCACATGGCTTAAGAGGAACAGATAATCTCTCGTTACCTTGGGAGCTTTCTCAATCTCCACCAAACACATACGGCAGTTTCCTGCCACTGAGAGGCGCTCATGGTAACAGAACCTGGGGATCTGGATTCCTGCTTTCTCACAGGCCTGATGGAGAAAGGCAAGAGAATTCAGCCAAAAACAAACATGAGGAATACTGCAACTATGTGTTGTCGAACACCACTGAAAATGCACACTAAATTATTGCCAGGAAATCACTTTCACCATCTGTATTGTTTTGCAGTAAAATAATCTGATGACTTTTACCTGGAGGACAGTGGTTCCTGGCTCAACCTCCACTGGTTTCCCATCCACAAAAACTTCCACCATGTTGCTGGCAGCACGCACTAATGTGCGCACTGAAAATGCACATAAAATGTCAGTTTTTACAGTTGTACTTATAAATTTAAACAAATGTAATAATTACTCGGTTACCACAAACATGTAATTCAGAAAAATCTGTATATTAAACAAATCAATGTGTGTATAAATATATATTTATACACACATAAATATAATTCTAATTTTCAAACGTACACAAGAACCCTGAGCAATCACAAGCAAGGATCATGCCATAGTTGCATAAACACAGACATTTTATATCTTACCGGTGTTGGAGGGAGCCAGACTGCCCTTGGCAGCACCGGCAAGAGCCCGGCTGACAGCCGGCAGTCGCAACATAATGCTGTGAGAGGAAACAACACGTGAGTTGGTAATATTCAGAATATTTGGAAATCTGCAAGCTGCAAGACTCTGCAAGACTTCGAGCAACAAATGCCCAGGTGAGCAAAGTACATTAACAACATTGACTGAATAGTAATTGAATAGTAATGAGTTGAAGAAGGGACAGTGCAAACCCAACAGAGATGCTGTAACTGAATAACTTAAATTCTGCAATCTTTCACATTTTAGGAAATGGCATTTCTGTAGAAAAATTACCTAAATGATTTATCAACAATAAAAAGTGTTTGATTAATTGACTGCCTGCAAATGTGAATGGCTGATGAACAATCTCGAAAGTTGTGTCATGGTCAAACACTCAAACAAAATAATTTATAGCAAGGGTTTGTTTTGAATTGACACGCAGCGCTAGTGCTGCTTAGCTAAAAAGCTGTCAACAACGTGTTGTCATTCTACTAAGGTATGTTCCGGGGAGTTGAAGCACAGAGGACAGATGGGCTTTTCCATAGAATGTAATGATGATGGCAACAACACAAAGTATTACAAAACAACGAGCACGCGAGGAGCTAAGAGCCGCATGAACCTTGCAGAGAGGACGCAGGCTAGCAGCATTAGCTCAGAGCGCTAGTCAAGGACACAGTGTTGTAACAGGGCAACTGCGGGTTAATGGGTCAAACGCGTACTTTTACCCTTTATTTGCGGTAAAATAACGCAAACCCTTAAACCTGTGTGAGACAACATGGTTGCTATTCAGTCTTACCTTTCGCTATTTGGCCTTCTGGACCAGAACAGCGGCGAACTGAGTTTTAACTACCAGTGGAATAACGATGGCAGCTGTTGGCGGAAGTGACGTGACAGCTGATTTCCGTTTGAAGTTCGACTTTGAATTTCACAATAAAGTTTTTAATTTAAATTTCTATACTTTAAATTTATCACGTATCATACTAACAAATTGTTGATAATTATTTTTGTAGTAGCAATTTGTTAACACAACAAATTACTACAACTTGTTTTTTCTTCTCCGACTGCATTTCCCATGATGCCCCGGGCGTTCGGCGGAAGTCGTGACGTGGTCCCTTTCCCAGATCAGGAAGCGTCAACAAACAAACTAGACTTGGTGCTTTCTCCTGTCAAGGAGTGCAACAAACAGCCGGTAAATATCCTCAGACATGGGGCCATTTGGTTATTTATCTGTCACCGATGTCTTTGATACTAAATCTGTGTAAAGTGAGACTGAACAGGCCGTTTTATCTCATTAAACTAGCTAGCAATATGCTAACTGTGTCTGCTAGCGTCAAGTAACTTGAATAAACAAACCTATATCAGAGTTTATAGAAATTGAATATGAAATGTGTGTTTTATGTCTGCTCGGTGTGTCACTGGTATATATATATGAACGATCAGTTGACTTAGCTTTGCAGTAACACAGTGTTTATGTGCTGTGATAGCACATGAGAAGATAGCACACAGAAGGTTGAATATGTTGCACATGTAAATACATGCAAGTTCCAGTTATCTATGTCAGTTTACTCCTCTCACACTCAGAGTGGTCATGGTTTTACACATTACTGAAGTTAAGCTATAATAGCTGTTGATGATCTATTCATTAACTTTAGTCCAGTACAATTATATACCTTAGAATGTTCAGTTTTCTTTCATTAGGATTATTGGTACATGTCAATTTCGTTTGTTGCCCCCACCACCACCTCACATTTGAAATCCAACCCGTAGCACCATGTTGCCGACCACCTCGCCCCATAGCAACGGCGCCCCTGGCTCCAGGGATGCCGCGCGCCACACAGCGGGCGCCAAGCGCTACAAGTACCTGCGGCGGCTGCTTCACTTCAGACAGATGGACTTTGACTTTGCCCTTTGGCAGATGCTATACTTGTTCACCTCGCCACAGCGGGTCTACCGCAACTTCCACTACAGGAAACAGACCAAGGACCAGTGGGCCAGGGATGACCCTGCGTTCCTGGTGCTGCTCAGCATCTGGCTTTGTGGTGAGTGTTTGAATTAGAAGTATCTTTTGCCAGTTTAATCCTGATAACTAAACACTCCCTGTATTCGTCTGAAGTGTCAACTTTAGGCTTCGGTCTGGTGCTGGACATGGGTGTCCTGGAAACTCTCAAACTACTGCTGTGGGTGGTTTTCGTTGACTGTGTAGGAGTTGGTCTGCTTATATCGACGCTCATGTGGTGGGTCTGAAGTCTGTCTGGTTTACTGTGTGAATATCATCTTCACATAGCTTCTCTTTGCCATTTTACAATTGAGCTCCAAGGTGGACACTGTTTCTCTTTTGTCTTTTCCAGGGTCATTAGCAACAAGTACCTGCTGAAACAACCCAGCAGAAATTTTGACGTTGAGTGGGGTTACGCGTTTGACGTTCACCTCAACGCATTCTACCCACTCTTGGTCATCCTACATTTTCTGCAGCTCTTCTTCATCAACCGTGAGTAGATGTCCAAGACAAGAATGCCTTAAATGTTTCACTTTCAACTAAATCACCTCCAGACTTGGTCCAGATTTGTTTTTATCAGATATGTTTCTGAGTTTACAGTTTGTCGTTTTGTGTGTGTTTCAGATGTTGTGGTGATAAACTCAGACTGGTTCCTGGGATACTTTTTCGGAAACACTTTGTGGCTCATCGCCATCAGTTATTATCTCTACATCACCTTCTTAGGGTACAATGGTAAGTCCCACCCCCTCCCATCTGACTAAGTTAAATGACTTTAAATGATACAGTCTTTAATCCGTTGTTGTGTGTCCTCCCTGCAGCTCTTCCTTTCCTGCAGAACACGGTGGTGCTGCTTTACCCCTTCGCTCTGCTCGGCCTCTTATACATCCTCTCTGTCTCACTGGGCTGGAACTTGACCCAGGGCCTCTGTTCATTCTACAAATTCAGAGTCCAGTAGAACCGTGTTGCCCCTTGGACTGGACATGAGGCACCTTAGGGTCAACAAGCCGACAAAATCCGTTTTGGTGACATCAAATCTTTTTCCAACATCTGGTGGGACTCTGGAAACGAGGACCTCTGGGTTGAGGGACACTGACTCACACTTGAGTTCATGTTTGTCTCTCACAGTGAAGCTAAAGAAGGGGTGTGTTTGGACTAGTTGCAGAAAAGATGGGACAGAAGAGACGGAGCTTTTATCATTGTACTTTTTTTGTATGATTTGTAAATAGTTCTCTGGCAGATTGTAATATACACACAGTGTTGTTTCTGAAGAGGAGACACTTGCTTTGGTTCTTTGAGTTTTCCTTAAAAAAAAAAAAAAAAACTAAACAGAACAAAATGAAATCTTGAGAGGAAAGTGGAGGAATGTGGGACTTTTTTTTTCCTTTTCTTTTGAAGTGTACATTCCAGAACACTTTCAATAAAAGGTTTTATTAATTTAAGTGGGGGTGGATTTTAATTCCTGGAGGAATTCATCAGAATTTTCCATTAATAATTATTGTACTTTAATTTTCTTCTTGTCTTTCTCTGACATTCTTCTTCCATGTCACTGTTTTGGGTAATAAGATATTTGAGACAAAATTGGAATAAATCCAATACATTTAGTGTTTAACGCTAAAAGAAAAAGTTGGTATTTATATGACAAGATCCATTTTTATTCATTTTGATCTCATTCACTCCTCACAGCATCTTTCTACTTGACTGCATTCATGAGCTGCTTCTTGAACTTCTCCAGGTCAAACTTCTGCAAGATGTAGACATTCTGCTTATTCTTCAGCAGCTTCATGTAGTCCAGCACCATCATGCCCCGGGTGTACTTCCCCTCCAGCTCCACCGTCACCGCCACCTGCACGGAGGACGCGAGGGGGAGACCGTTGTTGCGAAGTGATGCGAGCTGAGCGTGCGGATAAAAAGGGCAGCAGCCCTCATGCTCACCTCCTCAACCTCCTTTACAACGGAGTCGTCGATGGCTGCAGCCATGGCATAGGCGTCACAGGAGTTGAAGCCTTTCCCCTCCGTGACCTCCTTCTGGTAATCCTGCGACTGAGCTTTCTGCAGAGGAGACGCATCACCTTCAAACATGGTGGTCAGACCCCTGTACAGTCCTTTTTTTATTTGTTTGACTTTTTCCTTTATGTGAACTCATACTTACAGAACTTCCCCTACTATCACTTACTTTCATTGAAAGGCTGGAAATTTTTTCCATGAAGGCGGCCTTCTCTGTGCCTGTGGCGAACCACTCCTTACAGAAAGACTGCGGGAGAGGACACACGGATTCAAACAATGCTTCTGTTGTGTTGGGTTGTGCTTCTCCTCGGGTCATTTTCTCGCGGCCTCACCCACGGCAGGCTGGAGCTGCAGGTGAACTCCCAGGTGGCGATGTGGATGGGGCAGGTGTAGCGGTCCAACACGATGTATGCCGCCTCCGAGTCGGCCACAAAGTTGAACTCTCCACACATGGAGGTGTTGCCCCTGGCTGCGCACACATACACAGGCACGCAATGAAATGTTAGAACAGAACGGATTGGAAGTGCGTTTTCAAAATCTAGCAGCAAAGAACGCACAGTCGGTGTTCCCTCCCATGATGTACAGGGCCTTGAGCTTCTCAGGGAGGGAGGGCTCCAGTTGTACAGCGACAGCCAGGTTAGTGAGGGGGGCCGTGGCCACCAGCGTCACCTGTACAGACACGTACAAGTATTTAATTTGCACTACAGACACAGAACAAGTCTGAGTCCTACCAATGCATAATTGTGTCCCACCTCTCCGGGGTTCTGTTTCACCAGCTTGATCAAGGCCTTTACCCCGTTCCGTTTCTGCACCTGGTCCAAACCAGGAGCGTTCGGATCCGGGACGTCGCCTAGCCCGTCCTTCCCGTGGTAGTCCCCGGCGTTTCTTTTAGGGGCCAGCAGGGGCACTGCACAGCCGCGGTACACTGGGATCTACGAGGGAACGAGTTGGGTGAGTTTCAGCTGACCGGCCGTGGCGGCTATTTGTCTTTCAGGCTTACATCCAGCCGGTTGCAGACTTTCAGGACACGCAGCGTGTTCTTGAGGACATTCTCAATGGGCGTGTTGCCATGGCAGCAGGTGATGGCCAGGACCTCCACGTCAGGGGCCGCGAGGGCCATCATGATGGCCTGGGCGTCATCCACCCCTGTGTCCACATCGATGATCATCTTCTTCTTCATCCTTCAATGACAAGCAACAATGTGGAGGGGAGAAGATTACTTCCAATAACCAGGTAATGAGCAATTGTTTCTGCCAACCATAAACCGCAGGGCCTCTGGCACTGGATCAAATGGATTCCAGGAACTGACAGAGCCTGGAGCAACACATTGCGAAAGAGACAAGCTGTGCTCCCTCCGACAGATGTTATTCATTTAAACATATAACACAAAACAGAGTACGTTTTTTATCTCTGCACACAGTGTTTGTGCGGCAGCGCCGATTAGGCTGAAGTCTTTGGGCGTTCCCGTAAAACCAAAAGACAAACCACAACCTGGTATCAGTGTTAAACTTATGAAACATCATAACAGACGGGCATAAAATGCTCAAGTTGTACAGTTTTTCATCTCTCTCTAATGACCACAATGTGAGTCGCTCTCATTTTTGATCAACTTCCTTCAAGTAAGAAGTGAAATCCTCACCTGCCGAGTGGATCCACACACCGTCTGGTGCTGCTTGAGAAAGAGGCGACGGCTGCAAACTGCTCCGGCCTGAGGGGGCAGCCTTATAAAGGTTGCACAGAGAGGTGGAGACTTATGCAAGCAGCTGCAGGTTTTGCGAGCACTGGGACTGGTTTGGTTTGGTTTCAAGGGTTTGGTTTGGTTTGGAGGGTATGCCTCTCTCTCGCAGGACGTTTTGTTCTTTTTGGAATTGGAATGTCACGCAATCCAGAGCAGGAACCATTAGCCGATCCCCGATCCTGTTCAAACCTGTGTCCTCAAATTAGAGGATGTTCTTTCCTCCAGAGGGTTTTTGAAACCTCAACATAAAATGTTCGGGAAACATCTGCTTAAAGCACAGATGGAGCACAGATCGGTGACGCCCATGCTGCTTCTATTGACGTTAATTACACAAGACACGGGTCGCATTTAAAAAGAGCTGAATCACATGATTTATTCATGAATTTCAAATAGTATCCCCCAGCATACAACACTTTTATTTTGTAGGGGGGCTACTCTGCAGCCAGCCACCAAGGAGCGGCTTGAACATTGTAAGAAAACATAGGAGACGATTGTGATTTTCATTTTCATTTTATTCCACAAATGTCTTCTGCCATTATCCCCCTCTACTTCAACGCGTCCATCAGCATCTGCTTGAACTTCTCCAGGTCCACCGTCTTCATGATGAACACCTTGTGCTGCTTCTTCAGCAGCTCCATGTGGTCCAGCACCATCATGCCTCGGGTGTAGGTCCCCTGCAGCTCCACCGTCACCGCCACCTGGGTGAGGAGACAGAAGATGGGTTGTCTCGCCCAACACTGCTGTCCTCAAATGGATCAAAGTATGGATCAAATGTCACCTCTTCGCTTTCTGTCAGCAGGGTGTCGTCGATGGCTGCGGCCACTGCGTAGGTGTCACAGGAGTTGAAGCCAGGCCCTGACACCAGCTCCTTCTGATACCGCTCCGTCTGGACCATCTGCGATTCAACACCACGCGTTACAAACAGAGCTACAGCGTGGGACATTCATCTCTGAACGCTTCCTCTCGCACCTTCCTGGTGTGGCGGGAAATCTTCTCCATGAAGCGAGCCTTGTCTGTGTCTTGGGCCAGCCAAGTGTCGACGAAGGACTGAGAGGAGACATGAGTCGTGTTAGTGTCACATGCACAGTATGTCTGTGTAATATGTAAGGACGGACCCATGGCAGGCTGCTCCTGCAGCTGAACTCCCAGGTGGCGATGTACGTGGGGCAGGTGTAGCGTTCCAACACGACGTAGGCAGCTTCAGAGTCGGCCACAAAGTTGAACTCTCCGCACACGGTGGTGTTCCCCCTCGCTGCACATACACACACCAAAGTCAGCGTGACAACCCTTGATTGAACGTCTAGAGAAAGGTCGCTCAGTCAGGACGACGCACCCTCGCAGTTTCCTCCCATGATGAACAGCGCCTTCAGCTTCCCGGGGAGGGAGGGGTCCACCTTCACCGCCATCGCCAGGTTAGTGAGGGGCGCCGTGGCAACAAGACTCACCTGTACACAAATTAGAAGGCTCCTTTACATTCAACCTGCTCCAGGATGGAACTGTGGATGCGCCGCTGACCCACCTCTCCTGGGTTGTCATTGACCATCTTGATTATGGCATCCACAGCGTTTTCCTTCTGCAGCAGCTGCAGACCCGGAGCGTCTGGATCCGGGGTGTCCCCCAGGCCGTCCTTCCCGTGGAAATCTCCAGCATGGCGTTTATGAGCCACCAGGGGCTCTGCATGGCCTCGGTACACAGGCACCTGCGTCATGGGCGTGTGTGTGTGACACCATGTTCAAAAACATAGTATTTCAAATGCTTTATTTCAATATTTACATCCAGCCGGTTGCAGACTTTCAGGACGCGCAGCGTGTTCTTCAGCACGTTCTCCAGGGGCGTGTTGCCGTGGCAACACGTGATCCCCAGCAGCTCCACGCCGGGGGCGGCGAGGGCCAGCATGATGGCCTGAGCGTCGTCCACCCCAGTGTCCACGTCCATGATCAACTTCTTCTTCATCCTGCATTGAGGAAGCAGAAAACTATCACACGTACACAGTCCCAGTGTCTGGAAACCAGCTCCCAAACCTGTTTGACTGGTTGAATGTGGCGGAGAGAGACTGTACAAAGTCAGTGACAGAAAGAGAAGTTGTTTCCATGATGTTAAAGTTCTGCGAGGACAGTAAAATGTCAAATACTGACCTGGCGATGTCGTCTAGGATCCGGGCTATGTTCAGCTGAGGGATCGCTCACTGATCAGAGGAGCTGCTCTCCTTTCAGAGTAGGCGTTTCACTTCAAAATGGAGGTGGGGCTCAGGCTGGAATTCGACACTTATGTGCTTGAAACTTGCGAATGCGGTATTTGCTTTGACGTCAGTGGGGGAAGTATCTGTTATCTAATGCTGAATTCCATCTTATAATGACTCCCTTGTTTTACTCTTATCTGGCATCAGATAAGACAAATATAGATAGAGATAGAGAATCTGAGGACTGTTACAAGTGTTTTTTTTATTTTCACAGTTAAGATGTTGTAAAGCGTCTCATGATTCCAAGAGGGGCGTGCACAATGTCCCTCTTTGTCTTTGCAGAACAGAGTGAACAGGATATTACATTACTATAGGGAGGGTCTGCCCCTCATTCCCCAGACCCTCCCTCTCCCTGCGCCTCCTCTCTGGGCTTGGCCAGGTTGGCCCGGACCCGGGCCTGGTCCACAGCATCCAGTAGATTCTTCGAGTCGAGCGCCAGGGTGTGAGCGGCGGCCAGCATCTGGCGCTGGCACTCCTCCTTCAGCGTGGTCACAGCGTTCAGCTGGGCCAGTCGCATCTTATTGATCAGCTCGCCCAGGTCCTTGTTCAGCAGCTTCTTGGTGCCCTCGATCTTGAACAGGGAGAGGAGACGATAGACTTTCTTAACACAACATCCACTGCGGGATCGGACTCCAATTTCTAAGCCAGAGGACGTGGGGCATACCTCTGGGGTGACAGAGCAGTGCAGAGAGGGCAGGATCTCGTCGACGCTCTGGATCAGGCTTCGCAGAGTGACACCCACTGCCTGAAGGGGGCAGTGAAGGAGGTGCAAGAGAGAAATAATCGAAAAAAAGAGAGTATTCAATCAAGAAAAGAAAGAAACCGGGAAGGTGCTCCACAGGATGCTGATGGACCGACCTTGACCGCGCCGGGGTACTCGGAGGCGGGAAGAGTGCTGACATCATTCTTCAGTTGAACCACCTGCTTCACCATCACCATGACTCCACTGTACACATGATCGCCTGACCGGTCCAGCTCAGCCGTGGGGCGGGGCTACGACACAGAGAACAACTTCCATTTCTAATGTCCAGACTTAACTGATCCAATGGTATTTGCAGAAAGAGGCCTGGCTGGCTGTGTGTACCTGTGCGACTGGAGGAGGCATCGGGGGCTTCGCCGGCGGCCCTGACCCAAACAGGAAGCGTCACACATTTTAAAATGTGACACTCTATGGACATTTAACGTGCACGTGAAAGTGCAGAAGAGAGTCAAAGATGTCTTATGAACAGGACTCACTGTTCTCCGGGATTGGTTCCGGGCTTGGCTGTGAAGGGACAAGAGAAGATGTGTGATTCCTTGTGTTGCTGCCTCCTCTTGTCAAAAAAGACACAAGAAGAGCACGTACCGTGGTTTGGGAATCCAGTCGCACAACGGGATCCTGCATGAAAACACAACATTAGGAAAGATCTTCCGCAAGAGACAAACAACGTGTGTGTGTGTGTGTGTGTGTGTGTGTGTGTGTGTGTGTGTGTGTGTGTGTGTGTGAGAGAGAGAGAGAGAACACTCACCAATTGTCGCTCCTCATGCTCTAGCCAATGTTTATCCTTCAGCATCTCTAATTTCTGTCTTTGCAAAGTGTCCTGCACGTGCGCTCTCTCTTTCTCCCACGCTGGCCTGCTGTCACTCTCTGCTGCCTGCACACGCATGCACGCACACACACATACGGTGTAACTTTGTGGTTTCTATGAATATATATTTGTTGTTTGTCTTCTCTATGAAATATATGTGTAAGGCTACCTGTGTGTGTGTGTGTGTGTGTGTATGTGAGAGAGTGACACCTGTATGTGCATGTCCCAAGGAAGCGTGTTGCCTTGTATCCTTGATGGCTGTGGAGAGAGAGGTAAGGTCACGACATAACAGTATTAAAAAAAAAACAAGCATATATGTTAAAAAACCTGATCTGTGAATGAAACATGGCAAAGAAACACATCAAAGATAAACAGTAGGCGGAGTTTCTGACTCGTGCGTCTCACCTTGGGTGGAGGGTCGGTGAAGTTGCAGTTCAACAACGATGAGATGGAGTGAGACCTGGCTGGCTTGGGATGCTGCTTCATCTCCATCCTGTGGATGTCACTGTGCCATACACAACACAGACGGGTGGTCAGTCACCTGAGTTGTGAGGAAATGATGACACTGTGTGTGTGTGTGTGTTCACCTGAGGGAGCAGACGAGCTGGCTGAAGCCGGGCCGGCCGTGTGGCTCAAAGGTCCAGCAGCGGGTGAGCAAGGAGTAGAGGGTGGGCGGGCACGACTGCGGCTTGGGGAGCCGCACCCCGGATTCCAGCTGGTGGATCACCTGCCCGTTGTCGAGCCACGAGAACGGCTGCTGGGCCATGGAGAAGATCTCCCAAACGCACACACCTGGGCGCGACACAGACAAACTCACAGGCTTGAATTTCCTTGTGTCACATTTGAATTTTGTCTTCCCGTAGGGGCACGGCTTTCCTCACCAAACATCCAGACGTCGCTGGCCGCGGTGAAGCGTCTGAAGTTGATGGATTCTGGGGCCATCCATTTGATTGGCAAGCGGCTGAATGAGGCTGCAAGCAGAGGAGATGTGGGAAAGGTTGGATTTAAATGTGTTGTGTGATGTGTGTGTGCGTGTGTGTGTGTGTGTGCGTGCCTGCCTTTATAATATTCCTGTTCGTCGATGTAACGAGACAGCCCAAAGTCCCCCAGCTTGACGCAGTCGGCCGACTTCACCAAGACATTTCTCACTGCTATATCCCTGCACACAGAAGCAGGAACCAGGCATGAGCTTGCACACATGAACGTGAACACGTCACAAGGTCAGCGGAGGTCAACTGGAATCGCACCTGTGCACCATGCTGAGGCCGTCCAGGTAGGCCAGGGCTTTGCAGATCTGCAGGCTGTACAGGACCAGCGTCGGCGCGGTCAGGACGCTGTGCTGCTCCACGAGGTAGTGACCCAGCTGTTAGTGGGGAACGAGCCTTTGTGAGATTTGAATCCTAATGTCGGGAGAATAAATCAACCACAGCAGACCGCACCTCTCCATGTTCATAGAGCTCCATGACAATCCAGACGGGGTCAACCTCGATGACCCCGATGAGACACACGATGTGGGGATGATCCAAGTTTTTCATCAATCCTGCAACAGCCAGAGCAATGTGCCGCGGATCAGTAATGTATTACATTTCTATTACATTTGGTAAGTTTGCCCATTGTGGGACTATTAAAGGACTATCTTATCTTATCTTATGAGAATGAAAGTCACTGTCTCGGGCTATTTTTGCCATTACTGAAAATGGTCCGTCTCTTAACCACTGAACTTCACAACCAGGCCACGCTTTCCGCTTGAGTCGACTTTGAATCCAATAATCAGAATGTGCACTCTAACCACAGACGCCTGCTGACATTTACATGTTGTTCACACGTGTTTCAAAGTGCAATTTCTTTTTCTTTCTTTCTTTTCTAAGTCTCCAGCTCTTCAACAAACTTCAGCTTCACCGAGCCACAACCGCACAACAGGAAGACTACACAGCTACACAACTCCGTGCCTGGTGAAACACGAAAGATCTTGAAATGCACCACTCTTCTTTTGTTACTTAATTTGGATGTTTTTTTGCTTTTTTTTTGTGTAATGAGTAACTCATTTCCTGTAACAAAGTCAAAGAGAGGAAATGATCGCTTCTCTCACACTCACCAGCTTCACTTAGAAACTTCTCTTTGACGTCTTCGGAGCATTCTTTGCATGTTTTGATGGCCACACGGATCATCTCCCCTGTCTGCACACACACACACACACATCACTTTCACTTTTTTGTTTAGCATTATGTTTATGCTTGGCGTGATGCATGTGCTGAGGAGCGATAGGCGAACTCACAGGGCATTTATATTCTCCATCGTGGACTGTTCCAAAGAATCCCTCGCCCAGAATTTTACCCACAACAATGTCATCTCTGGATATCCGGTATTTTTCTGGACACCCACACACACATTCAGAAACAAAGAATTAAATGTATAATTACTTCCTAGAGTTGTGTGGGTACGACGGAGGCAAATATATCTTTGTTTAACTGAGTAGATATACACACATACTCACCATTAGAGGGCACACTGTTTTCTGGAATCTCAGCGTAAATGTCAGAGTCTGAATTGAAAGAAAATGCAGCAGTTATTTCTTTGGAGTTTAATAAACGCCGACATCAAAGGATTCACAGATTATGGATTGGAGTCAAACCTCTGTTGGATTCACTGGGAGCCCAGCTGGAAGGGACAGGGAGAGTCAATGAGCTTTTTTTTTTTAACATCAATGCTTGAAGCATTGTTTCCTTTTTCAACCGACCAGTGGAGAAATCATGAAAAGTAAACAGGAATGTAAAGGAGGAAGAGGAGGAGGGTGTTAAAAGAGCTCCACCCATGTTTGACCAGTACAACTGCAGAAAACAAAAAAAACTGAGGGTCTTTAGGGACATTTAGTCTTTACTTGTACATCACACTTACTGTTTAGGGATGTCAGGAAGTTTCAGTCTCCGTGCATCTCTGCCTGTGAATGACATATTTATTTTTCATATAGAAAGTCCAAATTTTATTGCATTGTTACCATTGTACCTTGGCTAGGCCAGACAATGAGCGAGCCCTCGGCGACACCGCCCAGGCGACAGTAACCGTCAATCAGGTCGGCCATGTTTTCAGCCACAGCAAGGGAGGGCGTGTTGACGGACAGCGGCTGCAGGGTTGAATACACAAGAGATAGAAACGCTTTGCACGCTGACTCAGATGATTCAATGTGTGAAAAGTGAAGTGGTCTGAAGCATGGGGGACATGGGGGCTCTATACCTGCTGGGCTCCCTCTATGTGCACGGTGAGCAGAGCTCGACCGTCGCTCTCGGCCGAGCAGAAGATGCTGCGCACCTGAGAGAACGCAGCCAGACAGACGGGCTGCATTGAGAAAAAAAATGAATTACATCCGTCAGTTCTCATGGAAACATCGGCGAGAGTTTGAGAAAAGCAGAAGGGAGGAGGGTTTAAGCTCACGGTTGAGTTCTCAGTTTGCTGACTGATGCCTTCAGGGCCAATGACCAGGTCTATTGCGATGCTCCAGCCATGCTGTCGACAGATTAATCCCGTGAAGAACACATCGACGCGTCAAAGCAAGAGAACCATCAATAAACCAGGAAGTAGACTTTCCGCTCACCACCAGCTGGCAGGCGAAGGTCTCCTGTGTGAAGCTGTAGCACTGAGCCAACGTGGTGAAGAACTTGGCCACACACTGGTCCGGCTTCAGAGTGGAGTAGCCCTGAAACGTTTGCTGGATCAGCCGACGTAGCTGCTTGGGCTGACACACACACACACTCATTCGGTCAGACCGGTGTTGACTGTATATTAAAGATTCTAAACCAGGTCAATGGTTTGTCCCAACCTTCATGCTGTCTATCAGCTCTCTGGGAAAGAACACTTCCAGCCCGACATCTTTCCTAATGGAGGAAAGTTGGATCATCAACATCAATGTTTATTTTTAAAAAGGCCAAGATTCAAACTGTAACTTTGACCCCAGGCTGTAAATGACTGTGAACAAGCTTGAGGAGGAGACTTGTGTGTTTGGATTTCCACCACAAGTGCTCTGTTCACTCTTCTTCCGCATTTAATCGTCTAACCACAGACAGTTTCACTGCCATTTACACAATGATGTTTTTATAACACAGACCTGGCGTAAAAGGGAAATCTCCATTGACTTACTCTAACAGCTCAATGTTGGACTTTTTCTCCAGTCCGTTTGGATTCATGTCCTTGTAGTACCTCCTGTGAACATGAGACATACGGTGACACCAGTCAGTCCTGTTTTCCTCAGTCTATTGCAGTGACAGATACATATCTTGACTTTTTTGCACGATGCAGGAGTCGTCGCGCAGTACCTAATCTCCAGACAACCGAGCTGCAGCGCCATCCCGTCACTGACCTTTGAGGCATACTGCTGCATGTAATCGCTCCTTACCTGCGGGTGAGCACAACAACCAACCATAAACTCACAAAGCTGGTCCTTCTCTGACAGGCATTCACAGGCGGATCACTGACCTGCTGGTAAAAGTAAAGCATGGTGGTTCCGTCCTCTTTGAATTGCTCCATGAAGTCTAACGGAATGTATCTCAGCCTCAGGTCATATCTACACAGACATCAGAGTTAGGCTCTCCAAGTTCTCGTCAGGAATTCCCATTCGGACAGACAGACGTTCTGACCTCCACTCGGCCTCCAGGTGCTGCTGCTCATAGCGTCGCGTGAGTTCGGACACCGTCAGGTCCGGGTGGAGCCAGTGTTTCTCCGAGGACTTGAGGTGTTTGAGGAGGAGGCCATAACAGAGGCTGTGTTTTATCTCCGGACCCACGCAGCCACTGGACAGCACCATGTGAACGATGTCCTGGGATGCACGTAAAAGCATGAACAGAGAGGAGAAGGAGCGTTGCAGACAAGAGCCTTACTGAAGCAGATTATACCTTGACAGTCCAGCCATCCTCGCAGCGGACCAGTTTGAAGTTCTTGCCCATGTTGAAGCTGTTGCTAAGGAAACACACTTTGATGATCTTCACCAGAAGGATGCTGTTCTTGGTGACGGATCTTGTGGGAGAAAAATCCAAGGAATCCGAGCGTCGGGTGGGAGACATGCTCCTCCAGGACAGGGTGCTGTCGTCTCCTGACATCACACACACTCCACACAACCCAACAGTCACAATCATTCTCTGTCGGATTTGAAGAATTTACAGAACGAGTCAACCCGCTGCCGGGACCTCTGTACTCACCACTTTCAACAGCAGCTTGAGAAAAATACTGTCAGTCTGCAACCTACACCCATTTTTTGCACCTGCAATTTTTCATGTCGTCCAACGCGTCTTGTTGGGAGACGAAGAACCGCATCAGTGAGCGAAAGAGGAAACGGCACTCGCAGAGAAATACGGAAGTTAACAGAAAAACTTAGAGAACTGATGAAGCTGCCATGTCACCCCCGTCCTCTAGCACGCAATGGCACAGTCCAACATAAAAACCACAACCCACCCCCACTGTGCAGTACGCAAAGGCTCACTTCCCTTTCTGTCGTGTTTTTGATGAGCACAAGCACAATGCAAGTGTCATTTTCTGATTGGTAATTCAGTGAACACCCAGTGCTTTCACACCCACGACCTAAACCTGTTTGCTTTCCATCAGCAGACCAGACACCACAGCGGAACGTAGAGTCAGTCTTCTGGTTGCGTATGGCAGTGTCAGCAGTTATGATTTCATATGGGAACGTGATTCTCTTTTGGTTGTTCTTGAGTATAACTTTAAGTATATCAATTTGTAATAATCAGAATTCTGCGTTAATTGATTTGAGATCCATGAAGGTGACAAAAGCAGTTTTGCATGCTTCTCTATTCACATTTCTGTTGATTACTATAGTATAATAAATGAAAAACTTTTCTTTCAAATCCAGCTGCAGTAAAATAAATAAGCTTGTATGCATAAACATGAAATATGTGAGGGGGTGTTTCGGGCCACATGTTAAATATGTACATTTTTTTAAATAGAGTTCTGAATTAATTAGCCTATTAATCATCTGTGGGACTGTCCAGTGAGGCTGCTGTCAAGTATCACAAGACATAACGAGTTAAAACGGAAGTAAGGGTTTTGCTTTAGTAAGTAAAAGCATTACATTAATAACAGGCATTGTCTGCAGGAAGTAGGATGTTTACTGGTCGCTAGAATGCTTTTAAATTGACAGCCTTGAAAGGAAAACACGTTCCACAGCGGTTAAATTTACTCTGGTGCTGTTGCTACTTCGTACACGAGCAAATAGAGAGAGAGAGAGAGAGAGAGAGAGATAAGGATAAAGAGAACAGTGCAGGACATGAGAGTGTTTTGGAGGGAAGGAAGTTGCTTTATTTTTCATTTCCACATCTGTGTGTGTATAATAATACCAGAGGCTGATCCTCCCACAGAGCTGGGACTGATGTTCTCACCGGGAGGAGCTGACTGAGCCTCTCCTCTTATTCTGGAAGCACCATCAGGAGAGGGCAGACAGTGAGGAAGAGGAGGAGGAGGAGGAGGAAGAAGACTGCTCTGCAGCTGCTGCTGATCCAGGACACACACTCGGCCATGAATTCAGCTGAGCAGACGGTAACATGGCTCATCACGCTGGGGGTCCTGGAGTCCCCCAAGAAGAGCATCTCGGACCCAGAGGGGTTCCTCCAGACGTCCCTCCAGGACGGAGCGGTGCTGTGCCGACTGCTGGAGCGACTCCGACCCGGGACGGTGGACAAAGTGAGTGCATGGAGGGCAGTGGGAGGAAGAAAAAAACATAATACATCACCAAACAAATTGTATTGCGCAAAATGAGACCATTATGGGACACAAAAGAAATCAATCAATTAATTAATTAATTAATTTAAAGCGCCTGAACAGTAAAATGTCCTGAGCAGAAAACCAAAGAAAAATCTATCTACCTATTACAGTCCTCACCATTACTGTGGCTCAATTTGTCTTCCCTTAACTGTTACTTGTAGGGATGGAACATATTTTAATTGCATATTTATTTAAAATATATGAAAACACACAACATATACATGTCATATGTGCAAATAAATTCGATATATGTGACGTACTTAATACTATGTTGTACTATTGTGCAAACTGCCAACTTTATTGTACAGATGTTATGTTATTCACACTCACACGCACGCGCGCACGCGCAGAAACCTGTTGACGTCACATCCTCCTTTGGCTTAGCCAACTTCCCTGGGAGATTGTGGAACTAAAGTGAAGCTAGTCTCAGTTTCAAGCAACCCAAGAAACACTGGGGCACTATTCATTTCAAAATAAAAGCATGAGCGTGTCAGCAACTCTGCATCGCCCCTCCTGTTCTAATTTGCGAGCTTTTCATACCAGCCTATAAACATGTAGGTATCTGTGCACCGCATTAAAAAGTGGAAACGTGATTTATCCCGTTTTTACTGGCATTTTCTAACGCAGAATTTGCTCATTTTTGAGTGTGAAGTTTTAACCGGAAGCGTGGCTCTTACATACAGCTAGCTTGTCTTTCGCAAGCAGCAGGTGCACGGTCAGATCCTGGAGTTAGACCGAAAACCATGGCAACAGTGTCATCACCAGCGCAGTGTCCATGTTTGTTGACATCGTTTTGACGCTAATTCAGCCACTTCCGGCGTGTAGTTCTTCCAGGAGCCGAGGAGCGACAGCGACTGCCAGAGGAACATCGGAGAGTTCATTAAAGGCTGCAGCTCTTTCTGTGTGGAGGTGAGCAGACTCCTTTCAAACACACTCCATCACATCTACACCTTCACACGTGCTGTTAAAACAACTTCCTGTTTTCCTCTGTGTCCTCTTGATACAGATGGAGAAGCTGTATGACATTAATCCTCCTTTCTATAGGGAAATTCATTTTGTTATAAATGATGGAAGACTAGAGATATGAAATGAAAACATTAAGCTGATAGCGTGTTCATTAAAATCATATATGTATTGTTATCAGTGTTAGAAAAGGTGTAACGTATAAGGTGTGTGTGTTTGCACAACAGTGGGCGTGAAGGGGGCGAGTTAATGTTTGTAGCGCGGCTTCAGATCTTGAGCTTGGTTTGTTTCCGGATGCCCATAATCAAATTGATGAGGAGAAGAGGCTTTAAATTAAAAAAAAAAAAAAAACTTGAATCTGTGTCAAAGGAGAAATGAGAAGATGAAATAGATGGAAGCAGGAGTGGGGCCGGGCTGATGTAATGCCAAGACGCCAGGCAGCCGGTGGATATTTCCAATCAGGTTGATTACAGCCATGTCAGCCATGTTGCTGGGAGCCAAGGCCTCCATTATCCAGCAGCCTGGCTGACATCAGCGCCGTAATTCACCCAGAATGTCATCAGAGCGGGCAGAGGACGAGCCAGAGCTACCATCCAGTGGGAGGAGGGTAACAGAGGTGTGTGGAGTACACACAAGATTAGGGGCTTCAGAGGTCTTTTGATTATGGCTCATGTATGTGTGTGTGTGTGTGTGATGGGGAGATTACAAGGGGGAGCTCAGACTTTGAGTAATCCTGCTCCAGACTGCAGTTGGAGCAGGGGTGTAAACCTCCACTAAACTCATTTGGAAAAATAACTTATATGGGTTCAGGGTCATAGCACAGGTAAACAGTATATAAAAGGACAGGTCCCTGACTTCATCTCTCCGACAATAACAAGGTAGTTCCCTTCCTGTCTACACACTGCAATATTCCCTGCACGAGATGCATGTGAGGAAATGTCAAGCAAGCTTTGTGATGTCACTCCATGAATTTATTATGACCGCGGCTCTCCTGTCTTGAACCCCTCAGCATTTGTGCGTCGCTGCTCTCAGACGCACCTCACGGTCTCCATTCGCTTTTCTCTCCGATAGCCTTTTGAGGTCGGCGACCTCCTGCAGGGCCTGAACTTCCCCAAGGTGCTGAACTGCCTGGTGGCCCTCAACAAAGCGACTGAAGGCAAGATCACTGTGGTTTTGAAGCTGGCTTCTCTTCTTTGCAGTGCTTTTACTTTTGTGATTTCAAGATATCATTCGTTTCGGAAATTGTGCATTTGCAGATTTGGGGGTTTCTGAGGGCAGCACGCGTGTGTCGCATGCCTCAACATCCAGGATCAAGTCGTTCGATTCTCTCAACACTCAGAGTCGCTCCTCGAAACTGCATCAGCCTCAGTACCGCAGCCTGGTGAGTCGCCATGACAACCTTGACGGCAGAACTCGCGAGTCATCTTAACAGCAAACCAACACAGACTGGGCTCCATCTCGTTCCTTAGGACATGTCGGAGGGCAGTGGGTGTGTCCAGCTGCTGGTCAAGGCACGCTTCCCTTTCCAGCAGACCAACGAGGACGAGCTGTCTTTCGGCAAGGGTGACATCATCAGCGTGAGCAGGCAGGAGGACGGGGGCTGGTGGGAAGGCTCGCACAACGGCAAATCTGGATGGTTCCCCAGCAACTACGTGAGGGAGCTTAAAGGAAGCGGTGGGTGAAGCTCTGGTCCGTTTTCCCCAGATCAGGTCTTGTCCCCAGTAGATGGTGTGGGCCAGGAAACAAGAAAGGAAGCTCCACAAGCACACAATGACAGGAAGTTCCTGAGCTGCTGTATAGAAAAGGAACATCCTGCCTCAAAGCTTCACAACAGTAAACAGGGGCCGTGTAGAATAGATCCAAATAGCTTTTTACCTACTTTGCTCAGTAAGATTTGAGATTTACACGAATATCTATCTATTAATATATCTACGAGGAGCAATAGGGAACTGAAGTACGCTGTCTCTGTTCTCATTGCTAGGATTTTTGTCCTGCCACTGACCTTTGACCCCTCCTTTCTGCTTCCAGATAAAACCTCAGACAAGCCAAAGTCTGGGTCTCTAAAAAGTCCCCCCAAGGGTTTTGACACGACGATCATCAGTAAGACGTACTACAATGTGGTGAGCATCATTCTGAAGACACACACACACACACACACATAAAGATATTTAAATAATAAATAAATTCTCTTGCGTGTGGCTCTTAGATTTTACACTGCGGGAATGAACCCAGTTAATGGGCGTCTGCTTTTACAATCAATTATTTTTCACCCGCATGTCCAATTAATGATCGTGTCGCCATTGTCTGCGTGTGTGTGTTGATCTGTGCTGGCTGCATGGCTCTACTGCGTGTGTGTATGAGTGCAGCAGATGTAAAGTAGGTTATTGCTTCCATTTCAGTGGTTTCTGGGGCAGCCTTGCCCCAGGGTTGTCTCTTGCCTGCCTGCCTGCGTGTGTGTGTGTGTATGTGCTTTTTGAATAATGTAACAAGCTGCACAGTCACTCTAGACAGTCCATATTCTTTGGTCGGAGGACCTAAGTGTCCCTCACACACAGGGAAACACAGACCCTGGCTGAAGTCGTTTCTGCTGTTCCTAAAACACAAATGGAAAAGGAACAAGGTTAAAAATAATTGTATTCTGTGATAAAATACACTTTCGATTTCCTTTTTTTTCAGAGCTGCAGGGGCAGTCTGGCTTTTGCTGTCTAAAACGCATCAATTCATTAGCAGAGGAATCTTTCAATGATCACTGGTGTGTGTGTGTGTGTGTGTGTGTGTGTGTGTGTGTGTGTGTCAGGTCCTGCAGAACATCCTGGAGGCTGAGACTGAATACTCCAGGGAGCTGCAGAGTCTCCTGGGCTCATACCTGCGCTCGCTTCACCCCACAGACAGGTGCAGTCATTTGCAGTACAGCAGTCAGTATACCTACAGATTAATCTGGATTAGCCACAGAAGGTGTTTGAATTGTTAATGAGGTCCCCTCCTCCTCCTCCTCCCTCCCTCTCTTCCTCCACCCTGTCCTGCCCTGCAGACTCAGCAGCGTCGACATCAGTCACATTCAAGGAAATCTGGAGGAGATCTCGACCTTCCAACAGATGTTGGTTCAATCCCTGGAGGAACACACAAAGTCAGTACCCCCCACCCCCCACCCCTCTCCGTAGGAGGCTGAAGTAACACAGCAGCAGTTCCAAGTCTAATGTTTGCACAATGTGTGTGTAGACTCCCGGAGAGTCAGCAGAGGATCGGGGGCTTCTTTCTTGGTCTGATTCCCCAGATGAAGAACCTCTACGTGGCCTACTGCTCCGGCCACCCGTCTGCTGTCAGCGTGCTCACGCAGCACAGGTACAGTCAGAGAATGAGTACACATGCGTGTTTACAAAGGCAGGAAGTCCTGACTGGAAGTGTGTGTGTGTGTGACACAGTGAGGTGCTCGGGGAGTACATGGAGTCGAAGGGGGCGTCGACTCCAGGGATCCTGACCCTGACTACCAGCCTGAGTAAGCCCTTCACCAGGCTGGAGAGGTACCCGACGTTGCTGAAAGAACTGGACCGACACATGGAGGTGGCTCAGATCAGCCAACGAGTTCATTCTCCCCTGGGTGGACTCAGACTATTTACTGATTTTTATCATTTTTGTCTCAGGAGCAGCACCTCGACAGAGCTGATCTCCACGCTTCAATGACATCCTTCAAAACACTCGCAGTGAGCTGCACTCTGATAAGGTCTTATTTTCAAATGAACACTCGCTTATATTTTAACAAATCTGCGTGTGTGTTCAGGCTCAGTGCCAGGAGGTGAGGAAGAAGAAGGACCTAGAGTTGCAGATTTTAACTGAGCCAATCAGAAACTGGGAGGGCGATAGCATCAGAACCTTGGGCCCCGTCCAGCACATGTCTCAGGCGACTGTCCACACGCAGAACTGTCAGGTACTAACAGAAACCCCGATACAGGTCTCAATCTGTCTGAAATTAAAACTGAAATGTTGCCCTCGGTCCTTTTGTTTTGTTTTTTTAGGAGTCGAACGAACGCTACCTCGTCCTCTTCCCTCACACGCTGCTCATTCTATCTGCCAGCCTGAGAATGAGTGGATTCATCTACCAGGTGAGTTTCTGCTGGGATCTGACCTCAAATTGAATTGATCAGGGTGTATTAACCCGTGTGTCTGCGTAGGGGAGGATGCCCCTGTCAGGGATGCTCATCTCCAGAATAGAGGATGGAGAAAACCTGAAGAACGCTTTTGAAATATCCGGTCAGCCCCTTGTCCTCTTCCACCTCGGAGACTTTCCTGATGGCTGATTTCCTCCCCCCCACAGTAATGTGTGTGTCACTGTGCAGGCTGTCAGAGCGAGCGGATGCAGGTGGCGTGTAACACTCAACAGGACCTACAGGAATGGCTGGACCTCCTCACCAAACACACACACACCCCAGCGTCCCTTGCGGGCAAGCACCAGTCCGTCTGTCACACGGTACGCGCTTCTGGTCCTCGCTCCGTCCTTGTCCGCTTCTCTCTCTCTAACACTCTCTCTTCACCACCTCCCACCAGTTGCCCTCCCACCCGGTCACGCCCGCCAGACACTCGGAGTCCCGTGGCGGGAGCAGTGGCCACGCCTACCACACGCTTCCCCATCCCGCCTCGTACGGGACGCCGCACGGCAGCAACCCAGCGTGGGGTCCCCTGGAGCCACCGAGCACCCCCAAGCCCTGGAGCCTGAGCTGCCTTCGCCCCGCACCTCCACTTCGGCCGTGTGCTGCCCTCTGCCTCAAGGAGGTGCTGATAGAATTCTGGACAACCTCCTCTTCTCTTCATATTAATTCACTTGATTCTGCTGTAAACAATCCCCTTTTTTCCTAGGACATGAGCAAAAGTCCTAAAAACATGAAGAAGCTGCTTCCGAAGAGGAAGCCGGAGAGGAAACCTTCAGAGGAGGACTTCACCGTTCGAAAGAGTGAGTTCAAAAGCGTGTCCGCGCGACGCTGCCAGAGCCGTGTCCTCAATCGTCCTCCTGTCCTTGACGTCCAGGCACCGCGGCCCTGGAGGAGGACGCTCAGATCCTGAAAGTGATCGAGGCATACTGCACCAGCGCCAAGACCCGGCAGACGCTCAACTCCAGTAAGCGCGCACACACACTCACTGCAGGCTGCTGTGTGTTGTTGCTCACACTGTTCTCTGCTCTCAGCCCTAACAATGTGTTTCTCTCTCTTTTTTATCTCTTCCCACCATCCTGTTTTTTAATTAACCCTTTTATCCTTGTTGTCTTGTTTCTCCCTATTTTTCCCCCTGAATTTATTCAAACTCAATCCCACACAAATTGCTTTCCTTTCATTTCTGGTTTCATGTTTATGTTCTCATGGATATGGTTTATACCCCCCTCTCCACAACCATCCATTTAAATTTGGTTCATTCCGAACTCGTCCGCTGCTGCTGGCGATTTTGCGCCCCAGCTTGGCAAGGCACTGACCTCATGCACAACCACGTGCTCGCCGACAACAGCCTCACCCTCGCTGGTCTCCATGGCAGCCTGCCATGTTCCGACCAATCAGAGGACTCGGACTATGACAGTATCTGGACGGCCCAGAGTTTTAGGACGGCCTCGTTTTCCCGTAAGACACTTCGGGGGAAGCGGCTAGTGTCCTGTGACCTCATCCTCCTTGGCATTAACCACTCAGAACTGTCTCTGTGTAGAAGTCCACGTGCTTTTTTTTTTTTTTGTCGGGAACTGATATCTTGCACTGTTCCCAAGCAGGCTCCAGCAGGAAGGACGTCCACATGCTGTTCCCGGAGGAGGAGAAGATCATAGTGGAGGAAACCAGGAGCAACGGGCAGACCGTGTTGGAGGAGAGGTGTGACATAATGATGAATACACAGACTGAACTGAAAGGAAGGATGATGACAGTAAAAGAGTGGTGTTGTGTCCCTGCAGGAGTTTGGTGGACACTGTGTACAGCCTCAAGGATGAGGTTCAGGAACTCAAACAAGTGGGTCTGCAGTTTTAGGCTATTTGTTGTTCCTCCCTCTCTCTCTCTCTCTCTCTCGCTCTCTTAATTCTCTACTTCCCCCACCCCTCCTGTTTTCCTCCAGGACAACAAGAGGATGAAGAGGACGCTGGAGGAGGAGCAGCGGGCGAGGAAGGAGCTGGAGAGAGTCATCAGGAGGGTTCTGAAGAGCATGGATGACCCGACCTGGGATGAGACCAACCTCTGAGACCCCGCATGGATCGAGTGAAACGTAGTCCGACCAGTTGCTGACAGAAACTGCCAACGCTCCGTGGCGTCCCTTCGACCCTCGCAGCTCTCCGTACACTGGACCGAGAGGAAAATACCTGGCGGCCACCAGCAAAGTTTTCTCATCTTCATCAGCTGTGAAGCCAAAAACATAATCGGGCCATCACCAGCCGGTGATGGCATTCCAATGCAATGGTTCCTTGTTTAATTAGAAACAGAATATTTTAAGTTTCCTGTGCCTTTAAGATCCACTGACAATAATTGATGCTCCAGCCGAGCTTTGTAAATCAGGAATATGAAAGGGATAGGATCGAGTAGCGATATCCACAAATGTGTGTTTAGCAGCTGATTCTGAGGCGAGGAGTGATGATTTGAACTATTCAGGAATAATTGTAACTGCACTGAACTGATTCAGAGGTACCGGCTCACACCATCGCAGTCTTCAGGAGCTTTAGAGACCAAAGTCCAAGCAACACAACACTGGGAATAAATTCTTTCATTGTTTTTTATGATTCGTACAATGTTGATGAGGAACTGACTGTAGCACGATTTCTTATTTTTATATCTGTGATTGTGTTTTTACTGTAATGGCGGGTTTTGATTTGTAGGACTTCTTGTTTTCTACTCAGCCCTTTGTTTTCTCCTGGAAACCAGTAAACTGCAAAATGAACTGAAATCAGAACTACAACAAAAGCCATCCAATGCATTATGCCAATGTTTGTCTCTAAATTATGTATTTAACTGATGTAAATGTGTTGTGTTCAAGCAGTTGATACTGTGGGAGAAACATAACCCCTATTTATTTCACCTGTTTGTCTCAATAAAACATTAAACCAGAGTCACGTTCTAAGTTATTTTGTTTCATCCTCTGTGAAGCACTAATCTTAACTATCTAACTAAGTTTATGCAATTGAACATTGGCACCAGGGAGCCAGATTTGATCACATGTGGCTCTTTGTCGCCATCCTGTAGTGAAAGTAGTGAACTGCAACAGCTCCTGAAATTCTCACCCCACCCTGGCTACGTTGTCCTGGGAAAAGGGGGGCGTTGGCTCTAGCATTAGCTCCCTGGTGGTCAATTGGACTTTCGGTGGGTAGAGAGGTCCATCATCTTCTCTTTAGGCAGATACATGCATTCATTTATTACTATTATTATGCCGAATTCTTAATTTCTATTCTTTCAAAGGCAGCATGGTGAAAAACATTACAATTAGATCCCTGGAAACAGGATACAGCCCTTTGTAAGTCCCACAACATGCAATGAGTATTAAGAAACATGAGAATTATCAATGGCTGGTGAGAAGAATTATTCGAGTGTCTATTAAAGCACGGGTGGCTCTGTTGAAACAAACGAGGAAACTTGTTTCTCATGATTCTCAAATGGAATTTTATTGATGGTATTTTCTGCAGGTCCAAGACATGCCTGCAGGACTGCGAAGGGTCAAAAACCATAAAGAATAACAGTATGGTAGCACGCATTTTTTACGAATATTCTACAGTTCATGTTCCTCCAGCTTGTCACCTGCGCCGGGTGACAACTCAACTGTCAGAGATTGAGCCGTCTCGCTCTGCTACGTGAAGGGGCAGAGGAGTGGCCAAATGTTTCGTTTCCAGTGAACAGCTGTCTGAAAGGCTATGGAGGAAAGCTTCTTAAATCAATGTTAACTCTTTCAAGACAACGATGATGTAAATTTCTTAGCTATTTTTTATTTTCTAGAGTTAAGCCATTTAAACAAACATGCCATTACTTTTGAAACAATCCCTCTGAGGTTGCTTCCCCCAGGTTGCACTGGGAACAGGGGGGGAGGAAAAAAAGAAAAGAAAAGAAAAATACAAAAGGAAAAAAAATAAATTTCACAGGAGACAGGCAGTGTTTGCCCAGTGTGCATCTTCAACTTATTCAACTGCTCAGTCCAAGAGAATCTCCTGTCCCCAACCCCCCTGTCTTCAGCCGCTCTGAGCCAATGAGATGTGTTGGTCGAGGTGGAGAGTAAGTTCCTCTGGGCACGGCACGACAAGTCAGGGAATGGTTGGAAACCAGACGCCTGGATAGAAGACGAGTAATGGCGACACGACGCGGGATGACTGGTGCACTCTCGTTCCCGTTTCCTTGGATACAGGGTTAAAGTCTTGGATGGCCAATGTCCTCCATTGTCATTAATATCCAACCTGCTCACCCGGTCTGCTGAATGTGGGTGGAGTTATAGAATACTATGGCAGGGTGGGGGGTGTCCATTAACACTACAGATCGGAGCAGATGAGGGAGTGAACTGAGGAGATCCAGGAGCTCAACTTTTCTTCATGGGCTGTTTTATTTAGGTTTCTTAAGGGAGCAGGGAGGTCACGTCGGAGCAGGCTTAGGCAGTGTTCAGTAGATCCTGTATGGCTTTCTGCTGCGTCTCGTTCAGTGTCGATACGCACTGCGTCCACAACCCTGCCGACATCTGGGGGACACAACAAAGAGGTCAACGTGGAAACTGCGTCGCATGCTTTAAATTTGGATTTGTTCCATCTCTGACATCAGCTGTTACTCACCTGTACTTGACGGATGTCATTTGCCAGACGTTTGCTGCAGGCGTCTTCGCTCTTTACCGATTCGTTAGCGACGCCCTCAGCGATGATGAGGAAAATGTTGGGGAGGTTGGAGTTGTCTGGCCCGAGCACGATGGGGTTGTTGCTGTAGAGAGAAGATGGAAAAAATGAGCAGGAGGGAAATGAGAAGATTCACATCCCCCCCGCCAATCATATGGCGGCAGTCCCACCTTTCAATGAGGTCGCACAAAAAATCGAACGTGTGCACGGCCTCCTCTTTATCCGCATTGAGTGGAAGCCAGCTGAGCCAGTGGGGGAGGATCTCATTGACGTTGACGCACTCAGGCCTAAATCTCATGACCTTCCCGACAGCAGAGATGCAGTTCTCTGTGGCGTTTATGTTTTCTGTGGAGCGTGACTCGGCGGCCCGGATGACTCTGACCAGCAGCGGGATGGCCTCTGGAACGACAAACCCCAAGACGTCAAAAAGATAGCCAAGCAGCCTCGCTGCAGCCAAAGACCAAGTGGCCAAGTCGTACCTGTGCAGAACTGGCGATAGCTTTCTCCTCCGTACTGGGCCATCACGCCAACGCCGTAGGCAGCCGCCTGCCGGACCTCGGGGCTGCCGTCGCACAGTGACTGCAACATTGGCTGCAGGAA
The DNA here is from genome assembly GCA_016785235.1 of Pseudorhombus dupliciocellatus. Taxonomy (NCBI): domain Eukaryota; kingdom Metazoa; phylum Chordata; class Actinopteri; order Pleuronectiformes; family Paralichthyidae; genus Pseudorhombus; species Pseudorhombus dupliciocellatus. Next base: position 4,215,086 of record JAFBJW010000070.1, read on the forward strand.
ATATTCTGCATATTTGAAGGAGGAGGGGCTGCAGTGCTCCACCACGTCGTCAAAGATGCACAGACCCCACTGTCTGTCCGCCCACGGCCTGCTGGGACACTGAAGACGTGGAGGACCAAGTTAATGAAAAGAGTGATGCAACTTCGGCACCATCTAGTGTTCACTTGTTAAAACACCTTGTACTGTTGACGCAGAACGAGAACTTACAATAAGCTGTACGATGAGCTGCAGGAGCTGCTCGAACCACGGCAGCACCTTCTCTTTGTAACTACTGAACACCGAGTGCAGGATGTCCGACACTTTGGTCAGGATGTACACATCATTCTCATCCTGGAGAAAAGAAAAAGCCGTTGTTAGTGCTCGATAAAGTTTTGTCAGACATTTCTCGGACCAAACAACCTCGAATAGAAACATTTACCTCGTCTTGTAATGTTTCCTCCACCTGCTCATCGTAGTCTTCATCCTGTCTCTTGGCTGTGAAGACAAAACGTCCATCTGATGTTAACTTGCATAAAAAAAAAAAGATTCATTCAGAGGCGCGAGACAAAATGTATTTAGTTGGTCATCCATGGTTGCAACGAAGACTCACTCTGTCTGAGTTCCTGGTTCTTAAAATGCTCCTCCAGCTTTCCCTTCAAGATGCCACCCAGCTCCTCGAAATGCTCGTTGTTCAAACAACCGTCACCCATCAACTCGATGCACTGACGGACAACACAAACCTCAGTGAAAACAGAACCGGGGACACAAAGACTGGGACGGTGCTGATCGCTTTGCAGTTACCTTGGCGAAAGCGTGCATGATCTCTGACAGGACGTCAGAGTCCGGCTCTGTGCCGATGGCCTTGATGAGGGCGTCGCACATGAAGTGCCACATCTGGGTGAGGTACTCGGGCCCTCGGACGCGAGCACACTCCAGCAGCAGGGGCATGGACTCGGCGGCGGCCACTCGCACACGTAGGGACAGTTATGGAAAATGCCACAAATGGGTGGGCGGCTGATATTTTCATGAACAAATTAAATGGATTAAAAAAATTGATTTGAAAATTCCAAGTCAGATTCGGATGAAAAGGATATCATCGTGGAAATAGAACTTGAGGAGAGGGACCATCAGCTTCACCACCTGCTCTGTGTACTCAACAAATCCCTCCTTCAACTCTTTGGCATAACACACCTAAAAAAACAAACAAACATTACACACTGTTCCAGTTCTGACTCAGTATTCCTCTGGTTTCCGGCGCTCACCAGCATCTGACAGGCAGTGGCCTTTTCCTCCAGCCCGGCCGTCTTGATGCCAAAGCTCTGCTGGTCGCCCAGGTTGACGAACTCCCAGCCATCATCCTCTGATATGTTCTCCATGTCCTGGGCTAAGAGACAAAGACATTTTTATAAACAGCTCTTAAAATGCCTTCCGAGGCCCCCTGTTGTTTGACTTACTGTCGAGCAGGGCCACTTCAGGCTTGATGGAGGCTGTCTTCATCAGGGGACCCATCACCACGGGCAGATACTGCTGAAACTCCTTCCCCAGGATCTTACACATCCTGGCCCAGGCTGAGATCATGTACGAGATCTAAGCCATACATGAAAATGTGAGTTTGACCGCGCAGAAGCGAGTGTTAGAAAAACTTAAGATCAAAATGTCTCCTTACCTGAGGGTCGTCGTCTTCCAGGTCTTTGAAGTCTGTCTGGGTTTTGAGGAGCAGCTGCATGACAGCAGCTGCGTCTGGCATGAACTAGAAATAGAAACGGGAGGATAAATAAACAGAAAGTTCTCTTTGACAGAGTGTTTGATCACGTGCCCCGCGGACATACCTTGTCTTTGCCAACAGCCAGGCCTATGAGACTGACACACTCTATGGTCTTCCCGCGGAGCAGCCGCAGCTCCTTCTGCACCGCGTTTTCCACGATGTGCTTGAGCGAGGGCATGAACAGGTCATAGTATGGCACAAACTTCTCCTCGGCTGTGTCGGCCACTGAGGCGATGGAGGTCACCACTTGCTCCAGGACCAGTTTGGTGCCCTTCTGGATCAACTGTAATGCGAAGTGAATTAGTAAGTGCTAATTATTCCTGCTTTCTGATCAACGCTCATTTGTTGCTGTACCTCCTGCAGCTTGGTAACCATGATGACATGAAGGTGCTGCACCAAGTTCTCCAGGTAGGGGATGAGCAGGGACTTGGGACAGTCCTCTGTGAAGTTGATGAGGGCGGCAGCGGCGTGCGCCTGCACCCTAGGGTTGCTTTGGTCTTTCATGGTCTGAAGCAGGACGGAGATCACCTGAAGGGGAGACACACAGGGTGAGTCTACACTGTCCATTTGAGTCTAGAAACTACTGGAACATATCACTTTAAATACCTTATCGTGGAATTTCTTTTGGAAGGTCGGAGCAAAGTCTGTGGCCATCTGTCCGATTGCATTGCAGGCGGCGTAGCGCACCCTTGGATGCTGAGGAGGGAACAGGAAGTAAACTTCAAAACCACCATAGCGGCTGCCACGTGAACAACAGTTAGGACACTCGCTTACAGGGTCGGAACAGTAGAGGAGGACAAAGCTGACGATCTCCTGGAGGATGGCCTCCATCTGTTGGTGGCAGCCCTCGCCGATGGCCGACAGCGCCATCAGTCCAGCGTGGCGATACTTCCAGTCAGCTGGTGGAAACACGCAAGGTTAGTGTCACGCTCAGTGTCTGATTTCAGACCTTCACAGTAGGTTCGCTTACGGTTCCGCAGCATCTGCATGATGTGCTGCTTGATCATGGGCAGAATTATCTTTCCTCCCAGTCCACAAGCGATTCTGTCCAGCGCGCTCTCCCCTGCCACAGCGTTACTGGTGAGCACAGAAAAGATTAGGTTTAGCAAACACTTTCTGATCCTTTAGATCTCCAAATTTAGACGCCATAACCCCTGTTGATAATATCCTAAACCTCACCTATCAAAGTCATCATCCTCCAACTCATCTGCCATGGCCCACTCATCGTCGTCCTCCAGGTCCACCATCATAGCCAGCATCTGGGGCACTGAGGACACAGCACAGTTGTCTTGAACTAGTCAACCTAATCTCTTATGGTGAAATGAGACTAATTGGGAACCGCAGTGACATTTAGCCAGATCCTCACCGCTCTGAGCCACAATAGCGGTGTGTTTCCTCAGCATGGCTGCCGCAGTCTCAGATAAGGTGACGATGACTTCCAGCGACAACTGCCTCTGCATGTTCGTCAGGTTTGTGTCTGCACACAACTGAGGAGGGGGGCGGAGAGGAGGGGATGTTAAAATTGAACAGGCGTAAAGCGACAGCTCGCATATGCGCCGTGCTCCAACTCACCTTCAAACAGAGCTGCAGAGTTGGCTCCAGGTTGGGCCTCAGGTATTTAGGCGCTGTGTCGGCGATTTCCACCAGGGACTTGAGCACAGAGTCGTCGCCCTGGTAGCAGGACTCGTTCACTGCCTAGTGAAGAGCACAAGATGAGGTTTGCGACTCCATTCAGTGAACCTCTAACCTATGGCAGCGGGCCGTCTCACCTGCAGGATTCCCGGCAGCAGGTCGGAGAAGTGTTTCAGCAGAGCGCTGTTGCTTTCGTTGGACAGGACAAAGGATGCTGCAGCCCGAGCCGCCAGGGTACGAATCTAAAGGGTGAGTGTTTGACATAATGAAATGCATGTGCATGATCAAATCAGGAAATGACATGCCCAGCGACTCTCATAGAACATTACCTGTGGGTTAGCCTGGTCCTGCATGCACTGGACAAGCATACGTTTGATAACCTCCAAGTAATGCTGCTGCTGGTTTCCAAATATTCCAGGGAAGTTCCTGAAACAGAACCAAAACACATGATCACCCACCGCTTCTGACACCTGAACATGGGAGGGGTTTGGTTACGTCGGTGTCTCACCAGAATATGTGCAGCGCTGACTCTCGCAGGCCGACGTTGCCCGAGTTGACAGAGTCAAACAGGAACTTGAGCAGCTCTGGCCACTGGTTATTCCCATCATCATCTAGATTTTTTAAAAAATTAGGCAAAATAAAATGATTATGTGAAACAATCAGTCGGCACGCTGGTTCAGGTTGTGAGGAATCTTCCTAGGCTGGTTACCAATGAGGTTGCGGCAGAGCTCAGCTGCGATGTCGCAGACCTTCTTGCGGATGTTTGGCAAGGTCTCCTGCTGGATGCTGGTCAGCAGTTCCGTCTTGATGACCGTCTGCATCTCCATGGTCAGGCCCGGGTAGATCTCCTCGAAGGATGACGACAGCAGCCGCCGCAGCAGCACTGCGGCCATTTGTCTGACCTGAGAACGTGTTTCCACATTTTAGAACATAGGACATGCAAACAACTGCCTTGAGGATTTATTTAGACTATAAAAGCCCCATCTTCTCTAAAGCCTGCAGCTGCCAAAGCATGTTAGAATGAACTTGGAATAAATGGTCCCCTCCAAAATAAAAGCCACACTGACGAAAACCTGCAGCATCCCAGAAAGGCAGAGTCACACTCCCTGGACCGAGCACCTCTATGCCTACTCTCGTTTCAGGACTAAAAATACCAGCCTCAAAGCGAAGAAAGGGAGAGGAAGCGTGGAGGACCAAGCAGCTGCTGCACTCAGAGTAAACATAACAGCCAAAAGGCCAAAACTGTGACCCGTGTCATCATGTCAGGGTGTGGGCACACACATGATGGCATTCTTTCAATGCCATCCATGCTGTACCTTTTGATGACTGTGCATAGTTGTAATGCTTCTACAAATTTCAGTGGCATTCCTTCTTGGTACAAACCTCCTCTGCAGCGGATGCATCTCTGACGGCCTGCAGCAAGAATGTGATCTTGTTCTGTCCCGGGATAGTGTCATAGGTCTCCTGCAAAAAAAAAAAAAACAAAAAAAAAACAAAATCACAGAGAGTGGTGAGGATGAGCAAGACAGATGTACAGTTTCAGACATTCCATGGAAAATGGATCACAACCAGTGAGAGTCACACGGCAGTATTTCCACGCTGTGTCACGTTTCAAACTGAAACAGATGCTGCGGTCAGTCAACAACTGTCCAGACAACTTTGTAATTTTTCATTCTGACGAACATCACCAGACCCTTTATTGCTTTGACTGAATAACACCCTGCAAATCTGATTATTCTGCAAGACAATCTGTACTTAAATGTTCAGTTGAGAGCTGGAGTAATTGTTGATTGCTGGCCCCTTTTCTGATGCATTCTGCCTGTTTGTGTCCACCTCTGTTTGCACTGGTCCTCATCCACATGAGAAATGCAATAAATAAAAAAGGGGATGGGCTCTGTGAAGATGTATGGAAACCTTGGGGGTATGAAAAAGAAGTGATGGCATAGATCATGTAAAACAGTAAACAAAGCCAAATTCACACAAGTTGCTGGAACAAATGTGGATGAGAAAAGCATGACAAAGAAACAGGACAGGGAGGACCAGTATCACACTGTGGCACAAGTAAAGACATGCAAATCTGCAACAGTGAATGTAAATACAACGCAACTACTACGAGCAATGTCTCAAAATAACCTCTACCTAGCAGTCCAAAGTATTCCAACGTGACTTTGCAGTATTTATGAAATAAAGAGCTAGGTCCAGTCTTTATGCAGACCTGACATATGCAAGTAAAAAAATAGATCTTAAAGGCTGCTGTGACGTCCACGCATGTCACGAGTTGTTTAAGAGGAGCTGCAAAGTCCCCTGCATCTGGATCAATCTCCATTATGTGTGTAAGACAGTTTCTATAAAGGATAGATTCCAATGAGCTTAGCATCGCGGCAGACAGTCTGTGTGATAGAAAGGAAACCGCTGACTGACTGAATGGAGGGGGGCTTTGAGATAAGATTCAACCCCCTCATGCAAAAGTGGGTAAACTGTGGTAACAAAAGCTTTGCAGCGTCCAGGGGGGGTTGATGGTGGTTTGTGTGAAGGGACTAGGCCAGCTAGAGTCTAGCCCAGCCCCAAACAAATCCTCAGGGAATCTAATCCAGCGAAAGGGATGAGGGTGTGTGTGTGTAGTGACGTGGCTGGAAATGAGATAAATCGCTTCCTGGATCACGTCACAGCAAAACAACAAGCAAATGTTTTCCAAGACTGTGTGTTGTAATGTCCACTTACACATCAGTGAAGGCCAACTGCACGAGTAACCCCAATGCTAACATGGTTAGCTCTGAATGGACCCACTCCATGCTGGAGCCCCTGTCTGTTTCCTCAGTCACACACAATAACAGTCGATGATCGCGTCTAACTCGCGTTTAATCCCATGCTAAATCAACTCCGTCCTGCATTGGCTTCATAGCTAACGAAGTGGCAACACATAGTCCCAGCCTACTTCCTGTGCTCCACTAGCTACAGGGCTAGCCTCACTGTCAGCTGGAGCCACGGGGCGACCGGAGCCCAGTTAATGGGTAAATTCACTTTCACTTCATCCCGGCGAAGCTCTCACAGACGCACAGCGACACAAGCAGCCCCAGTCGGGCTCGTTTGAGCGACACACGTTGTGGTCACACAACTACGCAACACGGTGGAAGTAGTTAGCCGAACACTGCTCGGCGTCGGCTTGTCGTCGCACGTGGACTCACTCGCAGCTTTGACGTGAGGGCTCGGTGTGCGCGGCTAGGCTGGCTAAGCTAACAGGCGGCTAGCTCAAGCTAAACCAGAGCGAACCATTATCGCCGACCTTGTCAACGGCAGCGGGACGGCGGGGCTCTACCCCCGGACTTTACCTCCGATTGTTTCCTGACGTCGTTGTCGGGGCTCATCAGGTTGCCCAGCAAGATGTAGAACTGCTGCTGTTCCGCCATTGCTATGAGGATCCAAAAGGAGCAGCCGGGAGGAGAAGCAGCGAGACGAGACCGGCTGACCCTACTTCGGTCATACAGCGACTACGTCCTCAATTGGTCCTCGCTGCCAGCGCTACCCTCCGCTCATTGGACCACAACCGCGGCGGAAACGCACGCCACTGGCTCACGCGGATATTTGGCGCGTACTGGGTGGACTCGTCACACCGAAGAGAATGAGACGCCCCTATTGGTTCGGAGCGAATTACCGAGCGCGGGAGTATAGTCGTTGGGAAAGTAATGAAGTACATTTACTCAAGTGCAATGTTGAGATACTTTTAACTGCAAGTCCGTTTCATAACATTTTAAAACCACATTAACAAACCATTACTGTGCATCACCTGCAGTTGTTTTACTTTTTTTAATATTATTATTTTTATTTAAAATATATTATAAAAATGTATATATATATATGTTGAAATACCTCTCTATTTAATTGCATATTTTTGATTACAGGTCAGAGGTAAAGATTGCGCTTTTAATTTATACATTTCATTTTGAGTTTGAGTAAATATAGAGTAGTTTTAGCCTTGAATGCTGAATGAATTTACTTTATTTGTGTGGCGTCAGTTGAAGCAACATTATGTGATATTTGCTTGAGTGAAAATGTCAAGTGCAACGTTTCCCACTTGGTGGCAGCCAAGCTTTGAGTATTTTCTGCTTGTGTGTGTTTTTTTTCTCAATGAACTCTGCCCAACACTATCAAATGTGACTGGACCAACTTTTGTGTTTGCAGGCTTTAAAATATATTATAAGCTTTGAACACAAGTAAGAACAAGAATTTAACTCCAGTTAAAGTTAATGTGGTGGCCCATCGTGTTAACAGCGCCCCCGGTGGTCAAAGTTCACACCTGCAGCATGTCACCGGTCAGGAGGCTGCAGCTTCTCCGGACCTGCGGAGGACCAGAAGGCGGCTGCTCCATCTCTGCACCCGAGACCAAATCCGTAAGCCAGGCCAGGTCCTCGTGACGAGTCCACGGCGAAAGAGGTAAGCTCGACTGTCATTCCTCGACATACACTGTTCTTCAAACACAAAACATTACTCCTCTTATGTCGTAATTTATCGACTTCGGGAAAAACACCACCGAACTCAATTCAAAAGACAAAGATTAGATGGTGCCGAGCCTCCTGTGAAGGACATTTTAACTCGAGACTAGTCAAAGACAAAGTGTCTGTGTCCTCTCGTATATTCGGCGTAACTTTACGACATATTTACTGTAAAATGTAATACAAAATCGAATTAATGAAGTCGTCAGTTATCTAAAGTACATGAACATGTGGCCGCTGTCACGGATGCTCATGTTTGTTGATGGATTTGTCCAGAAGTAAACGAACAAAGGCAATAAAGATGCACTTTAAATCAGACCTTAGTCGTCAGCAGTTAGTTAAAGATAAAAAATATATATTAATGGAAGCTGGAAAGTGCGTTTAACAAAACGGTATTCGGGTCCTATTCTCCTGTAGCTAATACCCACTCTAATTATTTCAGGTGGGTACTTGATTAGTGTTTCTCTTTTACTATGTGTTTACACTTACTGTATTTACACCTGTGTAGTAGAACACTCCAATTGGGAAAAGTCTACAGTACTTCCACTCACATTGTATATTTAAATAGGGTTAATATGAAGTTTATTAATTACTATTCTAATATTTTGTTAAGGATTTATTATCTAATGAACTTAAATTGTGCGTGAGTGGCATTCTAGTTTTACCAGCTGAGTGGAAGCAGAGCTGCTCCGAGTCATCCACTATACAAACAAGGACTAACTGCTGCTAATACACAAAGCCTAAATGGAAGTGGCATTAAATCATTAAGTTGGACGCCTGAATGTGTTACCCACAGACCTCAGCAGTCTCACATGAGGTCAGGCTGGACTGCAAAAGCAGAGCAAGATGGATGGGGAGAGAAAGAGCGAGTTTAGTGCCAATGAGGGGGTGATGGACAGGTGGCTGGGCGTTAATGTTTTCTTCACTCACGAAGCCTAGAACTCACAGAAGACGCTCCCTGTGTGTGTTAGAACTTAATGTTTACTCTGGAAAAACTCAGAAAGACAGATTCCACCGATTTCAACCTGCAACCTTTAAGTCCCAAATGAGAGGCTTGACGCCTATTGATAGTGGGTCAAGAAATAGCTCAAAGCTTAAGGGAAAGGCTCCCCAACAAAACCACAATCTCTCACTTTTGCGTATCTATTTTGACAGTGGTTAAAACAAATATACGAGCCATTTTCTCTATTCTCTCTAGCTCCTGTAGAAAGGTAAACCTTAAAAATCTTAACACACAGCCGGGGCTTGTTTTAAAAGGGAGTGAGCTGAATGTTTGAAGTATTAAAAAGTCAATATTTCTTTCTGACACACAGCTCGGTGTACACAGAGGAGTGCTATGTGCTGGACAAGGCGGCCATTGACGGGCGTGCGATGCAGGGGGTGGGGAAGAGGGGAGTCGGGGCGCTGGTTTTGGGGTTAAGAGATGTTGGGAAACCACTCTGTGCCTCCTTCTGCAGCTGGTCATGGATTAATGGAAGTCAGTGGAGATGGACAGATATGATTCCCCCTTAAATTCAGTCCACAGATTTGAATGAACTTCAGCTACTCTAAAGAAATACTGAGTTCCACCCTATTCACTTGTTTTAGCAACAAGCTTGCTGGTTCTTTTAGCCCTCCCTTAATTCTACTATCCCCCCGTTGTTTCCAATGGCAGCCATCTTTCAGAGGTGCTGCTCCCCAGCATCTCTCCGTGCCTGTAATCTTTCAGCCTCACCAGTGACAGGAGGGTTGTAAAAACAGAGCTGGAGGAGGTCATTCTGAAGTTTGCACAGGAGCAAGCCATTCATCCTCTCAGGGGGCTTTGGTCCTCTTCGCTACGGTGAGGCTGAGGCTGCGAGAGATGAATATCCTGCTCTGTAACAGTTGGGGATGAGGCTGGAAAGTGTTATTTGTCTCGTATGCTCTGCTGGGCTCCTGGGAAGCTAAACGATCCTGTCGTTTCTCAGTGGATATGATTAATTGGTACTATTAGTCCCTGAACAGGAGGTCAGTCCTTTGCCTCTCAGATTGGCAGGCAGTTATCAAGCCACGTTGGACTGGTGTCTGTTGTCATGAGCACGAAGACACGCTGTACCTCTTGCTTGTTGACCTAGACAATTGATTCAACTCAGAGGTCATCCCAATAAGACTGGGTTGATTTAATAATCTCTGTAATTCTCGTGAAGAGTTTGGTCTTTTTTAACTTTACTGATCAGGCTCGCTCAGAAATTGAATTTTCCTTGTCCACACTCTTTTGAAAAGGTATTATCCTCTAACCTTGCTTTACATGTAGTCATCGTCGCTCTGTGATTACACTGTCTGTGCCTGGTGGTGAGCCGGGAGGTCAGACAAATGTTTGCCTGAGTTAATGCCGTTTGCATTTGACTCTCATGTCCCGATTCATTTGCACGCTGATGCTGCTGCAGCTGTGTTGGGCCGACACCAGGGCTCAGTTTGAATCAGAGTGGTTTAAAACTTAACACCAGAACAGTCTCGCTCTTGTTTTTTTCCCGTCTTTGAGGACGTTATCTAACGGTCCACAGCATCTCAAACTGATGCTCTGACACAACTCTGACCGATTTAACTTGATCATTTGAGCATTTCTCATTTTGAGGATGCTTTCAGTTACAAATTCAAGTTTTGGCCTGTTGACGATTGTTTAAGTGTAAATGCAATGCAAAAACACAATATCATCTAAATGAATCTCAACCTGGCTCTTTCAAGCACAACAATACCCACTCTCACAGCAGGCAGACGTCCTCTCTCTATTCAGAGAGTTAACAGTTTGCTCTGCACAAACAGGAATGCTTTACAGAAATCCCCCCCTCCCCTCCTGCTTAACTCCCCTTCCACCTCTCTGCACACACTCTGGTCAGCGTGCCACCGTGTGTCAATGTGAAACAACTTCTCCCTCCCTTGTTTTCTCATGCCTCGTCCTCTCTCCCCTTTTCCTCTCTCTCACCATGTGAAGCATCGGGATCCATGCCGCCCCGTGTGTGAGTTTCTCGGAGCAGTCGGGAGATGGTAAACAAGTAAGTTAATTCTCCTGTGTATTTTCTGTGTGCGTGCACGTATCCCACGGGGAGGTGGGCTCTTTCGCTGCAATTACTTATTCTTTTGTGCCGTCCTTTTCGGTCTTTGTGTCCAACTGCCTGAGAGTTATTCCGTTTCCTCTCTGCGGGCTCATTCTCTTCTGATCATAATGAATACTACCCTTCACCTTTCCACCTTATCACTCCCATCCTCAGCGTATATAAATATCACTCAGTCTGTGACTTCAGAGGCTGCAGGCTGTGTGGATAGACCTGTGCTAACCCTCAGGGTGGGCGCAGGTAATGTGTGGCGGATATTTTCTTTGTTCTGAGGCGTGCGTCCTGAAATTGTAAAGGGGAGGGCAGACAGAGGAATAGTTCTAAAGCTGCTGGTGATATTTGTTATGTATCAATGGGTGGGCCTATAAGTACTGTGAATTCACCTCCACTGAAGGAGTACTTTGCCCAGTGGCCCTGCCAGAGCAGTTGAAGAGAATAGAGCAGGTATTTGTTAAAACCCCCTTGCTATGTCCTTAATGCAAGAACGCTGAAGAAATGGAGTCGATGATAAGAGAACAGAGGGAGACAGAGAGGGAGATAGGAGGAGACGGATCGGTGCAGCTGTGTGCCTCTTTAGGATTCCTGCTCTCTACCTCCTCTTGCCGGGGCCAAACCGGCATCATTAGGTTTGGCAAATTACCCCGAGCGGCCATTGTGGCGCGGCCATGGCACGTTAGTGTGTCTTTTTAACTGTGGCTAAACTCAGTCCATTCACTTGTAAAAGAGAGCGGCCATTGGCAGATAGTTGGCAGGTTGCACAGAGAGGCCATTCACCCCCGGTAGGAAGGAGCTGAGAATACGGCCTCGGAAATGGTCCTCTGTGCATATTTTGATGGAGAGACTCTGGATGCCCTCTCAGTAGTGTCCATTTGCTCCAACTAACAAATCTCCATGGACTGACTTCATTGCCGATTCATACTTCTGCACAGGTGAGGGCCCAGTGAGCTTATTGTTTTTCAGGAGGAATCTAAAGTTTGCAGGATGTAGGGACATGCAGGGAGGGGGGTTGACTGTTTCTTTTTAATGAGCGAGTTTAGACAAGAGACAGCTCTACAAGGGTCAGACACTGGGCTCCCTCCTTTAATTCCCCATGTCATGGGCTTATTAAATGGAGAAATAATTGCTTGTAATTAAATTTCCGTGTCATATATCACCTCAGTGAAGAGGATTTGTCTTGAAGCTCGCTTGAGATGTGCACCCACGTGTTGTGCCTGCACAATCAGAGAAATAGCACCTTTACAGTGTCGCCCCAATCATCCTAAAGAGGGTTGTCCATGCCTCACTCTCCCCTTCATCAAATCAACTCATTCATAGATAAGCTGTGGGCATTCGAGTGACACACACTGCGGGAGGGCCGTCTCTGTGGTTCCTGAAAAGGCTGAAATGCTCTACTCCTTCAGTTTTCTCGAGACAAAGCCAGGAGAGCTTTTTGGAGCAGTGACGCTTTGATTTTGTATGGATGCTTTTAAAGGATGGGGTGTTTGTCGCTGGAAAAAGATGCAATGTCTTTGGAGGAAGGCAGCAAAGACAGAACAGCACTGAATTTCTCTAAATATACTTGGTATTTTTCATCAGGATCATGACTAAACAACTTGAAAAACGTAATAGCAAAAAATATTCCCTTTGTCGCAAAATAAAAATGAATTTAAATTTCACAGAAATTCTGTAGTTTTTGCGTCATTGAGCTGATAAACAAATTGTTTTATTTATTTGACTGTTTATCTCCGACGGTGTAAAACCCTCAGTCAACATATTAGCATCAGTGTTTTCTCTGAAGGCTGAAGGCGCTGGAGTGAGGATACCCAGGCAGACACATACTGTAAGCTATCCGAGCCAAACAGAGCTGTAATGTACACACCTGTCATGTGTAGGTGTGTTGAAACAGTGAAGCCATTCGGCTCTCAGGCTCAGGGGTGTAAATCCTGGCAGCGTTCATCTCCGTGCAGGGGGGGTCACATGTTCGCTGCATGTTCCCAGGAGTATCCCCTCCCCACAGACCCAAACACACATGGGTCACATGAATCACAGCCTCTGTATTCCTAATCTCTTCGCAGGTTGTTCAAGCTTTATGGTGTTTTTTTCCAACACTGGCAGTTACACCAGCGAATGAATGGATGACTGTTCTGACACGCTCCAGGCTCCAGGGAAGCGCGGCGAGGCTTGAACGTTTGTCACTTTCACTTCCTACGGCTCGCTTTCCTCCTTGTTTGCATCTGGCAGCAGATTGTGTTTTGGCTGAATTAATTTTGTAAAAACTTTTTACTGCCCAATTTCTTAATTAGCTCCCAAATATCCATAGTGGTCCGGATCAAACATTATGGCTGCACAGAAATGTAACACAGTGAAATATTTCAGTCTGGAGTTTGGACTTGGTAGTAGTGGCCACTTGTTAAGAATCTTCCTCTGTACATTTCCCTACTGTCTCTGCAGACTGGCACCCACTGCTGCTGCCCCTCATTGTTCAGAAGAGATAAATCCCTGCACATTAGGCCTCTCATTGTTTGGCCGGTGCGAGGCCGGGCGGTGGAGCCTCTGTTCCCATCGCTTCATTAAGCAGCAATGTTGAACCCAGCAGGTTGAAAAAACTTCTGCCTCGCCTCCACAAACATCCAGTCCTCCTGGTGAGCAGGAGACGGACGTCCAACACGTCCATTCTGAAAAAAGAGGGAGCTGCTGAAGTGTCCTGAAGAATATTCTGCAGATAGAACTACTTTATCTTCCAATTCAGGCAAATTTAGAACCACAAAGTCAGAAAGTCTCACTCAGTGTTCTCTTAGACTTCAGTGCACGTTTGAAACCAGCTAGAACGTCCGCTCTCTAACATGTTAAAACAACCACCTTTACTTTGTCTACAACCTTTTAAGGGCGCTCTTATGATGAGTGGCTTCCCCTCGAAAAAGGATCCCATGCTAAAAATAAACACTCTCCTGTGTAAACTGCTCTAAAAAGTGCCTTTAGACTGTGCTCGGCACGGCGGCATTTGTATTTGTCAGCGAGATTTGCTTCCTGACAGTTTGAGTTATTTAACGACACTGAATCAAATCCCCATGGCTCAGATTGCTCTCGCTGCAGGTTCTTCAAAAATGTTGAAGCGATGTTTGAAAGGAAACTAGAAATGGAGGAAGGTGAAAGAAAAATCCAGTTTGTGCAATGTCTCACAGCAAGTTATTCATTTTAATGCTGACAAAAAACAATAGTCTGGATGAACCACCTCATGTACGCAAATGAATTTTGATGTTGACACAAAGGCTCCTCATGTGGCTTGCAGTTCAAAGTTCACAGCCTGTGTTTGGCTCTGGGCCCGGCCTCGTCTCTGAATGGCTCTCCTCAGTCATGAAGAGCCTCTGCAGACGGCACCCACAGCCTCCGTCGGCATTACAAAGATTTTGCCCGCCCGGGCCTTTTGAGGTGAATCAGCCGTGACCGAGTCCCGCTGACACCGAGGGGCTGGACACCCAGCGGAGGGGACTGGCAAAACTAATTTGCAAAAGATGGACAGGCTGACAGAGAACAGGGAAGGCTTGGAGATAAATACGGATTCAACATGGACCAAGAATTCCTGTCCTCAGCATTTGATTCTCTGCTTTTTTGCTTCAGGTGTTTCCTGAGCACCTGAGTGAAGACTGGATGTGGTTGTAGCCATGCTGACGTCAGGGTGGGCCCTCTCCCGCTGTGGCCTTGTGCTACTCATCTGCTCGTCCCTCTGCCTGTCCCAACAGCCTCCCGTCACACTTGCAGACTGCAGCAGAAAGGAACATCCTGTTGTCTCTTACCAATGTGAGTTCATCCATCATCCCTCACCTGTTAGCTTAAGAGAGAAGACAGGAGCAGATACAGATGAAATGTCTTAATTTGACGTCCCAGTAGAGTCAATGGTGAAGTGGGATTCCCATGCAAATAATGGGTTACTAATTTCTTCCCCTTCTTCTCTGTTCTCCTCTTCGTTCTTCTGATTTGCTTCTTGTCTTCCTCCTGTTCTTGTCCACTATCCTGCTCCTCTTGTTATCCTCTTAATCGCGCCCCCACGTCATTGTTCATCTTTCATAACGTCTTTCGCCCTTCATTTCCTGCCTTTTTTTCACCCCTCCTACTCCCACTTCATCAACCCTTTCCTCCCCTCCATCCCTCACTCTTCATCCAGCGTTGACACCATGGATGTCGGAGTTCTCCCATCCAGGAGTGAAGGATTTCTCCCAGCTGGCTCTGGACCTGGGCAGAAACCAGCTCATTGTAGGAGCAAGGTGACAAATATCCAAATAACCATTACCAGTGTCCAGTGTGAGGGAAATATTAATCATTGGGTTTGTAGGATAAGAACAGAGGAGGAAATGGGAAAGGTAAACATGTCAACACTTCCTTTTTTTTCCCAGAAACTTTATCTTCAAGCTGCATTTAAGCAATGCCTCCCTCATACAGGTACAGCCAAAATAACACCACGATTTTATATACAATTAATTGTAGAGCCGATGCATGCCACGCTCACAGGCAGTGCTAACTGCGTATGTGCTGTGTGTTTGCCACAGGCAGCAGGATGGGCACCCAGTGAGGATACAAAGCGCTCCTGTCAGAGCAAGGGCAAATCTGAGGTGGGACACACTCTCGTGTCGCACTAATGGAACAGTGGAGAGGCCGTTCTTTCTCGTGAAACAGAGATGCATTTGTCCACAGGAGGAATGTCAGAACTACATCCGGGTTCTGTTGATCAGTGGGAGGACGCTGTTCACGTGTGGGACCAACGCTTTCACCCCCGTGTGTATGAGCAGGCAGGTCGGTACAAGCTCAGTGTTAAACGCATGCAGCCTTAAAACCGGGAATAAACACATTTCCTGCCTCTGTCTGCCGTCCTGTCAGATCGACGACATCAGCCAGGTGTTGGACACCGTGAACGGCGTCGCCCGGTGCCCCTACGACCCGCGCCACAACTCCACTGCCATGGTGACGGAGAAGGGCGAGCTGTACGCTGCCACAGTGATCGACTTCTCGGGACGCGACCCGGTCATCTACAGGAGCCTGGGGAACATGCCACCGCTGCGCAGTGCCCAGTACAACTCCAAGTGGCTGAATGGTAGGTAAAGCACCACGCCGATTCGTTAACAGCCTCACGTGTCTGTTGGTGAAAATCATCTTCTCTTCTCCCTTTCAGAGCCTCATTTTTTGTCTGTTTACGAGATTGGACGCTTTGCCTACTTCTTCCTGAGGGAAACGGCGGTGGAGAACGACTGCGGGAAGATGGTGTTCTCTCGCGTGGCGCGTGTGTGCAAGAATGACATGGGCGGCCGCTTCCTGCTGGAGGACACCTGGACAACCTTCATGAAGGCCCGACTCAACTGCTCGCGCTCCGGAGAAATCCCCTTCTACTACCACGAGCTGCAGAGCACCTTTTACTTACCAGAGCAGGACCTCATCTATGGCATCTTCACCACTAATGTGTCAGTGATTTTCCATGTAAAGTCTCACTTGTCAAGGTTTGTCATTTTCCCTCAAGCATCCACATTTGCTTTTCTTAAAAACATCCCCCTCCTCCAGGAACAGCATATCAGCTTCAGCCATCTGCGCCTTCAATCTGAGCGCCATCACTCTCGCGTTCAACGGGCCTTTCCGCTACCAGGAGAACCCCCGTACTGCCTGGCTCTCTACCCCAAACCCCATACCCAATTTTCAGGTAACTCATATTTCGATATCGCGTCCCGAAGACCCAACAAGGCTCTGACCCTCCCCTCTCCTTCCTCAGTGTGGCACTCTGGAGGAAGGAGGCCCTGGGGGGAACCTGACGGAGCGCAACCTCCAGGATGCGCAGCGACTCTTCCTGATGAACGATGTAGTGCAGCCGGTCACCGTCAACCCGCTGCTCACCCAGGACAATTTGCGCTTCTCCAAGCTGGTCGTGGACATCGTGCAGGGCCGGGACACGCTCTATCATGTCATGTACATTGGCACCGGTGAGGAAGACGGGATAGAGTGAGACAAGTTGCACAGCTGATTTCAAATGGAAAGTTTGATAGCATTTTTCTCTGTCCTACGGCAGAGTATGGCACCATCCTGAAGGCTCTGTCCACAACCAACAGAAGCCTCCAAGGCTGCTACCTGGAGGAGCTCAGGATCCTGCCTGACGGACATGTTCGACCAATCAAGAGCCTGAAAATCCTGCAGAGTGACAGGTCCCTTTTTGTGGGACTCGATGACAGATTGGTGAAGATCCCCTTAGAGCGGTGCTCCAGCTACCTAAACGAACGGTACAACCTCACACTTGCAATCAGTCAAACTGGACTTTGTACCTGTGTAGCCTTGATGTAGGAATTTTCGGATGCACAAACACTTGTGGGTCCCAGTAAATGCTGACAAAGATGATTATGCTAAGAGCCCATTTTATTTTCCTGCTTCTTAACTGTCACTCCATATTTTGGCTTGCACAGGGAGGCTATTAGGGAATTTGTTGACTAACTACAATATGCCGACAGCCTGGTAAGATATTTTATGACGTAGTGAGCAGCAGATAAATATCTGATCTCTCGTCAGCTCCTGCATGGAAGCCCGGGACCCATATTGCGGTTGGGATCTTGAACAGAGGCGTTGCACCACCTTCGAAGAGAGTTCCAACATGAACCAGTGGACCCAAAACATCACAGAGTGCCCCGTAAGACACACGCACGCACCTGTGGAATGCTCTGTATTATATAACAGGCATAATAGACAGTATGTATGAAATGTCTTCCTCGAGGTGAGGAACTTAACTCAAGATGGCGCTTTTGGCCCCTGGGCACCATGGCAGCCCTGTAACCACGATGACGGTGAGGGGTCCGTCAGCAGCTGCACGTGTCGGTCCCGCTCCTGTGACGGACCAGTGGCCCGATGTGGTGGCGTCGAATGCGAGGGTCCCACCATTCAGGTGGCAAACTGTTCCAGGTACCGGCATTCGTGGTCTCAAATCAAGGACCAACTTTTAAAGTTTTTATGGAGAGAATAAAGGACGAGAGTACTTACGTGTCCTGCTCCTCAGGAATGGCGGCTGGACTCCCTGGTCCTCGTGGGGCCAGTGCAGCAGCAGCTGCGGCATCGGCTTCGAAGTGAGGCAGCGGTCCTGCAACAACCCTTCGCCTCGTCATGGCGGTCGAATCTGCGTCGGCCAGGGTCGAGAGGAGAGGTGAGGAGGAACAGACTCAGCTCAGCTGGAGTTTTTGGTCGGACATACACAGAGGACCTGATCATCCCTTCATCATGTTTCCAGGCTGTGCAATGAGAAGAAGCCCTGTCCTCTGCCAGTGGCGTGGACGGCGTGGGGCCCCTGGGCTCACTGCAGTGCTGAATGTGGAGGTGGGGTCCACTCCAGAACCAGAACCTGTGAAAATGGAAACACGTGTCCTGGATGTGCCACGGTACTGCAAGTTGAACTGATCCAGAAAAGAACGTCCTGACTCTCTTCTGCTTGCATCAGGCGCATGCTGTTAACCTCGGAGTGCCTGTGGTTTGAGCTGTGGACGCAGGCCAGCGTATATAAAGCGCAAGATTTTTATTGTCATATTCCTGCAACCCTCCATTAAGCGTAGCCCCATCTGACTCGCTCCGTAACGAGTGACTGTGAAGCATCATTTTCTGTTTTCGGCCGGATGCAGCTTTGTTCAATGGTCCCGTTCAGCACAGTAATGGGCTGCGTAATAAACCCCAGTAAAACCTGCAGTGTCCTGCTATTATTTAGCAGGATGTATTAATGCAGTAATGTTTCTAAAGCTGCTCATAATGAATTATAGGAAGCTAGACACTAACGTAGACTCTGCCCTCCAGGAGTTTAAGGTGTGTAACCTGGAGGCGTGCCCTGAGGTCCGCCGCAACACGCCCTGGACGCCCTGGATGCCAGTGAACGTCAGCCAGAACGGGTCGCGGCAGGAGCAGAGGTTCAGGTACACCTGCCGGGCCCTGCTGCCCGACCCGCAGCAGCTGCAGCTGGGCAAGAAGAAGGCGGAGAGCCGGTTCTGCCCCAGTGACGGGTCTGGAGCCTGTCAGACGGACTGTGAGTGCAGAGAAGGAGCATCGTACGCCTTGTATCCAAGGTTCATGTTGTAAACCTCAAAATGTGTTCCAGCTCTGGTCGAAGACTTGGTGAAGACCACCAGCCGCACCCTGTCCCAGCCCCAAGACACTCGCTGGGGATCCTGGGAAACATGGTCCGGCTGTTCACAGCAGTGCTCCAGAGGCTTCCGAACCCGCAAGCGTACCTGCTCGACGGCAGAGGGCAGGACCAACCCGAGCTCCTGCGTGGGGGCACCAGTGGAGTACCAGGACTGCAACACTCAGCCCTGCCCAGGTGACTGGGGCATTTCTCGCAGCCTCGCTTCCAAAATAACGAGAATGCAAGTAGAAATTAAGTCTCCTGTCCTTGCGTGTACCAGTGAGTGGAGCCTGGTCTTGCTGGTCGTCCTGGTCCCAGTGCTCGTCCAGCTGTGGAGGGGGCCACTACCAACGGACCCGGCAGTGCAGCAGCCCGTCGCCTGCCAACGGAGGAGACATCTGCATCGGCCTGCACACTGAGGAGGCTCTCTGCAACACACACGCTTGTGAAGGTACAGAAATATACAGACAGCGTTTTTTAGTCTTCTGGAGTTAAATGGCATTTAAAATGATCAAAACTGTCACACTATAGATTCAGCCCGTCTGTCAAGATTGAATAATATTGTTTGTATGGATGCTGATGGGAAGTCTCGACGCAGCCAATGAATCAATATTTGCGTTGGGAACAGTGGGGGGGGCTGGAAATGACATCAACTGCCAAAGATTGTTCTAGTACCCTGCGCTTTCCTTTTTGGTCACCAGGCTGGGGCGAGTGGACGGAGTGGGGCGGCTGCGACGCCGAGGGTCTGCAGCGTCGCGCCCGCCACTGCAGCGAGGACGCAGCGGCCGAGGCCGGTCACTGCCAGGGCAACGTCACCCAGTCCAGACCGTGTCAGCCGCATGAGGTGCCAGGTAAAGGCACAAAATAACTGAGTTGATGTTTCTTGTGTCTTCTCATCTATTAGAGCTTCGGTCATTAAACTCTTTTAATTCTGTCCCTCCCTCTCTCTTCAGTGATTCTTCCCGGACAGGACGACCACAGCTGTGGGAGTGAGTGGCATCTTTCAGTGAGCTCTCCGAGAGTTGTTGTTCTTTGTGCGTGTGTGTGACAGCATTCTTTTTCCTCCTCGCCTCTCAGCCTTCACCTTGTTCCAGCTGCTCGCCGTGGGCTCCGCCTGTTTCTTCGCCGCGGCGCTGCTCTCGGCGCTGGCCTACACGTACCACCACCACCTGAACCGGCCGTCGGCGGAGTCCGCGGTGATCCACCCCAGCACGCCCAACCACCTCACCTACAGCAAGCAGGGCAACAGCACACCAAAGAATGAAAAGTACATCCCCATGGAGTTTAAGGTAACACCGGCACGTCTCCATCTTTGACATAGATCGAGTGATGCCAGGTGTCTTTCACTCCTGACCAGAGCCATCTTTGTCTCCACGCCGCAGACGCTGAACAAGAACAATCTCCACGTGAACGACGAGACGTGCAACCACTTCCCTTCCCCGCTGGCGTCCAGCAACATGTTCACCACCACCTACTATCCTCCCAGTCTGGGCAAGTACGACTTCCATCCAGAATCCCCCTGCAGGACCTACATGCACAGCTGAGAGAAAGCAACCCTCTGCGCTCTCTCACACCAAAACCATCCTGATCAGGTTCCAGAGATCTGAAAAAAAAAATCTTTTCCTTTTCAATCCTCGTGTGTTTTTGTCAGGTGAGTTCCCAGGACTTACTAATCCTGTTTAGAGACTTTCCAGGCAGCATGGACGCCTGATAAAGCGTCAGCTGCCGTCAGCGAGGACTGATATCATCTTCACTGTGTGTGGACCGAACACACTCTCGCGGATTTCTGCCGTATTTGCTTTAATTTTTCCTTGTCGCAGCGCTCACACTCGCAGGGACAGTTTCTTTTAGTTCACCCATTTTCTGGATGTTTATGGTTGTTTCTCACCAAATACAACACGTGCTCTGGAATGTCCCACAACACAAACAAGCCTCAAACAGGTAACAAATATATAAAACTGGGGTGGATTCACTTTCTCACAAAAGTTTAAAGTCTCTACATTGTGACTCTCATGGTGTTTTAAAGCGTGGAGAACAAGGAGAAGGACTCAGTTAGTTGAAACGTTGAAACGCACGGTGAATGTTATTTCTAATGGACTTGAACTTCTCATCCGGGTTGGAACTGGATTCTCTCAAAGGGGAGATTTAAATTTGAGTAGGAATGGTTTCAGACGCAACAGCTGATATTTATGTTGGTCCTGTGCTGTGAAATGTGTGTCGTTACATCCAGTGTGTTGTGTTCCTGAAATGTAAATGAACACAGGTGTTTTCCACCAATTGCAGTTCGATGTAGCATGAAACAATTTGTGTCTCCTCGCCTGGGTGCTTGCAGACAAGAAAGTGCATGCAGCAATGAATACACAGACAAACTGTACAGATGTGTGTATTTCTATTTAGGCACGATCATGGGGGTTAAGTATTTAAAGGTCATTAGACTCAGTAAACACTGCTTGTGGGCTGAATCCCCCTCGAACAAACACTCCTGCTGAACATGACTGAAAACTGCCTTTTAGACACTGTGAACTTTTGTTACTCTATATTTTTTATAATGTACACTGTCAACAAATATCAAAAGATGAATAAATCCGATTTGGTGCCAATGTTTTGACGACGGAAGCCAAAGAATGTTTGAGTACACAAGAGAATGGTAAATAGGTAAAAAGTTCTTTGACTAATGCACAAGCCCAAGTTTCTCTTCTCTCACTGACCTCACTCCGTCTGCCTCCTTTACGTCTTAAATAATTGACCGGAGCTGAGAGCAGAGACGTCTGTCAGACCTCCAACATCTATGAGTGATTATATTTTTGTTTTCCAGGTCGAGAGATGTTTGCTGCTGGACAATAGAAGCATCAGAATTTACACACTAGCCAAAGACTTTCCACTCTGGGACCCTCGCTGAGAACTGCCCATCTTTTACTGGCAGGCCCAGTTCCTAGAAATCCCACTTTCCATAGGTCGAGGCTACAGCCCCAGTTGTGTCTCCTGCTCAGGTGTTTGCAGCCTGATCGCTGGAGTAACAGCCAGAGTGGGGAAGAAAAACACAGCCGGTAGTAAAAGAGCCAATGTCCACCCACCAGTACCTGACTGGGCTGCTCTCCACTGTTCATTGTTCTCCATGCTCAGCTGTCTAAAACCAAAACGCCCCCCTCGTGTGTTTACTTATTTATTTTTCTGTGGAATCTTTTTTCCCCCTTTCATCCCATTTAGCAACTCAAAGAACTGGAGCACAAGTCCATAAATATTACACAGGATATAAAGATAGTTTCAGTCATCGTCCTAATTTACCAACTGCAGTATAAACGTATGTTTTCCAGACTGCTGAGGTCACTGTGACCTTTGACCTTGTTCTTTTCCTTGCATAAACCTCCTCTGACCAGTGCCTCGACATCATTGGAACTCAGACTCCAACAGTCTAATCCTCCCACTTTAAAGTCTGTTAATCGGCCACGTTCACCTTGACAGAACATTTGTCTGATCAAAGTGCGCACGCACATTTGAGGACATAAGTCTGGACGACATGAAAGTGCTCAGACATTTGTCACAAGTGTCACATGAGGCCTCTGTAGGAATAAAATGTCTGCTTTATTATGTATTGTCCCAGTGGAGCACCAGTGGCCTGCTGCAGAGTCAGAGGGGTTTAAATGTGGATTGAGACAAAACATCAGGGCAGTAACAGGTGAGTAAATATCCATTTTGAACATGTATTAAGTTGCTGAGCAAATATATTGCGCTTCAAAAAAGGGGGCTTTAACAGGTTTTGGCCTGTTTTCAAGGCAATGCTGCCCCCTGCCGGACAAAACGAGGAATTCCACGTGAGAAGAACGAAGTACTCGATTACAAATATAAACGTTACATACGCAAATACAGTCAACATAAAACTATTTCTATTTTTCATAATTTATCTAAAAAGTCTGTATAGAAATAGTTAAAATATATTTCATGTTATTTTGTTACCTGGTACGTCTGTAATAAAGTTCCCCTAAAGTTTTTTTTTTTTAAATAGTTCCTTTGTGTTTATCGTCCCCCTGGTCCGTCATTAATGAAGCCTCCTTCCGCCCCAGGGTTTAATTCTCATCATTAAAAAGTTCCTTCTTTTGAATCGCCCCGTGGTGTTACTTTAATAAGCCCCCCTCCTCAGGTTCTTAAAGTGGTTCCGTCCAATATTCACGCACAGTGGCGCACAGCCCGGTGAGGCGCGCGTCCCAGCCAGAGGAGCTCGGTGCAGGAAGCTGCGGGACGCGTGCGCCCCGTGTCCGTGAGCTGGTGTGCGCTGTGAAGCTGGAGCGCGCGGCCCGGAACCCTCCACCTCCCCGCTGGGCTGGACCGGAGCAGCCCGCCCTCTGGACCGAGGTCCTGGCTGAGATGTCCCGGCACATCTACATCCGGAACAAGATAGGAGAGGGCATCCAGGCGCCCATCTTCCAGGTACTCACTCACACTACATACAAATACTTTGTTTTATATCATATCCAGGTACTCACTATAACTTAACAACAACAAAGGCACTTTAAAGATGGGTGCAGTGGGTGAGAGGTGTCAATCACTCAGTTTCTGCTCACAGACATTAATCACAGGATATTCATAGACTCGCAGCTTCTAACTTTATCCTTCGTACGTCGGCTCAGTTTTTGGCTGCCGGCGTGAACTGAGAGATGCTGGCCCAGATTAATGGCCCTGTTTTTATAAATTCAGAGAAGTAGGTTCTCACTTCTTTTTTTTTCCACGGTGACATTGTCATTAACTCTGGAGGCTTGAGCAGAAATGGGACAAATCACTTGGCAGATAATTAATTTCGTTCCCTGGAGACGACCTCTGCTGGTATATTTGGACTTTGGAAGAGAAAGAGACGGAAAGAAAGTCATGAGGGGTGGAAAAGGTAGGCAAGACGAACATACGATATCCGGTACGACTGTGTTTTTCGAAATAAAGTGTATTTATTTATCCTTTTAAGCAAAGAGGACACTGGCCAAACAGTAACTGTGTTCACCGTGCAATACGTAAATGTATTACATTATTGACATGCATGTTCTCCTGCAGGTGAACCGAGGGACTTACTCGAGGAGGAGTCGTCTCAAGAGGTCTGACGGCAGCACCACGTCCACCAGCTTCATCCTCAGACAGGTACAGAGAGAGTGGGGGTGACGTTTTGTTTAAGAACGTCCACGATGTAATTGGCTGACATCTCCTGCAGAGGGCGATCATCAGCAGAATTTTACAGTGCAAATATAAAACGCGAATTGAGGATCAAAGTGATGCTGCTGCTGCATTCAGAGTCAGCTTTCAATATCAGCCCCCGGCTATCAATTCATTATCTGTTCAGACAATAACACAAGTTACTGGCCATCCCAATTCTAAAACCTAAATCTGACATATTTGATTAAATGATTAAAATCTATAAAAAAAAAAATAAAGTCAATTTAAAAAAATAGCCACCATTTTCAGACAGGACTGGATTCAAGATTACTTTCCTAGGAAATAATTTTCCTCCCTGCCACAATAAAGGTATTTATGGGACGTTTAATTTATAAATGCAAATATAGAAAAAAAAATGCAAGACGATGTGTGGGGGGCACTTTCTAAAATCCTCGTCACGGCCCTGGAACAAAGTGGATTTTCACCGCAGCTCTCATCATTTAATTCCCAAGTCATTTTAATGCATGGCTCAAATCTATAGATTCACATTAAATGTATATATTCCTGCCGCCGAGAGAGAGAACACATGAGCAGCGTTAAGGATGAGGAAGCGGGGGAAATGGAGGATGCTGCTCCCCTCTTTCACTCCTCCCTCCCCCGCTACCCTCCTGCACTCGCAAAAAAAAAAGAAAATCAAGGAGACGCTCATCCAAGCTGAGTGGACATCCAGCCAGCCAATCAGCTCCATGCACATTGGCTGTGTCATCAGGCTTGGATATTGAGGAAGGATCCACCGCTCTGCTGCTGCCGCTGCTGCTGCTTCTCTGCTCCTCTGCTCCACTCGCTGTGTATATGCATATATGTGTATGTGTGTGTCCGCGTGTGTGTGCACGGACGCCCTGATGAAATGAGATGCCAGGATTGTGCTACCTCCAGGGAGAGCCTCTCCATCCTATAATGTGAGCCAGCCAGCAGCGCTGTGGGATCCGGGAGAAGCTGCATCCATCAAGCGACGGGGCCTCGGGAGGACCGGGCGTGATCTGACGGGAGGGGAGATCTTCGTTTATTTATATATATAAATTATTCTTCTCTGCTGAGGAGAGAAGGGATTGTCGTCATCCCTCCCATCCATCCTCCGTTTTTTTTTTGCTCTCTGGTGCCCCCTCCTCACGCCTCCACCTCCACTCTTCATTTTTTCCCCCATCATTCTTCTAGAGGCACTCGTTGGAATATCAAACCTCCATGTATGACAATTTGTACCTGCATGGATTTGAAGACTCGGAGGCGGTGAGTGTCTGGATGTGTGTGTGTGTGTGATAATCTGCTTTTGTGCTTTATGGATGGAAGTGGCTCAGCTGTGCACACACACACACACACGAGAGGCCTTTAATTCTTTTCCCAACAGCACACTGTAGCGTGATCGCGGGTTATGCTAGGCTGGAAGGGGGTTGGGTGGGTAGGTGGGTGTCGGTCGGTGTGTGTGTGTGTGTGTGTGTGTGATGGGGAGGGGGGTGCACATTAGGCAGATGCCTACTGACGTGTGACATTCACGCATTCCTGTATATATTTCTGCAAATGTGTGTGTGTGTGTGTGTGTATGGGATCCACTACAGCCAGGAGGAGCCATTTAGTGCTCATCAACCCTGGTCCGAAGAAGAACCCACCCGTCTCTCCCCTCGAGGCCCTGTCGCACGACAAACCCTCACGTGTCACGCTCCTGCGTCCGTCACCTTTGTGTTTTTCTCTAAAAAAAAACCAAAATGTGCAGCTGAGTGTTTTCCTGCCTGACCCACCGAGGCTCACTGGAACACGCGTCGTGATGTCATTAAGTGGAATCGGATGCCGATGAGTCACATGCCGGAGCTACTCCATTGGATAACGGCCTGGGTGCTACAGTGCGACCTCGAAAGCTTCCACACAATCGTGACGGCATGGCACGTTTCAGACTGTTCACGGCGTTTTCGTATTGTCGTGTAGAGTGTGGGCTCAACCCCCAGAATACCGGAGTCCTACAATTCCCATAATGCAACTCAAACGTCTTCTCATGACACATTTCCTCTCTAACACACGTCCTTGTCTTGCAAACCTTACATAATAGTGTGGTGACACATCCAGCTCAAATGAGATATCCGTGATGACATCACTCTGACATCATCACATTCTGTGTGTATTTTCCTCAAATGTGTCTTTTCCTGGACGTGCCACTTTGTGATTAACACGCTGAGACGTGCTGAAGTCAGGCGCTGGTGAAAAAAAAAAAAGCCAAAAGTGCTTAGCTGTGACGACGAGCTTGATTGATCTCCTCGAGACTAATGGTCTTCCTTAATTGAATCGTCATTAGTGGCTGAGTGTTTGGATTTACACAGCAGAGTGAAGCAAGTTTGGTCCAGTTACATCCAAGTAAAAAAAAAAAAAAAAAACACAGTGCGTTAGTGGAAATTAGGTTTATTATAAAAAACTCTTTTGTATTTTTTACTCCTGATGAAAGATGAAATCGGCATTTTAACTGTTACATCACAGAATAAGCCATGCAGTGCATAAGGAAATGATGCAGATTAATATATTGATATTATCGAGTGTGATAAACATAAAATCCATCGTCATTGTTGGACGACGTTACATTTGAAGTTTGTGTGTTCACGCAAACTGCTGACGGCACTGGAAGCAGAAAAATTCCACTTTGTCTGAGATGCTCCTGGCAGTCTCGCGCTCCCCGACTCCATTTCACCTGGTCTGCAGTCGCGTTTGCCAAGCCGCCACTCTGGACTTGGCAGGGCCGATGCTGAGACTTCTGACCGTCATCTGTCAGTTCACTCTCATGTAACGGTGAATGGGAGAGAGCCGCAGGGCGTCACATCGCACTCTGACTCAAGATTGAGGATATAAGCTGTTATGAGTGGCGTGCATTAGTCATGCATAGGTCAGTCATTTATAGTCCGTGCTATTGGTCTGTTCTGGTCCAGAGACCCGTCTCAAAGATCATCAGGTCTCTATTCTCAGCTCGCCATCGCAGCTCCTCTAACCCCAAGGTGTGATTTCCGTCCCCACAGGGCTCAGCTGATTCATACACTAGTAGACCATCAGACTCAGATGTCTCTCTGGAGGAGGAGCGGGAGGTCCAGGCCCAGGTCCAGAGCCAGAGCCCAAGCCAGAGCCAAGGACCGGGACAGAGCCGCCAGGAAAGGGAGCAACAGGCCTCCGTTCAACTGGAGAGAGCCAAGGTTGGGAGGCGGCCTGGGACGGCCAGTATTAACACTGCAGTAATAGACGAGTACTCTCACTGATTGTGTTTCTTCGCCTTCTAGACTAAACCTGTGGCGTTTGCAGTGAGGACCAATGTCAGCTACTGCGGCGCCCTGGATGAGGATGTCCCCGTCCCGGCCACAGCCATCTCTTTCGACGCTAAGGATTTCCTCCACATAAAAGAGGTGACGCGTCAGCTTTGGGTTCAATAAGACGCCACCTGAACACTTCCGCAGCCAAACGCTCACGAGAAAGTGTCTCCGTTTTCCCCACAGAAATTCAACAATGACTGGTGGATCGGCCGGCTGGTGAAGGAGGGCTGCGAGATCGGCTTCATCCCCAGCCCCCTGAAGCTCGAGAACATCCGGCTCCAGCAGGAGCAAAAGAGAGGACGAGTCCAAGGGTGAGTCACGGGGGGGGGGACCGCACCGTCCATCAGTCAGTGAAAAGGTGGAATTAAATGGCCTTTTCCCCTGAAATTTTTACTTCCAACCTTTACCTCCTGGGAAAATAAACAAATACAACACTGCGATTTTATCCCTTTGCTCTTTTCCTTTTCCAGTTTCCTCATCACTAACCCCTTGAATTCACTGTCTCTGGCATTTTCCGCATTAATACCGGGCTCTGTTTCCTGTCTTCTTCTTCTTCTTTTTATCCCCCTCTTGTCTTTTCCAGTAAGTCTGCAGGGAACTCTTCTTCCAGTGTAGAGGATGAGGTCTCGGCCTCTATCCGACCCCTCATATCCTCGGCAGGTGAGAGCACCGGATGGGGGCGGGGTTAAAGAGGGCTCTTAGCGCACGCTACCTGAAACCGCCGTGTTGGCGGCGTAGCGAGAATAAGACTCTAGAGCATAAGTTCACTGCGTAGAGTTGTTGGTACATTTTCCCATCATCCTCCTCTTCCTCCAGTTGAGGACTGCAGGCGCTCTGAGACCGGAGCTTACCCCAGTGTGAACCCAACGCCAAGACTATGACCCCCCCCCTCTGAAGTGCACTCATGTGACTTTGTGAATATAACAATAGGACAATAGAAACACTCTTGTTCATATTGGATTGAAATATTATTTTTGCTAGGATCATGTGTGGAAGAGATTGTGTTGTGGTTGACGCCTCTAGTCCACCGCAGCTACTGACGACACTGTCACTGTCTTCTCTCCCCTCCCACAGGAAAGCAGAAACAAAAAGTGGTAAGTTGGTGACGGTAAAAAAAACCAAACAAAACAAAAACAAAACAAACACTCGTTTACCATGTACTCGACTGTTGTTGTCGCCGCCATCATAGAATGACAGGGACGGGCCGCGTGTTGAGTGTGTTCCCAGTTTATTTCAGGGGTCTTTTCGAAGGCCAGCGCCAGTGACTTAAACTAAAACAAAAGCCCACAATCCTTTGTAGTTTCCCAGTCCCAGTGTTCCCACTTCGGCATGGTGCGGTGTTGTGGTGATCCTTGGTCTGGTGTTGTGTGAATGGCTCCATCCATCTGTGTAGCAAATGAGGAAAGCAAAACAGTGTATTGTTTGGATATTAGCACATGATCATTTGCTACATGTCCCAACTTGGAAACCCACGTGCGTCAGCCTGCCATTTACCACGTGCTTTATCTGTTCCTCTGTGTTTCTCTGGCTCCTTTGCTCGCGAGGAGTCAGCCGCCGCTGACCAAATATCTTTGCACCAACAGACGGAGCACATCCCCCCGTATGACGTGGTCCCCTCCATGAGGCCCGTGGTGCTGGTGGGACCCTCGCTCAAGGGTTACGAGGTGAGCCAGATGGAAAGCCGAGTCAGTTCCTCTGAGCTGAGAAAAAAAAAAAAAAGATCAGATAAGATCACGGGAGGGAGATGACTTCCTCGGAAAGCCTGAAATAACTGGCTGCTGGCGCGATTAATTGCAATCGTGTCAGCGCCCACGTTCGCATGCAGAGTAATGACAAGACTGAGAGGTCAGATGGAAACATGTTGCGTAAATGGCAGATTTGAGCTTTTTGTGCGGAGAGAAGTCATTCATTTAACTTCCTGATTGCTTTTCAAGCGTAGAGACTACAGCAATACAATACAGTAAGATGCCATTTGTAACTTGTCTTTGTCGCCGCAGGTCACAGACATGATGCAGAAAGCACTATTCGACTTCCTCAAGCACAGATTTGATGGCAGGTAAGAAGGGTTATCTTCCTCTAATCATATCTTTCCCCTATTTTTAGATTTGTAAATTTATTGATTTACCAAAAAAAAAAAAAAATTTGAAAAAAATTGAAAAAGAAAAATTAAAAAAACCAAGAAGCTATTGTGCATCATATATGTAATTTTTCCCCAGGATATCGATCACGCGTGTCACAGCAGATATTTCTTTAGCCAAACGCTCTGTTCTCAACAACCCCAGTAAAAGGGCCATCATCGAAAGGTCCAACACTCGCTCCAGCTTAGGTAAGAACGCACTCTATGTTCCACACTGTTTGCGATAAATTACGAGTTGATTTTCCTGCTGAGGCAAATCAGACGTTTGACTTTGTGTCTTTTCGTTTCGCTTCTCGTCCGACCAGCGGAGGTGCAGAGTGAGATCGAGAGGATCTTTGAGCTGGCCCGCTCCCTGCAGCTGGTGGTGCTGGACGCCGACACCATCAACCACCCGGCCCAGCTCCTCAAGACCTCCCTGGCCCCCATTATCGTCCACGTGAAAGTGTCCTCGCCAAAGGTACTGCTTGATAATAATATTGCTGGGTTTTTACAGGAGTTATAACCCTAACTCTGGACAAGCATTTTAAAGTTCAGTGTGTAGGATTTAGTGACAACTAGTGAAGCTGCAGAACACCCCTCCAGTTTAATCTCCCCTTCTAAGCATCTAAGGTCTCACAAATACTCAAAAGGCCCGCGTGTGGTGTGTCCTGTCCCTGCTGAAGAAACACAGCAGCCTCTGTGGAAGAGGATCCGCTCCAGATGTAAATATGAACGGCACAGCCTTAGATAATGTATAGAAGCAGGAGCACTTCTGCATGGACCTGCCAATCACCACTCAGAAGACGCAAGCCCCTCCCAGACGCTATGCCTGTCTCACTCCCTGGTCACCTGCCGCACTGGGGTTTTTCAGCCAGCATGCAGAAGGCTCGCCTTG
The DNA here is from genome assembly GCA_016785235.1 of Pseudorhombus dupliciocellatus. Classification (NCBI taxonomy): domain Eukaryota; kingdom Metazoa; phylum Chordata; class Actinopteri; order Pleuronectiformes; family Paralichthyidae; genus Pseudorhombus; species Pseudorhombus dupliciocellatus. Next base: position 4,245,606 of record JAFBJW010000070.1, read on the forward strand.
CTACAGTTGTCTGAACAAATCAGAATCAGAATTCCTTTATTGTCCCAAATAAAATAAAAATAAATAAATAGATATTTAGAAAAATGGCAATTATCACACAAAATTGCTTAAATAGTATTTTCTTTAATTATAATAATATGGTGATGTCATGTGAGTGCCCATTCTGTGTATTTCTGTTGCATTTATTTTGGATTTATTTGACACTAATAATAACGCACCGTGATTTGTCTGGACAAAGCGCTTCCTTATCCCTCCGCCACCACGACACCGCACATGTGAACGCACCCACGGCTGCAATGGTTCCGCTGTTAACTACAGCCGTGTTCCCTTTTGCTGTGGTGCCGTCCAGGTCCTGCAGAGGCTGGTCAAGTCCAGAGGGAAGTCCCAGAGCAAACACCTGAACGTTCAGCTCGTGGCGGCAGACAAACTGGCCCAGTGTCCTCCGGTAAGTGTCCCTGTCCCCGTGCGCGTTGCTCTCTCGGTTTCTTTGTTCGTCTTCTTACTTTTCCTCTCCCGTGCCGACAGGAAATGTTTGACATCATCCTGGACGAGAACCAGCTGGAGGACGCCTGCGAGCACCTGGCAGAATACCTGGAGGCCTACTGGAAGGCGACCCACACCTCGATGGCAACGCCCCTGAACCCCCTGCTGGGACGCAACCTAGGCCCCACCACCCTCACCCCCTACCCCGCCAGCATCTCTGGACTGCAGGTATGGACCTCACCCTCATGGACGTGCAGTAAACTGGCAGAAATGTGGTTTCAGGACGCAGCTGACTCGTGTTCTGTCGTGTCCGTGTGATCAGCAGAGCCAAAGAATGCGACAGAGCAACCACACGGGGGACCACTCGACCCTGAACGAGCGCCGCAACCTGATGACGTCGGACGAGAACTACCACAACGAGCGGGCGCACAAGGGACGCAACCGCATGTCGTCCGGCTCGCAGCACAGCCGGGAGCAGCAGGACCCATACCAGGACTACCAGGACCCCTATCAGGATTCATACAAACCGCACCGCAATCGTAGCTCACCGGGCAGCTACAGCCATGACTCCCGGCACCGGCTCTGAGCCCAAGTCTCCCACTACCCGAGGGCCCCCAAAGGGCCCAGATTCAACCCAAAACAAAACACTGCAACAGAGCCAAGATGGTCCCAAATTGTACCCGTTTTGTTTTTTTTGTTTTTTTTCATTTATCTATTTTGCCGACCTTTTTTATTTCTCTCTCAAAGTCACGTACAGTCAAGTGTTAATTCTGAACCGAGCTGCAGGGCTCCATCAGTCAACAGCGCCATTGACTTGAGTAAATTCCTTCAAATTTTATGTTTTACCGGGACCTTTCGGGGAGTCGCACTAAGCCGATGCTCAGCAGACATGCAGCAGCTTGGTGCCCATGTCAGCAAGCGGATGACGGAGAGCGGTGGGGGGTGCGTGGACGTCTAAGTGCCTGGGATGTCGCACCCGTACTGGTTAAGGATGTCGGCCAATGTATAAATCCTGTCACCATTTAGTTTATTGCATGCTGATAGATGATCAACCTCCGCATCCACTTGGTTGATATTTTGTACTGAGCCCCTGTGGATTCTTCCACAGCGACGTGTAGATATGGAGGCGTGCCCGGTGGGCGGGTCGGAGGGTTTCTGGCTACTAGTTTTCGAAAAACTGGTGCTTTCAAATTTACCAAACTATTTTCCTATTTTGAAGAATCACTTGGGAGCGAGGCCAGCTCTTCTGTAGCATCGCGTTTAATTTGGAGAAAGACCCTTCGCCATCGTTAACGGAGAATCAGACGGCACCGGAGGGGGAAGGCAATAAGGCTTCTGTTTTGAAAAGCGAGCACTTACAAGGAAGTATTTCACCCCACTTCCTGTACATGTTGGGGTGAAGTGCAACAGCAAAATACTACTAGAGATGCGTTTGATGTTGTCAAGGTGTGAAGCGGCGTAAAAAGGCCAATTCTTTTCCTTCAAGTCGGTTAAATAATTGCTGTCGAAGTTCCTCCTTCTGGTTTTTAGGGGATCGGAGAATTTCCCAATGGGACTCGACAGGGTCGGTTGCATCATGTTCATCCTCTGTGTAGCTGGCATGTTGTCCTGACTGCAGAGCATGCTCCCTCCAAAAAAATAATAGAACCCTTCTGTTATCAAGTTGATGTTTGTAGACGTATAGGGCGCCTTTCACTGAGGAAAAAAAATTTACAAAAAAAAAAAACAAAAAACAACAACATAGAAACGAGGCCCAAATTTTAAAGACAAACGCTATCTCCGGAAACCCCCTGAGGTTTGTTACTAAATATTCTGAAATGAAAAGGTACGCCGCAAAAACTTTTTAAACGTGTCGGTTTTTGTCATTTGGGAATGTTTCAGTGGATTGCATGACTCATACGAGGGGGACAGCGCATAAAATAAATAAATAAATAATTCAGAATTTTTGTTACACAGTGAAAAGTGCACTGAAACAAATGCTGTGTGGAGCTGAGCTGACGATTGTTTACCTCACGAACAAGGTGCTCCATGTGAAAAACAGAGGTTTGAAGGCTTATTATAATTTAGTGTCAAAGGAGTCTTTGGAATAATCTAAACGATGGTTGGATTGTCGTTTTCTTTTAAGAGTAGTCGCCACTTTTTCACATGAAAACTGCCTTTCAACGAGTATGTTTTGCTAACTATAGGATTCAATTGAACTAAATGTTTCTTTGTTCTCTCAAAACTACAAGAACATTAACTGATCTTGTGTATTAAACACAAGAACCTTTAGAACGTAGCAAGATATTGAGGCTAAGGACGTTTTGGCTGCTGTCTTGATGTGTTATTTTATTTTGTGTCTTTTATGAGTTTTGTGATATTTTATAACACATCGGTTGAAACTTATGCTTAGATCGGTTAGATTTACTACGTTAAAACCAGCGTGATGACAAATTGTCAAAATAAAATACACCTCAGTAAGTAAAACTAGAAATAAGTTAATATATATATCAGATTGTAATGGTTTAGGGCCTTTAATTTCTGTCTTCTTAAGACCCATGTATTATTTTCAATTGAGTTTTTTTCCCTCTATATTCTGACCAATAAAGTCAGACACACTGCCAGAGAAATAGTGAACCATATGGTGGGAACCATAAAAAACAAAAAAAATTTAATCCGAAGCTTTTCACATCTTCCCCCCTGACAAAAACAGAACTGTTGAATTATTGACACATTGAGGATCCATTCCCTCAAACTTCTCTTAAAAGTTTTGTGCATTCTGAAACAATATTTTCTTATCTTTCTATCTATCTTTTTAAGACTTGAAGAAAAGACAAATATGAGTTAACAGCTGCTGCATTTACGGTGATCCCTGCTTTTAAAATTCACACAAGTCAAAACGTTCCCTTATGAATTCATAGAAACTCACTATCGCAGCACTTTTCACCCCAAAATCGGTGTCAGATGTTGTTTGTCAGAATGTTAGAAGTTAGATGATAGTCTGTCCTATATTTAGGGTTTTAGGATATTTGACCGTCCCCCAATAGTTTTATAGCCAGACACAGTTTTAAGATGTCAAAGGGCTCCTCCTCACGCCAACCACTACAACCGTAAGCCGGACAGGAAAAACACAGCTTGTGATATATTCTCTAGCTTGACACTTTGTATAGATGTGGAGAAAATAATTATTTGAAAAAGTTGCATAGCACAAAAGAGTAAGCAAAAAAAAAGTTTAGTGTTTCAGGCAACTGTTGAATGTGAATCTGGTATAAGATGCAAATGAAAGTGCATGGCGTTTACAGACATGCTTTACTGTCTCATTCCGCCCTGTAGCATTAAGAACCCATTGGTTGTTTGAACAGGGAGCCATTTTCCATTCTAAATCAAGCCAACCAATGGCAAGCTGGGCTGCTTGAGACAATCAGAAGGGATTTCCAGACCAGCGTCCCACCAATCTGTTTTTGTGAACACCCATGACACAAAATGACTTTGAGTCGTGGCGGCAGATCAGAACAAAAGCAAACAACACGCTCACCTCAAAAAGCAAAACTCTCCATCCTCTGGCCTCCTTTTACATGCTTTTCATTCTCGGCTAAACCTTTGTCTCGAAAAATAAAACAAGATCATAACCAATTGTATTTTTCATGAGGTGACCACCAAATACAAAAGCTAAATGGAGGGATTTTCTTTTGTTAAAATGTGAAGGAGGAAAAAAAAAACAAAAAGCAAAAACAAAACACCTATTCCAATACTAGATGAATATTTGCTGGTATAATTATTTTTATAACAAATAAATGTACATAATGTCTTTGAGAGATGCTATTTGCTGGATGCTTATGCTGAAATGAGACTTGGAACAACAACAAGGTCCAGTATACAGAGTTTTCGGTAATGTGCAATACAAACGGCATGCTGTTTTAAAATGAGGAATTACATGTACTGTACTATGCAACCTGCAAACTGTACATGGCTTCATGCTCTGGCTTCTCCCACCCGCCCTTTTCTGGACTTTGGGATTTTGTCCTAATTTTTGTGTTTGTTTTTTTTCCTGTGGAAGATGAAAACCCAAGCAGCTAATGAGATATTGCATGCATAATATACCATTCTAATTTATTAAAAAAAAAACTGAAGCTAAGGAAAAATAAATGATATTTGATGTGACTGCGTTTTAAGGCACGGGTGCAAGTGACTTAAAGGTCCAGTGTGTAAGATTTAGATGAAAGGGATCTAATGTATAATAATCCTTATAAAGTTTTCATTAGTTAGTTTCATCTAAATTGTATGAGGCTACCACAGGTTCTTTTTCATGTTATTTGTTGGGGGGGACTTCAACACTAGCTATCACTAAATTCTACACACTGTTCCTTTAAAATAATTCTTTTTCAAAATAAAAGAGTGGTTCTGACCTCGTCCAAGGTGCATTTTTACTGAAATGAATGATGATCATAGAATTCAAGGACCTGCTGCAGGTTTCAAACCGTAAGGTTGTGAGTTCAAATCTTTTTCACCAATTTTGTATGGTCAACATGATGACAACTTGGTGCAGTCCAGGTCTCCTCTCCTCGATTTAATCAGTTGGACCCCTCCACTTGTGGTTTGCCAGTCGATACTTCTGCTTGGACCAGGAGCCCGTATATCCACCATGAGGTAAATGCAGTCTTAAATATCAACTGTTCGTATATAGACGTTTTTCTGTGCCATCGGAGTTTGAATATGAATTTATTACACTGAATTTTAATACACTGACATCTCTGCCGCAGCCGGCACCCCCCCCCTCCGCCCCTGTAAGGCACGTGGTGGTAGCGTCACCACTTTCAAAATTAAAAACTTTATTGGTTTGATCAAAAAGAGTCAAAGACAGAAAAAAGCAGGGCCGTTAAGGGGAGTTTTGCCTTTTCAAATAGCGTCACTGCCCCTTGCTGACAAAACTGCGGAACTACAACTTCAGCCACGTCAATTAAAATGACCAATGCACGGCCTAAATTCCTCATTTTAGGGGACGAGACCAAACAATAAACAAAAGCATGAATCTATTGAAAAAATATATGCACGGCCTAAATTCCTCATTTCCCTCATTTGTGTTGGATAATACTCTACTGTTGTGATCCACAGTTGATGCATAATATGAGGAATGATCAGTGTTATCATTAAATAATGTTTTTTTCCATGACAACTCCATTAAACAAGTTTTTCCATGCAAACAAAGCGCAGAAGGTGCTAAAGTCGTTCACACAACTGTATCTTGAATTTATTTACTTAAATTACAAGCAAACACTGAGCCTGTGAAAGAGAGTGACAGGCTTTTTTTTAAATTGATTTCAACGTTGAAAATAAGTTATTCAGTATTAAATATTGTTATTATTATATAGTATTGCATTTATTATTAGATTATTTTTCAATGTGATAAAGATATTAATGCTTCTGTTTATTCTGTTTTGATCTCGTACCCTAAAATGAGGAATTTAGGCCGTGCATCAGTCATTTTTAATTGAGGTGGCTGAAGTTGTAATTTTACAGTTTTGTCAGCAGGGGACAGTGGCGCTATTTGAAAAGGCAAAACTGCCCTGAACAGCTCTGATTTTTTTCTGCGGTTCCTTAGATTCTTTTGATGAATTGAGGGCAGTTTTGTCTTTTCAAATAACCTCAGAATAACCTCAACTTCACAATAAACTAGTACATTTGAGTCATATTATTAAAAATTGCAAATGTAGAGAGCTCCTATATCAGTCCAGTCTAACTGTGATATATAGGATTATACAGTGCTTATATCTCAGAGGTCAGGGTGCTGTACATATGTGAGTTCACAGTCAGTGTTGTGAGTTAAATTGTTTCAGCCCCTGGCACTGTGCTCGTGCACAAACAAACACACACACTCTCAACCCCTGCTGCTCCTCCGCCCACTCTCCCATCCCTTAAATACATTTCCACAACGAGTGGCAACGGAAAATAAATCACCATGGTTACAGATGGTTACAGTAATATAATAATCGCTGCATGTGAAAGGAGGCTGGGAACGATGGCCACATAGGAACCGATGATCATGGGGAGGAAACCCGCCTCAAATGCACAGTTATTTGATGTCATACACACATTTTGTGTCCTGTGTTTATATTTATGTGTATTTTACCCAAATAAAATGTAATTTCACTTGGAAATACCAGCACATGCATGAATAATAAAAGCCTGGGCCCTGACCCTGATGTTTCTCCTTCGGCACACTGGAGGAGGTCAGCGTCTCCCTGCTGATGGGGGGGGGGGTGTCCTCCTAACCTGCTGCAGCAGCAGGGGCATCAATATTTCAGACTGATGGGTCGCCTTGAGATGAGGTTATTATTATCTCCCGACACTGAAGGAAACAAACACACACACACACACACAGAACGGCAGCAACGACCAATAACAGCACAGAGTAAATCCAAACACTTCATTCATTTGTCATTCCCAAACATGGCTGCAGCTCAGAATGCAAAATGCTTCATTGCCACTTCTGTGTGCACTCTGTGTGTGTGTGTGTGTGTGTGTGTGAGAGAGAGAGAACATAATTAGCTGACTTCCCTGTGATCCTTAATGCATTATTGAATCTCTCAGACGAGTCTCGATCCTCAGGGCTAAGTGACTGCCAAGTTGGGATCACAGGGCAGTTCAGCCATTAAGGCGTCTGGGAGGCCCCGGCCCCTGGCCTTGCGTGAACCCCGGGGCCTCATGAATAAACCATGCTCCTCTACTGTATTTGGAAGCACTCTGGTCTGTGGCGAGGACGCCAGTGATGCCACGTCGATCTGGATAGAGAGAGAGAGGGAGAGGCGACGATCTGGCCTCCATGTTTGTTTCCGCTGGCGAACCCTGGCTCCCGCTGCGACCTTGATGGCAGCTGCGTTGTCATAGTAATTGCACCATTTCTCACAACACTTCCCAAGATCTCTGGACATTATTGCCAGAGTGTTTTCTTTTCTAAATACCAGTATTTATTGGAGCATCTTGTATTTCTCCGAGCATTCAGCAGGTACCAGCGACGTAGATGAATCCCCTATTAAAAGCAATAATAACACTTTTCATTCGGGCCCTTAACTTTTTTAACTTTTTCGCCTCTTGAAGCAAAAACAAACATTATTAATCACCGGGGTAAATAAGTCAGGTGACTCCTCTGCTGGAATGGATGGAGCAATATGAACAGAATTGCCGCAGCGGATGATTTACGATGATGCATAACCAATCTTTTGTCAGTGGACAAATGAGCCTAAAAATGGATCCTCTCAGCATTTGGAATGAACCGGGCCCTGTACACAGTGCACTTGGGGGATCAGCTTGTTTAATGACGGCGGGGGCCTCGTCAATCCGTCATTACTCAGGCTGTGTGATTAGTAAAACGCTCATCAGGCTCACAGTGGGAGCCAAGCGCTCAGGTGAGCTCCACGCAATCAATAAAATTGACATGGTGGAAGTGGTCATAACACACACACACACACACACACACACAGCTCCTGTGTCTGAGCTTTATATCAGCTGTAAAAGCTCTTTCCATTAAACCTGTGCTGCATTGAGCATTTGGGTTAAAAGCTTTCATAATCAGGTGTGTTCTCATTTAATGTTTCCCAAGATCAATACTGCCCACAATGTGTGTGTGTGTGTGTGTGTGTGTGAACACTGCAGGTTGTTTTTCTGCCTGAACGCCCCCACATCTGATCCCAAAGTCCACTCCACAGACTGGTAACGTGGAGTCGAATCCCATTAATGAGCATGACACACTCCCGCAGACATCTGCCTTGCTTTCTCTTTTTGTTTGTGTGTGTGTGTGTGTGTGTGTGTGTGGCCTCGCGTCCATCTTGTCTCTGGGACGACACAATTTCCACTTGTTGCAAGTTCATTTAAGAGAAGAATATAAAACAATTTGTAAATATCTGCCTTAAACTTCATTTCTAAGCAAAGCGTCTTCTTTAACAGGTATTTCTGCAGCATGTGCTTTGTGTACTTATGTGATTTCTTTTCCATGTGAGCAAGCGAGCTCAGTTTCTGCTCGCACTTTTTCAAATGTGTGGGTGTGTGGAGACTTTTTGAGAAGCACGCCAGCAGCAGTATTTCTTTCTTTCTTTTTTTTTTTTTTTTACAAATACCTCCTCTGCATTAAGATCAATACATTACGCCTTGAGGGGGGGTGAGCAGTTTTTCATAATCACTTCCATTTCTCCATAGTACTGTGATGTACTTTTTTCCTCTTGCTGGGGCTTGTAAAAAAAAAAAAAGCAAACGACTAATGGCTCAGATGGTTTTCAGTTAGTAACCACTGTGAAACAAAGTGCGGAGTGGGGCAAAATTGGAAATTCAATGTACGTTGTGGCTGACAGGAAGTGACAGCGTCGTCCATTTTGGAATGGTGAAACTGAGCTCACACACTCTCCTCTGACCCTCCGTCCAGTCACTAATGTCCTCCATCTCCCCTGACACGGCCAAAGGCCGGCCGGCCCAAGTCCTCACGAGCTGGGACGGCATTCCACTGGAGTGGGCCTGGGCCCGGGCCGTGGTGGCTGTGTTCATTGTTTGTGCGCTCAATAGGCGGCACGAGGCGTGGGCAGCCGTCAGTGGGGTCTAAATTTGTGCCTCTCTGCTCATTCCGCGCATGTTTGGGACTTGCTCCTTGCTGACAACGGGTCTCTGTGTGTGGCGCTTATTCTTCACCCTTTAGGACTCCACCTGTTGGAGTTCCAGTCCCACTTCATACATTGCGTCATCATATCATTATTATAATGTATTATTTTGTCCTATAACTGTTATAACTACACTAATAGTCTTTATTGTTTTCAGGCATCAGTGGTCACATCCCCCCTTCAGGGAGATTCGATGTTGTTTCCTAGGCAACAAGACCCCCCCCCCCCCCCCCCCCCCTTGCCTCCTCTGGACTGTACCACATCTACTGTAGGGTGGAATGTGTGTTGTTTATCGAGGACAAGTCCGCTTCTCCGGGTTAAAACAACACCGTGTGCATTTAAACTACCACCACGTACTACGTTTCTTTGAGCCGAGGTTGGCGGCACTTGGAGGTGTTGTTAATAAATGCGTTATTAATATTTCAACACGCGCACCAACCCCCTGAGTGAAGCTCACTCAACATTTCCTCGAACTGTCAAAATCGCTTGTTGCTTCCTCCCTTAGCCTAAAAAGTAGTTAGCGAGCTAACAGCCATAGCTCGCGCCGTAGAGCTCCGCCGGAGGACCCCCAGAAAAAGTTGGGCTGCCGCAGAGATACCACCGAGGGGTCCCCCCCACCACCACCCAGCCGAAGTGCGTCTCCTTCCTATCTGTCCCCCCACCTCACACGTTGCTCCCCCTCTCCCACGGACACATCTCACCCGAGCAGCGGAGCGGCGGCGGCGGCGGCGGCCGAGGAGCAGCTGGACGTGACGGCTCCTTCGTCAGGTAGGCTGCAGGTAGTTAGCCTGTTAGCCGCTAGCAACCGTCGTCGTTATGATATAGTAGTAAGCGGTTCGCTAGGCTAGCTCCCACACGGCTAATGGAAACAAGTGAAAGCCTCTCCATCATTAATCACAGTGGCAGGGAGGGAGCACGGCTCCTGTGTGGCTCTGTCTGTGTTGCTGTCACTGGAGAATGCAATCACATCTGCTCATCACCTCCATGGAGATGGAAGGGGGGGGAGTTACCACACTTTTCAAGTTTCAACACTCGAGGTAAAATGTGATCAACTCATGGTTTTAGAATGTTCATGGTTGACATTGACTTCAATTGTAATGTTTAGGCGAACTATCCCTTTATGCATTGACATACACAGCAATCCTCTGTATATTATTGCTCTAGAACCAGCTTTAATGAGATGCAGAGGCCCCAGGCTCATTTGTCATCCATTGCAGGTTGGATGATCCACAGCCTCTCCACCTGCAGAAGGTTAATACGCTTGGATCAGACTAAACGCTGGGCCGTGTTCAGTCATTTGTCCTCCTGTACTGGTCAGAGTGGGATGATGTCAGCGGCAAAGCCAGCGACAGGCATAAAATGAGAAAAAAAAGTGTAAAAAGCCTTGCCTAAAGAAAACACAGGCGGACATCTAGATTCTGTCTGGAATTCGGAATGGATGCGATCTGCATTCAGTCCCGGGTTAAATGGTTTTAATTGGTTCCAGCCCAGGTCGTTAAGTGACGTAGAATGTGACACCCAGGAACTGAACATGCCAGTTTCCTCTTCTTCTCTGTTTTGACAATACAATGCCTTGAACTTGGACTAAAACTCGACCACTTGCCGACAAGCCGCTTGGCTTGTTGTTTATTTACAGCCATCATGTGCACGCAGTGTGACAGTCTTATCAGGCCCAGTTACAACACAGCTCCCTGCTGTGTGATATTTGATTATGGCTAATAATAGAAAAAAAAGACAGTTGCCTCTTCATTGATCTGTCTTCGCTGCCCTATTTCTGAGCACTGCTTTCCTCCCTCCCTCCCTCCCTCTCCCTCTCTCTTACTCTCCAGTTGTAACAACAACTGTAAACTGTATTCTTCTCCAAGGACACGTTTCAACCTGCCAGTCTTTGTTCGCTGCAATTAGCTATTGTCTCAGAATATTCTGTTTTTTTGTATCGAAGCCGCTTTGTCACCGCAAAATCCTGAACGTGGCTGTGTGCGAGTGAGCCAAGCCGTCCGGGGTCAAACAGGACAGGGATAATAAGTGGGGAGGGGATAGCATGTGGGGAGGAAGTGGCTCAGCTTGTTTGCCAGGCTTTTGTTTGTTTTCCTGTCGGATAAATCTATTTAGGAGGCCGGCTATCTAAGGTCCGCTAGTGGAAATTAGCCAAGCCTGTTTTGCATGCAGTTATTGACAGTTATTCATTTTGAGAAGTCGGTTTCAGCCACAATGAGAGATTGATAAGTGCTGTGCAGCAGCTTTAGGTGAGTCACAAAATGCTAGGTTCACTGGGTGTTTGCCTGTGTTATTTCCCTACAGGTGCCCTGGCAGTTTAGATGACGTCAATATTTAGCGTCATTTGCTGAGGTGGCCAATTTTTCATACTTGTGAAATTAATCCCCTCCCCATCTTAACCTACAAGACATTTGACAAATTTGTTGCATATGGAGCATCCAACTATGTTTACGGCTATCAAAGCAATAAACAGCCGGTAAATAGGTTTGTTTATCTCGGAGCTGTAATTCATGTGTAGCCTCACTGACGCCCAGGCTGCCACGTCATTTGCAGCCTTTGTCTGAGTTAGAGAGAGAGAGAGAGAGAGAGAGAGAGAGAGAGAGAGAGACACAGAGCGAGAGACAGACGCTACAGCTGTTCTATTGAATCTGGATCGAAAAGTCATGAAGCTGGATCTCTGACTCATCAGTTCTGCGACGCTCCATGTTTCACAGCTAATAATGATGCTAGCCAGCCAACATGTCATCAGTCGGGGTGGCAGGGAAAGACGAATGGATAGGAAGACAAAATCCAAACCCAAGCCACAACTTACCCTCCACCCCACACAATCATATGATGTAATAACAGAAATGTTAAAGCAGATGCTAGAAGATGCTGTTGATGAGTTTAGAGGACGGATGCTGAGAAGAGGTAGAGGAGAGTCAGGGAGAGGGGAGGAGGTGTGGTTCTCCTGTTTCCTGGGGGGATGGTGTTGAATGTGATGATGGAACATGGAAAAGGACAGCACTGATCACTATGCAGCGGCAGCGACTCTACTGCAAACACAGAACCCCCGTTTTCTTTCTGCTGCTTTGAATGTAAATTGACACAGAAATGGAAATGATGACGCCACTGCTGTAGTTGAACGTGGGGTGAAAGTGGGGAAATACCTCTTAAGCTCTGCATTCAGTTGTTACTGTAAGTGCAGTCTTCAGCCCTTAGCTTATGGCCGCTTTGCTCCAATCCAGAGCAGGGATTCAAAGGAGCCGGCCCCTCCATTGGTTGGAGCTGTTCAAGGGGGCCAGGCCTCGCCACGAGCTAGTGGGCAGGAAGGGGCTGGCTCATGGGGTGTAGAGGAGGGGGTTCGGCTGGAAGTGTTTTAGCAGGATAGTTGGAGTAGACACTCTTCTGCTTCCTGCCTTGCTCGCATGCTCTGTGGCTGCGAGAGAGAGAGCAAGAGTGAGAGAGAGAGAGAGAGAGAGAGAGAGAAAATCCCTGTCTAGGCATGGACCTCCGGCTGCAGCACTCGGCAGCTCGTGAGGAATGACAACACTTCACATGGTCATTAACTCCAGTCACTGAGGCTGAAGGGAAAGCTGTTTCGTGGCTCAGTGTCACCAGAAGCACCAGGTGCCTTCCACGCTTGGGACAGAGGCAGTGCTGCGGGACCCGGTGAAATGAGGTGGGAGAGAAGTGTCTTTCTTTTGACATTTTTTTTGTTGCTGGACTTTTTTTTTTTTGCTGCAGTGTGCTGCATACCAGTCTGGGTGGGGAGGGGTGGTGGTGGCTGGGGGTGGTGGGGTTGCAGTGGGGGGGGGGTTGCGGGGGGGGCTTGGGGGGGGGGGGGGGGGGGGGGGGGGGTTACGTGTGAGGCTGGAAAAAGACGGGACGAAGCGGGAGGAAAATATCGGCACGGGTGCGATAAACGTGGAGGAGCGATGGGAGCTTGCAGCCACGCAGTAACTCCCCTCAATGCAGCTTCCAGCCCTGTAATGGACTTTTTCTTATGACTCCTCACAGAGAGGAGGCAATTTCACAGCAGCGGTCTTGCCCCTTCTTCTCAGTACAAATGTCAAGAGCTGTGTTATTTTAGTTTTTTTTTCTTGGCTACGCTTGTTTTTTTACTCTCTAGAGAAAAGCTTAAGTCGCGTGTCATCCGCCCTGTCGCTGCTTGCTTTGTGTGGTTTCCACAAAAGTTTGTCTTCGTAACTCTCAGCGTGCAAATGTTTCCAAATCACAAGCCCAGCTACAGGCGAAAGGTTGTTTGCACTGTGTGGGGCTGCAGGGCTGGTTCACCACTCTTTATGCATGTGGACGCAAATAGCCAACGGCCTGAATAAGCTGGAACTTCGCAGTTCTAATAAGGCCCGCGTCATAATTAACCTTTTTGATTTAGATGGGAGGGCATGGTTGACGCGTCCCTAGCTTTCTGCCGCCCATCCATATTTAGCTGTGTGCTGGATGCTTGGCCTGGTGGCGCTCTGGCAGTGGATATCATCGCCTGCATGGATAAGGCCAGGGTGGTGTCATACGTCTGGCGGCGGATCAAGGGGGGAAGTGGGTGTTTTCTAAAATGGAACATCAGTTCAGCCCTTCCTGTTGTGGGGGGAAAAGAATAGCATGCGTCTCAGACCTTGCCGCAAGACTCCATCAGCCCTATATCCTCTTCTCCCAAATTGACTCTTGTGCAAATTGCACTTGGAGATGGTATTAAAAGGACTTTGTGGTTGGTAGTTGTTTTTTTTCCAGACTTCAGCAAAGAAAGAAGATAGCTCTGTGACACGAGGGTAAAATTGCTGAATCATTCAGCTCTTATGTTTTCAAGAGCTGCAATTTGAAGGCTTAAGATTTCCATGTTATATTTCTTCGATATAATCTAGCATTCTCTTGATTTTAAGCTATATACCGTGGAAAGTGTCAATGGTGCTTGTAAGTTTCACTTTGTTTTGTTATAAATTCTATTCACTAAGTGCAGGGGCAGGTTTAAATCACACACATCTATTGTCTTTCGCATGAAATCGGCCAGTGATCAGGAGAGGAGAGCCTGGACCCGTATCACGAGCGGCACCATTTGGGTCACCATGGTTTAAGTTAAGACTATTATGATATAGGACACACCTATCTGCTGACTAGCTTAGTCCTGGTACAGACTCTGCTGAGCTCGCTCGCTCGTCCTTATCGCTAATAGTACTTGATAATATTGAACTCAAGGAGCCATAGCTTATGCCACAGACAATTTCATAAGCATCACAGCACCCATAGTATTAAATAGGAATTAGGCTGCGGAGTATAGACCTGCTCTGATCCTCTGAGGAAGATGCAGGGAAACATTTTGCAGGGGCCTTGTTGGATTCGTGAGGGATAGAGGAAATTTTGATCGAATCACTATAGAACTATATGGCACACTTATTTTCCATTACTCACTGGAAATGGAACATTTTCCGATTTTCCCCTCTACAATGAGGTCCTCTCTCCACAGCTTTGACAAAACACTGACCCCTAGTCCCTCTTGGCAATGCAAATGACTGCATGGCCGTGGTTTGCCAGCATGAAATGGTAATAAATGGAAATGCGGCCACTCAGGTGCCCTGCTCATGCGCCTGTCCGTCACACGCTCTTTTGTGTTTCTGCTTTTTCTTCTTCAGCTGGCGACACCTGGCCACAGTGATGGTAGTTGCGGGGCAGGTTCGTGGCCAGTGGAAACCCAGGTAGCTTATCGCGGCTGCGGTGAGCAAATACAAGCAGCGGAGATAAAGCACGGCGCACAGCCGGCGTGCACAGATACCAGACTAATGGGTTACATGCGTGGTATTCAGAGGTCACGCCAATGACTTTCACTCGAGACACCCCGGTCCCTCTGACTCTCATTCAATTAAGCAGACTGACCAAGATAATGCCCCTGCCAGCTGGCCTTAGTAAGCGTCAGTAATCCATAAAGTCTAGTACTGTGGTGCTTTTCTTCACATCTCTGCCCTGCTTTAGCAGGTCACACTGTCTGTCCACTGTTTGGAGTGAGGACACAGAGGGGGCACAGCCTTTCAGATAAACAGGATATATACACTGCTGTATAGAATGTGGCTATTTAGGTTTTTGGTCAAAGTTTGTTTATTTTCTAGATTGCAGGTTTACACACCGGAACAATGCATTATGGGTAAGAGGGAAGAACCGATTCAATGCTGTTTTTATTGATCTGGATTATGGTGTACGGCCAAGTAAAAATCACACAATATATTCCTGTGTGATTGGGACTGTTTGTCTTGCTTTTCATCCCTGGAAGAACAGCCGTGGGGGAGCACGGGAAGGCTAATCTCAGAGAGGTGAAAAGCGGGTGCTGTATCATCCCGTCCTACCTGCCAACCATCTGTCCTCCGCGCCCTCCATAGCAGTGGCGTTATTGCTCAAAGCACGACGGCTAAGCTCAGTGTAAACAAAGCCAGGTTGCATGAAGCTGAACAAAACCTGAGCCAGACGAAACCAAAACAACTGTATGCGCCGCCTCTGACCTCAGGTGCAGCTTTCTTGCACTGTGTGTGTTGAGCTACTCTGGGAGAGGAGTAGATGCACATGCAATGACAGCGTTGTTTCACTTCTTCTTGGTTGGGCTTGGTGACTGAATGATGGAGAAATTGCGATTTAGGAACTCGTCGCAATGCTGATTCTTGTGCCATCGTGGCATCTGCAGGTGAAAACACGTGGTCTTGAGCGGCGGCGAAATCTGCATGTTGTATAATCACACAGGAGCAGACATGCGGTCGTGTTTCTGTAAGATCTTAATCTTGCCCTTGCCCACATGAGGGTCCTCTTCATCTTCAGGCCCAGCCGTTTGTTTTGAATATCTTTCTCCTGTTTGAAAGTTGCCTGTTGGGGTTTTCTGTGAGCCCTCAGATGACCCTGGCCAACCTCCGTCCACACAAAGCCTTTGCTACCTCTGTGCTCCCCACAAAAAAAATCTAAAATAAAAAAGTGACAGCCGAGTCATATCACAGAGACGTGACACCACCGTCCCGTCACACATTCCGACAAAGTAGGTTAGCTGGATCGCACACTTCTTGCGGTGTCTAAAAATAAGACAGGATTAATTGTGAAAGGTCAGATCTAATATGATTCTTACCTGACTGTTTCCTCCGCAGCAATTGGCTCTCTCCCTGGGGAGCCGATGTGAAATTATATCCTTGCTTTGGAGAGTGGAGCCTGGGACATGATCAGCACTAAAGTGGGACATTATGATTAGCCAGTCGATAGATAGGATTCATACGTTTTGAGCAGCGGGGTCTCAGGAATTGTTATTTGTCAGCAAACAGAACTAGCAAACATTCTGGGAGAGGCGCAGGCTTAATCTTACGCCACTTCGTTTCCCTGTAATATTTTAGACTGCAGAAAAAATGAGAAGCGCAGCTCCCTCCAATTAAAGAGTCCAAGTTCAACTAATTAAACCGGATTACTGGGCTGAACCCAAATCTGACAGGACCCGTACCTCCGCCCACCAGTACGACAGCTGTGTAAGTTCCTCCGGCTGAGCTGGGAATGTTTAAAGGGATTTCTTCTTCTTCCCTTAACAGTAGCTTAGATATTTCAAGTACAAATCTCCACTTGCCTTCATTAACACCAAGTGGAGCTTGTCACCTGACTTCAGGTTGTTCAAGATATTGATCCCATTTATATTTTTATATACTTATTAAAATAGTAAAGGAGAAGTGTTTTTTTCACCAGAGCTAAGCATGTTTACAACCCTTCTTCTTCTCTCCTCCTCCAGTCTGGTGTCTTCAACACACCCTCTCCTCAAAAAAAAAAAAGATTCCAGATGTGCCAAAAAAGGAGCTCCCCATGCAGTAGCTTGGTATTGGATTTCATCCGCGCAAATGAAAGGTCACTTCCTCACATTGTTGCTCCACCGACTGACCGCTCTCTCCCTAACAACTAGACACATTGATCAGCTCACAGGACGACACACACACACACACACACCCCTTCCTGTGAATGTAAATTGACAGGCCACCGTCAATGAGCCGGCGTCTAATTTGGATGGTGGGGGACCAGTGAATATTGCAGGACACTAGGCAGTGTCATAATCGCGTCTGGCACTTGCATATGCATCTGTCTCGGTTCCTCTCTGGCTGCTGGACGGCTGCCCGGAATAGTGCTGCGCTACGCTGTTTTCTATTGGCTGCGGCGTCCCCTCGGTGCATGGCTCTACAGGGCGGGTTGCACTCTGGGGCTTTTTTCCCCCCTCTATCTCTGCTCCGAGTTGATGCTCTTGTCCGCCGTCTCATAGCACAGAGGCTTTTGCCATTCACAGCTTTGTGTGCAATATGTCTGGGAGCCAGTGGGCGGGTAGTCACCCGGTGTAATGGGACACAGCTGTGACCGGGGGACTTAAACCTCAGACGGCTTCTAGATAACCTCGCAACTGCCTTTTTTCTGGTTCATCACCCCATTGCCCTCTAGAACTAGCGCCCCTCTGGGTTAGTATGCACCCAAATTCAGACTGACGTGCCTCCACCTAACAACTGCTACTGCCTGCTGATATTTACCAAGTGCTTTTCTCCCTCTAACCTCAACGTGTTTGCTTCTCTCCTCTTTTTCTGTCTCCATTTCAGATCACTGACAGAAAGTGCCTTGTGACAACCTGATTTCAAGAAGCCTGGGACGTTTCTGACCAGCTTCAAATTTCTCCCTCTGCATTCGTGACGAGATTTAGCTCAACCCCATAAGCACCCCTTGACCCCTTTGGGTCGTCCTGACCTGTCCAGCCCACCCCAGGTGAAGAGGAGGAGCTGCCGCACTCCTCTGGCCAGGGTGCCAAAACTCAGAAAGAGTAGGTACTGACGGCCTTTAAACAATAGATCGCCACAGACTCTGTTATTCCAAACTGTGCCATTGCACCTCAAAATAGCCCCACTTTGGCTCCCTAACACCCCCCCCCCTTGCAGCACTATCATCAGTCATAAGAAAGACATTTTGGGGACATCCGCACAACCAGCAGAGACTGTCTCCGAGCATGCCCCCTCTGTCTTGTCCGAGATCCACACCTGAGACTCACTGATTGATGAACAATTAGCTGTTTGACTGACAGACTCTACAATAGCAGCGAAGTCCCATGCTCCGCTCACAGGGACTTTGTCAGTCCATTACCTCCACTGTCCTGTCCACAAGGACAGTCTTCATCCACTGACCTGCAGCAGATCATTTTTAGCTGCATGTTCAATTAGCTTTTAGCTGCTGTTTGTTTTATTTTATTTTATTTTTTAATTGGACCACCGTAGCCACCCCCTCCTCTTCCTCCGAGGATAACTCCCCCCTCCACGGCAGCTCCACGACCAGCGCTGCTGACATGGCTCTAAACATTGCATCGATACGGGACACAAAATGGCTGACCCTGGAAGTGTGCCGGCAGTTTCAGAGAGGGACGTGTTCGCGTAGTGACGAGGAGTGCAAGTTTGCCCACCCCCCTAAGAGCTGCCAGGTGGAGAACGGGAGAGTGATCGCCTGTTTCGATTCATTAAAGGTAAGGACTGTTATACACACACCCACACACACCTTTTCACGAGTGTGTTGTTTTTTTTCGTAGGGGAAGTTCTTCTAATGTTACCACTGCTCGTCCATCATCTTAACTTGTGGGGGGGGAACATCTGATCGCCTTAGGTTGTTCCAGGGCTTCTATTCCTGGGTGCACGTCAGCTGTCTCTCACATACACACACACACACACACACACTCATCCAACCACCAACACAGCAGCAGCCAGAGCTTGTTTGCTAACGTTTGGTTCCCACAGATCCAAACAAAGTGCAGACGTCACTTTCTTATTTATTTTATCTGATAACCCCTCTCTTATTGAGAGTAAAATCGGTATATTCTAACACTTGTTTTTTCCTGTGGTAAAACGTGCCAAATTAGTTTTACACTTTGAAAGCCTTCCTAATTATAACAAGGTCACTTCACACAAGTCCCCATATGCTGCGAATGAGACGGCCGCAACCATGAGCGACCTATTACTTTCGAGCTGAGTGGAAAGAAAAACAAAAAAAGGTTAAAAAAAAAAACACAAGGCGACAGTGACAATGATAAATAGCCAAAGAAACTGGAGCAGAACACTGTAACTGTGAGGCGTTTGTCTTTTTTAAGTTTACACCGAAGGTGCTATAAACACACACAGCAGTGCAGTGTGTTCTAAGTCCTCTGCAAAGGTTTTCGTATAGTTACTTGCTTCTGATCACATTCAATGAGACATTTATGAAATATTTGTTAAGGCCCTGATTCCTTCTTCCAACTTTGCTTGTCATGAAATTACTCTCTCTTGACTCATATTGTCATGTTTATGTTTATGTCTCCGTGGAAGTGGCCATTGCAAGCACACCAGCTGATATGGCACTTCATAAATCACAGCCTTTACAAGGAAAATAGACCTTTTTTACAACAGGGCACTGCAATATGAGTAAACAGTGCAACATTAGCCTTAACTAGTGGAGTAAGGCTTTAGATAAATTGATGATATTTCTTTTTATAATTCCACATGACACTGACTGGGTGACCTCACAGCTGCGTACAAAGCTGACTCTTGCTATTGTCCATTGTCTCCTGTCGCTGTATAAATCAGTGTGCTAATGTTAAACACATGGACAGATCCCTATCTGCAGCCTCTGCCCCCCACCCGCAGCCCAGCAACAGAACAGGAATACAGGATTCTCTGTACTTTTTAACTCTGCCCTGCTCCTCTCTCACACAGATTCTCCTCGTGACAGCTGAGAGAATGAGTGCTTTATTATGCTTTACTTTAGGAACTGTTGCGCCGGTTCATCTCCCGAGGTCTCCTCCACTGTTAGGACTGTGGTACCAGGCGCGACCCGTGTTGTTTAGGTAAACGCGACAGATCAATGGTGAGGTTGACTCGCGTTGTTGGACTGTGTCTCGCAGACCACCGCAGACAAAGAACAAAGCTTTATCATGAAAGCATGCAGCCATGTGGGACCACATGATCATGTACGAGTTAGTGTTTTTGGGCAATAATTAACTTCGAGTGTTTGTGCTGCATGTTTAAAAAAAAAGATTTTGTGATGAGATCAGCAGCCTCTTCTGCACGATATTCATTTTAACACAATGCACTGGGACGACTTGGGGAAGGCTACTGTCATCGCTAAGAGGAGTGAGATAAGCGCCCTCGTATTGTTTGGGGTATAAATTACATTTTGAGAATGTAATTCAGTTATTGGCCCTGCATGCGCATCCCTCCTTACTGATGAGGCTGTGAGAAGCGCCCAAGGCCTTTCAGATTTCTGATGAGAATAAAGGATGGGTGAGGAGGGTTAGTCAGTTTGAATAGCCAAACAGTTACTTAAACAAGTCATACTCGGCTAATTTTTCTGCTCTCTCGATGGTAAAGCCTGCAGCATCCAGAGTGGCTCTTTCCTTTTCTATGGTGTTATGTCTCGGTGGTTATTTTCTGCCGTCCTGCTCTACTCTGACGCCTTTAGAAATAGCGTCTCTGTGCTACATTTGTCATCTCTCAAAATAGGACAAGCCGCTCTGTGTGTCCAGATAAATCTATAGTCACATTTTGGCTGTTGGTAAACATGAATGTTCACGTTTTATTTTGTCAAAATGTGATCTGACAGGTCTGGCCTTCGTTTCAACTGCGGTAACTTAAGGTGAATGAGCGTCGTGTGAACACACAGGTAAATGATCAGTACAGGCAGCTTGCGTCTCCAGCAGAGACACAGATAACATTTGAAACCTACATCAACCATGACATGGCGACGGCAGAGATGTAATGAGGAGGGGGCTGTAGGAAATTAGCGAGAATACCTAAGGTAATGGACTAAATGCAGTCACGCTAGTCATGTGATGATGTCACACTGGCCATGTATCTGACAGCAGCCTTTTGTTAGCACATCTGGGTTTGTATTTCATCCCTCTGCTGCGGGAGCCTCCTCTTGTCCAGAGCATTTGTCTCAATTTATGCTTTGACTGTTTGTCAGCGCAAAATATGACATAACATGTGTAGGCTGGGAGCAGAAAATACTAAAAATAGGCAGCTCATGAGGAGATTTTGACATTTAAATCTCTGTTTTACCACAGCGCAGAGACACGCTCACATGGCAGCGTTTGTTCTTTTGTCTTTGTCTAATCATGTGACCTCCAGGTCTGATGTTTCGTCGTGTCAAAGCAGCAGGGAGCAGTAGAAACTATTCTCAGGTGTGTGGTGTGAATAAAGACACATTTCAGTGAACGTGAACTTTATGCCCATGGCCTCTTGTCCCCCCCCCCTTCTCCTCCCTCTTTTTTAAAAGATGGGCTCGGCTACATTCCTCAGCATAATCCTCGCAAACTGGGCCACACCCTGGGCAGAGCGAGCGTGGAGGGAGAATGTATGTGGCGCAGCAGGAGCTGGTGTTTCCCCCTGGGGTCATTCATACAGACACAATGAGGCAGTGACTTGAGCTTAGCATTCGGCCTGCATTGGATGAGGCATGCTTTGATAGCCCCCCCCCACCCCCAGAAGATTCCCACCGTGTGATACCTCAAACAGGCCTCAGCGCACGCATGCACACTGGTTCTCCTCCCCCTGCAGCCCACAGGCTCAAACTGACTTGTCTGAAAATAGCTCCAAGCACACGAAAAGATTAGAGAGGAAGAAGTTAGATCAGCTGGTCGATGGGTTCATGACCCAAACATGGGTAGTCAGTCATGTCAATAACAGGAAACCCATAACCTCAGGAATACGTTGAGTCATTGAAATGTCGCGGTCATAGTTTTTATTTATTTTTATTTATCTTGTGTCGTCTCATCCGCCCTCACAGCCTTCTTACAGCGGCTTCTTCATTGCCTGGTGACATTTGCATGTGACAGTTGTCATTTTGTATAAATTTAAATTGATTGCCTTTACAAAAGGTTATCGATGTAACCGCGCCACTTCCACCGGGCTGCAACAGTTTATACAGCATTTTAATTGGGCCACCGCTCTGACCCACATCTGTGTGTGGGTCAGCCTGTGTGAGTTATGTATTGTGAAGGAAGGACTTTGTCTACTCTCAACTGAGAAGACTCCTGATTGAGGAGAGTGAGCAGCATTCATCAGTATAGTTTAATGACTTATATCAAGCTTGTACCTGGCGTCCCATTTTTGCCATAGAGTTCAGTGGGTTAATAGAAAACAACATAGAAAACAACACAAAACAACAACTACACCTGTTTTACGTCAGAAAGAACAATAGGTGTTCACCATGATGGAGCGATGGTGCACTGAAAAATCTGCCCATCTGCTTCACCAGTGTCTCACCTGGTCTCAGTCTACCCACCACGTCTGAGTCATCCTTTTTCCCTCTGCAGCCCACAGCGCTGATAAAGTGCAGTATTCACACGCAATTTTCTCCCAACAGCAAGTTTAATCAGTTCTGTGAAATCAATGCCATCCTCTCATTTTAGTGATTTCAAAGGCAGCTGGACTCTGACACCCCTTTCCTGCTGCGGCAGCCTCTGCTGTCGTGAGAACCTCTGCAGTGAAGCTGAGGGCAGATCTGTGGCGAGGACGACAGGAGGCTCGCTGTGGGCCTGACCTTTAGTATTGGGCTCATTAATTATTAATATGCAGTATCGTCATCCGTCATCAGAGACAGACTGTGGTTGTTTCTGAGAGTAGCGTTTAAAAAAGTACGTCCCTGCACATGGCATTTGCAGTGGCCCCATATGCAACATGTTAATAGTTGCTCAGTAAATGTGTTGACTGCACCCTCAGGCTTCCTTTAATTCTCCTCTGATTAGAAAATGGACAAACTTATAAACTTGCAAAGGCACACAGCCCAAGATGCTCCACAATTCCCACCTGACCACCCCTGACACACACACACACACACACACACACACACACACACACACACACACACACACACACACACACACACACACACACACACACACACACACCTCAGGAGCTACAAGCATTTAGACAGACAGGCCCAGCTGTCTCCCAGGGGCCGGCCTTTATAATGAGACAGAGATCTTCTTAATTGGCTTCGTCTAATGAGGCAACAGAAATGCAATCTTTAGGGGCTCTACACCAGAATGGGTTGCCTTCATTTTTCATTTTTTTTTTTTGCTGAAGTGACTACTGGTCTGTGTCAAACAGGCTGCTGTGAACCAGGCCCTGCATGACATTGCAATCCCATGTGGAAATGTGTCAGAACAGAAAATGTCTGAGACCGAGCTCCTTATCTTACACTTGGAGTTTTACCTTTAGTTATTCTAGTTATTTTAAATATGTATATATAAAATAGAAGCTAAAATGCCACCTGCATGGCAATGTGTACTATTCCTTGTGCAGATATTTTTATAATACCCCGTCTAAGCAAGAGGTATTATTTATTTCACACCCCCCCGCCCTTCCCTAAACACACAGGGTGGCCATACCATAAAGGTCAAGTTTAGGTCATGGCTGACTGTGTGTGTGTGTGTGTGTGTGTGTGTGTGTGTGTGTGTGTGTGTGTGTGTGTGTGTGTGTGTGTGTGTGTGTGTGTGTGTGTGTGTGTGTGTGTGTTGTGTGTGTGTGTGTGTGTGTGTGTGTGTGTGTGTGTGTGTGTGTGTGTGTGTGTGTTTGGGACCACAGAGAGGGTGCCATGCAAAGTTCATGGACAAAAGTGAGATGACCAATTTCACACCCAGCAGATGCCTGCACCAGTCACCCACGGCGACAGGTGGGGACACTAATTGACTGTGTGCACCCTTACAGAGTAGGGAGAACCTGTGGTGGCTGAAGGGAATGGGAAGGGAGACAAGTGGAACCAGAACCTCTTTTTGACTAATTCAGTTCACAGAGTCTCACCTCAGAGTAAACAAGCCCAGGGTAATGACACGAGTGAACTGTGTGTCAATATGTTTCCCCACATCAGATGATTTCAAGATAAAACACACCCTGCAGCTCAAAGGGTGTTTCAGTTGATGGGTCCTAGTTATTGATTCTCGACCAGAGGGTACTTACTACTTTAACCAAGCATAAGCGCTCTCTCTCTCATGACGATATGCTCCACCTCACGAGGGCCGTTTTCATCATCTCCATGTGGGCTAAGAGCCTCGTCGGCCCACAGGAGGAGGCATCCTCTGAGGCCTCATCATCGTTACCAGCAAACATGTCAGTCCAGGCAATAGTTTGCTTTATTTATTTATGTATTTATTTATTTTTGATCAATCTGATTCCTTCTCACACAGGGGTATGAATATCTGCACAGCATTTTTGTGACATCAATGAAAGATAAGGACATAAGATTCCTAAACTTATGTTCCGAGTAACTGTGCTCCAGATTCTCTGTCATTTTAATTATAAACCTGTACCACTCCACTTTTTTTTGTCAGCAACCAAAGCTTTAATCTCCAAACTGGAGAGTAAGCAGCCATACAACATTTCTGCCCTTATCTGCTGAGTGTGTTAGAAAGAGGCTTTGATGAATAGATCTGCCCGCTCCCTTCCATCTCATTATCCGCCTTTATCTGTTTTATGGATTTACACAACTCCTCAACACGCTCTGACACGCGGTCGATAGTGTCAGTGGTGCAAAGGAGACGTTTTTTTTGTTTTTACTGTAGTTTTCCCGCATTGTTTGTGGAACGTTAGCGTTCAGAGTTATTTCAGGAGCGGCTTTGATCACCGGAGAGCGATTGAAAACGAGTTATCTGTTAGCAAATGTAAAATTAGGAAATTAAAATGTGGCCCAGTGGCTTCCTGCTGTTTCCTCTTGGGGGTTTGACACAATTCCTCTCAAACTGGGGTTTCAACTTCCCGTAACCTTTCTTCTATGAAGTCTTCCGTCTGTTGAAGCTGGTTATAACATCGAGCCGCTGTCATATCAGTGCAAAGCTGACAAGATCCATCTTCTCAGCACAGGGAAGTGACAGCTTGTCACAAGCAGGCTAATGCCTCATGTGACTCACCTATCAACAGACTGAGAGGTGGCTTTGTCTCAGCCAAGCCTTTCTTCTGGGTGTGAATTTGTAGAAGTGTGGGAACACGAGACAGGGCGCACTCTAAATGCAATGGTGTGGCTTGAGTGTTTAAATTGCACCTTTCAGCACGCCTGTGTGTGTGTGTGTGTGCAGATTAGACGAGCTCTAGAGGGTGGGTTTCATGTCTCAGCAGGTCACAGATGATCAGATTAACTGAAGCTGGGCTGGATTAGCAGCAGGGACCTGGAAGCCGCAGGTGCCGCTGCAGCCGGGACTTCGAGCATCAACTCCCCAACACACAGAAAAAAAACATTCACAGCTTTCATATGTGACTTTTTGTTTATAATGTGTTTATAATGGCCGTTTACCCACTTAGTATTTATCATTAACAAACCAAACGACTTCTCTTGGACTTTAATGATCAGATTATGGAGACGTTAATTGCATTAGATACTTGGGTGTGGACACATCATGAGCATTTTATTGCAAAGGGTGGCACTGGGAGTGTTTTTTGCATTGCAGTTTTTATCTCACGTCCATCCCACTCTCCTCCTTGTCTCTCTCTCACTCTCTTTCTTTCTGTGTGTCTTCCCATCTTCCCTCTCCTCTCCTTGGGTAATCTCAGGCTTGTCAGCAGCAGTAGTACTCTTCTATCTGTGGGATTACAGCTGGTGAGACAAAGGCACTTAATTTCTGCTGATGCAACACTGTCTTACGCGTCTTAATGTGTGTCGTCCAAATTACCTGGTCTATGTCCTTTAAACTAATGGCAGTGCATTTTTTTGTGGCTAAACATAAATTTAGACGAAGCTGGCTTTCCTCTGCAGTTTTACATTTACATGACTTGTCTTTACCTACTGCTCTCCATTGATTCCTGTTCTCCATTACCAGCCCAGTGTAAGCAGAAAGCCTGAGGCTATCATTTCATAATGGATTTCGTGTTTCCCCGGTGTCCTGGAGCCTCGCTCCTTCAAACAGATCCATTAGTCCAAAAGGATCCATTAGAGCCCAAAAACAAAACAGTATCCGTAAGAGGGAACACTCTCCGGGTTCAAGGATGAAGGGAAGCCCTGTCCATGTGCATCCATTGCGCTGGTATGCTACCCGGTGCTGGGATCACTGGGCCTGTATTTTTTAAAATTTGAGCACTGGAGTGTCTGTCCACTTGGCGTCTCTTAGCAGGGGGGCTATCGTCAAAGTGGTGTCCTTATGACCTGTTATAGCCTGACCCAAATCCAGCTGTTGGCTTCAGTTTCTTTCCATTTACTCCCTTGGAGTAAGCTGAGAATTTCGAGAAAGAAGGACGGACATGATGAAAAGAAGACTACTTCTCTTTTTAAATAGTGCAGCAAATATGGAGACAAGGCGTAAGCTCCTGGTACTGATGAATCCTGAATGCAGGCCGAGAAATAGAAAACACCCCGGTAAAGGTTGAACATATTGCTTTAATGGCAGGATGTGAAATGCCACGCTGCGACGACAAGGCAGTTTCAGAAGGAGAGACGAGAAACGAGTGTGTGCGTGTCCACCCCTCCCTCCTCCCTCCCTCAGTCTTTACCGGTCAGTGGGGATACAACAGGTTCTTCGGTTATGCTCTAAGGGGATTACACATATCACAGGCTTCATGTCAAGGAAATTAGTGTCAGTTGCTCAAAGCGGCCCTCCTCCTCTCTAGCTGGGAAGGACAATCGGATAAACGCGGTGAGGAAGACTTTACTACAGTTTCCTCTGCACGACACCGCCATCCAAACACCACACGCTGAGGGATGTCCCGGGCAAATGTGGTTTTCTTAGCGATTAAGACCTTGACGTAATTCAATAATTCAGCAATACTGTTTAATGGGTTGAAGTGTTGACACGGGGAGATGAAGGCAGTGATTCATTTTGAGTGAGGGGAGCAAGGGGTATAATTTGAAGGCGGGTCTCCAGCAGCCCTTTACGAGGACATTTACGGCTCCTCTGTGGACCGCAGCCTATAGGCAGCCCTGCTCGGTCTCCAGCGGATCTGAGGATAGAGCGGCCATTGAGGGCAAAATGCAAATGTTACAGTGGTGAACGGAGGGGCCCACAACTGAATCGCTATTCTGCCGGCGGCGGTGGTGGTGGTGGTGGAAGACTGGCTCTCTGTGTCTGTGCCACCCACAGACACACAACAGTCATCGCTCTGACCATTCAGCCTGGCTGATGAAGGACTGGGGGGGGGGATGCTAATGCTGGTGAGCCATTTGGTATAGCGTTAGCCATGAATGTATTTAATTTGATGGAGGATGGGTGCTAATTAAGTCGCCTAGGAATCAGGGCCAGTAGGGGCTGTAATTACCTCCCTCAAGGAGGTCATGCTTTCAGCCTTGTCTGTCTTTTGCCTCTTGACTTTGGGGGCCTGGGCAAAGTTACTTGCTCTGCTGGGTACAATTCTAGTTTAATTCCCTCTCTTTTTGCTGTGGAAAATGGGTTGCATCCTCCACGGCAACCTGTCACATTGTTTGGTTCTTCTTTTTTTTTTTTCATGCCCCCCGTGTTTACCGTGGCAAATGTTTGCCTTGTTTTGTCTCTTCCCTTTTCGCTTTAAGTTGTGTCAGCTGAATACTTGCGTGCCTGTGTTTGATTCGGAGCGTGATCAGTGGAATGCTGGGAAAAATGCATTTCCCTTCCTTTTGTTTCCACGCATGACAAACTGTGTGACCGATGAGTGCAGATGCTTTTTCCGAGAGGGGTCTCATTTATTATCTCCTATCTGTTTATATAATTTCTACGGCTATGTTTCTCCAAAAAAAACTCTGAATGTAATTAATGTATGAGTGAGACTAATCTGAAACACATCTCTATTGACATTACTGCTTTATGGAAACTTTGCAAAGTTGTGTTTTGTCGGCTTTGCCCGCGGCAATATTATGAACGTGATGGAAGTAATAATAAACCGATAATTTATGTTGGATCTCCTCTCTGCTGTTGTCCTCTTTTCACTGCGACTCTAGGAGATGATTATCCAATCTAAATCAAGGCAGTTATTAGCAGTGCTCCCACCATGCGCATCGCTGCACGTCACACGCACAAGTGCAAAACAGCAACATGCAGCACGAGGCTGTCATGTGAGCGACGCGGCTGAAAGGTATAATTTCCCCCGCGTAACTATGACTACACGCCAGTGGCTGGAGCTTGAATCACCGGCGTGCCGTGGGGCTTTCAAAGATCCTTTTCATAGACGATGCTGCTCGAACGCAATGCCTGCAATGAATGGATTTCTGCTCTGCTCCAAGTGGGTGGCTTAAACAGAGGGCACAGTGCACTCAATCTGTGTGTCTGTGTGTCTGTGTGTGTGTGTGTGTGTGTGTGTGTGTCTGCACTACTGACAATACTGTCCCATCATCTGGTGCTTCAGCCCTGCGTGTTGCTTTTTAACGGCATCACTGTCCACTTCACTGCTTCAGCTATGAGTCATAGCTCTTTTTTTTTAATTTGTTTTTAAATCTTTGTGATGCTGTGTCGCCTCTCCTGGAAGCTTACCTCATCATATGTTCCCCCGAATCCACAAGTGTGGCAGGCACACATTATACAGTAATGTACAGTACATGTCAGACCTTCTACGTGAATTAAGATTTCACCAAACGATTCATAACTGGTTTATTGAACCTCGGCAGCTCCAGCAGCCACTTCATTTATGCGCTTCGTCCGAACCAGACGAGAAGAGAAAATGAATCAAACCTGATTTATGTGACGACAAGGCACAACGCCTTAATAGATCTGCATCAAAGAGAAAAGGCTTCTCATATAAAGTCGGACGGGATGAAAGAGGAATGTTTTTTCACAAGTCCAAGGACTGCACTTTTCAAACTGTACATTATAAAACAGTCTCCCAACTAGATCAACCACCATTTACCTCATCACTTTAAATTGAGAGTAATCACAACCAATTGTGATAAGCATGTGTCACTCGCGGACAATGGATGAGCTGAACGCTCAGTGAGCTGGGAGGTAATGGCACACACCCCCACACAGTTTCTCCTACATCTACACCGGCCTACGCATTCTCTCCCTCGCTCATGCACACAAACACCTTTTGCCATCGCATGAAGCTCTAATTAGTTTTGTCACCTCTGAGGTTTTTCAGTTGTGGGTTTCTTTGCTACAGTTATTGCTCCGCTCTGGACACGGCTTAACAGATCCGCTCGAGCGCAGCACCATGTACATCCATGGGCATGCATGCCGGCACCGGTGTGCGTGGGCAATGCTTTGTGCAGTCTGTGCGATTTAGTATGCATATGTGTGGGCAGGTGTGATCTTGTGCATGTGAACTGTGAAGGGGGGGGGCACTAGTATTGTCTTACTGCAGTGTTAACACAAGGGTGTTGGAGGTCAGCACTGTCTGACTCGCAAGTCTCATCTTTACAGAGCAGCCCCGGGGTCTCTGAATGACAAACCCCGCTATCTGATACCTTTGATGCCATCAACGAGAAAACAACACTCACAGAATCCTTTCAGTCGGTGTTCAGTTCAGTGGTGATTTCGAAGCTCTGCGCGGAGTGTCTTTAATATGTGTCGGGGAGAAAAGCATGGCGGGGTTTTATTAGTTTTTCATTTGATGAGATTATTGGTTATTTACACTGGCCGCTGGCCTCGTACCTCGCTTGTCCAATGTAGAGTCGGACAGGTTTAGTAGCTGCTTCCCATCTATATCATGCTTGTGATCATTTGCATTGTGCCCCCATGGGATGTGTTCCAGTTCTCTGCAATAGTAAGAATAGTGTGCGAATAAGGATCATCTAGATTGTTATGGAAGATGTTCCTGGACCCTTGGGTATGACTGCAGGTCTTCAGTGTCACAAGGGGTGTGGGTGGGGTTAAGAGGAGTCTAATTCTAATTTGTCTTCACTTCCTTTTCACATTCATAACGACCTGCCATGTCATCTCCTCTCCTCTCTCCTAATGCATTTCACTCCACTGCCCACACCTTTTCCACCGTTCTTCTACTCCCCTTCATTTTCCTACCATTGTATTCTTTGCCACTCCCTCTCCTCACAGCTCTCTGCAGTGAGGATCCACCCTGCATCTTTGCATCGGCCGTTATTAGCCTCCGTAATTGCCTCCACCCACCAAACCTGCATCTGCATCTCCACCGAGACAACAAAATAAGCCACGACGGCTGTGCCTCGTCAGTGCGTCCGCGGCTGCAGCCAGCGAGAAACTGATCACGATCTCTCACAACAATGTTTCCACTCATGCCGAGAGCTACCTGCTTCCCCCCATGACGGGCACGAGTGTTCCTCAATGCACAGCGCTCATGGTTTTCTTTCGCACTCTCCAGGCATGAATATGTATGCTGCCTTCAAGCTCTTGATGTTTCACAGCCGGTGATAAAATCGATGCCCACGTATCTTCCACGTCCTCGGGCGGACACGCAACCTGTTCATAGTTCACGTTTGTTATGGAAGACGCCCCTCATCATTTCACCGTGTTCCGCTGAGATGTGCTCAGATGTGACTGTTAATGTCCTCTCTCTCTCTTTTTCCTCCTGTTGCTCACTCAGGGCCGCTGCACGCGAGAGAACTGCAAATACCTCCACCCGCCCGCTCACCTGAAGACCCAGCTGGAGATCAACGGGCGCAACAACCTGATCCAGCAGAAGACTGCGGCCGCCATGTTGGCTCAGCAGATGCAGTTCATGATCCCAGGCACCACCATGCATCCTGTGGTTAGTCAAGGCCACCGCTGTCGGAACTTTGATCACAAAATGTCATTGTTTGCATATTGAGTTGAGTGATTTGGTCGGGATGCCTTTGAGCAAGCTGCGATAGACTGGGGGGGTGGGGGGGTAGAGATGGTGGCTGTACTGGGCAGATGCCAGGTGTGAGAGTATTCCACTGCATCAACGCAAGTCTGGGCGTGACTGAAAAAGAACATGCACGCTCAGCAAAAACCTTCTCAGGATACCTAGAGGTTAAAAAAGAAATCGTCTCTTCTTTCCACCCTGAATCATCTCTCTCTCTACTTTTTTTTCTCATTCTACCTGTCACAGTCTCTCCTTTCTTCTGTCTTTCAAGTCTCTCTTTTCCAGTTCTATACCCACTTCTTTCTCACTCCCTCTCCCTACATCTATCACGTTTCTACATTGATGATTTATATTTAAGTAGCTTAAACTGTTCGTCTTCTTTTCTCCCTGTCTGCAGCAGACGTTTCCTGTTAGCCAGGGCCTGGGCTCCAGCACCGGTTTGAGCTACACGCCCTACCTGACTCCCATGTCCCACAGCATGGGCCTGGTGCCCACCGACATCCTGCCCAGCACCCCAGTCATCGTCCCCGGCAGCCCGCCCGTCTCTGTGACCGGCAGCTCCTCCTCCAGCCAGAAACTGCTTCGCACCGACAAGCTGGAGGTGACCGACCTATTTACAAGTTGAGAAAAAAAACACTGCAGCGCTGCTAATAAAACTACTTAAAATTTCATAACATCGATAACTACTTACATAAGTTGCCTTCAACAAGGATAAGTGTTTTGAGCCTTTTCGTTTTAACGACTCAAACAAATTCTTGGAACAAGCCCCAGCAAGCAATTCAGGCTTGAAACCTGAAAATCGAACATCATGCCTCTCATTGTGTGACAGTTTATCAAGGTTGGTGAGTCTGTTGCGTAACCACAGCCCCTTTCAGCCTCTTTTATGTGTGCCTCCGCGTTATCACTTGATTATTACCCCTCGCAGAAATTAGCAAGGCAAATATCTATAGTATGTGTTTAAAGGGATTTTGCTCGAGTCGAACTAGAACCGGCACTTCGACCATTTCGGTCCTCCCTCTGGCAAACTGTTCTGAACAGGAGTTGCTTTGTGATTGTTAAAGTGCACGTGGAAGCGTTTTTTTTTCTTCCCTTTTTTTTCTTCTTCATTTATAAAGATAAACAATAATCTTCCTAAGAGCTGGAGGTGATGCGCGTGGGTGTGTCTGTATGTGTTTTTCTCTGGGAGTGCTATCACTTAGCAACTGAGTGAAGTTGGCTCTAATGAAACAGTATCCCTCTGAGACACTCATGCACTCCCACACAGAGCGAGTCTGTGTGTGTGTGTGTGCAAGTCTAAAGCAGATCCCCTTGTGTTTTTGATCAGGCCTGTGAACAGTTGACTGGTTATGTGTTACATTTTTAAAGATTTTAAATTAAATGACCATGAACAGCAGAACTGGAAATATATATAGGAGATTTTTTGAAATACAAACTTATATTTTCCTGCTCCTGATTGCTGTGATTGTGACTGTTGCTGCTCCCTGGCATTTTCAAAGCTCAAGCATTCACAGTTGTTATGTTTCTCTGTATGTTTCATTTTACATCTGTATGCCCGTGTGTGTGTGTGTGTGCACTCACCTCTCTCCCGCTCCCAGGTATGCCGCGAGTTCCAGCGGGGCAACTGCGCCCGCGGCGAGACCGACTGCCGCTTCGCCCATCCAAGCGACAGCCCCATGATCGACACCAGCGATAACACGGTCACCGTCTGCATGGACTACATAAAGAGCCGCTGCTCCCGCGAGAAGTGCAAGTACTTCCACCCGCCAGCCCACCTGCAGGCCAAGATCAAGGCAGCCCAACACCAGGCCAACCAGACGGCTGTGGCGGCGCAAGCCGCGGCCACAGCTGCAGCCATGGTGAGAGCACACAGCCCGCCCAATGTACTCAGTTGTAGAGCAGGAAAGTCACACACTTAGCGAAGGTTTCTGCTTACAAACATACAGAGGAAGTCTGAATGGGACAATGGGGCCATTTTATTGCACCTATACGGTTTAACTTGAACCGTGCAGTAAGAGATACAGCTCACATTTAGCACGGGGGCTCTGCTTCACAGCTGCCGTACATCGATGGATCTGCGTGACTTTATAAAAAAAAAGCACAGGAGATCCGAGGAATACTGTCACACCTTCTACAACACACCAGTAGCCATTACTTACTAGTACTAGCACACATCACACTATTACAAATCATCTCAGGCTGTTCACGACGACACCCACGGTAACATGAAATGTGGAGCCCTGCTTTATTGATGGAAATAAAACAAAACAGCACTGGTTATTCAAGTGCACTCCAGTGTTCAATCAGCTAACAATAGTCGTCCCAAAGTGAGGCCTTTGTACGCAGTAAACAGGGTTTTAGCGAGACCCTAAACGCATCAGTATAATGCTATAAGAACAATGTGTTATTATCTCACCGCAGTATGCTTTTTCTATTTTCAAATGCCCTTGGTTCATACAGAGTCAATGTGCTGGCTCACCCCCTCAACCATGCCCCCCCCCCCCCCCCCCCCCCCCCCCCCCCCCCCCCCACCCCCCCACCCCCCCGCTCTCAATGATAAATGCGGCTCTCTGCAGATCAGTACAAATTGAATCAGGGATGGATGAGGATGTAACATCACGGGCGAGGAGGGGAGGAGATTATGCCCTCTTCTGCCTTTTAGTCGGAGGAAGGAAAAAAACCCCAATAGGCAGAGGGAGAGACAGACAGACGGACTGAGATGTGCAGGCCGACAGGTGGTGGGAAGTGTTGGGCAGCGTGTCTCGTCTGCACCCCTCCCTCCCTCCTCTGGCTGCTGCTACGCTCGCACACTTTGTACTGCGCCAGCTCCCTCGTTTGCTTTCACGCACAGCACGGAGCGCTCTCATTGGCCGGCTGGCTCCATTGCCGCTCGCTATCTCTGTCTTTTCTCCATAGGGCCACAGTGTGGATGATGGGGTGCACTCATTAATATCAGTCCTCTAAATATGCCTTATTTGACCTAAAAAAGATTATTGAATGACTCCCTGAATCCAATCAGCTCTTCTCTGAGCCACACCGCATCCTTCCAAGTTTCCTGATAATCCGTCTTGTACTCTTTGCCTAATCTTGCTCACTAACAAACTAACAAGAAAGGCATTCATAGAGCACATACCTCCACCTCTTGGATATTTAATGACGGACTGGATCTGCAAATTCATCCCAGGGAAATCCGTGAAGGAGGAGACGATACAAACAGATGAAACCATAACCTCCTTGGGGCGGGGGGTTATAAAAGAGCCACACCACTTTAACCTAATGTTTACCTGTCAGCGCCTTAGTTTAACAGCTTGTCTATCAGGTTCAAAGTGCGTCACCTCATTTTTGTTGCGTGTTTTTCTTTTTTCCTCCCTCCGAATCCCGCGCTCCACACGCCTCCTGGGTAGCTTACGTTCCCCCCAGTTTATCAACTTTATGACCCGGTTCCCGATTTACCATCAGCAATTACAAGCCGAGCTGGAGGTGAGGAGGGGTTAACCTCGGGGCGGCCAGTTGTTTAGTCAGCACCTTTAATCCAATTTTCCTTTAGCTCTTAGCCTAAAGCTGGAGAACTTTTATTGAACCATAAAACCTGTATTGCTGCACCACTGCGAGTTGGTAACGCCATTACCCATGATTCACTTTTTTAAAAATCTAAAGCAAATAGGGTTAAGCGCAGCGTAGATGAGGTTTGCACATTAAACGATAGAGTGTCCTGTTATTGAGATTCTGTTGTTTTACTGTGCCACATTTTGTGTTTGCTTGCCACGCTGTGACCTCCTTCCTCATTGCAAAGGCGAATGTGGTCATCCTTTTGCTTTCCATGTCACCTTAATAGACCATCCTCCATTTAACTAACCATGGTGTTTAAGCCCATTAACACCATCAATAATGCATCACTCTTTAATGGGATCTATGTCTCTCCACGTGCCCGAAATGCACATACGTGAAACAAGAGGCCTGTGCATGCAAAAACTGTGACCATCACATCTACGTCATGATTTTTTTACTCTCACATCCAAGTTTGTTTTTAAATAAAGAGATAACTGGAAATTAAAGTTTATTACAACGTCATTGAAGTGAAAGTTTCATTAGTTGTGTAAAATCCTAAAATAAAATAAAAATCATATTGAATATAAGAATAAACAGAGCTCCACATTGTGGGATGGAAACTATAGCCTCACGCTGTGCCCCCAAACAGGCAACATGGTGCAGGGTTAGATTCAGGGTTTAATGGCACGTGCACTGACACCACAACAGGAAGACATGATAGTTAAACTGCCCCTCGATGGCCTCTGCGTTAATTTGAGGAGCTCACTCACATCCCCAGTCGGTCATGGGACATTTTCCCAGACCCCAAAAACACCTCACACCACCAGGCAGTGAAATCTAGCAGAACTGTAATTGTTGTGTGTAGGACTGAAGACCTCATACCAAGTGTCAGCCTAGTATTTCCAGTCTGAATTCTTTGTGTTTAATACATTTTGTTTCTGCGTAGCCGCTAGCAAAAGTTGATGTAGACGTTACTACTAAATGCTTTCCGAGTACATCGTAGATTCTTTGCTTTTTTTAACCAGAGGTTAATGTAGATGCTTTGTTGCTGTTGTACTAATTTAAAAAAAATAGCAATGTTTCTTTACAGTAAACAAAACAGTTTTTTGTTTATGTGCATGCCTATTGTTTTGTATGTGGTATACTTGCATTCAGATTATTTTTGTTTTTGTTTTTTTCCTTCTCACCTATCCACAATGCAATGCTGTCCCCCATGACGCACCTCTGCTTGCTGTTACCTGTATGTTAATACGCTTGAATCCCATTGGCCCACTGCCATCATGTGCTCGCTGCCTGCTAATTAAAGACTCAGTCGACTGCCAAAGCAATGAAGCGACCCCTCGAGGCAACTGTAGACCTGGTACTTTGACCTTTCACCTTTTGCTTTGCATGTAGCTTCTTTAATTGTACTGTAGCCACTCACAAACAATTTAAGTTGGCTCTTGTGCTTTTTGTGAAACCACGTAAAACACGTTAAAGTATAATTTATGTTAGACATGTTTTTTTAACTTTAATGTAATGTTAATATATTTCCAGTGATTACACTGTTTCTGTAACGATTGTCTTGCCATGTGTAGTTTCTCATTGTCCTGTGATAGTTACAGCAAATTTCCATGTTTGCTTTTTTTTGTGCTGTGCATAGACAAATAACAGATTCAGAAATTATATCTGAGTTGACTCTGTGCGAGTATCCAGTTCCAACCAGCCTGTGTGCTTCTGTCGTGTGTGTGTTTTTGGGCGGCCAGGCGTTCCCGCACGGCGTCCTCCAGCCCCTACCAAAGAGACCGGCACTTGAGAAGAGCAACGGAGCCAGCTCCCTGTTCAACCCCAGTGTTTTGCACTACCAGCAGGCGCTGGCCAACGCACAGCTCCAGCAGCCTGCTTTCTTTCCCACAGGTAAGAGTACACAGCAAGCACACGCGAGCATATACATGTACATACATACATGTTTATTTTCTGGGAGGAGTAGCAGGACAAAACATTTTCGAGCAACAGTAGTAATTCTGCCATTAATGTTATCCCTAAAAAGAACAAGTTGAAGCCTTTAAAAACACTCGTGTTTAATCTGTCCTTACTGACATCGATATTTGCGGGGGGGGGGGAATCCCATTTGAAGAAAAAGCTATTTTACCCGAAATGAATTCAGGTCCGCTCCTTTTATTCCTCTGAAGTATTTCGTGCCTCCAAACCAAACACTCTCTCGGTCCTCAGACACAGCGTAACAGTAGCCCATGTCCCCTTGGGGTAATCTGCTAAACGAGTTAACTGTGGCTAAAGCGGTAGCCAGGAGCCGCACTCATGAGTCATGTGGACGAGATGCTGAGATGCTGGCCCCTTGCTCTCTCTCTCTCTATCTCTCTACCTTTCTTGTGTTGTGATGTCCCTTCTCTGTGCCTGGGTGTGGGGGAAACAAATGATGCACAGCCCCTGTAATGCATGTCTGATGGACGTCTTTGTACTGACCCTGCATGACACTGCTGCTCTCTGTCACCTTTTTAGTCTCTTTCCCCCCTCTAGAAAACACTTCACTGCGACGTCACCGATGTAATATTTTTTTGCGTGTGAACAGTTTTCTCATTAATGAAGGGAACTCCTCTGCTTGCTGCAGTTGACTGCATTCTGAGAGCACCACTGTAACGATAGCATCTGAGCTGAATTTGTTTTTTTGTCTTGTATAATCTTGTTGTTATCCTCCCTCTCAATTAACCCATTTCTTTCCTCCTCTCTCTCTCTCTCTCTCTCTCTCTCTCTCCCTCCCCCCTCCCTCTTTCTCTGCATGAACACAACAGGGTCAGTCTTGTGCATGACTCCTGCTAGCAGTCTTGGTAGGTCCCGACCTTCCCTTTGCTCTCTCACGCACATTGTTTGATGTAGGTGGGGGGTGGGGTGAGTTTGCAATATCTGCAGCCCTTGCAGGTGAGACAAAAGGTCACTGCTTCACTGCTCCTGCAGCGGTGATGAAACCCTAAACTGTGCATTTCTTCACGCTGGGACACGGAAATGAATTTTGTGTCACCTGAAAGAGTTGTCTTTGTGTCCTTACTGACTGCCTTGCTAATGACTGGTTGTTGTACGTTTAAAAACTGTTAGATGACAATGCTACAGCTGTAGGGTAGCCACTGTCTGTTTGCTGTGCTGTGCTGATCAGGAAATTTATATCAGTTTCCCAGAGGATAAAAAAAACGGGGGGCATGGATGGGAATTTAAGTCTCAGTCAAAAATCAGAAGTGGCGATGATGATGGCAAAGGCCCTGTTCAGGCCTGTGTGTGTCCACATACGAATCACAATGCCTGGGGGATCTGAAACGCATCATCGGTGTGTTCACGCCACGTTCAGGTACCGGGTCTGAACAGGGTCTAAGAATCCTCCTGCTCTTCATCTCATCATCGGCCCACCTGGATTAAAACAAATAACCTTCCCATCATCCCTGTGACCAAACAATCCACTTGATTCCTTCTGTTGTGGGGACTCGTGGACTCCTCTCCTCTCTGGGATAAACAGCAAAGTGATTTTCCATATAAATTTCCGTACCTGTGATTTGTAATTAGCTTCTCTCCTCTTTGTTTTTTTTTTTCTTATTTTCTTTCTCCCATGCTCTTTTTTCTTTCTGTCTGTCCTCCTCGCTTTGCCTTGTGAATGGTTGCATGCCATCTGCCGGTGTAACCCTAACGATGGCTTGCTGGCTCTCTGTAACATCTGCCACCACCACCACCATCAACAACAACAACAACAACAACAACAACAACAACAAACGACACTGTTGACACGCGCATCACAACTGTTGCCATGGTTGCTGTAATGCTCCACCTACCTGCCCATTGCTGCCACCCCCCTTCCCCTCCTCTTACCCATCCCTCCCTCCCCACCTCCCCTCTCCGTTCTTCCCTCGAAACAAAGTCCCAATGATGTACAGTGCTACGCCTGCTACTGTCTCTGCAGCAACAACTCCTGCCACAAGTGTCCCCTACGCAGCAACAGCACCAGCCAATCAGGTTTGCTCCTTTTAAAGCTTTCTTTCATCAGTCCCCGGAGCTCTGAATAAGTGCCGCCATCCAAACAAGCTGCAATAACCTGCAGCTGAGCCACGGCCCGACGCGGCCAGCCCCTCCCAGTTCACGCTCCTGGCTGTGTTGGGCATTTTCTGGTGGAGGGGCGACCACCTAGAGGATCAGATTTCATGCCATGCACTTCTTCAGAGCTCCCACATTTGCAAAAGTAGTAGATGTGTTGTGTTGCACTACTTCCAGATTTTTGTTTTTGCATGTTCTTGTTTTCTTTTAAGTTTCCTTCTCCACTTTTTCTTGTCGTCGTCCAATGAGCCTCTTCATCTGCAGCAGCGGCGTCATCTGTACTGCTTGCGTGCTCTTGCAAACACAGATTACACACACAGACAATTCCTTCCGGCCCTCCCTAGTTTTAACCTTATTCAAGTTGTGGGATTAATAAAGGGGAAGAGGTGATGCAGGAGAAACAAGCTCAGGAGTCGTCTAAAAATGCCCTCTGATTGGCGGCTCTCTGGTTGCTGCTCCATCAGCAGGAGCCTGGAGAGCAGGGCCAGGTTCGAATGCCACGGTGACACAAGCGTGCCCTGTTTCGAAACCTGGAAATTTCATCATAATGGTGCCGCTCCAGCCTCATTCAATTGGTAATCATTTACTGGTGGAGGTGTGTTTAAGGCCCAAAGATGGAAGTGGGGAGACAGGATCAA
Organism: Pseudorhombus dupliciocellatus; assembly: GCA_016785235.1. Classification (NCBI taxonomy): domain Eukaryota; kingdom Metazoa; phylum Chordata; class Actinopteri; order Pleuronectiformes; family Paralichthyidae; genus Pseudorhombus; species Pseudorhombus dupliciocellatus. Next base: position 4,284,636 of record JAFBJW010000070.1, read on the forward strand.
CCAATTTACTTTTCCAGGAGACTTCTGCCCAGGCGCTGGCTTCATTTTCTCATTTCTAAAAGGGAACGGTGACAATTAATTATTTTTTAACATCTCAAGAAAACCTTTAAAAAAGAGGATCTCTCTCGACATCCCCTCTGGCCACGTACCTTGGTGCTTTATTGGTCCTCACAGGCCGCCAGTGTCTGCACTTCCTGTGAGTCACCCGCCGTCTCTTCCTGTAATTGGCATGCAGCAGCAGTAGCAGCAGGAAGCAGAGCTGCTCTTTAAAGATGCATGTGGGACAAGGAGACGGAGAAACACTGACGTCAGCCCCTCCCTGTCTGTCTCCCTCTGCTCCCCCCCCCCCCCCCCCCCCCCCCCCCCCCCCCCCCCCCACCTCTTTCTCTCTCCCTCTCCTCTCCTCTCTCTGCACTGCCAGGACACAGTTAACATGTATAATCACCAGCTGTGCTGTGCACAGAGCACGCCTTGTTCGGTACAGTCATCCCACAGCACATTTCGTTTTTCCAGAGTAAACACCCATGCCGTGACTTTATACATTCTAAATTAAGGCCACACTGACGTCACACTTTATTGGCCGAGCCTTAATTGTTTCCTGGCTTCTGAACCTGTGATTGGCTAATGGACCTGCATCTTAAGATAAAAATGAAGCCGATGATGTTTGGAGGAGCACAGGACAGGTCCAGACATATGTCAAGAGTTCGGTTGCTTCGTAATCCTCTGGTGTGTCACCGTGAACCAACCAATCACAGCTGCTCCCATCTGCAGACGGCCGGGGCGTCTCTCGCCCCTTCTACCTGGGATTGTTAAGTCGCAGCGTCCTCTTCTGTCATAATGTGGTATTACATCACAGGCAGCATGAGGAGGTGGTCTGTCTCGTCCTGCCCCCTCCTCTTCTTCTTCCTCCCCTCTTCCTCTTCCTTTTCTTCATCCTTCTCTAGTATGTTTTTAGCTTTGAATTCACTGTCACACAGTTGTGGTAGTGTAGCCTTTGAACAAAGTGTATTACTTGATATTGTACATGTTGTTTTTGTGAATGAACTCAATTATTTTCTCTCCTTGTCCCCCTCCCTTTGTCTCCCCCCTGCAGATTATCCTGAAATAAGTGTCAGGATGGGAACAGAGTGTCACAAAGCTGCACTAGGAAACCCAAAACAGCCCCAGTGTAAATACTACCTGACCTCTCCCATAGAGGTCCAGCAACCTGCATGCTAAGAGTGTAACACTTCAATTTAACCACACAGACTGCAGTGCCGGTGAAACACACAGACACACACAGAAAAAAAATATATATATATATATATACTGTATGTATTGCTAGAAAAAAAAGCTATTAACATGAAAAAGTCAAAAATATTCTTATGTATCATAGCAGACACACTATAGAGGTCATTTTAACAAATGTTCTCCCAAAGTACCGTCGGAACCCCCCCCCTTGCATATTTATTATAAAAACCTCTGCACAACAACGTTCACCCCTTTAGGTTAGGGAAAGAATCAAGATGCTTGATTTGCACTGGACGAGAAACACAGTGCACACCGTGGGGGATAAACAGGAAGAGCCACAGCACAGCTCCACCAACGCACTCGGCAAGGGGTTTTCAAAAGTCTTTGCTTTTTTTTTCTCTCACCGTGAAGTTGAATGTCCCTGGGGCCAGACTGACTTGTGTGTTCCCTACCCGCCCCCAAGATGCTGTTACGATGCCATGATGAAGCTCATCACCCCGCCCCCCTTTCGCCAACTTCACATCACAGGAAAACCATCTTGCCAAAGTCGCAGCACGGGAGAGGTCGATGGAATCAAAAAAGAGCCACGCTTGCTAGCACCCTGGCAAATTCTTCTCTTTTGTTTTTTCTGAGAAGCTGCTCAGAACACGCCCTTTATTTGTTTTTGAGGAGGAGCGGTGGGGTGGATCGTGCAGATTTTTTATTTTTTTTTGCATGCAGTCAGGAACAGGGGAAAGTCAGAGTGCCCAGTGTTGACAGAAGATAGTTGTGGCCATTACAGAAAAGCCTAAAGGCTCGGGTCTGTGCCAAGGGCTTAACAAAGCTTGACGGTTCGTCCCAGACATACCAAGCCTTGTTAGTGTGTGTGTGTGTGTGTGTGTGTGTGCGTGTGTTTGTGTGTGCGTGTGCGTGCGCGTGCGCACCCGTTTCTGATTTGGAGACTGATGGTCTGCCGGCAGACTGGGACTTGAGGCGAGGTCTAGCAGGCGACGACAACACCAGGCCTGGTAGGAGAGTCTTTTCGAGGACTGGGTGAAGGATTTAAGTGCTAAGACTAAACAAAAAAAACAAAAACGGTGCATTTGACGACGCTCGTCAAGAAAAAAAAAAAAAAAAAAAAAAGCCAANNNNAAAAAAAAAAAAAAAAAAAAAAGATGACTTGAACTTCGACTGGAGGGCTATCTGTGACCATTGGTTGTCCTGTCCAACCCTACTATCACCGATAATCCTGTTCCATTTTAGAGAAACTCGTAGAAGTGCCTAAAAAATGCTCATTGACTCAACAACACCTGCATCCGGAGTGTATCACTAAAAGTTACAGATGCACACACCCGTCCCCCACCCCCCACCCTGGGGAGGGGGGGTGACTGACATCACACTTTCTCAGTTCCTGGAGGCGGCCTCCCCTTCACAAGTGACTTTATCGGAAAAAAATAGAAAGAAGTTGAAGAAACGACAAATCAAAACATAGCTTTGTAGAATGTTTGGTGACTTTCATGGTGTACCATTGTTTCCTACCATGGTTTGAGTAGTTTACATGAGGAACGTGAGTGGGTTAAAAATGTATTGTAAACTGTGTAATGTATGTAAGGTGTCTCTTATTTTGAGAGTTTATATTCATAGTTTTAGAAATATATTCAAGGTTATTTAAAATGTTGTGTTGTGTCTCCTTTCGAGGTATGTTTCGACCACCCACCACCATCATCACCACCAACCAGAACAATCACATTTAGATCAGCAATGTTATTTTATTATTTGAGACCCATTTTATTCTCCATTTTCATTAAAAACAAAAACAAAATTGGATGTAATTTCATGGTGCTTGATTAACATTGACAATCCACAATCAGACCTTTTCGGGAAACGCCTCACTTGAGTTTCTGCGTTTTCACTTCGACTTCGTCTCCACGTGAGTTTCTTTTTTTGTTCTCGATCCGTGTGTAATATCCGTGGCTGGTGGTGAAAAGCTTCTATTTTGTTGTAATTTATCAGTTGTGATCTTGGTCAAATTTGAGTTGAGGAAAATTAAGAAATGTTGTAAACTATTCTATTTTGAGATGAATGTAATTTATTGAGCTGTGCTACGTCACTGCACGGTTGGTCATTTCAAGGTCTAACCTGTCAGGTCAGCGAATGAGAAGTCGGCGGGGGGGGGGGCATTTAAAAAAAAGTCGACCTGCCAATAGAAAGCTACTGGCTCTCTCTTGCCTTCTCATTTATTAAAAAAAAAAAAAATTACGGTGTCTCAGTAATGACCTTAGTTATAGACTCGTCTGTGTTGTTGGGGAAAAAAATGTTTATTGTATAGATGACATTTTACCAAAAAAAGAGTATAAAATTTCAAAAAAGATGTACTTTTCACTCTAGTATGATAGTATTTCATAACAATATTAAGTTGTTGCTGTGGCAACCAAATGTTGCAAATACTAAAGTTGGGTATTTTTGTAAATGACATTGCATTGTTAAGTTTCTTCTTCTTTTTTTTTTTTTTTTTTTTTGCTAGAACACTGTACACACAATAGATTGTAAAGAAGATACGGACATTTCTTATTCTTCACTGAGATTACAACAATGACCTAATATTTTCATTAGCAAATGACAGCCTCTGTAGTGCTGTGACCGTAACACTTAAATAGATTAAAAGTCATCAATGTTACATAGATTATATATATAAATATATATATAAGAACTAAATAATCTATAAATTAATTAGTTGAGATGTACAGCTCTTCCCCTGACAAAGGACCTTGAGGTTCCACTCTGAGACATTTTTTTTCGAGGCGTATGTATCATTAGAGTTAAGGATTGCACTTTTTATAATGTTTAAAGATGTGATCTTTTTTGTTGTTTTGTCTGTTTCCTCTGCTACTACAACAAATCTGTTTATCAATCAACGGCAGATAACACACGATGAATAACTTTAATTCAACATGTTGCATGGGAAAAACTTTTTTTTTTCTTAATGATACTGAATGTTACTAGTGAAAAAAGAACACGTCTGTACACAGCGTGTTCTCATTTGGTTACCCATGATGCCCCTGTGTTTGGAATCAAATTGAGACGTGGTGTTTTTTTAATTTTTTTTTAATGTGTTGGTGGCTATTGATTGATGATGGTTTTAAAACAAACAAAAAAAGAAGAGAAGAACATGGAAGCACTTTCTGAGCAGTTGGCCAACTGAACAGACTCAGTTTATCTTAACACTTTGCCTTATCTTGAGTCCATCGTGCTTGAAGGTTTTCTGTTTTTAAAAGCTCTTAATAAAATTTATCCCGAGACGTGAGCGCGTGTCTCTCTCCTCCCGAATTCCTCCTCGATTTCATTTGGAACATATATATATATATATATACATATACATTTCAAGTTGGCCAAAAGACAACGACTGCAGCAGAGTTGAACAGTCTCCTGAACATTACCTCTGATCTCCCAAATAAACCTGTAGTGACATTTTTTTATTTATGTCCCATTGCCTCACAGTGGAACTGTTTGGATTTGTAACTCACAGCTTTAGCCAGCAGAGAGCACTACAGTGGAGGCCGCAGGTGATGGGCGGCACCGACTGCCTGTGCCATCGATGCTGCAGCGTAGCCAAGACAAATTGACCCTCATCTGATTTATAATTTCAATGTAATTTCAATGTATTTCTTTTGCATATATTTTGTGCTACTTTATGTTTCTATAGTCCAGTGTTCCTTTGGTTCCAGCGAAATAGTGTAAAATCTATTGGAAGACAGAAATAAAGAAAAATCACTGACTTCTCTTTGTCTGGAGCTGTTCTTTATTCCACGTGGCTCACCGTTGACATGTAAAACATCCACAAAAATGTCAGAAACGTTTGCTTTAGAAATTAACTTGGAGTTGTTTTGGAGTTTAGAAATGTTTTAGTATTGGATAGATAGATGATAAATGCTTTAATGGGGAGCCCCCCCTTGCCTCACTAACACGTGCTGAGACTCCTCATGACCTTGCTGACTGGAAGCGTGCGGGAAACTCGTCTCTCACCTGGAACGGATCACTTGACCTAGTTTCCACGGCAACTGCGGAGACCTTCCTGGAGAGGGAGGATGACATCATCACATGTCTCAGCGCACAGCCCCAATGGACGGCAGCATGAGTTTGCACCATGAAGGGACACAGACGCCTCTGTCCAGAGGGTGGGACAGAGACGGGTTTTGACGGATGAGGGACATTAGAACCAACAGAAAAGATAAAAAGCCAGGGATTGGGAGATATTATAGAATAATGGGGGTAAATATAAGAGGTTTAAAATGGTACATTTCTGTACATATCTGTAAATATGTATTCTTCATATTGTGCAATAACTTCATTAGTACTTGTGTTTTTTTTTTTTTATGCACAAACACCACACCCACCCCTGCCCGTCCTCTGCTTGCGTGCGTGCGTGCGTCGAGCGTGCGTGCGTGGCACTGATCGCCTCCCACACGCCCAGGAAATAGACGGATCCGGGGGATGCAGCAGTTTCCAGAGGCGTGGATTCCCACCGCTGTCTCCTCCAGGGCGAAGCCGGCTCTTGCGGCAGAGAAATGCGGCGCTGGCGCGCGGGGCGGCCGGGCACGGGAAAAGATGCGCCGTCCGGCGGTTTCTAAGAATAGCCGATCTTATTTTTACCACGCCTTATTGCATTATGGATGCCTGTGGAATGGTGTCCCTTCGAGGTAGCGTGGGAACGTCTCAGTGAGTCTGCCTCGGCTCAGCGCCCACCGGAGGATCCACCGCAGCCCGGGCACCTCAGCGCGGGGATGCGCCCCTTGTAGCCGCCGCTGACGCCTCGGTTCCCCAGCGCGATGCGGGAGTACAAGGTGGTGGTGCTGGGCAGCGGCGGCGTGGGCAAGTCCGCCCTCACCGTGCAGTTTGTCACCGGGACATTCATCGAGAAGTACGACCCCACCATCGAGGATTTCTACAGAAAGGAGATCGAGGTGGACTCCTCCCCGTCCGTGCTGGAGATCCTGGACACGGCCGGCACCGAGCAGTTCGCCTCCATGCGGGACCTGTACATCAGGAACGGCCAGGGCTTCATCCTGGTCTACAGCCTGGTCAACCAGCAGAGCTTCCAGGACATCAAGCCCATGAGGGACCAGATCATCCGGGTCAAGAGGTGAGACACTGTCCTTTTCTCAGACAAAGGCCGCCACAACAGGGTTGGGACGAAGTTACAATCACATTATTGTTTATATGTGTGTCCAAAATGTTTTTTTTTTTTTTTTTTTTGTGTTAGAATGAAACGTGGAAATGTTTAGTTCTCCCTGCAGCCTCCTGGAAGAAGTTGGAACCAAGAGAGACAGTAAAAACAGATTGCTCCTTCTTTTCAACCCAAGTGATCTCATCCTCCTCCTCCTCCTCTTCCTCTCCTTCGTGAGAAGCGCTCATATGTTCCCCATCAGGGCCCAGCTGCAGCTCACCTGTCACACGTCAACCCGCTGAACTCAGGCTGGGTTTGATAGCCTAGATTTACTTTCTGTCTTAAAGCCATCCCACAGCAGGACGTTCTGGACCTGGTCCACTCAGCCCGTCAGTATAAAAGCTCCTCAGTTTGTGTCTTCGTACCCAACCCAACCCTCTTGCTTGAATATTTGCGGTTGGACAAATGGCAGCAGGGACAATGGAGGACTTCCTGTTTGACTCCAAACCAGCCGGACATGGTGGTCCACGCCGTCTGGAGGAAACTTAAAGGCCGAGAAGGTTTATGTCCCTCAAGGCCCCGGGGACACGTTTTTCCCCTTTATTTGCATATCGTCTTACAATAATTTATGATTTGACGTTCAGAGTTTGGTGCAGCGCTTTTCCAGCCGCGTTCCCGGGAAACGAGCGGCCGCGATGCACCAGGGAACTCCTTCTGAAAATGAATAATATAATGATGGCCGCTACGCTGCAGCAGCCGCCCGCTGTCCTCAAGTGAGCGCACATAAATATTTCACGCTTTTATTTCACACTGCGCTGCGCTAGAAGTCGTCTCTGCACGTGCAAACTTTTCCCAGAGACCAGTCTGGGGAACCCCATGAAGTCCCCCCTTTACTGGGACAGCAGCGTTGCTAGTTTCTTCAAGGACTCGATCCTCTTTGTGCACCTCCATGGGAGACCCCACCTCCTCTCGAACTCCTCGCTGATCCAACAGCAGGAACCCACAAAGAGACATGAGGCCTCCATTAGGGAGCCATATGAACCAGAATGCTGCGGCAGGGCTCTTTGTGTGTGAGAGAAGCTGGAACTTCTTCTTCTCCTCCACAGCTATCATTGCAGACATCTGGGTGTCGCCCAGTGATCTCCTCTCTTGCGTGTTAGGAGGAGGAGGAAGCACGGCTCCATGCCGCACTGATGCTGTGTCTAATAGCAGGAGGTGACCATCACGCACCGCTGAGTGGGAGCAAAGGGTGGTGAAAAAACACCGTTTCCCAGGGGGCACTTTGGCGTGTAGGTACAAAGCAACTTGCCGACCTCAGGCTTTTAGCATTGGCCATGGAGGGGGGGGGGGGGACCACCAGCAAAGTGCTGGGGCTTAACATGTTCACTAAGTCGTCTCAGGAGTTGTACTTTCCCAGGCTGTCTTAGAAAAACTAGAAACATACGTATGTCATTAAGTTCTGTTTCACAAACAGATTTATTTGTTGACCCTCAGGGATGATAATCATCTTTGGACTCCAGATCCCGGCGGGAGTGTTTATCGTGCGACATCCTCAGGTATTTTCGGTGGAGCAGGAAGTCGACGGAGGGGTGGATGTGCATTTGTGATGTTTCCTTTGCTCAAGGAGATGAGCTAGGACGCATGGAACCTCCTTTCCCTATTTGAACAGCTCTTATTGTGAACTTAGTGAACGCGGCCTAGGTTTTTTTTTTATGAGTTGTTCTGGGTATTGTTATTGTTGTTGTTTTCCCTTCTCCATCTGCTGTGCAGGCCCCTCTCTTTGTCTGTTTATCCCAGGAATGTTTGTTAATGTTGTTTTCTTTCCACAGTGCCTCACAAACATTCGGAGACCTTTGTGAACGCAGGCGTAGGCGCTATAGGTTTCTGTGATTCCTCTGTCACACGATGTTGCAGCTATTAATTATCAGCAGATGCAGGGCCGTAGGGCGGGGGTGGGGCCTTCATGCTGACTGTTGCCTTTGTAATTTGTAGCGTGTGTTTAGCGGAGCTGGGGGCCTTGTGAAAGCAGGTAAGCGAGGCGGCTGTAACATTTTCGCACAGCAGGTAGCATTAATAAAGCTGTCGTGCCCCGAGGATATGTGGAAAATGTGGAGTTAGAAACACATGTGTGTGTGTGTGTGTGTGTGTTGCCTTTTACCCAACAGCTGGAATCACCCCCCTGCAGAGCAAATGACAGCGACGGGGTGTTTTGTGTTTTTAAAGGTCAAATGACGCAGAAGTTATTCAACATGTGTGATGTGTTTAACGCATGATATCAGCCTGGGAGTCCCTCCTCACGCTGCGTGGAGTAGTGTCACTTTCTCCTCCTCTATTGGGCAGGAGGGCGGAGGAGGTGGCCGCCGCCGCCACCCTGGAGGCACTGGCCCTCCTTGTCGTTGTAGTTATATATAGAGTTCCTCCTGTGAGGCTGTCAGGTTGCGTTTGTCCGACGCTCTCCTCATTCACACTTCACACCCTCCGCGCTCCGGACAGGGGGCGCTGACCTCCTGCCTAGGTCAGGGGGGTCATCGAGCTGCAGGGAAGCCTCAGTGTATTCTGAACTGAGAATAAATATGATTCAGAAAACAGTTGTTTCCCGAGTCCGACCTCCACCTCCTCCCTGCACATTAGCTTCATTCAATTATTCAATAACCGTGTTCCATTACTCTGGTATTGACGGCTCACGAGGAAGAGGCCCCGGGATCGCCTGCCACACGCTAAGACGGAAAAGACACAAAGTGGCGAGCTAATGATTTTTAAACAAGGCCGGTAAATGCATGGCGTGCACGGAGCGTGTTTGGGAGCTTAATGGATTCAGGACTAAATAGAGCATTGAAAGGAGCCCAGCTTTCTGCAATGACAGTTTTCTAACTGGACCTCCTGCTGATATTAGACACCCAGGCGGGGATGCAGGCCTTCTGGGAAGCTGGGGCTGAATGTGGCTGCTCCATTGTGCATTGTTCCAATCGCTGATTGTCTCAGCATCTAACAAATACAGTATGTAGGCCACTAACACACACACATGCATTGTTACTGAGTTTTCCCTCTTCTTGCGGTCCCACATTTGAAATCCCCTCCTCTGTCGTCCCCCAGGTACCAGCAGGTGCCCGTGGTACTCGTCGGCAACAAGGTGGACCTGGAGGATGAGCGCGAAGTGTCCCCCAGCGAGGGCCAGGCGCTCGCCGAGGACTGGGGCTGCCCGTTCATGGAGACATCGGCCAAGAGCAAGACCATGGTGGACGAGCTGTTCGCCGAGATTGTCCGGCAGATGGACTTCTGCCCCCTGCCGGACCGGAGGGAGGCGTGCTGCCCCGCCTGCAGCGTGCAGTAGCGGGGGGGGGGGGCGGATGTGAGGAGAACGAGGATGAGGTCATCCCTAGCTGGACTGTAGAGGGAGGGGAGGGCCTCTTGCTTTCACTCACTTTGATTCAGGCCTTTGAGTTGGGACCATAGGAAATCATGTAGCAGATAATAAAACAAATTGAATTTTCAACTTTCATCCCCGCTCAAAACGCCGGGCGGATTATTATCCCCACTTGACCTCCCACGTCACCGTCCTCTCTGAATTCCCCTGGGTTTCCCAAAAAAAGCAGCACGGTGCCAAAACCATCTTCAGAGCCATTGATAAAGCGGAACACAGCGCTCAACGCTGTTTGGGAAACCAGCCATAGGTCGGCAAGCGCAGGGAGTTTGATCGTTTTTTTGTTTTTTTTTTCTGTCTGCTTGTGATTTTTTTCTTTATTGCACTTTTGGAGACTTGTTTCGATAGTGCAGGAACAATCACCGAGTACCTGAGGGGGATGTCACCACTGTGAGCGGGCCCGCCTGATGACGAATGAATGAACAGATGAACGAATGTCTTAAAAAAAAGAAAAGAAAAAGGAAACAGCACCTTTGGGGGGGGAATGATCCCAAACGTCAATTTGCTCTGGAGGATGTGTGCATGGAGTCGTACTGTCACGCTTGACATCAATGAGTACAATCAATCTCACCCAAAGAGACGAGGCCGGCCCCTGGATCAGTTGGACGGTCGTCGGACGGTCGTCGGACGGTTGTCTTTACACTTTACAGACGATACAAATGCCTTGTTTCATTGCGTGGAGTGAACATTGGTGTCAGTGTATAGTTCATTTATCTTAAATCACGTCAGAAATGTCTGTGTGGTCAATGTCAGAAACACTTATTTTCAACAAAAATAAACCTTTATGCACAAACGTGTCGTGTCGGTTTGTTGCCGAGGGGTCGTTGAATGTCTCTGTCTCTGTGGCTGCTCCTCGTCCTCATCCTCGGGTGTCTCCCAGGCCCCCGGGCCCCTGGCGTTGTGCCGCCCCTGCTCCTGCTGTTGGTGATGACACTTTGCTTTGCTCCAGAAAAAAATCATTAATAAAGAAAAACAAAGTTATATTATGATAATAAGAGGATATTTGATATAGTATGATGTTGTATTATGTTATTATATTTACCTAACCGATTATAATGACAAGTTTGCTTTAGAGCATTTAATATAATAAAGAATCAAGTCAACTGCAATTTATTGTCAAAAATTTTGATATAGATAATAATGCCATCAATTATTATTTTATAATTGACAAACACCATTATATTATATTATATTAAGTCTGTAGATACACTACAATGTCGTCTCCGTGCAGGTGAATCAAATTAAATACAACAGCTACGCCTGCTGTCATAAATGAATACTGCAGTTAATTTTTAAACATCATTTTGATGTATTAATACATGTGAATGAAAGGTATTTATTATATGATACTTATATTATATTACTAATAGTACGTAGTCTCAAGAAAGCTGTATCATAACGGATATTGTTGTTTTATGCAGTTTAAGTCATGACTGCATTATTTTCAGTATAAAACTAACGAGGGACACTTTAAACAGCGAGGCCTGTCGTCTTATGTGATAACTTAAGTACTATTTAGATATATTAGTACAAGTATTAGAAAGGTAGGTATTAGATTATATGGAGAAACTTGAAGTTTTGTCCAGTTTCTGCAGGCGGAACAATTCGACACCTCAGATCCTCCTTCCTGCCCGGACCTAATTACAGGACGGACACAGCAGGCATGGCGTCCTTCAGCCAATAGCTGACATTTATTTTTCTGCTGCACCTTGTCTTGTCACTTCTGACCATTTTTTACACTGTGCTGTGGAGGTATTTGGCAAAAATGGTGACGAGGACCGTGAGTCAGCTCCTTCGCCGTAAGTAGCTGCTGGTTTCACAGTGACAGGTTAGCGTTAGCATTGGAGCTAGCATTGATGTAGCACATTGGGGATAGAAATAAACATAACAGACAGAAAAGAGACAGTACTTGATGTTTATAAATAATTAAGATATATTTCTGTTTTAGCACCTCTTTAAATGCTTATATATTATAAAACTGTTATCATAATATGTATTATGGAATGTAGTGTGTGTGTGTGTGTGTGTGTGTGTGTGTGTGTGTGTGTGTGTTTAACCTACGATACTCTCTAAATTATTGTTCAGGAAATTACATTTTTTAAAATAAAACAATTAACAGAACAGATGACAATTATTAGCTATGATGTGTATGTACAATCCCTCTCTCTTGCTCTCTCGCCATTTATTTTCTCAGGCTATGCATCAACCGCAGCCGCTGCGCGCAAGCCGGCCACCGAGCTCCGTGGCCACCGCAACGCCGTGTTCTCCAGAGAGCAGGCCCGGCAGCGAGCGCTATACCCGCGTGTCGAGAAGATAGAGGTGTCCATGCACGGCGCGGGGCTGGAGGGCACGCTGCTCGTCATGAACAGAGGCATCTCCACGCCGCTGAGCTGTGCCAGACGTGAGAGCGAGCAAGACACACCTCGTGTTCAAACTGCGAACTGCCACAGCTCTGCATGTGTCGTTCGAATTAAATCCCTGTTTCCCCTCAGACCTGACAGAGTATCATGTGACTAACTCAGCGCTGGCCCTGGTCGATGGGGAGCTCTGGCCACTTAACCGGCCCCTCACCCACTCGTGCTCACTTTCCCTGCTGTCATTTAGGGACCGGGACCCAACTGCGGTCAACGAGGTACTTTTATTAAACGTAATAACACCCTCTTGCTCGGTTCTGATGCTGTCACGTGAAGTTTAAATGACCTCGGTCCTGTCTTTCCAGGCGTACTGGCGCTCCTGCGCCGCTATGTTGGGTCAGGTGCTGGAGACAGCCTTTAAGGACAACTATGCCGTGACACTGCTCAGCACGCCGGAGGTGCCAGGTAGACGAGCTCTTCAAGTTATAACTTGATTAAATATAAAAAAAATTTCACCTCATTCGTTGCCATGTTTCCTCACAGTCACTTCAGGAGCCTTCTGCTGTGATGTGGCCCTCGACCCTCAACTGGATTCATGGACCCCCTCAGAGGTGAGTGTGTGTCTTTCTACTTTTTTAATGAGTCAGTCAAGTATGAAGGAAGGATTGAAGTGAGCTGACTCTCACAGTGAAGGTTTTATCCTCCCGTAAACCACGGCTGGTGCTTCTCTCTCTCTCTCTCTCTCTCTCTCTCTCTCCCCCTCCCCCTCCCTCCCCAGGAGACGTTGCGCTCCCTGACCCGAGGGGCCCTGCAGTTGATAGACCAGGACCTGCCTTGGGAGCCTCTGGAGGTGATGCCATCAGTGGCGCTGGAGGTCTTCTCACACAGCAAGTAAATTGACCTCTTGTACTCGCAGATACATCAGCCCGTCAGCTGTCCGTCCATCCACTGCAGCGTTGAACTTTATTTTCTCTGTTGCCAGGTTTAAACAGAAGGAGGTGGAGGAGAAGGCCGCACAGAGTCCCAGAGGCACAGTGACGCTCTACAGGTGGAATAACAAACGCCTGCCTGCCTCATATTCTGCTTGTGTACGCGTATCCCAAGACATGTACGTTTCTGGTGTAGATGTGGTGACCATGTGATGTTGAGTGGGGGCCCTCTAGTGGCCAGGACAGGCCTGTGTTCCCAGTATGAGGTGACGGCTCTCCACAGTCTGGGCCAGGGCCCCTGGGGCCTCCACCGTCGAGCCCAGGGCCTCTCACTACCTCTGCAGCTGCAGGTAGGGAGAAATATCCCTAGAAATATGTTTAATATTGTAAATTCCATGGTGAATTGATGTTTGTTTTTGTATTGAAGTGCTGTTGCTCTGGCATTGCAGGCTCACCACACAGTCTGGAGGAAGCTGAGACAGCGAGCAGAGAAACTGGTAAGAACAGACACGAGGGCTATTGCTGTTCCACATTCAGCCAGCCCTGCTCCCTGAACCGCAGCCGTCGCTTCTGATTTCACACTGCCAGACAGAGGTTGAGATTTAACGATTTTTTTTTTCACCGCTATTCATTTGTACCTTGGCAAAGCGACGAGGGGAGAGGAGACGTAGCGCGTGCATCAGGAAAAACCAGGTCTCCTCCTCCGCATGAAGGACCAACCCTTTTTTACTGATCCAAACATCAGAGACACAAACACAGACTGAAGATTCAAAGCCGAGTATTTTTATATCTCTCCGGGTTCAATGTGTTTTAGATCCCGACATTGAGATTGACGCCGAGCAAGTTCTTCCACATTCAAACTAGGTTGCGGGTTAATTTTGGACTGGAACACATATATTCCGCTGCAGCCTTTTTCTGGCGTTCTCTGCACATCACTGATTGCGTAATATGAAGTAAAAAAAAAAAAGCATGTACTCATTTATAGACATGCTTGATTTGGCAACCGATGACACGCCACGCTCTGTGGCCTACATTTCATTTCCAGATATTCGGTTATTTCGGGAATTGAAGCGGCGCTTTATTAAAGGCAAAGTCTGAGCGTCAGAGTTAGCATGGACATGTTTTACCATCTGGGAGGACGCTGCATGGTGTGTGCGTGTGCAGGGCAGTCGTCTCATTCTCTGTTGTTTTGCGAGACGCTTATCAGTGCAGTGAGATAAACGTCATCTACGAATGCACACGCCTCCCCAGGCAGCTCATGCATCATCATGCGGCTGTTTTTATAAAACCACAGGACGCTTGTTTTGTCTTTCAAGGACACAGTGATGCCCATTAATGTCCTACAAAGATATGATATTCATACTATGTTATTCCTAGAATGGTACAGCCAAGAGAAAGACAGAGATCTTTACGTCTGGGTTAAAATGTTGGTTGTTGATAAAAGCAGTGAGGCATGGGCGTGCATGGCTTGCCGCCGGCTGCTGGCAGCAGGGAGGTGTGTCCCCCGTCCGCCTCCAGCTGGCGCTGGAACACGGCCGCCCACTCTGCAAACAGATTCTCCCAAAACCGGACACCACAGACTGGAAATGGCGGTGAGAGACAACGCGATCATTCTAATGTGGACATTCTCTCCTCTTTTTTTTTTTTTGCACAGGTGGAGGTGCGGAAACCCAAAGAAGAAGCGACGCCACCCGCGCCCCCTGACTCCAACAAGCCAGAGACAGCCTCAGCATGACCTTCCACTCACAATGATCACGTCGACCGACATGTTGTGTAATTCTGTTCAATAAATGTGTCAAACAAACGAGTAACAAAACACACCCACTCATCTCTTTTGTATAGAAAGCATCATGAAATTGAGGGAGTGTTTTGGGTGGGTGGGAGGGTGGGGGAGGGGGTTACCAGCTGATTGCGTGTTTAGTTTTGTGTGTGTGTGTCAGCAGTCAGCGGTGTGTTGTCGGGTGAAGGTCAGCCGGCGGGTGCAGCTGTTGTGTCTGTAGCGCGTTAAACAGGTGGCCCTCGGCCCTCAGAGCTTGGAGTCGAGGTTTGTTGTTCGCAGTTTTCTTTCTCTCCCAGAATTCCAGGCGTTCCGGCTGTTTTTGTGGACTTTTAGACAAAGGTGGCATCTGTTTTCAAGAGCCATGGGAAGCTGATTTACTGTTGTGGAGAAGAAAACAAGTAAAAACTTCAAATATTTAAATGAATCAAATAACTGCTCACTTTATCCACATGGGGGCCACGTGCAGCTCAACATTTGTGTCCACTGTACAGGTCCTTACACAGACAGCTGGTTATATTTAATCAGCACCAGAGAATTGAACAGCCGTCCCGTGTCGGACCCCCAAGCCCCTGCCCCCTCTTTGTTTACGTGAGTACTGAGCAAACACCCTCAACACCTCTTTTTACTCCAACATGCCTAAAGGATCTTACTTAACGAAGGAGAGCTTTTTATTAGTATTATTATTTTCTCAAAACAATCAGGACAAGAGGCGCTTTCACTGTGCAGCTGTTGTCCCCACTCAGGTGTCCCTCCCCCCACCCCACCCCCCAACACACCCCAGCACACACCCAAGTACATTTGCTCTCACAGCCAGTCACACCAGTTGAGATGTTTGAACCAGTGCCCTGAATTCCTCATCGCTCTGGGACCAGCACACTAGGGTAATACACGTTACTGGGAATGGATTGGTAATGATGGTTTCTCTGGTTTTGAGGCCGAGTTGTAATGTCCCATGTGAAAACAGGTCTTCTGTTCAACATGGGGGACACAAACGTGGGATACTTTACATTTATTATAAGGGCAGCCTTTGTGAAATGCTTTAATGTTAGAAATCGTGTGTTTCATAAATGGGCTTTGGTCCATATTGGAGGGTTTCACACAACCTGGCACCCAAGAGTTTGGTTTCATTAATAGCTCATCAAGCTTTTATGAGCTATTAATGCCAGGGAGGTCCATGGGCTCAGGTGCTCTCGGGCCTTCAGCAGATAAACAGTGATTCGTGTTGTGTTTGCAGTTTGGAGGAAAATGTGCATCCAAACCCACTTATTGGAAACCAGGGGGACCGGGGTCAAACCGGGTCCTTTCCCCGGCTGAGAGGCGCGACTGTTGACTGCCAAACCTGCTTGACCCCCGCGCCGTGGCCATTTGGCGGTGCAGTGCGCGTCTCGGACGCGGCGCTGCGCTCTCGGCGCTCAGACTGAAAACGCGCGACCCCGCCCTCCCTCCCTCCCTCCCTCCACCCCCGTCTCCATCCCCGCCTCCACCTCCAGCCGGCGAGCGCCGAGAGAGTGGAGTCATTCATCCGCCGCCGTCCACAGCCGCCCAGCCCACAGCCTCCAGGCTCTCCTCCGCGGCTGGTGCGCACCGCTCATCCGCCCGCTCCACGCCCCGCCACCGGCAGCAGCAGCAGCAGCTCCGCGCTCCCGGCCCCGATCCTCTCTGCCCCGGCGTGGGACCGGACGGGTTCCCCGCCGCCTTCCCACCCCCACCCCCCCCCCCCCCCCGCCTTGAGAGCAGGTTCCTCCCCTGGAAGCTGGATGAATTATTGGGGAGTTGGGAACAAGTGCGAGAAGAAAGCTGAGGCTGCTCGCTCCGGCCAGGGAAGAAGAGACAATGGAGGGGACGTCCCTGTATCTGCCCGTTGTCCTTTTCCTGATGCAATGTAAGTGGAAACTATTCACCCAGGAGGACAACAGTTGCTCTGTGTGCTCTTGTAGTGGATCCAAATACAGGAGCAGGCTGATCCAAGTGAGCTTTAAATATTATTGTCATTTAAAATCAGTGCTCTTGACTCAGACAAACATTTTTGGCTTTTTAGTGCAGAATTTTCTTGTTCTTTTGTTATGAAGTCTCATTTTTTTTGTGTCCCATCTGTGAGAGTGGGCTGGTGGTGCTGCCAGACTGCGTTCCCCCACAAAGTTGGCCCAAAAGTAAAGTTGCATGTGGCTGGGTGCCACAGCCCTGCTGGTGGTACTGGTGCTGCTGCTGGTGGTGCTGGTGGTGGGTGGGCACCTGTGTCTTCTTTGGCATGAGCAGGTTGCGTTATGAGGTCAGCGGTTGGACCCTCACCAGAAATGTCACACTGGGATGTATCATGGCAAGAGGCTGAAGGGAAAACCTGAGTGCGTGTGTGTGGATGGATGCAGGGCGGCAGCCTCTGATGTCCTCCCCCCGAGGACGATGCTCCTGTGAGTCATGGATGTGATGAGATGGTGAAAAGTGAGTGATGCACATTTGACGCCACCTGTCAGGTCACAAGTTCACAAAGGTGTATGTG
Organism: Pseudorhombus dupliciocellatus; assembly: GCA_016785235.1. Classification (NCBI taxonomy): domain Eukaryota; kingdom Metazoa; phylum Chordata; class Actinopteri; order Pleuronectiformes; family Paralichthyidae; genus Pseudorhombus; species Pseudorhombus dupliciocellatus. The sequence goes on from JAFBJW010000070.1 coordinate 4,301,990, forward strand.
TGTGTGTGTGTGTGTGGGGGGGGGGCAGAAATCATTTATCCTCTGGATCATTGAAAGAAGTCAACACACAACAGTACGTCCAACACAGTGTGGACGTACTGTTTTCACTGAAAGTCCAAGACGAAACACTTCGGGTGGGTCTCTCTCTCTAACGTCCCCCTTCTAGATGTGACTCACACACAGCATGTCTGACGGGGACAGCTGTTGCTCACAGGGTTACAGAGAGGCTTTGTTCAGACTCACAGCGTCCTCTACCCGTTTGTCCCTGTCCTCCCCCCCAACAGCGATGAAACGTACGTCCCTGCCCACACCCACCTTATCTCTATCACACAGGACGTCTCCAGCCTCCTTCCTCGTCTAATTTGTTCCCTGTTAATTTGAATAAGTGCCTCAATTATTACCGCGCCCGTGCCTTTGACCTCTGCACAGTCCTGGCTAACGCCCACCACGACGGTCCTGTGACGGCGTAATGAGACGAGCTGCGTGCCAAGGAGCGAGCGTGCCATCTTTCTATTTTTCGCTCCAGCAGGAGGGTGGTGGCCCCTCTGTGAGTTTTAAGCTGTCGCAGTGTTTGGGGTTTGATGTTGTTGCCGCGCAAGAGGTGCGTGCGCGCGCGCGTGCGCGGTCTTCTTTGTTGACGGCTTTGTGTACTGTGTTTGTGGGGTTTTATTTCTACTGAGGCACAACAAGGCCTCAGTAGAAGCATTTTAATTACCACGGTTGCCATGTCTGATGCCATATGGGGGGGGGGGGCCACCAGAGACCTGCTGCTGGCAAAGCACAGGATAAACGTGATTCAAAACTTCACCGAAGCTATTTCCTGACACGTGAGCTTGATTCATACTCATTACCTTCGTTCATGAGTGGATATAGAGTAAGTACGTGGTTGCCAGTTTTGCTACTTGGATGTGCCTCTGTGGCCATTGACTTAGCACTTCTGATTTTCTGGATTCAGTCCCGATGGGTCACAGCCCAGGATCTGCGGCCGGCTCCAGTCACCAACACTGGCTCAACTCTGGCCCCGGAGCAGCCAACCGGAGCGGACGAGCCAAGTCTGGCCATATCACATTCAAGGCGTTTGCCTTGGAGATGTGATTAACGACCCCCGTCAACTCCCTGCACAGCGGCAAGCTTGCTGCGCCGTGTGGACATTACCCACCAGGCGGTTGTGAAAGGATCCAAAGCGGCCATGTGTTCGTTTTTGACCCTCGACGCCTTTGCAGTTAATTGAGACCATAGCAGTCGACGGTGTTCGCAGTCGAGGGGGGCCGGCGGGGACCTCGCGCACATGGCGTGCCTGCTCCTTTTACTGCTGTGTGTCTTAAGCAGAATCTATGCGGCTGTTAAGGGCCACGCAATCAGTGTGTGTGCTTTGGTGGTTACCTTATGACTGTTTTGGGGCCCACACACAAAATCTTGCTTAGGGCCACCAAAATTCTAGGGCCAGCCCTGGCCTTAAGTGCAGGCCGTGTTGTCAGTCCTGCTGCTCTTCCTGTCCCTCACTGAGACACCCGGGTCTCACACTTTGTGACAAGTGCATGTCCCATTTACAGTCCCACTGTCTGAGAGGATCTCCCTCGCCTTCACTCCCGCTCTCTCTTTTATTCATGCTCCTCCGGAGCCCCCCCCACCTCCTCCTCCACCACCACTCCTCTGCCAACCTCAAGTCTTACTCCACTCACCCTCCACTCCATTTAATTTGTGTTCTATTCTTAGCAGCGGCTCATCTCCCTTTTTGTCGTTTATTCTCATCCCTTTTTAATCTCATTGTATCTCCCCCCCCCGTTTTGTTCATCCTTTAGCGCGACGCAGCTCCTCGGAGGGTGTTGAGGCGCGCGGGCCAAGGCAGTGGCGGTAATCCCGTTATGGTGCCACGAGTCAACATGCAAGGAGCGAGGCGGGGGTTGCGTCTGCACGGGGAGTGTGCAGCTTTAATTCGCTTAGCTCGCAGTTTGACCAAGTGACGCGGGCATAAATTGAGCCGACGTCACGAGGAAGAGGAGGGAGCGGGAGAAAAAAAAGACTCAAGTGTGTTATGCTGCGTTTGGCAGATGACATTATTATTGTATGTCGGTTTTTGCTTATTTAAAAGCCAAATATAAATAGCAACTGGCGTGGAAACTCACAGGCGAACCTCCAACATGGCCGCCTTCCTGTCCTACCCAACACTTCCTGTCCGTTTGTCACGGCTCAGCCTCCATTGTTCCACGTCGGCGTTTCCTCTCGGACGAACAATGGGCCGACAGGAAGCTGCTGAGCTGCGATTCCGGAGGCTGTTAAATCTAGAGCGAGTTGATTTATTTATCTGGCCGTTGGTGAAGGTGACTCCACCACGTCCAAGTTTGTTGGAAGTTTTGCGCCGCCCTTAATGTTCTGAGTAACTATCCCTGAGGCCCATCCAACATTTATTATGAGCTGTAACTTCCACTTTTCTTAATTTGCAGACGTCGGGGAGAGGCTCTCGCCCTGAGAGCGTTTTTAATGTTCTCGTCGTGACGTCTCTCCTTTGGGTAACCTTCACCGGCGGCCGCAGGGCAATAATCCGCTGCTCCCCTAAACCACTCAGCAAACAGGGACGTCAGCTCCGGTTTCCTCTTCCTGTTTGGATGCAGTTATCGGTGACGCACAGGCGGGAGAGGGAGAAACAAGCCCCCCCCCCCCAGTGGGTCAGGTTAATCTGGACTGAGATTCTTGATGACCTTGTCCTAACCTGTGCTTAAGTAAACATACGGCCGGCTGCTCCTTAACCCCATAGGATTAAAGCAGAGGAGGCGGTAATCCTGCCTCTGCCTCAGATCTCCTATTTCCATTTGGCCTCAGAGTCTTCAGCAACCAAACACAACCAGCCTTCTCCATCCTCACTGTTCCCCCACGCTTCCTAATTCTCTCTCTTCCCCCCCTCCGCCTCCAGGTTCCCCGTCTGCTCCCGTCACCGTGGTGACCAACAAACCCAAGGTGGAGGTGCGCGAGTTCTCAGGTGAGGCAGAAACGGCCATTCACCTCGGCCCGAAAAAAGACATCAGACATAAAAAAAACATCGGTTGTGTTACGGTGGCGCCATAAATATCCCCCTTTTTTTCAGATGCTGTGCTCTCCTGCATGTTCCACACGGAGAAAGAGCAGCACCCGCGCATCGAGTGGAAGAAGAAGGGGAAAGGGGTTTCCTTCGTGTACTTTGAGGGACACTTCAAAGGTGACAATGTGGACGACGGCGTCCCTTTATCCCCCTCGCCGAGATGCAGGGCGTTTGTTTTAATCAGCTTGCAGCACCAGATGGGAGGGGATTGATGCTAGGCGTCTCGTCACGATGTTAATTTAGCGGGCAAAATAAATCTCTGACCTCTGACCCGTCACCCCCTCCTCCTCCCCTTTCCCCTTAGGTCCCTTCGAAGGCCGCGCGACCATCGATGGGGCCACGGTGACGCTGCGGAAGGTCACCCAGGAGGACGCCGGAGAATACCGCTGCGAGATCAGTGCTCCTCAGGACTCCATCATCCTCGGCGAGACCAACGTGACGCTCAAAGTCCTGGGTAAAGAAAATGGCTGAACCCTTTTTTTTTTTTTTTAAAGGACATTTTGCACATGTCCCCTGTTGTCCTTTACTTTGTCCTTTTCCCTCCCAGTGCCCCCCCAGACCCCGTCCTGTGAGATCCCCAGCTCGGCCGTGACAGGCTCGGTGGTCCAGCTGCGGTGCAGGGACCGGCAGAGCATCCCGCCCGCCACATACTCCTGGTTCAAGGACAATCTGCCCATCGGCACGCCGCGGCACGCCAACGCCACCCTGTCAATCAACTCCTCCTCGGGAGTACTTGTAAGAAGTCTTTTTTAAAACAGTAACGCTCCCGTGGTTCGCTCGAGGACACTGAAGGAGAATAAATACTTTAACCGGAGCCATTTAAATCTTCTATTTCAAATTTTCTAAAAGCAGCTATAAAAATGTCCCTCCCTCTCTCCCGCAGGAGTTTAAAGCCGTAGCCAAAGAGGACACCGGCCGGTACAGCTGCCTGGCAACCAATGGTGTGGGGCAGCCCATGATGTGCGAAGGCAAGCACATGGCAATAGGTGCGTGCACGTGTGTGAGATCAGACACGCTATAAAAATATGACAGAGTGTCCTTTAGGTCAATGCAACAGTTTTATGCCCAGGCACTGGATGTCATATTAAGCGTGACCTTGGCTCCTTTATTGAATATTTACCACTTCCTGTCTTGCTCCCACTCCCAGAGGACGTGAACATCACTGCCGTGGTTGTGGCTGTGGTGGTGGTTGCCCTGCTGGTCGTGGTCTGCAGCTGCGGGGGGCTCCTCCTGCACCGCAGCGGCTTCTTCAGCCGTAAGTTTGTCTAGCCCCCCCCCCCCCCCCCCCCCCCCCCCCCCCCCCCCCCAAAAAAAAAAGAAGTGACTTTCACTGCCAGTTCTCTTTTTTTCTCCCGCGCTCCTCCTGACTCATCCATCCGCAGGACACCGAGGAAGGTAAGAGCTCCTTGATTGCATTAACATTGATGTGAACACACACAGGCTAATACTCCACATGCACAGAGGAGGGAGAGGAGGGTTGTTATTGCACTTAGGCTGCGTGTCTGAGTGCTGACTCAGGACTGTATAGAGTGACAGCTGAGGCTGTACGTGTGTGTGTGTGTGTGTGTGAGAGAGAGAGATTGGCACCAACAGATGTAAAAGTCATGGGAAAAAGGTTGCTTTCTTTTTTTTTTTTTGTCAATTCCAGTCAGACAAAACTCAGATCGAACCGGAGAGATGAGAGCGAATCGTTTCTAATTAGAAAAAATTCTAGAATAAGAATCGCACACCCGACATTTTGACGCTCGACTGGCCTCCGAGACATAGGCGCGTGTCCTCGCGCGACTGGCCCTAACTCGCTCGAATTTATTCGATTACCGGCTCGTTACTGCACGGGAGCTCTTTTGTCCAGGTTAAAGTCTGATGCTTCTCCCGCTGAGCTAACTGGAGCTGTCAGCGTCAACTCCCTATTTATAGAACTGGCTCCCTCGCCGAGGCTCAAAGACGATGTGACATGATTTCTGATGCACCAATAGCTGGGGCGCGTTAACAAAGCAGGAGCCTGGGATGCGGCTCTGAGAGTCCATCAAATGGGACGTGGATGAGAGGGATTCTTTCATGAATCGTGGGTCATCATAAAACCCCCTTTAACACCAGAGATCCTCAGTGTGTGTGTAGGTGTCAAATGTCACCGACAGCTGCAGTAAAATCTCCAAAGTTTCGCACACGACTTGGACATTTAATCTTCTGGCGCTGGATTGCTGCATGCGTTGGCTCACCGCTTGACCTGCTCGCTGTAGCGTTTCGCTCGGCTCTGCCGCATGTCAGCGCAGCTTTGTGATTCCTGTTTTGTGCGTTCAAGCGATCGTTCGCAGGTTTCTTTTTTCGTCCGCTGAGATCTGGGTCAAACTCCCCACAAATGAAACCTGCAAGCAGCGACGTGAAAATGCAAAACGGAATCCGTAAAGATTCCATACCACCCGATTAAAAAGCATGGTGTGCAGTGAGAGTGCCGAATCGACACCCCTGTTGTTGACCCTTCTCACAGCCCGACACGCTGGCCCCCATCCCCCACCCCCTTACAGGTCCTTTTGGATCTCCCAGTGTCACGGTGCAGCCCACATCAGCAGCCAAACCCTGCACAGAACAGAGGACACGTGAGTGTGACGCACAGACGACAACACCGGGATGAAAAGTTCGATTTTCCGTAAACTATACTAAGTTTTTTTTTTTATCGTGTGGTTTTGTTGGTATCCATAGTATGGCATCCAAAAATTTCATGGCAGAAATTTTTTGTGATTTTTTTTTTTTTTTTTTTAGAATTAATAATTCGTCTTTTTTCCTTTGCACACAATACGATATTAAAAGTAGTCTCTGCAGTTTAATGCTGGCCTGCTGAGTTCGTGTGGTTTTGTTGGTATCCATAGTATGGCATCCAAAAATTTCATGGCAGAAATTTTTTTGATTTTTTTTTTTTTTTTTTTTAGAATTAATAATTCGTCTTTTTTCCTTTGCACACAATACGATATTAAAAGTAGTCTCTGCAGTTTAATGCTGGCCTGCTGAGTTTCCTTCTCACCCAATGGGAGGCTTGCTGCGTGCGATGTGCATTATTTATGCAGGGAAAGATATGACTCAGGATACAGATGTCCGCCTCAGGTTTCTCCTCTTCTCTGCAACTGTGTTAAACTGTCCGATGCGCTAACTGTGCCTTTTGTCTTTCAGGTCCAATGTCAACTACATCCCTCCGCCCCAAGAAGTGAGTGTTTCCTCTTTCATTTCTCGTCCTCGTGTCCAGTGGAAGCATTGTTTCAGTCTTGACCCAATCAGTGTTGCCGTGTTTTGACTGTCGCTGTGTTTTGTTTCTGTGTTTTTTCTGTGCAGCCCCAGGATTTCAAACACACCCAGTCGTTCATGCTCTGAGAAGCTGGCCTTTTCTTTAAAGAGACGTCGCCCGCCGTGATAACGACGCCAATGCTGGAATCTCTGACTTTCCTTCTCTGAACGAGCTCTCGATCTTCCACCACATGCTTATTTCAATCCTCCCTCCTCCACCTCGCTCCCTTCCAGACAAACAAAAGCAAAACTGCAAGGCTTCTGACTCTCCTGCTTTGCTGTGTGGCTCAACTCGTCATTGATGTTGTTCATGGCACTCTGCTCCCCCCGGTGGTCTGAACATTCTCCTCCCTCTGCAGGCCACTCACTCACGGTTTGTTTTTTTTTTTAGACTGACAGTTAAATCTAATCGAATGGATATTTCTCGTTATAGCCATAGGGAATGAGCATTTCAGTCGACTCCAGCGTGGATATGCAGTTTACCTCAGCCAGTACTGTCTTCTGTGATACTTCCCCGCAGTGCCACGAAGGGCCGCCGTGGTCTCGTCACGATACAAACGCAGACAAAGCCAGTCTGGGAAAAAAAAAGGAAGCCACTCCAGCCAATTCAATTGAGACCAACCCTATTCCATCCTAATGTGCCTGCATGGTCTTTTTATACACACACACACACACACATATATAAATATATATATATATATATATATATTTACCTTGTGCCTTTTAATTTGTCTGTCATGTATTAACGAAACAGCTTTTGTAAAGAATTTGCCTTACTTTTTTCTGTCTTTATATTTTTGTGCCAATGTTTATTAAAAAAATGGAGCGTGTTTTGAGACAGTGTGTGTGTGTGAATGGATTGTTCAGAGTTTTATTTGAATGGTGTAAAAGTAATAAAGTTTTTTCTATTCAAAACCATAGTGCTTGGTGTTAGTCTTAGTAGGTAGCTAATATATATATTAATAATATATACATAATTAATTGAATTAGGTAAATAAACTATTAGAAAACAACTTTATGGTGAAAACCAGTTATTTTGAAAATACTTTTGAGGTTTGTTACCCAATACAAACAGTCAACGATACTAAAAGTTCCTTTCAAGCATCTTAAACAGGTTTCACAATTGAAGCAGGCGATCAGGAATTACCACTCTTAAATGAATCATTAAATAATGTTCTTCTCCACGAAAACCCCATTAAACAGCTTTTACCATTCACCAACAGAATCTAAGGAACCACATAAAAACTCAGGGTTGTTCAGGGCAGTTTTGCCTTTTCAAATAGCGCTACTGCCCCCTGCTGACAAAACTGTAGAACTACAAACTGCATTGGTCATTTTTAATTTATGTGACTGAAGTTGTAGCGCCACAGTTTTGCCAGCTGAGGGCAGTATCGCCATTTCAAACGGTAAAACTGCCTCGGACAGCTCTGGTTTTTTTCCTTTTCGATCAAACCAATTGGATTTTGTTTTATTTTCAATGTGGTATCGCTGACACCACCAGAGGCGGAAGGTGGATTCCGGCTGTGGCAGAGAGATCACAGAAGACATTTATTTTCTTATTAACCACAAATAATTCAGGTGTGAGAGTGAAAACATTTGTAAAGAGACTGTCACCGAGACGACATCGAACTTTGACCAGAAACAGAAAGGTAAGGTAATATTCGTACGGTCAATAAGGTTGTGTTTGTGTGGGTGTGGGTGTGTGTGTGGGAGAGAGCGAGAGACAGAGAGTTCTACAGTTTTGTCAGCAGGGGGCAGTGACGCTATTTGAAAAGACAAAACTGTCCTTAACAACCCTGATTTTTTTCTGTGGTTCCTTAGATGAATGGAAAACCCCGTTTAACGGGGTTTTCATGGAGAAAAACATTATTTAATGATAAGAATGATAATTCCTGATCGTCTGCATCAACTGTGAACAACAACCAAAGAAATGAGGGAAATGAGGATTTTAAGTCATGCATTGGACATTTCACAAAAAGATTCTCCTGTGTTTTTGATAAAACAAAGTAGGTATGAGGCTGTGCGGTGAATTTTAACATCATCAACTCTGTGTTTTTGAGATGAGGCTGCAGATAAAACAGCAGCCACAGGTGTCAAAACACACGCGATATAGGAAGGCCCTGGTAATGGCACGTATATCTGGCAAACAGGTCTGAAGCCTGATGAGGTGGAAAATCCTGCTCTCTTTCTTCCTCCACACGGACATTTCTGTAACATTGTGGATTTATCAGCTCCTGAAAGCCGCGGGCGACGGAGATAAGCAGGAAGGAGGGGATCATGTATGGATGATGTGACGGGATACGCATGCACGTAGACGAGTGGCTAAAACGACTCTTTGGGGATTGAAAAACCAGGAGGACGGAATCGGAGAGAAAAACAGGATTTTGCCGTTCATATGTACGAGGCGAAACCAAAATAGAGGTGCTGACAGCTTCCTCCTGTCCGGACCCGCTTATCCAGTTTTGCTCAGTGAGATAAGAGCGGGGGGGGATTTATTTATTCGGGTTGATAGCTCCGGTGCACTTTGAATGATAAAGTCGCGTGTTTGTATGCGGCGCTCATCCTCATACGGCACACCAGTCAGGATTAAAGGTCGCGCTCTGTAGGACAAATATGTGTACATTAGGAGGCTGGGGGGGCCTCGTGGGCCCTTTGTCTGCGTCCTTGTTCTACATCCGCACCTGTGATCAAACGGCGCTCAGCACACTCCCGTTTAAAAAACACCACAGAGTCCACATCAAACGCCAAGGTCGGAATATTTTTCCATCCATTGTCTCCAGAGGAAGAAGACGCCACATCTGAGGCAGAGCCACCGGAAGGCAGGGAGGCCTTTTGTTGTGGTCAATCCTCCCGGTGGATGAAAGGAAGGTGTGTGGTTGGATGTGGTGTTATTTCAGTCGGGGGCCCACATCTGTTTCTGCCGAGTCACGTCCCTGGTGCGAATGCTTCCCAGCGTCCCCGTGTGGTGGGCCGGGGGGGGGGGGGGGGGTAACTCCGGGGGGGGGGGGGGGGGGGGTTAACTCCGGTTCTTGTTGGTGCGTGTGTGTGTGTGTGTGACAGGCGTCTGTCACACAGGCAGGAAACAGCATCATCTGGGCTCTGACCTTCACTCTCTTTCCTGTTGTAACAGACACTGCGGTGCGTCCCCAGAGGAGGACGGAGGAAGAGCAAGGGGCCCAACCCCTCCCAGCCACACCTTCACACACCCCCCCCCAACATCCCAGATGGGGGGGCCCCTCACCACTCCCTCTGATCTCCACTGTTTTCCACTCTATTGTGAGGTTTGTTTTCCCATCTAAGTTCTGAGGCTCTCATGGGGCCACCTATGGAGCTGACACATGCACGTGGCCCCCATCAATAACCAGAGCCTCCTTTCTTCACGTCTCTAACGTCTTCTTTCGCCGATAGGGCCCAGGACCTGTGAGACGCCCTCGTCCCACTGTGGCCCGATAAAGGAGGCGGGTGGACGTGTGTAATCAGCATATTATTGATAGTCTTAATGAGAGAGGCTCAGAGTCACTGAAGCCATTAGCCAGGATAAAGGAGGCTTAATTGTTTTCTGTGCATGTGTGTGTGTTACGCTGTGCACGGGCTAAGACCAGGCTAATTAAATCCATTGCAACTTTTTTTCTCTCCCCTCAGTTAATTAAGGGGGTTAATTATGGGCCTGGACACGTGCACGTGCGTGCCCAGATGTATCCTAGCGACACAGTGAGTATGAATAGAGTGGGCCGCCATGTTTGTTTGGCTTCGCAGGAGTCAGTGACGTGCGTTCTGGAGGCGTCTGTGAATCAGAAACAGTAAATATTTGCACGCGCTCCCTCCCTTTGTCTTCTCTCCCAGTGGGGGGGGGGGCTCGGCCGGTGAGCATGCACGCGTGTCACTGTCGTGTTCTGCCCCTGCATCATTAGCCATGGTTTTTTTTTTTTTTATTGTCCTCTGGAGTCTCGGAGACATGAGGACAGAATGGTAGTAAAGCAGTGAGCCCGTCAACGCCCCCCCCCCCCCACAGAAACAAACACCCCATTAAAGCGAGGCCCCTCACATATTACTGTAATAAAAGGGCCCTGCTCTCGCCTTTTACAGGCTTTTTAATTATGTCGATTTGTCTTCCCGGGCTCGTGAGCAACAGTTCATGACGAGGCCCATTTCACCCAAAGCTGGAGGGGTGGGGTGGGGTGTCCCCGGGGTTAAAATATGGCTGTCGTTACCGGGCCCGTGCTTTATATTTAACCTCGCAGCGTGCTTCTGTTTCTCCCCGACCTCCGAGGGCTCGCTTTGTTCCGCGATTGGATTGATATTGAGACGGTGGCGAGAGTCGGGCTCCCCAGGAAAAAAAAAAAAAAAAAAAAAAAATTAACCCGACAAATCATCCCGGTGTGAAGTCGGCATGGGGGACGGGACACACACACACACACACACACGCACACCTAACATTCTATTGCAGCATCTAAACACAACAGTCATAAAACTCTCCCAAACACAAGATGGTCTAAAGCTTTTATTTCCTCTCCTCAGGTGCTGACGCGGTATCCGTTGAGTGCGTGCAGTCGGCTCGCAGTGACGGCCCCCGTGAAGACCAGCAGCCCCGCGGCCAGCGCCACCCCGACGCCGCACAGCAGGGCCACAGACGCAGGAGAGGCTGGGGGAGGAGCAGGAGACGCACGTTGATGAAATGAAACAGAGTGGGTGAGTAGGAGATGTTGTTGTACCCGTCTGAGCAGCTTCCTGCAGGCGGAGCGGCCCCAGAGGACGCTGGGATGCCTCCTCCAGGGCATCGCCCTCCAGCAGGATGACGGGGCCCAGGGAGGCCACCCCACCCCCTCCCAGACCTTGCGGAGAAGAAGATGAAATCCATTGTTTGGGCATTAACCAATCACGAGAAAAAGAAAACAAAAAAAACCAAAAAAAAAAAAATAAACATACCAGCGTCCACCAGGAGGCTTCGTCTCCGTCTCTGCTCGCCACAGCTGCTCTCGCAGCAGCCGCACACTGCATTGTCCCCACCCGACGCCACCCACCTGGACGTGGACACACAGCGCGGAGACAAATCAGGGCCCGTCTGGAGGAGGACGGTTCTGAGTGTGCGTGCGGGGGACCGACCTGTTGGCCTCTGTGAGGAAGGAGCACGCCTTGTGCTGCGAGTCGATGGGAGCGGCAAGCGACGTCACCTTCATCCAACACGTGACGTAGAGCTGCGGAGACAAACGAGTGAAAACGCGGCACAGGCTGGACGGAGACGCTCCTCGGGTGAGCGGCACTCACCGTGCCGCTGTGGTTCCCTTGGAACCTGAAGGCTTTGAGCAGAAAGTGCAGTTTATCCTCCCGGCTCCTCTGCATGAAGTAAGACTTGGCTCCTGTCAGCTTAGCGTCAGTCAGACACCTTATACGGAAAAATATTCACAAGCCGCTCTCTCCAAAACATTCCCCTCGCAGGTGTAGAACCAAGCATCTCACCCGTGGTTGCGGATGAAGTGGTAGCTGGGCCGGGAAAGGGGGTCGGGCCCTGTCGTGGCCACGCAGCTGTCCACGAAGACCCTCAGGGGGGCATGGTGGCCCTGCAGGACGGAGGCCTCGATGTGCATGACGTCGCTCGTGAGGAAAACGCCGGACGGCCGCGGCGACTGCCAGTCCTCTAATCGAATCCAAAGAGAGGGAACAGATATAAAGTGAAGACATGGAGCAATTGGATTAGAAATGCCCATGGGGGGACAGGAAAGGACAGGTACTGGACAGCACTTAAAAAGAAAGCAGCAGATGAATTACAGGACGATAAGAAACACAGGCCTCATTTCTAACTTTGATAACTTCATACAGGAAATGCAAATTTCACAATAAAAGCATCCTCGGGTTCTGTTAGGAAACATAACGAGTTTCCCCCCCACCTGTCATGAGACGCAGGGAGAAGTTGTGCTGCTGCTCGGCGAGTGCGTCGGCAGCAAATGGCATCCAGACGGGCCTCGTGGCGCCGCTGCTGCTCACGTAGTGCCTCCTACGGTAGTGGCATTCGATGCCCACCTCAGCGGGGTTGGTCTTCAGGATGACGGTGTCGCTGATGGGCGTCGGGGAGTAGATGAGGGAGAATGAGTAGACGAGTGCTCCCTCGGTCATCTGAGGGAGAGCGGAGACATTAACAGCCACTCCAGAGGGAGGCCGAGGTGATGACGACGAGCAGCCTCCGTGCCTTCAGTGTGCTGCTGCAGCCTGGCAGTTCCGTGTGAAAGCGCAGGACGTGGTCAGCGGCGTCCACTCCAGGACAGCCTCCTAACGTTAGGTCGCTCGCTCGGATCTGCTGACCGTTCCCTGCGAGAACAAAGAGCGAATGAAACACCTTTAATTTGAAAAGGAACGCGTCCTCCGTTACCCACCCAGGAAGTTCTTGTTGACCTCCACGATGACCTCTGTTTCCCGGCAGTGCACCGCAACGCTCTCAGCAGCCACTGGCACCCGTTGCTCCGCCTTCACCTGCAGAACCGTTCACACTGGTGTACACTGGGCCCATTAACAGAGGGAAAGGAGTAAACGTGTAGAAGTGTGTACTTTTGATTCCTGCTTGGCCTGTGGGTGCAGGTCCGGGCCTTGGAACAGCAGGGTTACCACCTCCGGCGCCGTTTCCTGCTCCACCAGGGGCCCAGCTGGATTCTTCTTCCTGAGCTGGTAGCGTCTGAGCCGGTACGTGACGGGAGAGCGTGCGGGCTCGCCCCAGCGATCCATCGTCCACGGCGGCCTCGCCGAGGGAGTCCTGGCGAGGCCGCTGGCGTTGAACGAGGCCACGCCGAGGTCTCCGCACGGGAGGAGGAGCACGAGCCCCAGCAACGCTGCTTCTCCAGGCCCCATGATAACCAGAGTTTCTGCTGCTTCCAGGGGAGAAGTGGCGCTTCAGTCCTCTGGCTTAAGAAGCACCTGGCTGGGCTCCGCCCACAGCTAATGGCTTGATTGTGCTCCAGCCTGAGGGGATCCATGACACACCAGACCAGCTATGGTGCAAAACACTTCCTATTAGTGTGTCATCTACAATGAAAATAATATTAAAGCAGTAAATTCAGAGTTGAGTTCAGCCATACATCTCAGCCGTTACCCCCAGCTGCCTCAGTTTCTGTGCTCCCAGTGTCAGGATGTGGCACTGGGAGCACAGTGCCACGTCTTTCTGCATGTCATCCAGGTTTATGAAGAGCTGAAACAGGCCTGTTATAACCGAAGGCTTTGGCCAGATTTATGGAATGAGAAAACAGTGTGGTTGGATTGACACACGCTGGCAGAGATTCAACACACACTCCCCCCCGCTTCCTTTCCGTGGTGGTGACTTTTAAGTTGTCCATAAATCTCAGTTTTACGAGCAGCTCCGTCGAAACCCTGCAGACCTGTCCACCATGTGGCCTTGACCCCCCCCATTCCCCTGAGGGCGTTGATGGATTCGCCTCATGAGGGCAGTGAACGTCACTCACCCTCCGAGCCAGGCCGGTCTCGAAAAGTCTCTTCTCGTTACCATGATGACAAGTGGAGGTTTAGCAGACGGTGGCGTTTGACTTAAGTTTACTGTGTATTATAATAATAATAATAATAATCCATACATTCATATTGAAATATGAAATTATGTATTATTTAACTGCTTAGTAGTCTTGAGTCTTACTTATATAACAATCTATTATTCAATACATTCAGACTATTAAATAATCCCTAAAACATAAAAAAACAGTTTTTCCGGTAAGAACATCTGTTAAAGACCAATAACAAGATTTCCTTGAGAAAACCCCTGAACTCTAAATGAGTTGAAATCGGACCGTGAGCTGCAGGAATACATTACAGCTCTTCCTTTGTGTCTGGATCTCCCTGCAGACTCCCCCAGCAGAGCGGCTGCCATTGTCAGGAAGAGGCTTTTATCTTCTGCTGATCAGCTACAAAACAAAGAGAGGAGGTAGGTGTGTGCGTGTGTGTTTTGTTCAGGGGGCTGCAGTGAAATCAAGTCAATCCCTGCCAGTCAGGCTCCAATCTCTAACTTGGTTAAAGGCCTCTAATTTGGTCCCCCGGGGGCCCCTAATGTGGGCCCTGTGGGTGTTGCAGAGCGCTGCCCTGTGCTCCCTCACACAGTTGCCACTCCCTTTAGCTTCAGTTCCCAATAAGCCATGGATGATGTAGGTAAACACACACACACACATCCCACTTTCACCAGATGGAAAATAGTGGACCAGGACAGATGCTCAGTGACAATTTTACACACACACGCACACACACCTCCCTCGTCAGGTTTTGCTGACAGCACAAAGTCGTGGAAACGGCTTGATTTGGCTTTTCCCTGCACTGCACCATACAGATTACGGTTATGGAGGCTCATTAAAAGCATGTACTGGGAGGCGGATTAGTTCTCGCCTGCTGTTGTGGTGGGCGAGCGTTTTTTTTTTTTTTTTTTTTCAACATCAGTGGATTTCTCCGAGGACAGATCTTTGAGGGACCCCAGGAAACTTTTGCCGTCCAACCTGTGTTTCTTCTTCACGCCAGTGCAGAAACAACCTTGGGTTGTCAGCTGACTGCAAAAGAAAGCAAACGTGCTGGAAGGGGTGAGGATGAAATATGGGGCGGAACGGAGGGGGGTGGGGGGTGAAGACAAAAGAAAAATGTGGCTGGGGTCGGTGAACCTGAGGGTGAGGGGGTAAGAGACTGCAGCCTGGGCTGGGAGATCGGGCCCTGTCCCAGTGGGAGTGAGCTCTGATTCACGGCCCATCACACACACACGAGGACACGCATTCTGTTCTGCTGCACTCAGGGTCCCCCACACGCACCTCGTGCACTAGCTCACAGTACAAAGGAAGCTGAGAGAAACACACACAGTTAATGGACTGTTATTAAAGACATGCATCACACCATGTCACCTACTGGCCACACACGCACACACACACACACGCAAGGCAAGCGGCTGGATCACTTTTCAAAGAGCCTACAGTGGCGAGGCACCAGTGACACACTCCCCCTCTCTCCACTACATTTTTTTATCACAACATCCATGACATTTCCCATGAAGGCGTCCCGTCTCCCTCAATGGCCTCGCGAGTGGCCTTCGTGGCCGCTGAAAAGTCTCCGGCGCCCGGCTGACTGACAGGCGTCACCGGAACAATTCAGCGGCAGGAGAGTCGGGAGCTGACCTTTTAGCGTCCTGCTCCGCCCCTACTCAGGGGAGCTGCATTTATTAACACCCCTGTTTATCAGATGTGATGGAAGAGCCCGTCTGACCATATTTAGCTGGGTGACTTGGTGCAACCTGCCCGAACCCTCAGATGCCATTTCTCATCAGCTCTGAAATAAATTAGCCATATCGGAGTGAAGTGAGTCTCCATGGCAACTGCAAGTAAAACGACCAAAAAGTGACCAACGAGAAACATTGAATTTCATATAAAACTTATGTTCATAGTATTTGAATATTTGCTTACAAGCTAATGCTTTACATTAAGTGATGCTTTCTGTACATTTCTCTACATGAGAGCATGCACGTCTGTAAAAGAATAACTATTATGCTTCCACATTTAGGTTCCTCGTTCTTTAATGCACATTAACATACCGTGTGCTGGGTGCTTTTACCCAGAGTGCTCTTCTATGGACGTGGGCGGGTGTTTAGGACCTCTCCGTAAATCTTCAGCGTTTATATCCTGACTGTATTTTTTTTTAACTGGACACACACATTAAAGTCTGATCTCCCTTTGAATCTTTCTCCGTTATGCCGTGATCCAAGCCTTTTGTTTAATAAACAATTTGTCAGTGATGCATCGAACGCCCGCTCTGATTCGATTGTCTGTGTGTGGAGGCGGAGGCCTGATATTCTCCCCCTCTCTCCTCTCCCTTGCAGGTGTGTGTGTGTGTGCGCGTGCACGGAGGAGCAATCCTTGAGGGTTTGCAATTACATCTAAACGGCATAATTGGACGTGATGGATGGCTGTTGCTTTTCCACGACGGCTCGGCCTCGGCTCCACCGGCGCAACGAGGTTACAGGAGAATGGGAAACGCCGAAAGATTTAATACGTCAAAGTGAGTTCTCCTTTTTTGAAGTCCCCCCCCTCCCTCTGGTGACCTCAATAACAGTTTTGTCTAGCGACTTTCCTGAAACTGAATATCTACTCTTCAAATATTATTATTTTATGGTGTAATCTTCTTCCTTTTCCTCCTGAGCGAGAATCGGTGCCAGAGCTTCAATGGCCCTTTGCATACTGGAAGTTCCTGCTTTCCTGTTGGTCAATAGGTGGCACTGTGGGACCAGAGGTTCGCCAATCACGAGTCCCAGCCTCGTACGCACAGCCAGCGAGGTGTGAGGCACGATGGAGAGCTCGGCCCTCCTCAGCCCAGGGGACATTATGACAAACAAAGACCTGGGAGACGCAGAGAGGGATCAGGGGTATGTTTTTAAATGGAGACAATAATCCAGAGATGTCACTTTGTGTGTGTGGGACGATACGAGTGAAAAACTGCAGCTGGTAAACACAAAAGCGGAGATGGGAGGTTGTCAGACGCCGAATGAGGTCACTCAGGAGCCGTCGCCGCTCCCATTGTCACCAATGAAGAAGAAGAAGACAGGAGCAAGAGGCATTCTGGCAAAAGCAGCAGCCCTGTCAAACGAATCCTGAGTCGGCTTGTTCATCACGGATGCTGTGACATCACCGAGCTGGCTTTCCCACGAGGGCCTCATTACCCACAATCCCGGAGGTTGACGAAGACGTTGTCATCACCTGAAACGGCGCCACCCCCCCTCCCCCCGCCACCTCTCTCCTTCTCCTCCCGTCTTTCCGCTTCGCTGATCAAGGCAGGCGAAGCTGTCGCTCGGGAGCATCACACAGATGTTCAGCACAGTAAAAAAGGAAAAACATCCAAACAACTCGAAAATAGACATGATCCCTGGTAGAGATACACTTTTCATGTTCTGGGTGAGGCAGCGGGTGTTGTCACTGGCAATGTGTGAAGCAGAGGAGAGGAGGAAGGAGAAGGAAGACTCAACAGGCCTCCTTCCTCTACCTGCAGGCCCGGCCTCACTGCTCCGCCCCTCTCGGCGCTTTGAGCCGATCAGTCCAAGGGCGCCGTTGATTTAAAGGTTCCTGTAGCGTTAAAAATACAGCAGCGCCCCCCCCCCCCCCCCCCCCCCCCCCCCCCCCCCCCCCCCACCCCCCCCCCCCCCCCACCCCTGCCGCAGCCCAGCCATAACACCCACGCCAGTGTGATCATTGAAAACACGACGGAAACAAATAGCTTCACGAAACAGCCGCCGGCAGAGGAATCATTCTTTGCCCTCATGTTGGCAGCTCGCAGCAGTGACGGTGAAAAACAGAAAAGTAGTTTCACACCCCACCCCCCCCCTCGACTCTCTGTGTGACATTGTGAAAGATATTTACCTTGTAAAGATCCTGACATTTCGCTGCATGCTCTAATAACATCTGGAAATATGAATAAGACCGTGGCGGGCGGAGAGGAGCCCCGCGGAGCTGTTGTTAACAGGTATTGATTGAGGCTGACAGGGGAAGGAAAGGAATGGGCAGGGCCCATGTGAGGGGCCACGGGGAGCCACTCTTTGCTGATCATCCGTTAACCTTGTCGTAAAGATGTCGCCCGCCCCCTCGCGCTGGCCGGGGGGCATCCCCGGTGGGCATCGCAGGCCCGGTGATGCTAGGAACTTGAAAGACTAACGAACCAACAGGTCAACCACTTGAAAAGATTCTTTCACCAGCGAGGGCCTCATTACCACTGTGAAAAGATAGATTTCTCCCACTGCACATAAGAACTTTTATCGACACGATGAAGCTTGTTACGCAGTCATCTCGGACGTGTGGGCTCCTCTGCCGATTGGAAACTTTTTTTTCAATTGAGAAGAGGTCTGGAGGGAATCAAGCAACACATGAATCGAGTGGAGTTTATCTGAGACCCGGGTCAAAGTAAATAGGCGACCAAGATGGTGAGATCTTACTGTGATCAAGCAGAACCTCAGGGGATTGAAAACGAGCGCATCAACTACATTTTAATTCAAAGCTCCGGCACCTCAGGATGACTGCATGCATTATTACATTTTATTCTAATGTCCTGTAATCTGCAGCGTGCTGGTCCCTCTGGTTAATTCCTCCATTGTGATCTAAACAAAACTGCAGTTTAAGGTAATTACCAGGGATGGAAGACAAATGTGTTACTGCAGGGTGCAGCTAAATCCATAATTTACTGGAGTTTGAAATGGGCGCTGCGTCATTTGCAGAAATTACCATTGATTGGCTGCGATCAGTCATTTTAATTTGATTTGAAACGACTGAGGGGAAGAATAGAAGAGTGGCCAGGGGGACGTTCTTTTGCTGCGTCGCTTTACTTCTGACGGATAATGATTATTTTGATTTCATCCAGCTCCCCCCGTTTGCTCGTCGTATTTCTCTTTCCAACTGTGTGGGTACGAGGTCAAACACTGGAGTCAAACTCCATGCTAATGAACTTGAATCAAGCTGCTGACCACCCACACGGTGTTGACGCTCAAAGCGTTTATTGATTTCTCTGGCTCGGGGGAAAAAGCTCTTCCTCCTCTGCCCCGTCCCCCCATGACCCTCCCCGCTCATCTTTTCTTTTCTTTCTTTTCTTTTTTTTTTTTATGTTTTCCATTGAGCTCTCTGTTCTCTCTCTTTCTCAAGTATGTGGCAGGTCCTTGTCTTCTGCACAACAGCAGTAAATATATTTGTTATTATTAACATTGCTAAAAGTTACTAGCACACAACTGTGTGTGTGCGGTGGGGGTGGGGGGGGGGGGGGGAGAGCTAGGGGGGGGGGGGGGGGGGGGTGGAGAGCTATAGAGGATTGGATGTGCAATCATTGCTTCATCGTCTCCATTAAACACACCAATGGCCTGTAAATCACACACACACACACACACAAATCCTCCTTTATGGGGGATAATCCAATGACAGCCAATTTGCTGGAGGGATATAGTTTTTTTTTGTTCATTTCATTCTTTATTTATCCATCACTTTGCTCTCACAAGGCAGTTTGTTAGGTGACAGCAGGAGGGGGGGGGGACACACTAAACCTCTACTCTCTCCCATCCCCTCATCCTTTTTTAAAGATTAAGACCCCCCCTCCCCTAAAAAAGGTGGTTGGGCCTCATCATGAAAGTGTCACATTTCACTGAGGAAACAGTGGCTTCGGGGGTTCACTCTCAAATCCTCCACACCTCACTCCTCACTTCTCTTCCTCCTCTCTCCACCTCTATCGCTCACCCACGCTCCCTCCATCGTGCGTCGCTGCCATCTCTTTGCTCTCACCCTCGTCCTTTTCTTGATTTTGTTCCGTGCTTTTCCGTTGCTCTCCGGCTTCGTTATGCCTCCACCTCATCTCCCTCTCTCTCTCCCTCTGACAGTGGTTCAATAAGCAGCACCTCCAGAGTGGTCTTGCTCAGTCAGTGGCCAATTACCTAGTCACACTGCCTGTCCTGCGGGACAGACAGGATTAGCAGGATCTGTCGTCTGACTGGACTCACACACACACACTTGGACACCTGTCACTTAGACATGGGCAGGCAACCTGTGGGTCCTTTTTTTTGGTCTGTGCAGGGGAAATACTCCACCAGCTTTTTCTCCAACTGGCAATTTGATAGGCCAGTGAAGAGAGACACAGAGCGGCTGCAGAGGGGGAGGAAATGCATGCGGTGCCAAATGCATAAAAGCTCAGCACGGTGTCGTGACCATCAGAGCAACAAGCCGAGGGATCAGGCCTCACCTGGAGCCTGGGACGTCTGTCGCCGTCTCAGGGGGACTTGGGTTTGTAACTACAAAGCCGTTCACAGTCACTTTGAGACAATAGAGGTGAATAAGAAAATGTAGTTTGACGACTATTAGAAATTCCTGCCCCACAAAAGTGTTTTATCTCTGTTTCTGTGAATAATACAGTCCATGCCCGGGCCCATTCTTCACTACAGATACAATCACTGTCTCCAGCAATAACCCGGGCTCTCACATTATTCACGTTCAGAAGCCCTGCCCTCCAAAAACAACACTCATGTGATTATTGGAATGTCTTTTTTTTTTTTTTTTTTTTGTGCCTCTGTCAGCACACACGGACCCTTTGGGCAGAGCCAAAAGATTTGTTCAAATCTGCTGAACTTCATTTTGAATTCTGGTCCAGATCCACAAGTTTCCGATGATGCAGAGCGTGTCGGGGTGGATTACAGTGAAAAGTGTGCACAATGATCCACGAGACAAGGGGAGCGTTTTTCCATTTTAGCAGCCGTGTGTGAGTCGGGTTCCTCGGATTTAGTATTTCGCTGACATTTTTTTGGTGATGTGAAGCGCATACAGAGCGTGGTTTTTTTTTAGTTTGATGGGAAACTGACGTCTATTTTCAGCACAGAGTCACAAAGCATGTTGGGCTTGGCGAGACAGGTCGACGCTGGTTCTCCCCAAGGTTCAGGTCAGGGTCAGATTTGTCCTTCTGGTTTGTTAAGATGCAGCGGACCAGCTCTAAAGTTGGATTGACATGAAGTTTGGGAACAATAATAATAACTCTATTTCATGATTGATGATTTAAACGCAGGCAGAAAAGTTTTGGTTGTTAGATGAACTATTTCAGAAGGGAGACCCCGCACCCCTTGGCCCACCAGCAGGTTAACTTCTTTACCAATTTCTATTTTGAGCGTCTCTCCAAAAACCTTTGTAAGTCTTCCCGAATCAAAGAAACGCAGATGTTGACTGCAGGAGCGGTTTGTCCTTCCCTTTTGTGTCTAAGAATGAAGCGACCCGCACGTTTTTTTTTCTCTCTGTCTGTTCGTGAGGCTGGCAGTGATCTGAGGAAGAGCTGGATTCCTTCCTCTGTTTCAAAATCCCTCTGTGATGCCCTTTTTTTTTTACCCCCCTTTCTTTTACTGGCTGGCCGTCCAAGGCTGGCTTATCCCGCCACTTCAAAGACGCCGCCGAGACCGCGCGACCACTTTACGCGCTCCCTACACGAGTGGAAACAGAGGAATGTCCTCTAATCTCGGCCCTGCAGAGAGCAGCTTTCAAGTAAGGCCTGGCACGCTCCTTCGACGGTGAGGGGGGAAAAAAAAGAAACACTTGCAGGATTTCCAGCAGGTGAGCGGCGCCCTGGCTTTGGTTGCCTCGAGGATGTTACGGCACGGTCTTACAAATCCCTGAAGGTTGGCTGAACTCTGGGGGAGATGTTTGGGTTTGTTATTTTGTTTTGTTTCGGTTTCCCTTTCAGCTTACATCCCTCAGGTTCCTGAAACATCTTGGAAAGTGTTTCCGCCATCTCATATCCAATTTACCATTGGAATCAAATGGACTTTAAATAAATGGTACCCACCACGACACTTGATTCTGGGCCGACAGAAAAATGGGATCAATACGAGGCACAACAGACACATCTGACAGCCTCTCATCTGAAGTCAGTTTAACGCTCACCAGAAGAAAAAAGAAAGGGAGCCTTGAAATTACTATCATTCCCTACCTCTCCTCCAAAAAGCTCTTTTTGATATCGACTGAATCAAAGAGGCGTCCCGGAGTAATTAAGTAAATTATGGCTCAGGCAGAATTGCAGACTTGCTTGAGAAACTACGCCATATGGATTCCTCTCTAATTACAAAGGAGAGCTCAGGCAGAAATAGATCTTTCTTTCATCCCCAACCTTGGTGCAGTCTCGGCGAAGCGGCCGTAAGCCCGGTCTTAGCCCGTGTGATCGACCCGGGAGCCGAGAGACAGGGCCACGGGTTTATTTCCACCCCCCCACCCCCATTCATATTTATACGCTCTGCTTGGGAAAGTGCAGTTTGGATTTAGTGGGATGAGAAGACACAAGACAGTGATGTGGGAAATTGATGTTTCCTTGACTTAAACATATCATATCATATCATATCATATTTATACACTATGCTATATATAAATATATTTTTTTGACAGCTCAACTTTTTTTCTTTTTGTTTCCCTTGAGTCAGGTGTGGGCGCTCGCAGCACTTCCCTGAAGTCAAGAAGATGACGAGGTGAAGATCACTGCATGTATTTTTAGTACATTTTTTTCAAGAATATATATTTCCTTAGATATTGAAATGTATGTTTTTTTTAGCAGCTTTATCCATAAAACAAAAACAAATCCACAATTACATTGAACAAATATATTTCAGATTCACTCCTTGGTATTAAATTACTGCTCTCCCTCAGAATGAGGAAAAATACTGTATGTAAATCAACTCCCTCTCCAGCAGCAGGGTGCCATCAAATAGCACAGGTCTCCATAGCAACGCTTATCCCAAATCAAATGGCGGAGCGTCTAGCCATGTCGCTTCTGCCGGGTGGTGTCTATCAAAAAACCACACAGTCATTACCTGTACCCCAGTCCCTTTGTTACACAAGCAATCACCGTCTATTCATTGACTGCAGAAAGCAGGGCGCCTGTTCTCTAACCCCCCCCCCCCCCCCCCTACCCCCTCGGAAATTGATTGAGCCTGGACTCGAAAAGAGAGCCTGTTCTCTACCCCCCCCCCCCCCCAACCCCCCTACCCCCTCGGAAATTGATTGAGCCTGGACTCGAAAAGAGAGAAAACCCAGTGTGATGCTTTCCTCGTGACAAGTTCAGGCCGCTTTCTCCCTCGTCATCGATTGCGGTGGGCTGCCTTCGGCCCCCCCCCCCAAAGCCAAACCCTCCGTCTCGCAATCGCCGCTGCAGAGAGTTGGCCTTTGTAACGACGCCCTCGTCAGGCGAAAGTCCCTCACTTACGGAGGACGAGGATGTTTATATTAAAAAGCTCTGTGCAGCACAAAAGTTCCAATAACCCGTGTGTGATCGAGGCTCAGTTTACAGTAGCACCCATTCCTCAGCGGCCCGATGGGAACGTTCATCCTCCGACTGCAGCCCTGCATGCAAATCAAAGTCGGATCAATCTGGGACCATCTGATGAACTAATTATGCAGTAATTGTCCTGGTCTAGACCGGCGATCCATTGTGTGGAAGTGGCTCTTTGTGTCTTTCCAGAGCTGATTGAGAATGATAATTGGTTTTTTTTGATTGGCAGAGGAGGCAGTTTTGATCTCTCTTTTCTTCTTTGCCCCCTGCACATGTACACGCACACACACACTCCTCCCGTGTATTCGTCCTCTGCTGAATGCAGGAGCCAAACTGTACTCCGCTATAGAAACCTTTAAACGGGTTACTGAGGGTTACGTGATGAGGCAGAGCTGCCGCGAGTTTGCAATTAGCACATTTACATAATTTTAATCGAGTGTTTTGGGGTTGACGGATTGTCACTGAAGCCAGGGTAGAGCTGCGACGACCAGAGAGATGCCTACACGTGCACTAATGCAACCCACACAGTAGCTCAGGGATGTTTCATGTCCTGATCGCTGTCTCTCTTCACTTCCCTCCATCTACAGGCGTCATCGCCATTACCCAGAATCCATGGGGTCGCATAACAGCAGCACCCAAAACCAGGTCAGCAAAAAAAACAAACAAAAAATCAAATGTCCAACCCCATCTGGGCTGCCCCCATAATGAGGTTGTGTTATTACAGTAAAGCCTTTTGCAACTTTTCAACCCTCTGACCTTTGACTTTTGAGGCTTGAAATCACCACCCCCACTTCAGCGCCATTAAACTATTTAGGTATGTAGCCTCACCACATTGTCTCCCCTGCTCTGCCCTCTCTTTCATTTTCCCTGTTAGCACTTTCCTCACCTTCCCCAGCCACCGCCTTGTTTGCTTTTGTTGCAAATGTAGCCCCATAATTGCCCGAATCAATGTTCGGCAGTCTCCCTCTCGCTGTGATCAGGGCGGGGGAAATTAGGTTAGGAGGCAGTTGCCATGGTTTCAAGGCAGCGGATGTCGAAAAAAAGCTCCCTGAGACTGGCGAGGTGTAATGAACTTAAATTAAAGCAAGTTTCATCTCGATGTAGATTTTAATTACCCCGCGATTGTCTCTGACGGGAGAGAGCTGGGGAGAGAAAGGAGAGGATAAGGGGGAGAGCACAAAGAGAAGGGTGAGAGAACAGGGTTTATGTGCCAGACCTCTAATTTGATCCATTAGTAGATGTGTGTGTGTGTGAGAGAGAGAGAGAGAGAGAGAGAGAGAGAGAGAGAGAGAGAGGATGTGCGATGTGCTGCTGCTGGGTGAATATAAAGTCTCATTCTCACCCATCAAAGGGGCAGGGTGCAGAGGGTGAGAGTGGAGTCTTGTTAAACTCCAGCTAACAGCTGAGAAAAATCGAATTAGTCTAATTAGACGTGTGCAACAGTCAACGATGGAGTGCTTTTGTTACTTCCTCTCTTAGCGAGAAGTGTGAAAATATGTTTTTTTCTAAAAAGGAAAATCACATGAAAATATGTGAAGACATGACAAATCCAGATCCCACTCCTCTGACTGTGATCACCTGTGGCTCCGTAGTTTCCCTCTCATCCCACTTTGTTGTGATTTTCCACGCAGGTGGTGCCCCGGTTCTTGCAGAAAACCTCCCTCGGCTGCTGGACGGGACGCGTTCAATCCGCCGCTGGCCTCGCAACGGCACCGGGTCTTTACATCAGATTATATCCTAGGCTCTTATTTTGAAGAGAATGAGGAAAATAAATCCTGCTGCAGCATCACAGATGACAAAACTTTCCCTTTCACTCTCTCCACATTCAGGCTTACGGTGGGTATCTGAGCTGTGCTGTGCACAGTGCACATTCACCATGTTGGTTTATGGGATTGAAGAACATCAAAGCCTCCGAACTTCCTCTTCCTCTTTCAATTCTGCACACTTCTCCTTCCAGCGTGCTCCTAAAGGGAAGTGGGCCACCGGCAGCGATGCACAAAGATCCTCCTGCAGCATCTGTGTGTGTCCACCTGACGAAATAACCGCTTTGAATAACTGCGATAATTCCGGACATCAATTTCGAGCAACTTCGGCAACGCTTGAGTGCCTTTAGCTATTCGATCGGAGCCTTTCAGCGGCGGCACACAAAAAGAAATGCAATTTTGCAGCATGAATATTATACCTGAGCTCTGAAATGGAATCCTCACGCTGAATGAATGTCATATTTTTGTGACTGCGAGTGCTATCTTCCCCCCGGCCTATTTGTCGCGCAAACAGAGAGCAGGGGTTTTTCTGAGTAATCCTTGCTACTGATTCCGGGGCCTGTAATTGTGAGCGGCACAGCAGGAAGCGAAGCAAGTCTCGGCTATTGACCGGCCTCTGTCTCACACTGAGCTAAAACACAGGGGTGGTGGCACTGCCGCTGAGAACATGTCAATTTTGCTCTTTAGAAAAAGGGGAACTGCTTGAAGACTGAAAGCAAATCAACACGACTATCGACCCAGACAACCCAACCCTGTAAATTGCACTCAGAGAGACTAACAAAACAACAAAAACCATTGCTGGGCTTTTATTGACGGCTGTACTTCCAGACAGGGACTGAAAAGACTCGGGGAAGAAAGGGTCTGATAGAGCGTTCAGACGCGTACAGTAAATTCTGATGAACAGCAGCCTCCAGCTCCTCGAGGACTCCGTCTTACACGAGTAAACATGAGGGTGTAATGTAGCATCCTCCAACAGGAAGAGAGATCATAGGTCCGATTATTACTGATACCACAAATGGAATGTTCCGATGGACAGGGTGTAGACAGCGGAGTTGTCAAACCCGTCCCCTCTCAGGAGAGACAGCATCTCCTGTTTTACCCAGGACAGATAAAATCACGGTTTCTTGGCGTTTCTCATGACGTCTCATTGTGCGCTGTTCACATGCTGAGGAGACATATCTATCATTGTGTCCTCTCCTCTCACACAACTGTGCACGGAGGGAGACACCTTGAGCAAACAGAAAAGCTTCTCTATGGAGCAAAGCCACGTGTGGTCATTTGAGAAATAGATTTGCCATGACTACACCAGAAAAAGGAAAGTCTCCTTTTTCTTTTGTCTTTATTTCCCCCAGCTCCCAGGGTTTTGAATAATGTTGTATAGCAACACAAACACCCCACTGCTGATGGAGTGCGACTGCGGCCAAGTGCTGGCAACAACAAACGGCGGATGAGTCAGCAGCCGGGGGGAACATAACCCGCATCATATACCTGTCAACTTCCGCAAACACAGACATAAACCTGGGATGAGTTTGTTCTCTCTTTAAATCTAGAGCCGCGTTTGGGATCATTTCTTTTTTCAGTTTAGAGGCTGTTAGACCTTTTATTGTTCCATTCCACTACTTTCGGATTAAGCACAATGGCGGCGGGGAATAATTGCGTGTCCCAATTATGAATCCATCTGCTACGGTGGCTTTCGGATTTGATGGATTCCCACGAGCAAACCGACACAACGCACACGGGATAAAGCACAGGGAAAGGTGTCGGAGGCCATTAATAACCATACAGGCAATTTCACGACACTCCTAATGACACAGAATAACAGACAATGACGATGAGGTAATTAGTATGTGAGGTGTGTGTGTGTGTGTGTGTGTGCGTGCACATGGGGATTAGAGCAGAGAGGGAGCCAGGCATATAAAATATTTACTTGTAAAGGAGCTAGTGACACCAGCTGTGAAATAAATGTCATGCTGAGTAAATTTTACAATATTTCCCTCTGAGGTACTATTTCATGGTAGTTTACTGTGCTTAATTTGTTTTCTGCCGTACTGTGTTTCCACAGGTAACAGCAGCTGATACTTCATTAAAGCAATTCTCCCAGGATTTAACACTGTGGAATTAAGGTATTATTTATTATCCCTTCTCTATTAGATTACTGTTTCTGTTTTTGGATTTTCCATTTCACCAAATAAGAGAGGATTTCACTTTCAAGTGAGTTGGTGATACACACACACACACACACACACACTCAATATTATAGAAATAACTAAAAGTTATATGAACAGGCAAATCACTTAATATGATTATAATAACACGTTGGAGCTTGGAAACAAAAACAAGTTACATATGTAAATATAATTCTGATCAAGATGTATGAAAGTTTGGAAACAGTTAAAAAGAGTGCGTCATGATAATAAAGAGTTCTTTGAGAGGCTGCGCATCATTGCGTGTAATTTCCTGGAGTACCTGTGTCGCACTGATTTCTTCCGGGTTGTTGTTGTGTGTGTCGGACACACTCGGCGTGACACTCGGTCACTCTCGTCTGATTTCCCCAGGAAGAAGGCTTCCTGTGTGCGGGGGGAGTCACCAGGGGCTAAACACCGGACGGGGGGTCGGACCGGACCAGCGACTTCTGCTCTGGGATTCACCCCGACACAGACACCTGTTGTTCGGGGTGGTTTCGGCGGACAGGTGTCCTCGCGGAGTCTCCGCTCGGTTTCCACCGGAACGTCGATTAATATCCTCTGTTTTTGAAAGAATTTTCATTGGCCTTTCAGCTGCCATGAAAGTCACCGTCACTTTCGGCGACACCGCGGTGGTGGTTCCGTGTAAACCTGGATGGACCGTGCGGGACCTGGTGGAACAAGCCACACGGAGGTACCGGAGGATCCTGGAACAGGTGAAAATACCCCCTTTCTTAAAAGATGCTAGAGTCTCTTAATGTAAGTCTGAACTTTGTCTCTACTGTACTTCATGTACATGAACACGTAGATGAAGTTTTGGTGGAGATACTTTTTTTTGGGGGGGGGGTCACGTGACGAGGCTATTTCACAAATGAGCTGCTAGCTTAAATGAGAGTAATTAAAGTTGTATTATAATAATGTTCATGCTGAAATGAATTATTTAGGATTAAATTTATCTTTAATCTTTTATCTTTTTTATCTTTAATTTTGTTTGGTCTTTGCCCTTCTTTAACACACTTTTGGTTTAAGAAAGATAAAGTCTGATAAACATCTAATAGAAATGCTATAAATGCTATGAGAGAGGATGCTATGTTGTTTCTGGACTCCACTGTGAGACCTGCATCCAGTGTCCGTCACCCACAATGCATTGCATCCCCTGACACATTGCGCACCTCCGTACATCTGGATGCATTGTTCCTGCAGCTGTGAGCCGAAAACCTACAAGTGGATGAGGCTTTCTGGACCGGACTGATA
This sequence comes from Pseudorhombus dupliciocellatus, assembly GCA_016785235.1. NCBI lineage: Eukaryota > Metazoa > Chordata > Actinopteri > Pleuronectiformes > Paralichthyidae > Pseudorhombus > Pseudorhombus dupliciocellatus. Next base: position 4,330,312 of record JAFBJW010000070.1, read on the forward strand.
ATATCTATGGTGCAATAAGAGTCCAAGGACCACTTGTGTTATTTGTCGTCTCCCTGTGACTTTGGCTGTTGTCCCACATGCACAAAGATATGAACCTCCCCCCAGCCTCCTGCCTGCTGATGTTGCAGCCCATCGAACATTAATCATTCTGTCGAAGTGACCTTTTATTAATCAGCGGCATTGTACGTGCATGCTGTCTCGGTGTGATAGTGTGCTAATGTATGTTTTGTCTCTGTGACCACCTTCACAAAGAGTCTCTGTTTAAGCCCCCTTGGTATCTTGACGGGCAGGTGGAAGTTTACTGTTTGATGCCCTCAATGTGGCTGCAGTTGAGGACATGCGCCGCGGAAGGCAGGCTTTGTCCTGAGAGTGATTGGGGATTAGGACCGGTGACAGGCCCGGGTCTTATCGGCTGGCTGGTGCCCGCTCAGCCTGCCCATGCCCCCCCCCCAGAGAGAGTGGGAGAGGCAGAGGGATGTGAGAAGCAGAGATGGAGGGACAGACACACAAACATGTCAGACGCCCAGATGCACCAGCAGCTAATCTTGCTCAGTGTCCCCTGAGCTGTCACTCCGCCCGGCCTCTCCCTTTTTCTTCTTCTCCTCACCAAGATGCTGCGGTCTTGATTGCTCCTCGCAGGTCGTGTTAATTAGGAGCCGCTTGCAAGCGAGACAGTGACTCAGCAGTCTGCTGCCCTCTCTTAATAGAGGCGCGTCATCACGAGGACAGTCCGGCTCTGTAAGTGCCAGAGAGGTCTAAATGGACCCGACCCAAAGCTGTGGCTGCTCCTGCCAGCAGAGTCCACTTATTGCCCACGTTAACCGCACATTTCTTCTCCAGCCGGCTTCAGCACTGACAGTCAGGATGGTGTCAGAATCCCGGGTTTAATCGCTCGATGAGCCGTTGTGCTTGTGTGTGAACGGGACGCTGCACTGTGTCTCTGGGAGTCGCAGTCACGCCACATAGGCCTCCCTAATTAGCAGTTTATTTAGTGTGATCTCAGCTGTGACTCTACATGTTCAGCTGCTTTCATCCTTTCTGTTGGAAAACAGAGTCTCTGACTGCGCAGGGGAAAACCACTTGTCTCCATGCATCCCTGCGGTGCAAGATTGTCCCATATTGTTTGCACACACTGTTGCAGCTCGCCTAATGTGAGGGAGCTTTGTTAAAGATTTATTCTAAGAATTAGAAAAGTCAATGAAACCTTGACTCATCTAAATTGAAACTAAATATTATAGAGGCTTGAATTATTGCCTATTTCTCTTACAATTAAACTTGTCCTTGCCTCATATCGAATCAGATCCGAATGTCTGTGTGTTCCACGTCTCTTGACACAGTTGCAGGAAAGAGACTTTTCAGTAGGACCTCTTGTCCTATATTAGTGTATATTAGTGTCGGCCTGTAGCCCGAGGGACCTACAATCCTCAGGGGCAAACAGGCAGGTGCTGTCGCTGCGTCTATGCAGGTTCTGTTCATATTACATCCCCCATGCTGCATGCAGACACCTGACAGCGTGCTGAACAAGCCGAGAGCGCTCCCCACCCCCCTGTCCCGCTCATGTCATCCAGAGCGGCTCAGTGGGAGCGTCAGAGCTCAGCAATGCGAAAGGTATTTTCTTAAGTTGTAGTGTAACTGTTCAAACCTGCTGTTTCTCTTCAGTCGGGCTCAGTGCAGCGTTGGAATGCAGGTCACATATATTTCTGTAAAAATTAGGATGTGCTTATTGCCATTTGCTGCATAGCGTAGAAGAAGAGTTGCATAGGATGTCATTCATGTAGATGTATCTGTGGACCCCAAAGGTCAAGTCTTCCCTGTCATCTTCCCTCTGGGTCAAATCTCCTTGCGGCTCTACTCCTCATCGACTCATCCATTAAATCCTTTTTTTTGACACGGCTTAATCCACACCACTGTGTAATTACACATTCTTCTGCGGATCAAAGTGTGAAATAGCACCCACCCACCCACCCACCACTGCCGGCACCATGCGAATTTAGCTTCACTAATCGCCGCCGCCGCTTCACCGTTCTTGAGTGGTGTCGTGTTTGCTCACCGGGGAGGGGGGGTAGCAGGAGCAGGAGTGATATGGCTTTACACGGCTGGGGTAAATGTACTCTTCTAACCGTCACACTAATTCCCAGCGCTATTGACTGGCTCCCAAAGTTCTTTTTGTTTTTTCCACTTTGTGGGAAGAGATCAAGGCACAAAGGGGAATTACCAAGGGGACTGAGAAGGAGGGACATCAGAGGAGTTCTCCGTCTTTCCCTCTGAAGTGTCCTTCATTCGCCCCTGTTCACCACGAGGTAAAAAGGGATGAAAATGTGTTTCCTGTGTCTTAAGCCCAGCCTGCAGAGGTCACGCCAATTAACACATAGGCATTGCTGTCCTCTAATCCACTGCTGGGAACGACAAACCACACTCACACTTTTTATTTTGTTAAGGAGTGCGTCTCAGTGCTGATGCCCTTCCCCGTTTGCTGTTGCTCTCTCTCTCTCTCACTCACACACACACACACACACTGTCAGTGAGAGGCAGAAGAACGTGGGCAGTTATTCAGGTTGAACCGGTTTAGTCAGGCAAGGTGTAAACTCTGCCCTGACATCTCGGTTACGTCTGCAGAGCTTCAGATTTTCTAGTGTCCGGATGTGCTCGCTGTTTGCATGTTGTCACGATCCAGTGGCGTTGTGTGACACCTGCAGTGTGTTTGTATGCGGATTACTCGCCGCTCTGTCTCTCAGAGCGCTGGTGTTCATATTATGGGCACTTGTGAAGAAAGGGAGGATCTGGCTTTATTCCTACGATTGAAATCCCAGACTCTCCCAACCATTTGTTTTCAGAGAATAGACTTGGCCCATTGTGAAAGGCAGGCATGCTCTTTTTTTACCCCCCCCGTAATTCACATTTGGATGCAACAGAGCAAGAAGGAGCCCATTCACAACGGGGCTCAGTGATACAGCAGGAGCTGCTTGCTGGGTCTCAGCCAAACTCATTCTAGCCTCAGAGGCTTTTAGCCTGTAGCTGTTAATTTATCTGCTAATGTAGTCTTGTGTTGCCATTGACAAATTGCTTATTGGTGTGGGCACTTCCTAATTTTTCCATTTTCTGCAGCACACATTGTTAGAAATGATAAGGCCCGTCAACAACGCACAAGAACAAGAAGAAAGAAGATTTAACCCACCCAGGAAGTTGGAATTATAGTGGTTTCCTTTTGTTTTCATAATTTACACTTATCGTCAGCTTCAGTTTAAGTACAATCGATTGTGTCTGCGCTGGTGCACAAAAGTGGGAAGATGCTATTGTGTGAATGCTTCTCATTTTATGTCACAGAACAAGGACTTTTCCACTGAAATCAGTGGAAAAGTCCTTGTTCTGTTTGTTGATGGCGGAGGCACCAGGCCGTGTGTTTCCTGCTCTGTGGGGTGTGTTAGCTTTGACCTCGGACTTCACGGTGACAGTGAAACCAGCCTGGAATGCGCCCACCACCACCACCTCCCCCCCCCCCGCCCACCAAGCCACAGAACTGGAAAAGCTCCCTGTCTTGCTCCACCTCACTCTCACACTCTGTAAACTATACATGTCATTGTGTACTGTATGTTGAAGGTCGAGGGATACCTGATACTGTACATACATGAAAACCCTCCAGGACTTCCTGCTTTCTTAAGTCTCTGCAACATCTGGATAATTTCCAATGAGTGAACTCCAGTATGACCAGTAAAAGATTCTAATTTGAGAGGTCCCTGGTAATTTAGGTTTGTTGATACCAGTAATCATACAAGCTGCTAACTGGTGTGTTTGTGTCCAGCATGGGGACAACGGTGTGAAAACCCACCACCTGGAGTACGCCGAGGGAGGGATCCTGGACATGGACGACCTGCTGCATGACCTGGTGGAAGACAGAGACAAGGTGAGGGAGGCACCGTTTCAGACAAATGTGCAGAGGGAAGTTCTCAGAATCAGCGATGATGAAACACACACACACACACAGTCAGAAAGTAGCCCCGCTCCATTTTATTCCCCTTGATAACTTCCCGTAATGCACTCCTAAGATATGCTAATGAGCTGACCGAAATCCATATTCATCAAACCCCGGCCAGGACGAATGATGAATTACCAACACTTAGTCAGCAAGAAGGCCAAATGGAATGAAAGTGGGATATTCAGCTGGCCCTGTTCAATGCTGCAACAGTCGGTGTTGAACAGTGGTGAGTGTGTGTACGTGTGTGTGAGCGCCTGCACAGCATCATATGATGCAACTTTGGCAAACTCCTCTCTGTGCGAAAGGGGGGCAGAGCTGAATAATAGATGGGTAAACTCAGTGGGAATCTTCAACGCAAGGGGGTTGAAAGAAAACCTGTTGTTGCAAATATCAGAGAACAGAGGCCTCATCTTCCCCGGATGATGTGTTCATAATCATACAATCTGCAGCTCACTTGTGCACAAGATGGCAAGTCGCAGACGTTAATGACTCATTTCCCGACCTAGACCGATTTTCCCTCCACGTCCTCGAAGTGACGACGAGGCGTTCCCGATCAAAATCCCTGGTTTTTCCTTGGTGGAACCTGCACCGAGCTGGAACCGGCCCCATTTACCTTTGTGTCTTTCCCCTCCCCGCTTTCTTCCTGCTCCTCATTGTACCCTTTTGTTTTTGCGCCTGATGAAAAGATAGTGGATGGAACGGAAAAACTCGATCCTCATCATGTGCCAATCATCTGATTTATCTGCTGGCTTCCAAACGCTGCTGGCTCTCACAGATTAATGAGCTGCGCCCGGCGTTCTTGATTAGTCCGACTTCCTTTTGTTTGCCGTACGTTTTTATTTCCACGCCGCTGCAGAGCGATTCTATCTTTAGCCCTTTTCTTTTTTGCACTGTTATTGTGGCGGATGCTGTTTCGCCATCAATCATACAGGAGTGGTCCCATTGTGAGGGCCCTCCACCGCACAGTGTGGGTCCCGTGTTAGCCACGGATGCTAATGAGAGATAATGGTTAGCTATTTGTATGCCCAGTGGTTAGGGTAGCCGCGAGTCCAGACCTCTTTATCTGGGCCAGCCCCCTTACTATTATTCAATGTTCACACACACACACACACACACACACACACACACAGACACACAACTCCCCCGCTGTGCCAGGCATGTTCGCGTCAGTGTGCAGAGAAGTAACGCCACTGGTGGTTGATGAGGGTTGAGATGGAGAGGCGGCTGTGATTTGATTACAGTTCTGCCCCCTGCATTTACGACACGTGCACACACACATGCACACTGATGCACGCGCACTCTCAATCATTATCCCCCCCACCCCATCTCGAGACGGCGGCCATCAGCCTTCTCATGAATAATAATATCAGATCTGATGAAAGCGCGGGAGGTCATGGGGTGTGGCCTCAGGTGGGACCATGGATACACAGCACGCACAGCGGCTGGAGTCATTGACCTGTCAGGTACCTTGCTCCTTTTGGATGGATAGAAGTGGGCGGACGCCAGAGCTTTTCAGTCCTTGCCTCTTTTGTCCTGCTTTTTTGAACTGCTTTTCTCCTCTTTCTCCTCCATCCTGTCTCTCCCTTCAGGCCCGGTTTATTATTTCTGCTATTTTGCCTCAGTCTGCCCCGAGGTCAAGGCCACACTGACCTTGAACTTGTAATCTTTAACAGGTCAAAGGTCACAGCTTCTCAAATCTAGTCTGGTGACAGTTAATGTTGTTGTTTACTCGCAATATTATGAAGTGTCTGGATTCAGTGTATTAGACGTTTAATATAATTAAGAAGTTTCCTCTCTTTTCCTCTCTTCTCCCCTCCTCCCTCCTCTCCTCTCCATTCTCCCTCTCCCTCAGGAGCCTGTACAACTGTAGTGCTTTACCTCTACACATTTGCCCATTAGCTGCCACCAGAACTGTCATTCTCCGGGCTCAGCCGCAGCCGTTGCTCCCAGGAGCTGTCTGCCTCTAACAGAGGACTTTTTGTTTTTGCCACAGAGCTGGAACCACATGTGCTCTAGATGCTGCTTGGATTAGAAGTGGAATGAATCCTCTCCTGGACCCGTGCATGCTGAAATTTACATGTCCAACATGTGCGAGTATCCCCTCTTGTCACGCCAATCCCCTCCGGAATGAGAATTAAACTCAGGGAGCAGAACGTCTTCTCCTAAGTGGACTGTCACTCTTCATTCCATGTGCCTGAACACACAGACACATTACCCTACATGGACCTTGTTTTTGCCAGAGAGGGGGGCATAAAAAACTCATCCAGTGCAGCCAATGAGAAATCTAATTTCATGGGAAATTTAATGGAGAAAAAAAACTGGAATGATTTCCTCCATCTCTCTTTAATTAGCCCTGTTTTAATCACAGCGCCTACAAGGCAATGATGAACCTCCTGTCCCTGGCTGCCGGACTGCAAATGGTCTCAGCTGAACTCGCTCCCAAAATGTCAGCTGCTTGATTCGGAAGGCCATCTCCCACCATGCATCTCTTCTGCCCACGTGTCACGGTGGAGGATGGGAGGCGAGAAGAATTATATTTAAAGTTTGGTTTTGTGGTTGTGAACTTTTTCAGAGTAATGGCACATTTTTGAATAATAATCTCATATATTACAGAAAGCTATACAAAGCTAACAGGCTTCTGTGGATGAGATTATTCAAGTTTGAACACAAAATCTATAAATAATTAATATTAAACACAGGGCAACCATGAAATACTGGAGTTCTGCACATTAAATCTCATATTGCGCCTGTGAATTCGCTCTGAGGAGAACTCTCTTTTAAGTTGTGTCGCCGTAATTCGCCTGAAGTCATTTACTAGATGTCAGACGTCGACCCCTTCTGACAGGCAACAATGGCGCCTTCCTTTAAAAACCGTGGCTAACCCCGCTGGAGAATACGTCTCATGAATGGGCTGTGATTGCGAGGAGCCGACATGCTGATTAGCCTTTGGCGCCTCATGGCACCTCAGCCCCGTCACCTTCGTTCCCTTCACTTGCTGTTGGCGGCTTTGATTGGCGTCTGAATTGTCGCATAGCTACGCCAACGGCTCTGAATCGTCGGTGATGAACAGGAGCACAAGGCTTAAGTGCGATGATGAGAAAATGTCACATGCATGCCATCCTAATTGTAGTCTATACCCTGTTCACGTTCTAATCAGGATCCATACATCCATAACTGTGCACGCGTTCAGCTCTAGTTCACCTGGAGACTGCTATTATTCGTATTTCTCTCTTTCTTTTGTCTGCTTTAGTTATTTTTTTCTTCAGCCAGACATCGTCTTCAGAATAGTGTTGACTGATGCTTCCAGTCTGAAAATGACATAACCAAGTGTATGTTAGGGCGTGCCCATGCAGCGTGTGTATTTACAGTCCCTTAATTAGATCCTTCATGGTCTCGTAAACCAAATGTCAAGAGTGATTACGTCAGACATTTTCCTCTGACATGTGTTTATGCTATGAAATGGCTCATTGCAATATCGCCCAAGCAGTGCAGTGAAAAGTACATGTATTATCGCATATGCAAAGTGATTTAAAATATTTGTATTTGTATTGTGCTTGTTTTAAATCTGACATTTATTTATTTCCTGTGTGCACTGAGATGTATGTTCTGTATGTTCTACAAAGAATGGTAACTTTAGCCGATTTGTTGCAGAGTGGTTGCATTCAGGATTCGGTCACTTGAGCTGATTTGATTATATCTCATCAGCCTCGACCTTGATTCGACTCCCTCCTTCCACCCCAACAGCTCTTCATCTGATTATATTCAATTAACAATACCCCCCCCCCCCCCACCACACACACCATACCCACACCACACACACCATACCCTGTTTGATTGTGATTACGATGAGAGCTTAAAGGTTTAAGGAGAGATATTTCTTGCTGTGCCTGGGCATTTCATCGACTCATACGCATTGTTGAGTTTTCTCATAAAGTTGCACTTTTGCAATTTTAATTCCTTCACATGATCCATCGCTCTACGACTCCGACTTTGAATGATGGCACTCCTCCAAAGTGATTTGTCAGCTCACTGAAGCAAAAGTCTGGGATTCGGTTTCGGATAAGGCCCGTGTCTGTTCTCTCTGCATAGGTGTGTGTGTGGGAGATTTACGGAGGCGAGGTCAGGTCATCCCACCCTCAGATCTTGTCCGTTGGTGCCTCTCCTTCTGTTAATCACAAGTAGGCCGTGTTGCCCTCTGTGTCGCCATCACAATGCCCATTAGCTCCTAATGGAGCGAGACGGTCTGGCTGTAACCTAACCTGCCTGCGCCCGCTGTGGTCTGGCAACGGGAACCTGGCAGGGCGGCCGTTCTCGGGCTCTTCTGCGGACTCGCTTTTCCTAATGACACGTGCGCGTAATCGGTGTGGATGGAGATGAGACATGGGGGATGCGAAGGAGTCTTTGTCATGGCCCGCATTTCAAATGACATGTGTAATCCAGTGCAGCAGCTGCGGGACTTGAAACGTAAATTCCTGTACGAATAGAAACAGAGTGTCGAACCCTAGCCCTGCCTCTCCAACATGGTCGCGTATCGTGTTTTGTTATCTGCCTGCAGTAAGTCCGGGTGTTGGATTGGTGGAATGGAAAGCTGATATCGGGAGATCTCGAAATAAAAAGTTGCACGCGGTGACATTGACTGTGAAGCAGCCGCAGCCTGTTTTGTGTTTGCTGTCAGTATTAGCCTTATCATTTAACTGGGATTTTGGCACAGCAGCCTGCAGACGAGCTAATCACATCCAGCTAATGATCTATTATAGATCAACTTGTTTACAGCAAATGTACTCTCTGACCTATGCAGCCTCCTGCCATCTGTTTCCCTCCATGACATTGCCCTGGACTAGTTCATATGTATGTGTGTGTGTTTGCGGGGAGTGTTTTCCCCCTGCTTGCCGAGTCCCAGCTCACTCCAACTGCTAATAACTCAAATCAGCAGAAAGTCACAGTCGCGGACGTGTGTGTGTGCTCCCCTGTGCACGCTCTGCGGCGTGCGGTTCTGCAGCAACAAGAGGATAAATGCTTGTAATACCGAGTCCCGGCTCATTTAGGTTAAATATTTAATGATTTCTGGTGCACAGCTGAAGCCACATCTGAGTTCATTGTGTTGCGTACAAAAACACGCGCTATTATAGCCATTTTTTCAGCCTCTCGCCCTCATCACCTCGCTGATTGGCCTAATGAATGGTGCTCTGTGGACGGTAATGTGTGTGAATAGGCCACTCAAATTATTAGCCTGCCTATATTTAACATGAAAGGGACATATGGATCGCACAAGTGCTTGTTTTGGGGGGTTGAAATGATTCTGCTTTCTACTCTTAGATACTAAGGTGCATTATTTTATATCTTGTGAAGAGTGGCTCATTTTTTTCCAGAACTACTTAAATACCTGCTTTGCATCGATTGTTAATTAGAAGCTGATCCCCAGTCAGTTAATGAGCTCAGCGTCCTCTATTAAATGGCTCCAGTGCAGTCAGAGTGCAGCTCCTCACACCCTCACCCTATTTCCAGTTTAAAGGTACTGTAAGCTCTACTACTGAGCTCTGGCCCCGTGACATTTATACACACGACGTGTGTCAGGACGCGTTTTGTCTTCGTGGGTCTCGCGCACTCAAACACAGCCAGGACTTCTCTGATGGCTCTCAGAAAAAAAATATGTTGATTGGTGGGAGAGGAAAAAAGGTGAGTTCTTTTTTTTTCCCCACCCTGCCAAACACCTCCCGCCCGTGAGCGATGCTGCATCTCCATGGCAACAGCAAGTTGTGAACATCCGACTGTGGTAAAAACTGACAGGCTCAGGCCTAAAGACGCAATCCGAGCTGAGGGGAATCTGGAGGAAAAAAAACAATGAATGATGAATAAATGAATAGAACAGATTTCCCTTTAAAAACATTCCAAGAGGAAGGAAAAGGGCAGAGAGAAAGAGGTGATGCTAAGTATAAAAGTGGAGTATTTAGAGAGAGGGCAGGTGGGAGGGGGGAGGGCCAGAGAGCCACAGGTGAGGGGGTCAGAGTTAATCACTCCTTCCATTTCTCTGTCGGACCCCAGGAGGGGGGAGGGAGCAGCTGGCCCTCTGATAGCCATGGGGAAAAGAAGGCTGATTATTAGACTTTTGCTAAACGTGTCTGATTTTCTTTTCCCTCCTGTGTTTGTATGTGTCTGCACACTCCTGAGAAGGAGGTTATGACTTCCTGTGCGCCAGGGGAGTGTGTGTGTGTGTGTGTCCACGGATACAGAACTGGACCAGTGTAACCGCTGCTGATGTGTATGCACTGTGGTAATGATGAATGAGCCGGGCTTGATATTTGTCTCACTCCGCCTGAGAAATACGAGTCACCACAGCCCTGCCTGTCACCCTCATCCCTCCTTTCCAGGTGCCTCTCGGGCTCCGGTTGATTTATGAAGAGTTTACCCTCACCCTTTATGAATGTGCATAAATAATAATGTGGCGTGTCACCGAGCGTAGCCGGCACCGCAGTGCCTCAGCTGGTGTGTGTTTTCTCTCTCCGGGTGCATATGTGCTCCATCATGTGACAGCTGTGTGTGTGTGTGTGTGTGTGTGTGTGTGTGTGTGTGTGTGTGTGTGTGTGTGTGTGTGTGTGTGTGTGTGTGTGTGTGTGTGTGTGTGTGTGTGTGGAGGATTGCACTGCGTACATTGTGTGTACATTGTGTGTGTGTCTGTGGACGGACGCAGAGAGGGAGTGATAACTCAACACACAAAGAACATTTTTAACTTTCTGCCTGGGAGAGAACTTGTCAATAACATAGATATGCATAGATGACTTCTTCTTCTGTCTCCATGAATGCACCATTCCTCAGGTTCACTTGTTTTTTAAATCCTGAAAGATCTGGGTCATCGTTTGCTAAATTCGAACGTAAATGCTCCGACCGAGGTATTTGCTTTGGTGTGATCAGTCTGTCAGGAGCATCAAAGACACGTTATGTTCAATGTGGAGGTACGAGCCGCTGTTTGGAACGTCTGGCATCCCTTCAAACAGATTTAGAGGTTCGAGTTGTGATGACTGTGTGTGTGTGTGTGTGTGTGTGTGTGATTCATTATTTTTAAGGTGTCCCTCACCAATGATAGACATTTTGGTTTGTGCATCTGCTTGAGACGGTGTGTGTCCCTCCTTTGCTTCTTTTTTTGTTGCTTCTCAAATCTTACACACTGCCTGTGTGTGTGTGTGTGTGTGTGTGTATTAGCATGCTAGGCCTAATGCCAGCAGGGTGTGTGTGTGTGTGTTCCTGAGAGGTAATCCCCCACATCTGGTAGTGTGCTGTATAGATTCAGGCTGAAATAGAAGTAGGATTAGCCCTGCTCTCGCCGGTAATACAACCAATCTTCTACTTGTTTAAATAAGCGGGGCCACACATTCCTGCGATGGCCCTGTTGGTGCCCTGAAAGTGTGTGTGTATGTCTCTGTGTTTGCGCACTGCACACGCTCTTGAACATGGACTAGTTTGTGTTACATGCTTGAGTGCGTGTAAGTCTCGTGTTGAAGGGGGTGTTGTCATGGAAACCTTTTTTTGTGTACACCCGCAAGGAGTAGGTGCTTTATTCCAAAATCATCTTTAACCAACAGCTGGATTTCTACTCTGACATCTGCCTCATAGACCAGAATGAAGAGCTTTTATGAATTAAACATCGATAATAGACGTTTCTCAACCTGCAGCTACAACCTCAACATTGCCAAGTGTCACTAATTACAATTACCTGCTTGCCTGTTAAAAACGGCAAATAACTGTCGATGCCTCGTTTCCAAATTGATTGTCATTTCTCGCACGATGCCACGGATTTAAAGCTAATCTCTGCTCTGACAGGGTGCCACTCTTTTACTTCACCTCCCTGTACCTGCGAACTGTCAATATTCATCGCCCTTCACAGCCGTGGAGGAGCTCGTTCTCCATGCGCGGCGCCTCGCCCGCGTCTTCGACGAGTCGCGTCTAATTCACACGTGGAGTTGTTGGTACATATCTGTCGACTTCTCCACAGTCTTCACACCTCAGCCGCCTGCGATTTCAGAGAATGAAAAAGAAAAAAAAAAAAAACACCAGAGACACACGAATGCACCTTCCTCATGGAGTGCGTGTTTTATTTTTTTGTGCACAGTTCCATCATTTGGCCGTAAACAGCATTTTGAATCCTTTCAGCCGTGGCATCACGATCGTGTGCATGCCAAGCGAGATTGTCAGGTAGCGGCGGCTTTTCATTTTCTACCATCGTGTCTATGTGCGACGAGGAGGAGGCTCATTCTCTGATTCACATTTTAGCATTTGAAAAAAACAGGTGTCTAAAATAGTTCCTTTAAACGTGCACTTTAGTGAAGCAAGTCTGGGTGTGTGAGTCACAAGCTCACTGTGTGTGTGTGTGTGTGTGTGTGTGTGTGTGTGTGCGCGCACTGTAAATATGTTTGTGTGTGTGAGAGAGAGATGATTGGGTTACCATGCTACTGTCAGGACGCCGTGTGCTCCCTCTGAATTATGCATCTGTTGTTCAAAGAACGAATGAAGAATAGCATGAGAGGGAGAAAACGGAGGAGAGCGGGGCAGTCATAAGATAAATGACAACAACACAAAAGCAGAGCATCTCAATAGACTGGTACCCCACACACACACACACACACACACGCACACACACAGCAGGGTTAGACAGCGATGAGAGGGGAGAAGAAAAATGGGTTGATCAGTACCAGCAGATGAAATAGGGAAGTGTGTGTGTGCATGTGTGCGTGCGTGCGTGTGAGATACTCATTTATGCTTGAGTAGTACCAGCAGCTGCAGTAGTTTTGGACTGAAGCAAGGGGGCACTGTTTCTCCTTTAACTGTGACAAGTGTGCACGCTCGAGATTGTGTTTTCTGAACGGTGTGTTTTTTAAGTAATGCCTTCTATACAGTGTGTGGACTCTCCATATGAGTGTGTGTGCGTGTGTGTGTGTTTGTGTCTGTCCTCTCCCTCGTGTGTTCTGTACAGGACGTGCTGCAATTCTGGCAATTAATTCCCAGCGAGTGCATCAATTATTAAAAAACACTCAAGCGCTCCATCTGTGAGTCGCAACATGTAAACACAATATACTGTTTACAGCAGCCGGGATCATTTCATGTCCTTGCCATTAAAAATTCAAACAGATGCGATGCATTTAAACTCTGCGTCCGATTGGCCGTGGGCTCGTGTGGACGCTGCAAAAGCAATCATACTAATGAGTGGGTTTATGGATCACGGCATCTCGAAGTTTTAAAAGGGAAAGGTCAGGCTGAGATACAGCAGACTCCAATACGCACGGTCAAGGTCAACTGAACCACTTGGAGGACATTGTCTTCACAGGACAGAGGTGTTATTAATATATTCGTCATCTTTTTGTCCTCGTCTCTGAAACTGAGAAAGAGAATGATCCCATTATTGCAACATTTGAGAACTTGACGCTTTAGGCAGCATGTAGACGATTAGCGCCGACACGATTACACAGCGTTTATCTCTGCCTCTGCTCCACGCCTGGTGTTATATATTGTTTTCGTGTATGTCATGATAATCACTTTGGCTCCGGAACAAACACGCACACATTCACTCAGAGTCCTGCCAGCTAGTCTGGTCACGTTGGATTCACGCGATCGTTACATGACAATACAAAAGGTTCAGCCATTTGTATTTGACACAGGTATCGGTGTGTGTGAGTGAGTGTGTGTGTGTGTGTTTGTGTGTGTGTTATGGAAATGAGACAAAGGGGTGACATTATTCAGCAGGCGCTGACATGCAGGCTCCTCGGGTTCATATCAATATCCCCCGATTGGACGCAGCATGAAGAATAAGGCAAATGTGTTTCCTGCAATACTAATGGCGGTCAGGAGGGACTGAGACAAAAACCTGCACACAAGGAACCAGTCAAGGTTGTGTTTTTCATCCAGGGCACGGGGTTCTGGTGCTGGATTTGAAGGACTGAATTTTAAAAGTACTTTTTTTAAAATGAAAAAGTCCAACAATGTTTAAACCCTGAGAAATCCGTCTGTTATAACAAGTTGTCTTTCTGTTCCTCACCTCAGTCTGACCCTCGTTGGCAGCTGGTGGATCCCTGTTGGTCTGCGTAACCCTAGGCCCTTTTAACAACGGTGTTTTGCTTTATTTGCCTGAGCTTTGACTTTTAACACTGCGGACAAAATGCGGTGGCCCTTGCTGAGATAATTGTTATGGCAAACTCATCATCATCATCACAGAAAACGGTGCCTCGGAATGTCGATTTCCTCCTACAAGTCGTTCCATAATCAAGCGATTTTGTCGATACTTTGCATTTGAATGAGTGATGATGAGCAGCAATGGGGCGGCCTTCATCAGCATCAACCCCCCCACCTGTGTCAGCCATTAAAATAAAACAAAAAAAAAAAAAGCAAATCATCATAATCACTGCCCTCCAACACGTTAGGGGAATTGGCTCTCGGCTCGCCGGCGCATCCGCACAACGTTCCGAGACTTCTGCTTTGATTGATGCCGTCAGCGAGTTAGGAAAAAGAGAGATGGGGGGAGGGAGGGAGATAAGGAGGGAAAGAGGAAAGCAGATAAAGGAGAGAGAAAGAGCTTGCGATGCATCCATCAAGCGGCACAATCAGATTGTTTTCCTGGTGTTCACTCTTTTCTTTTCGCTCTCTTCTCTGCATCAGCCAGCCCCACAATTGCTCTTCTTTTCTTCACTTGTTTGCTCTAATCTTCACATGCGCACACACACGCACACACAAACACAGAGTGGAGGCATCTCCTTAGCATTGGCCAGGTATCACATGGATATTGAATCACGGGAGGTTGAGATGAGAGGCGGCGTCACTGCATGATGGATGATACACATCTTGCCGCCTCCTCTGTGCTTATTGTTTACACACTTCCACACTCACACACTCGACTTCCACACTCTTTTGTTGTTAATTGACGTGCTCCACTCGTTTGTTGTTTCCCTTCCTATCCCCCGTTCCATTCCGGTTATTGCTTTTCATTAAGTGGTCATTTCCTTTGCCGTCGCCTTCTAATGAGAGCGTCACGCCACCACGCTCCCATTTATCACGCCACGCACCCTCGACAGCGCGGCCCTCGCACTCACACACACATTCACCTTCGCTCTATCTGCCATCATGTCCCTGTCTCAATTAGGATTGTTTGTCGTTCCCTCGCCCTGCGTCCCCGGTTGATTTGGCCGCCCCCCTCTCCTCCCGCCCGCCTCATCGCGGCAGCCGTGTCATTGTGTTTGGCAGCTTCTCATTCTCATGTCAGATCCCATTTGACCGGTAATACCATACATTCGCACCTCGACGCGCCACGCCGCTTGTAAACTGCTCTGGAAGGAAGTTGCTGAAGTCCCAGCCGCACCATGAGAAGGGGCTTGGCTATGAAACCAGTTCTGTTTGCTCAAACACACACATCTGTACACTTGGCCGAAAGAAGCAACCTCTGCTGCGATCTCGGCACAGAGGAATCGCCGCAGAACCTGGCAGAATTCATCCAGCTCGCCCGTGTGCCAGAAATCCCATTGTTTCTGCCCTCACACTCACCTTGAGGCAATCTTCAGATCACCTGCATGATCATTTAGGACTCTGTGTGTGTCTGTCTCTTCCAGCTGGTCGCCATGTTCGACAGAGTCCAGCACGGGAGGACGGACAGTCCCAGGGAGACTTTGTCCAACTACTCCAGCGCGGCCCCCAGCCCTGAGCCAGCCCAGTACCACCCCCACCTCATGTACCAGGAGCCAAACAGCGGAGAGATCGAGGTCAACGAGGCTGTCCTCAAAGCAAGTGAGTCCCAAGGAAACAGCATTTATAGCTGAAATGATTATAATTAAATATCCGCCTGTGTGAAAATATGTACAAGTTCCAGTTTTAATTGATAGAGAAAAATCTGCAACACCCTCAATCAACACGTTCACAATTTTCCGTGAGTGTTAGAAACACAGAGTGGAAGCGCATTAGGTATGTGAGCATGTGTGAAGGTGTGGAACAGCTGCAACCTGAGAAGCGATTGTTACCTGCGTGTCTCATCCTCACTTCAAGTTGTTCACTAAAAGTTCAACCCGCTTCAAAGGTGATTGGCTCCTTGTTTTGTGTCTTTATTCTTCCTGAGAATGATGTGATGGAGAATGAAACCAGAGCGATATCTGCAGATCTCGCACAGCGAATGGGAAACTGAGTGGTTGCTAATTTGAGAAAAAGGCCACCAGAAACATGAGAGGAAATCAGATTTTTTTTTTTTTAAAGATGCATGACTGTCACTGTCATCCCGCTGCGCTGCCTCCTCCTCCCTCTGCTCTGTTCTCCTCGTGTCTACAACCTTTTATTTATTTTTGTCCATGGTGCCATTCTCATTCTCTCTTAAGGGTGCTTAAAATCCATTGTCAAGCACATTTGGATTAAAATTCAATACAGGGTGTAAATATGCTTCAGATTTTCTTATTCTGGCCACATTACAAGAAATAGTTTAATTCAGTCACTGACAGGTTGACAGACCCTGTGCGCGTGGAGACTTTGATGAAAAATGCATTTTTAAACTGAGTTATGTTTTTCTGCATTAAAGAGGCAGAATGAACAAGTTAGTGGGTCACGGTGCATCTCCAGAGGGAAGCATCATCACCAGGCGAGACAGTCGGAAGTGCAAGGGAGCGTCTGGGGAAATCTCTGCTCTGTCTGGGCCGCAGCTTTTTCCTGTTCAAGAGACTTCTGACTGTAAATGATCCGGAGAATGATTTTTTTCAATTCTAGAGCATTGATTGTTTATTTATTTATTTATTTAAAATAAGATGATAAAGGACAAAATAAAAATAAACACGGGTCTGTCTAATGAGCTCACCAGTTTGCTTGCTCCATCTGTTGGCTGCAGAGACACAGTGTGACACTGCCATGTGCACACACACACACACCTGCCCTTTGCCATCCCTCTCCATCTTACCACTTTTGCCCCATTGTCCATCCCCACTCCAGTCAGCCATTTCTCCCCTACTCTACTATTCAGCCTCCACCACCTGCCATCCACAGACTCACAATCCGGCCCCCGAGACCCTCACCCATCACCCCCTCCCTCCAGATACCTACTCTGTCCCCAGCCTCCCATCATGCCCTGCTCCCCTAGTCTCTGCATGGCTTCCACCTCTAACTAGATTAGCACTGCAGCCTGTCAGCATGCCCAGGGTCCAGCAGAGCGTGAATGGACTAATTCCACCCCTCCCTCCTCAACCCTCTCACACACATACACCCGTCCCACCCCGTTTTTAACCCAGTGGGACCTCTTCCTACCCCCCCCTCCTCCTGGAAAACCCCAGCTCTCTAGCCCCGTTGAACCCTGACTAACTCAGTTATGATGTGACCCTGTGACGCCCCTCATACAGAGGCAGGCTAATGCAATAAGGTCGCTCCTTTGAGCTTCACACATGCACATGCACACACACACACACACACACACACACACACACACACACAGGCGCAATACGACAAAAGACCTGCAGCACTTAAGTTAAACAACCTGAACTCACACAAAGCCCATCCACTTCTCTGGAACAGATGCTGGGAATTGGACCGTAGCTCTCATAAAACACATGCACTTGTGTTCATGGGTAAAGATAACCTGTTCAACGTTCTTACTGTTCTTATAATGTGCTTTGAGGAAGTGTTGGATAACGGGAGTCTGCATCCTGTCAGACATTAACCTATGCATGAGCAAATCACGCAAACTGGGGTAACTGGTGAAACAAGGTTACCGCAAACCACGTGGGCGCTTTAATCACACTATTGCTTTAATCTGATTGCTCCCAATAATCTGGTGAGGGTGGGCAAGTGGTCCTGTCGAGCAGCAGCAGACAGCGAGGGCGAGGAGTAATTCAGTAATCAGTCAGCCATCCAAGTGTTTGTGTGTCAGGTTTGGGCCGCTTGTTTGAACAGGGTGATTGGACTTCACATTGCCCCGGTGGGATGATTACACCCACATTGATCTGCTGACACACACACACACACACTTCGAGGAAGAGAGTCCTTATCGCATCATCCCATGAGCAGCCTGAGCCTGAGCTGCTCTATCGATTGCCAGAGAAACAAGACCACCCTGGCCCATGGCACGAAAAACACACACAAATCCACACAAAAGCAACTTAAATAATAAAAGTACATACAGAACACACAGCATACGTGCATGCTTGCACATGCAAACTCAGAGGCAAACAAAGGCACACGCACACACACACACACACACAGATGCGCAGTCAGCCAGAAACATGATGCGCCCCTTGTTTTTTCCATCCTGCCCAGTCAGTGAACAAGCGGCAAGGCAACAGCCAAACTTTTACAGAAGTGAAAACAAGAGGAAACTCCTAAAATAAACCGCCGTGCACTCAGAGTTGCATAAGCAGCCTAGTTAGACAGAAGCCACAGCACCAGCACAAGAGGCCCCTTCAGATCTCAAGGGAAGAACACAGGCTGGGTGTGTGTTTCAGAGTGTTGTCTTTGTCGGGGTCTGAAGTGGTCACTGAGATGAGTGTGGTGGGTGGGGTCTTCTCCACCCTTTTGGCGGAAGACAGCATGTCCTGGTCTTAAAATTAACAAACGTAATTAAATTGCCCAGAGAAGCCCCCTTTTCCTGCAGCCCACTGGCATTTCCTAGCTTGTTTACGAGCGCCCAAGCGGTGGCTGACCTGTGAGACTTCCAACTGTCGCACTCATCAATATCCCTAACCCTCGGTGACACCGCTCAACCCTGCACGGGTCAGAGGTCAAAGCCAGGGACCCTCAGCTTCCTTCACAAGGCCGGAATGGCTCAGAGGTCTGAGCGATGGGAGGATGGATGGAGGAGGATTTGACTCCGATGAATAAATGGAGGATTTATTGCGCTGGCGGCCGGGTAATGGACCCTGACTGTGACCATGGAGCGGCCTCGGTCACTTTGCAAAAAAGTTGCTTCATTGACATCGTGGTGAAGGATGAGCGTGTTTGTCAAACCTTGAGGGGGGATGTCGCTTTATTCTGGAAACGAGTCACTGCTCACGGTTCATCATGAATCCTAAATTGTGTATCGACACAACATCTGTGTTGAATCAAAGCTCATTTTCATGATTGCGTTTTTGCAAATCACCCTTTTTTTCTGTCCGACATTTCAACATTTTTTTCATTGGACCATGTTGTGTTGATTCCCTAAAAAAAGACACAATACAGACACAGAGACTGACACTTGTGTGTGCCTGAAAGGAATGACCATTTGTCATAAGTCTACAATCACACACACACAGCGTGACCCCTGCCAGCTCCCTCGCTCCACTCGCTCTCCTCCTCTGCTCTCTCCATTCCGACCACGTTAGACCAGGACCCCGTCGCTGACCCTCCAAAGAGAGATTGATTACAGGAAAGAGAAATTTTTGTTTGTCTTCCCTTTTACTATGTCTGAAGGGTTTCTCCCTCTCTTTCTCTTTCTCTGTCACCCTCTCTATGATTTCTCTTTCTCTTCTCTGTTTGGCTAACACTCTCAGCCCCCCCCCCCTCCCCTTCCCTTTATTTTCTACTCTGTCGAGTTGAATTTGAAAACAGCCCTGCTATGGGTTTTTGCTTCCACAAATACCAGGCTTCTCCCTGCGGGGTGGATATTAAAAGGAAGAAAGTGGCACAAAGGTCCAAATTAGATTCTTTTGAGTCGGTTTAATTTTGGATCCAGACCTGCCCATGTTACCTCTCCCTCTGCAACCTGTGTGTGTGTGTGTGTGTGTGTGTACGCGTGTGTGAATTTCAGGGAACAGCTGGTCATATGAAAAATGTGTACCCTGTGGGCGGGTGTGGGGTTTGGGCGTTTTGATGTTGGGGTGGGTGGTGGTCCTCCCTGTGGGTGAGTCATTTTAAAATTCAGTGGGTTTACAGTGTCTTGAGGCTAAATTTATCTTGTCTCCCAGTATTTAGGGTTTTCTGAAAAATGTTGAATAAGGAACCAGTTATTCCATCCTCCTCCTCCTCCTCCTCCTTTAGATTTTCTTTCTAAATTATGTTCAGGTGGAAACATCTTGCAATTTCCTCTCCTTCGGTGCTCTGGTGTGAGTTGCTTGCAGAGCAATGCAGGGAGCCTCAGGGTTCCGTCTGACCCTCTGAGCTCACCCCCTGATGCTCATTTCAACAAGATGACCGACTGTGAAAAGATCCAAAAAGCTGTCCGTTCCTTTCAGGGCTCTAATGATTCTGTAACCGAGGTCGATGCCGGGATACAAATGTCCCCGCTCCATCCATCCACCCATCCTCCCGTCATCTTACTATTTTCCACCTGCTCTCTCCTCTCTCACTCCAGACACTCCCCTGATGGTGAGGAGCAGCAGCGACTCGGCTCTGGCTCCGTCTCACGAGAGGGCGGACATGCGTGCGCCTGTGGATGAGTGGAACAGATCTCCGGAGCAGGTGAGCAAAGAGGAAAGATGCCAGCGATGCACATGTTAAAGACATTTATTTTATTTTATGCTTTTTGAGAAAAAAAATAAAACAGCAAAGACAGCTCAAACTACATTTTGTCAGCGAGACAATGAACGTGTCAATTAAATGTGACTTTGCAGTTTCCTGTTAAGTCAGTGGCGTGCGCTCCGACCATGAAGAGATAAAACCACGCAGTATTGTCCTTGCAGTCCAGCTTGGTGCCTCGGGCTGCACTCTGAAAGGCTCGTCTTTTCAAGAGGACTGCCGCCTTTTCTTGCGCGCAAGCGTTTGTGGGAGTGAACTCGTCCTCTTGTTTACCCCCTGCCATGTCCTACAAAGTGGTGACGAAGCAGAATCCAGATGTTAACATATTTCCTGTCCAAATAAAGGCCTCGTACCCTTCAAACAGAACAGCCCCGGACAGAGCGAGTGGCTTCATTATAGATGATTTGAAATGTCTTCAGGACAAAAGCTACATCCCTCAGCTGCTCAGAAGCCCTGCCTGGTCCTCTGCAGCCATATTTTTAATCCTGACAGTTGCTGCAGCAGGAGTCCTGACGGGTCTGGTTGGGTTCAGACAGACATTCCGAGTCATATTCGGTGTTTGTTATCTCTCAGGCTCAGGTAGAAAATTCCATTAAACCTCACTTTTGAAACCCATGAATGATGTTTGAGGATTTATACACTCATCAACAGGATGATATCAGACAAAAGTCAACAGACACAGTGACCCCGAACTGTTGCCCTTTCAAAATAAAGCATGATCAGAGCTTGTGAGACATTGTCGTTTCTGCATCAGTTCAGTGAGATTATATTAATTAAGAGTGCAGGGATGCAGAACAAAGGATCTGTGTGTGTGTGTGAGTTTGTGAACAGGCGTGTTTGTGCGTTTCAATGTTGAAGAGGCCGTCCCAGCTCACAGCCGTATCCAGTCCAAGGCCTGATGGACTTCCAGGGATCAATACACTATCACTTCATCCTCACTTATCCACTGTACCTCTCCTCTGCAGACCTCGACCCACTCCACGCAAACGCACACTTAAACACTTTGAAGTAACGCGTACACACACACTCCAGCCCCTCTTTGTCTTGGAGGAGGTATTGAAAGCTAGATAAAGTCTAATCAAGGCTGATAGAGTGATAAATATGCGGTCGGCCCCTCAGATTGATTTTTACCGGCTGCGATGTTGAAGGCCAAGGTTGGCCCGCTTCTCTCCGGCTTTGATTCCCAAGCAGTCGACCCGCACCACACTCTTAGTCGTCTTTATCAGATGAGTTAATGGAATTGGCAAAAGGCTGAGCGCTGCTAAAAAGACGCGGCATTTAATTGATTTGTACTTCCCACCGCGATCAAAGCTAATAAACGAGATGCTTAATGACGCCCGTTAACAGCAGCAACGGGCGAGTTTTCACCGCCATAGGTTTTTTCCCTTTTTTTTCTGCAACTTTTCTGCTCCGGCTTTTTGGCCGGCCATCAACATCTGGTGGGGCAGTGATGCAACACATGTTAACGCTGCAGGAAGCGGGAGCTTACTGTTATGTTACTGTTGTGTGTGTGTGTGTGTGTCTGGAGGATTGCACTGCGTACATTGTGTGTACATTGTGTACATTGTGTTTTCTCAGTCAGGTGATGTGAGGGATATGACTGGGGTCACTGGGTAGCAGTGGCTGGCAGGCTGGAGCTGTGATCCACACACACATGCACACTGTTCCTCAAGCGCCTGACATGTAGCAGATGACTACAGCACTCAGGAGGTGCACAAAGGAAACACACAGCTCATTACTCATCCACCTGACAACAACCGCACACCTCATCTCTCATGTGCCTGCACACCCACCCTGTCGCTCACACTCATACATCACAAATGGCGCCTGAAGTGCAAACCAAGAGCAGAGCAGACAACCTGTTAGTTGTGCTCAGACAGGTTTCTCGTATTATTCGAGCGTTCTGAAAACTCTGCCACGCGCCGGTCTCTCAGCGGAGGACATCGATTACGTCGATCCTAAACAAACCAGGATGATTCAGATGGAAACTGTCAAAAATGTTTGTTCATGTTTGATGTGTATTAACATACACATAAGTTAAAAACTACGAACGCAAAGTGTGGAGAGGAGCTGAAGTACACGCCCCAGTAAGTACTGCGTATAATTGAAGTGTCAGTTGAAGAGGATGATGGGTAAAGATATTTTCATGGTACTTGACAGCACGAGAGCCAGAATAATACGTGGGATCGAGTACCTCAAGAACTTGGGCTAAATGAAGTAGTTAAAGACATGTATACAGCATTAGGAGGGACTTGTGGGGACTGGGAGGGCACAAGTCTGATTGGCTGAGGCA
The DNA here is from genome assembly GCA_016785235.1 of Pseudorhombus dupliciocellatus. Lineage (NCBI taxonomy): Eukaryota > Metazoa > Chordata > Actinopteri > Pleuronectiformes > Paralichthyidae > Pseudorhombus > Pseudorhombus dupliciocellatus. The sequence goes on from JAFBJW010000070.1 coordinate 4,353,009, forward strand.
CAGCAGGGCTTCCTAAGAGGAGAGCTGCTGTTTTTATGTCAGGGATTAGATCCACACCAGGCATTATGCCTTGATCCCTTTTAATGTAGTGTAGTGTTTGTGCATGTATGCATCCGCAGATGCAGTATTGGACATAATACAGGTACTGCACTTGCCCTGAAGTAGGCATTCAGGGTTTTTTTAATGTTGTACTTGTTGTACATTTCAGTTTCAATGTTGCAGTTCCTGCAAAAAACACGATGCGCAGTGTGTTTTTGATGCGTGTTGACATGTGTTCCTGCCAAGCTCACATTCCCAAAGGCTGCGTCAGTACTTCGTCCTGTGACGAAGTGTGTGTGCACTGCAGGAGGAGAAGAGTGTCTTGCATGTGTGTGTGCGCGTGCGCGTTGCTTAATGGCGTTGCGGGAAGATGCACAGCAACAATGGAGCCTCCAGCTCATGCTTTTGCCCCCGCACACACACATGCGCTCCATTGTGGGGTAATCTCCCACAGCCCAGATAAGTGGGTCACTATTTGTGCAGGCAGCCCATGTGTGTGTTCATAAACACACATCTTATTCATGTTTGCAGCTCCTCACAGTCAATCCATGGAGGTAATATTTGCTGGAAATGTATGCGTGCTCCAAAGCATATATTTGACAGAGGGTCCACTGGGGAGTTGGGTGTGGTGGGGGTGGTGGGGGGTTGCTAAGAAGCGGGCTGGTGGGCGGGGAGCGCTTTAGCCATTAGTACTGGTGACACAATGAAAGTGACAAGGCAGAAGGACCTAATTGTACCCTTCTTGTTTTTAGCGATTTAGGGCAATTTCTTTTGGCTGCCCCTCCAGCTCGCCTGAGCATCTCGCCAACACTTTGACGCTGTCGCTCCTTGTCTTCGGCTTTTTCCTCTCTTCCTTGTTTGTTTGCCCCCGGGTTGTTGATTTTTTTTTTTTTTTTTTTTTTTTTTTGTGTGTGTGTGTGTGTGTGTGTGTGCCGACTTAAAAATAGAGCCTTGCCTGACACAGGGCAGGGGGATGGAGGGAAGGGGGAGGGAGACATACATAGATTGAAAAATACATAGACGGAGAGGAAGAAGGGACTGCGGCGCGTGGTCCGAGGCAAAGCATCCGGCGGCCGTTCTCGGTGCGGAAGGTGATTGATGGTGTCGTTACTTGGTTTCGCTAATAGGCAACGGGCCTCCTCCCGTTAACTGACAGGCTGCGGTGCATTCAGTGTGCGCGTGTGAATGTGGGAAAGTATCAGTTCGCCACACGCTTGATGACTCATGTCGCCTGCTTTGTTTTAACAGGAAATCAACCATGTACTGAAAGGAGCGTTAAACCGACTGCGCACCGAAGACCCGCCTGCCAAGATGAGCAAGGTTAACTTCAGGTAAGAGGGACTGTGCAGGTGTGTGTGTGTGTGTGTGTGTGTGTGTGTGTGTGTGTGTGTGTGTGTGTGTGTGTGTGTGTGTGTGTGTGTGTGTGTGTGTGTGTGTGTGTGTGTCCTTGTTGCGATGTGAGTGCAGCAGCAGGCACAGTGTGGTGCAGTGATGGAGACTAGAGTTAACACTCCAGTCTTTATATTATAGCCTGACACTGTTACTGGATTAAACCATCTCTATGTGTGTGTGTGTGGTGGGTTAGATACTGTCTCTTTGTATGGCGGATTGCACGGGAATACAAAATACTATCCGTATAGACACAGAGACCTAAGCAGAATGCGTTCCACCGATAATAAGATGATGAAATTAATTAAACAATGGATTTTCTCGATAAGCTTTAAGTGCGAGCAGAAATGATAGAGAAAATGATCATTTGTTTTCTCCTCAGTCCACTGATACATGGCTACGACCATACTGAAGAGAGTTTTGTCATTTCTGGAACCAGTCAGCACAAAATTAAACCTGACCACCGCTTTGTGCATCAGGAGCTTCAGACAGAATCAATTCTGTGAAAGCTGGGCTCACTTGTTGTGTGTGTGTGTGTGTGTGTGTGTGTGTGTGTGGAAGCACAGGTGACTAAGGCGTGCGCAGTCATCTCACCATGGCACCTCCTCTGCGCCGCCTCTGTTTTTGGACGTGTCACCCGCACACCTCTGGGATGACGGGGGTTTTATCTTCATTTCTCCCTGCTGTCAGTCATGCTGTAGCCATGGAAACAGCTAACCCGTCCGTCACAACCCTTCACCCGCCTCCTCCGGCGAGCCCGTGACAAGAGTACAGATAATTCCTTAACGCCCTCTGATTTCCTGCCCATCAAACGCCCCAAACTTGTGCCTTTTAAAACCAGCCCAGCGCTGCTCGGGAGCCGTCTTGGCTGGAGTGACAGATGGCGATTCTTCAAAGTTTACGCCACAGCAGTGTCTTGACAGAACCGTAGTACAATAGCACGCATGGCTCTCCACCGTAGTTCACCATGGTAACAGATGGCCCGGCAGTTGAGAAAGCCGCGACAAGCAAGCGGGGACACGTTTCCTGCGAGTCCCGGCCTCGACTTTGTTAGGCACTCAGCCACCACCGCCACTGATAGAGAGGAAGTCGACCCAAAGTGGGAGCTCCATCTGTCTCGGGTCCTCGTTTACTCTTTGCTCCCAGCGGAATGACTGTTTGTTTGTGTTTGTATCAGTGGGATGCTGAAACGGGTGAGCTGAGCTATTCTGCATATTAGCGTGCTGCGCTAACAAGCCGCTGCTGCCTGTGATGAGCTTGTTTGTGTTGCCATTTGCTTTTTTTCTGTGAATGTAAATGGGCTAAGGCTGAGTGTGTGGTTGTGTGCTTGCATGTGTCACACACTGTGGAATAGACATAGTGTGTGTGTGTGTGTGTGTGTGTGTGTATGTGTGTGTCTATTCTGTCCTGACTTGATTGGAAAAGTCAATTCAAAGAGAGAGAGTGTGTGTGTGTGTGTGAGAGAGAGAGACCCTGGCAGAGGTTAACAAGAGCAGGGTGACAGTGACAGAGCAGTATGGTGTAATGATCCCAGCCGGTTCTTGGACTTGTGTGTGAAGTCAACACACACACACACACACACACACACACACACACACACACACACACATTGAACTTCACTGTTTTTGTTTTACTTCTCCACACACACACACGTCTCATCGCTTATTTATTTGCAGCTTTATAAAAGCCACGGATGAAAAAGGAAAATACAGCTGTTCTGTTCTAGGCCTCGATTCCCTTCTCCACTGCACAGCAATATTTGGTTGAGACATTCTTGTCCTTGTTGCTCTGCCGTTAAAAGCCACAGTTCAGGCCTCGGCAGAGATTATTAGAGGAGCTCATTCTATTTCATCTCTAGCTGTCTGTCGCCTTTATCTCTGGTTCTCTCTTCTTTTGTCAACTGGCTAGATTGGGTGGTCGAGACGCAGGTAGATCAAGGGTAAAGTAGCCACCTGTGGCCCAGTGTCTCTCTCTCGCTCTCTCTCTCTCTCTCTCTCACACACACACAGATGAAACTGCTCTGAAAGCTCATTTGGATGCCTCTCCATGCAGCCTGCAGTCAAATGCCTGATGTTTTCGAAGTGCTTGTACATAGAAACTCTGTGTGTGTTTTTATGACTTTAACATGCCCCCTCATTTCCAATGTCTTTACATTTTGTCCGCAGGGCGTTTATTTCTCAGTGGCTGAGCTTCTCTCTGTTTGTGTTGACAGCACCCTGACAAGGAAGGTGGAGATTGCAGGTGACCAGGGGCCCCTGGGTATTCACGTGGTCCCCTACTGCTCCTCTCTCAGTGGACGGTAATCACACACGCTCACAAGTGCCTCTCACCACTTGCAATCAGTCGGACATTCATAAGGAAACGTGGCCAATGTTGACTAGAATGGCACCGTCAAGTGTTGTCATGTAATCATGTGTGTGAATTCATATTCTCTCTGCACTGTGTGTGTGTCACAAGGACCCTGGGCCTTCTCATTAAAGGCATAGAGGAAAAAAGCCGCTCCAAGAGAGACAACATCTTCCAAGACGAGGAGTGCATCGTCCACATCAACGACACGCCACTCGAGGACAAGACCTTCGCACAGTAAGAGGGGACGAGCTGGATGTTTTCTATGTTCATGTTAAAAGACAGTGAATGTAAACATCTATCTTCTCTGCATTATTTATGCTGTAAAAGAAACGAATCAAGAATCTTTGCACATAGGCAAACATAAACACTAATACTCGCATATCTGTGAAAGGCTCGGGTTGGCAGATAAGCAGATAAAGTGGTTTAAACGGTTTAAAAAGGATTATATCGAATCGATGTCGTCACATTCTAGTTTTCCTGAAGTGATTCGCCGCCCATCTGTCCGCTGTGTTGATACGGAAACACAGCCCTCGACATTTCGTTATGTGACAGTGATGCGATTGTCAACGAAAGCCTCATAAGCAGGAAAATAACATCTCCGCTCTTTGTTTACGTGTCTCCCACTCATCCTGCGTCGCAGCGAGATCCCTCGCCTGTCACTCAAACTCGTTTCTTCTTCCTCATCCACCTCCGCTGCCACATCCACCCTCTCTGTCTTTTAATTTCTCCATCACATCCTCCTTATAGGTCCATTTACTGCATCCCACTGTGTTAGCCATGTTGTGTTAATGTTGTGCTGCTGGTACACTTCTGCTGTAAAGTCCTCCTCCATCTGACGGGGACTGCTGCGTCCCAGACCAGCTGTAAGAGAGGGTCCATGTCCAAATTGAAGCTGAGCCCCATTAACTACGCAAAGGCCTCCGCCACTCTGCTCATTCTGTCTGTTCTCCTTCTGTGTTCTGCTTCACGTTCTCCAGCTCTGTTCTGTTTTTATAGTTTTGTCGTGTTCTGAGAATTAATTTGTGCTGCCTCTGTCAGTCAGATGTCCTCCTCTGAGTTTGTCCATGACCAGAAAACACAAGTGTTGCTATTTCCTTCCTCTAGCTCGCAGGAGGTGTTCCGCCAGGCTATGAAGGCATCCACCGTCCGTCTGGAGGTCGTCCCTGTGCCCAACAAGCTGCGCTATGAGAAGAGCCTCATCGGCCACCTCTTCACCGCCGACACCAAAGACCTTGCATTGAAAGCAAAGAGTCCCATGTTGGCCCGCGGCGGAACAGACGCCCAACCGGAGCTGAAAGCACAATCCAAACTGAATAGCAACGTGGAAGCCAGGCGAGCGGACACGCGCGCCAAGACCCCAGAGCCACCCGCAGCTCCAGCAGACGAGCTCCAGTCCAGTAACGGCTCCTCTCCGACGCCTTCAGCCAGGACGGCTAGCTCCTCCCCGGCATCCCGGAGTCCCGTCCCGCCCGGTCTGGCAAACCTAACCAGCAAGAAGGGTGGCAAGCGGATAAAGATTGACCTGATGAAAGGTAAATATGGTGCCGCCCCCACCGCCACAATTGATTTGTGTAATTAGCTCCGGATCAGCAAACACAAATGTTGACCGCAGTGAAAATACCTTCTTCTTTCTTCATAATCTTGTGGGATAACTGGTTGTTTGGCTTTTAGCCCTGAGCCCAGGCTGAATCCATCCCTCTTCTCCATCCCCAGCCTTATCTCTGATCCCCCTGAGACACATCAGTGCCGGGATGCTCGTGTGTCAATAACACAGGGACAGGTTCTTGTGACTGTGAATAGGTTCTGTGCCGGTAACCTGTGGTATTAAGGGGCCCTGAAAGGGTGGCAGTAATTGGGGCGACACACGCATCTCCACACACCGGGGCCAGGTGAGAAAGGAAGTAGATCCCCTGATGAAAGCGAAAAAGAAATTGGGCTCCACACTCTCCAGCTCAAAGCTCCATTCACAGCTTTTTTTACCCCCTCTCCTTCTCCCTCCATCCTCCTTTTGTTTGATTCCCCCCCCTCCTCCCTCTATCCTTTCACCTGATGCAAGATCAGAGCAGAGGATATTATGAGGTTTCTAGCACCCTCTCCCTTGGCAACAGGCCCTTTTTCTCTCTCCGTGATTGACAGGCGGCGGGGTTTAGGTGCGCTAATGTAGGGCAGGCAGAGGCTTAGCTCCAGACCAGATAGCATCGCTCGCCGCCTTTAGTATGCCACGCCGGCTTTGCTCTCTCTACACACACAGACACACACGCAGCGTGGCACATTTCACTCATGGCTTGGGGCTTGTGAAGCCGTGAAAAAGGGACAGGGTGGAGGCTCTGGGGTCTTAGGGTTCTGTGTGTGTGGTCCCAAAACATGCACACTTACACACACTTTTAAATGTATACATAGATAAATGTAGGACCACACACACAAAGAAAAATCTTTGTGGAAATCACATCACCTCCCCAGGGAGGGAGGCTTGAGAAGGGAATAATATCTTCTATCCCATTCTCTCTCTCTCTCTCTCTTACTGCCACCCCTCCGCCCTCCTACCATCTTCTCCCTCTACCTCCCTTCATCAGCCACCGTTCGACCTGCTCACACGTGAAATTAAAGGCAGAGTCTGTCTAATCCGTCCCTCTCCCGGCTGCTCCGAGGCTGAGCCAGGCAACTAACCTCCCCAGAGGAAAACAGGCACTTAAACAGTAGTTAATGTGGAGGACGGAGACGAAACCGCAGACTGGTTTCAGTTGGACGGGAGCACAGGAGAAATGGAAAAACTCTGGGGCGAGCGGAAAGGGAGACGGAGGAGAAAATGACAGAACAGGGAGACGAGGGGGGAAATTCAATTAAAAAGAAATGAAAAAGTCATAAATTTCATAATGAAGCCGTGTCTGCAGGGGAGATCGATGTCTCCAGTGCACACCGTGACGCAGGCTGCTTCTCTCCCTCCAGGCGCTGAGGGTCTGGGCTTCACTGTGGTAACCCGGGACTCCTCGGTCCATGGGCCAGGCCCGATCCTGGTGAAGAACATCCTGTCGAGGGGTGCGGCAGTGAAAGACGGACGCCTGCAGCCCGGGGACCGCATCCTGGAGGTAAGACATGAACCTGCAGCTGATGATGTCCCACAAAGTAGCAAAGTCACATGTTCTTCCACCCAGATAATACACGGGGGCAAAAGTTCTGCGGAACTCATTCCTGTCGCAGATAGGATGAAAAGTTTCATTTGTGGTATGACGGGAAATTATATATATATATTTCTTCTGAAACAAGTCGATGTCTGATCCTCTGCTAGTTTAGATGTTAGCAGAGCACCGCCAGTGGATTATACACCTGCCTTTAATCTATCCGTGTGTGTGTGTGTTCTTTCCTCTTCTTGTGTCTGTGTGTGTAGGTGAATGGAGTCGACATGACAGGCCGTAGCCAGGAGGAACTTGTCGCCATGCTGCGCAGCACCAAGCAGGGAGAGAACGTGTGCGTGTTGGTGGCGCGGCAGGAGGACATCTTCCTGCCACGGGAGCTGGTAGGAGAGCGCAAACGCACACAAACGCAGCCGCCGTGTCCTCGCCCTCCTGCTCTTCCTCTTCTCCCGCTTGTTCTTTGCTCTGTCAGTCTTCTCGTTTCTCCTCCGTGGTGGTCTTTGATCTGTTTCTTTCTCCTCCTCTTCACGTCTTCCTCTCCCACTCCTCTTATTTTTCCTGCACATGTTGTCACATTTGTTGCCCTTTTCCCCCATACACACGATTGCACCCAGAGCACGCTCTGGCCTTCCTGTCCCGCTCTGGTCTGTTGACACAGCGATGCCAGAGGAAGTCGTGCACGCAAGCCACAGCGGGAAGCACGTCCACGCACACCGACGCGGGTATCAAGTGACCGTTTACCTGCAGCGACAGATGGGGTCAGAGGTTACTGTCGGGGCGGTGAATGTGACACGGTTGGGCTGCGCCTCAGAGATTTCATCAGTAAACACACAGACACTGGTGGCCACTTAGTCTCCAGCTCGCTCTAACTGATGTTCTCACCCGAATGCTTGTTCTCTCCCCTCTGTGGGTATTCGGATTATTCCCCTTTCCTTTACTTCAAAGAGCAGCGAGGAAGGCGCTCAGGGCTTTGTAGTGACTGATGCATATTCACACCTAGAGTTCACGCAAGCACACACACAAACTCCTAAACGCAAGTCCTTGATTTAAAGAAAAAAAACAAATTTTAACACACTATGCCGTGCACACACACATCACACGAACTTTAAACAGCCGAGTTACTGCTTCCGAAAATAGTTTGCCCTCATTAATGGCCCGGCAGTCTTGGCATAACAAGTGCACTTTGAAGAGCCTCTACAGTCTTCATCTAACACTTTCTTGTGTTTGTGCATTAGATGGAGACTTCAAGAGAGGGAGGGAGGGAGGGGTACTGGAAGAGGGGAATGAAAGAAAGAAAGAGAGAGAGAGAGAGAGAGAGAGAGAGAGAGAGAGAGAGAGAGCTTTCATTCCTGTCTCTATCGTGGCTGTTGAAGTTGTTGGTGCCCCGTGAGAGCTCTGGCCCTTATCAGCACAGTCCTCTACCTCAAAGACAGTTTGATGTCCCCCTAAGCACATTCACACCCGTTTCAGGTACACGCAGACAACTCAGGCATTTGCGTGAGCTTCTGCGTCACTGCCTCTGCTTGTGGAGACAGTCAAAAAAACAAAGGACTATGTATTTCCTAACCCCCCCCCCAAAAAAAAAATAAATAAACGCCCTAATTGGTCCACTCTTTTCCAAGTAGGGAAACTGTCGCGAGGTGAGGCTCGGTCACATAAAAAGACAGAACGCAATGGAGACGCATTAAGTGGACGTGGCCATCTGCCTCCCCTGTCACCGGAAAATGTGTTTGTCTGCGCGCCTGTCTAATTCAGTGAGAGTCTTCCTCTGTGTTTCCACAGAACTCTGGTCATATTTGTAAAAATTACTATCAGATGCAAATTACTGGTTCATTATTACAGTTTTACATCTGGTGGCTGCTCAGATTAATTGGCTGAATACAGTTTTTGAGTTTCCCCTGATTAACCTCAGCAGAGCTGCGGCAAATAATGAAACTACGACGTCGGCTTATTGCACATATCAGGGTTTCATTTTTAATTTGGTTTGACTGTGGGAACACTTTGTCCATTTGAAGACATATTCATGATCAGGTGAGATGTTTGGGATCACATTTTTATGATGTTAAGGTATTTTACCTGTTCAAATTTGATTCCTAGGGTTCGATGTTTTGCCAAAGAACACTTCAGCAGAGCCCACATTTGCTGACTCTGCAGTTAAAAGCCTAAATTTGCTTTATTCACTGCCAAACTCCAGCGTTGTTCAAAAGGAACATCTGACCGATAGGTTTCAGTAGAGAAGGTATTGCTGGCCCACAATCGTTCTTGTGAAAGTGCTCTCACACAAAATTATAATAAAACCTCCAAATTAGCTTCATTATGAGGAAACAAAAAGAAGCCTAGTCTCCTGTACTCGCTCTCTGTCTCTCTGTCTCTCTCTCTCTCTCTAAGTAATTAAAAAGTGAGAACTTTCTAATCACACTTTCCTTCCTGTCAGCATTTGTGCATCTCCATCGCTCTGATTATTTCATGGGACCCTCGTTCTGTTTCAGGGTGGGGGATTAGAGAGTTTTTTTTCCTGTGTGTGTGTGTTATGAGCAAATGTGTGTCCGCAGCAGAATTATATGCAAGGACAGGATGGAGAGGTCATTCTGCACATGGTTGACCCGCAGCCCACGATGCTTCACAGGAAAAGGGGTCGCCAGACAGAAAGCGACTTTTCCGTGTCGCTGTCGTCCTTGTTTCTTTTACTCGTCACCTTGCTCTCTGCAGCTTTCCCTCTCTCTCTCTCTTCAAAGTGGAGTTTGCTTTTGTTTTTCTCTCATTCGCTCAGCCCCGGAATTATCCCTCAATCAGCCATTTCACTTTCCTTCTTCCTTCATTGTGAGGTAAAGGTGTAAAGCGAGCGAAGAGGCAGACATTAAGGCGATTAATTGGCAGCTCCATCGGCGGCGGCAAGCATGGCGAGATCTCATCTTAATTGAATGTCGCTCTCACCGCTAATCTTGCCGCTTTGAAACCCCCATTTAGAAATCCTCAGCAACAAAAGGCTCTGTGTGTAATCGCTGTGTATCACCCCCCCCTCTCGCCACCCACCCGGGGGTAAGAAAAAGCTCCCTTTTGTCTCCTCATTTTGGTGCTGAAGAGGGTGGTCTCCTCCCGGCTAAAAGCTTGTTAAAGAACCATTGCTGAGGGCTAATGTTGGATGGCGGAGGGGTGGGGGGGGGGGTCACCGATCGGAGCCAAAGGGTCTCAGCCACCCTGGGGACGCAGTCTGCCCCCAAGGAGAGGGCATTAGAGGGGATATTAGAGTGTGTGTGAGAGTGCGTGGACCACCACTGAGACTCAGCTGCTTGTGTAAATAGATTCAGATCGGCAGTGAGACACGATAATAAACACGCTCTGAAACTTTAAGGACATTCCAATATCTGTGTTTCTCTCCCAGATTCTTCGGAGTCCGGCATGCTCCGATCACTGCCGCCTTGTGTTGTTTCTGCTGCTTTAAATCTGAAGCGAGAGCAGTGACTAAAACACAGCAGCTTGGTGCAGATGACCTCCCAGGTTTTTTCGCTCATCTACCTTTTTGACTGCGTTGAGAGCCCTGACTCCTCTTGGCTTCGAGGCTTCAGCGGGCTGTTGTTTTAATTGAGCACCGTGACGAGTAGTGCTGATGGTAGGGAGACAGACCTTCTGGAGGACATGTTTCCCTCCCACGTCTTCCTTCCTCCTCGTGCAGGGGAAATGCGAACACGGATTCCTGATTTAGTGGAGCGTGATGTAAGGCTGCCGCAATCCTCGTTTGGGCGCTCTCATCTTTAAAGCCGTGACACGACGTATGACTGGAATAATGTATGTACACATTCCGGCAGCGTTCCATTTTTAATTTGATATATTTGAGTGGTTATTGAGTAACTGAACTGAAACACTTGATGTGTGTACGCGCACACACACACACCCTCTTAACCTCCATCTGCAAAGAAGGAAAACGCTCAGGAGTGAAGTGGTGTCGAGGCGCCTCCCCTCCGCGGGCCCTCCTTCTCGGGTGACTTAACCCAGCTCTCCATTTTGCCATCCTCTCATGACAGACATCTTCTTTCTCTCCCTCCACCGTCTCCGGCGTCACACTCGTCTTAGCGGCGGGCGAGACGCACCTGTGGAAGTGGAGGTGGAGCAGGAGGAAGGAGGAGGAATGGAGGAAGAAGGAGAGAGTCAGATGGAGAGATTAGGTTGAAATGTAAAGAGGAGGTAGGAATGAGAGTCGCTGGCATACCTCAGGGACGGGTTATTACTTTTAAATGCTCTTCTGCGCCTCCATTCTCTCCCCTCTTCCTCCTCTTCCTCCCCCACCGTGCTCCAGGAAGAAGTATGAAAGGTTATTATGTTTCCTTTAGAAATGGCTCGCTCTCGCCTTTTCATCTCCAAATGGAATAACCTCTCCACAGTCGCTTTCTTCGTCTCCTCGCTACACCTTCATCTGTCTTTCCAGTACACAACACCTGCTCCTCTCATCCTCCTTCTCTTTTCTTTTCCCTACCTTTCTTATCCCCCCCTCCCCCAGCAGCCGTCCTCCATCTCTTTAATCCGTCTCCCGCTCATTCCTTTTTGTGTGTGTAATCACTGTGATTTAGGAGCACGCATTATCAGTCAGTGCATTAGATATGGTGCGCCGGCCTCAATCACACACGGCAATTACTATGTAAAACAGGCATTAAAGGGGGGGAAAGAAGTGTTTGTTAAACCCTGTATCCTTCCTTCCTTCATCGTCTCTTCCAGAAAGGCGAGGAAGCCAGCAGCGTGGTGCTGGAGGACGGCCGGGAGCAGCTGACGTACGAAATCCCCCTCAATGAGTCGGGCTCGGCAGGGCTGGGGGTGAGCCTGAAGGGCAACAAGTCCAGGGAGACCGGCGAAGACCTGGGCATCTTCATCAAGTCCATCATCCACGGAGGGGCCGCGTACAAGGTAGAGGACCCATCCATTGCACACGCGAGGTCACATGAGTGATTCAGTCTACAACAGGGAAAAACAGACTCTGCTCGGAAAATGAAAAGCAGATTAAAGCGGCGTGTCAGATCTTGATGTCCCTTTATTTTTATATGAAAGTTCCTACACAGTCTCTAAATGCCTCATTAGGTTGCTGCCGTCACGGAAGCCATTTAAAGATCCTTACATCAAACACGAGAAGCGCGTTGGAGAGCCAGCTCCATGTGTGACCTCATCTCAAGGGGTTCTACAAAATACACTTTTATCCAGATTGTTGTCTTCTCCATTTTTTTCCATCGCATTGCATCGTATTGGCCACACTCTTTTCTGATGTTTCATCTCTCGCCTCTTCCATCTCATTTCCTGTCTTTCTTCGGGGGCCACAGCTGCTCGACTCTTGACCACCGCCGACCTGTGGACGGCCTTACGCCAGCACCGCAGCCGTCTTATCTGTATCACTCAGTGCTCACTTTAACTTGTAAGTGCATCAGGAAGGGGGAAGAAGAAAAAAAAAAAAGCAAGAAAACATCCAGTTTCAGCACTTTGGAGATTCCTCCACTTGGCCTCAATATGTGGCCCTCCTCGCGTGTTGCCGCTCCTCCCACCCCCTTCACCGCCGCTCCCAGATCTCCATGGCGCGATGAGGAGGCTCAGGGACGAGTGTGCCGTTGCAGATAAAACGGCCGGTCTGGGAACGGGCCAGACAGCCCGCTCCCCGCAGTGCTTTCTGAAGTCGCTTCTCAGACAGCTGCCGGTGTGGATAGCGCGCCGACAGAACGGCCCAGTAAGATCGGCGGGCAGAAAAACATTTTTTTTTTTCTGGGACAAGATGTCACATAAGAGGAAGGAGAGAGAGAGAGAGACGTGAAGGAGGGAGGGAGGAAGCCTGTTGAAAGACGACAGCATGTGAATGAGTTAGAGGAGGGATGTGGTCGGAGAGGGAAGAAATGAAGTGATGCCGAACAATAGAGAGATGGAAGGAGGCGGAATGAGAGAAGAAAGAGAAAACGAAAGTGGACACATGAGGGAATGCCTGTCTGTCTGTCTTTGTGTGTGTGTGTGTGTGTGTGTTGATCCTTCTCATGCTAATGAAAAGCAGCTTAAAGGGCCTGATGAGACTTTGCAGAACCAGGCCGGGTCAGAGGAGGGAACCCAGGTGTCCCCTGAGTCTGACTGACACACACACACACACACACACACACAGAGACACACAAACAGCAGGCAGAAAAAGGGAGGAGATAAGGAAGAGTCACAGAGAGATTTAACCTATTTCCATTAAAGAGTTTTTGCTGCCGTCAGGGCCCCAGGCCTCAGTTTTATATATTTTTCATTAAAAATAAGGATCTGTAAGTTTATCCCTGTCGTCTGATCGAGAGAATGAATGAAAATGACAAGTATCGTGCTGCTGGTGCCGCCTCCATGGGGGATGGAGACATTAATAGGCAATATCACAGACCACGGACACCTACTGATTTTAGCAGAAACATACATTTTTGATGGCGTCTTTGGATTTGATGCAGACACACAATCTGTGTGTGTGTGTGTTTCCACGCCCGGTGCAGTCCGAGTCTGCATTTGAGAGATCAGCCCAGACGGTGCCTTGTTAATGAGCTGGGGTCAAAGGGCAGTGCTGACCATTAATGGACCAATCTCAACCACACACACACGCACACGCACTGTGACACTCTATAGCGTGCATGTGTCTTAAAGTGCCTTCATCTTTATTGTTCTTTTTCATTTTGCCCTTTGCATCTCTTTCTTCGTGTGATCTCTCTCTCTCTCCCTGCAGGGCACCATTCTGTGTAGCCTTTCTCCAAGAGGCTGCTCTTTAAAACACTTAGAAGTGATTTAGTGCCCACAGAGGCTGTTCCATTAGCTGCTCTATGTATTTATCATGGCTCTCCCCACTCTCCGTAGATTGCTAACGCGACAATTTTTTTCCCGCCATCCCCCCTTTTTCCATTTCTACTTTCTCTGCCACTCTCTCTCTCTCTCTCTCCCTTTGTCTTCCCTTGCACACATTTTATGCCTTTCCCAATTACTCTTCTTTATTCTCTTTTTTTATTCTCCTTCAACTTTTTGTTGTTTGTCAGATTTGCTCTCTGTCTTAAAATTGCCTTTACTAGATAAAGGCAGTTTTTTTATTCTGAAATTCTTTACATCTTTAGGTGGTTTATCACTAAAACCCTCCATGTTCGTCCTTTACCCCGCAACAGGATGGCCGCCTGAATGTAAACGATCAGCTGGTGGCCGTGAACGGCGAGTCGCTGCTTGGCCGCTCCAACCACGTTGCCATGGAGACGCTGCGGCGCTCCATGTCATCAGAGGGCAACGCTAGGGGCACCATCCAGCTCGTCGTGCTCCGAGCGCCCAGAAAGGTACAAAACCCACAGGTGTACTCCAGTCAGAGGAAAGCTTCATGGGCGACACACACGTTTCACAATTTGTCAGATTATGTCAAGCTAACGTGATTTTAGAAATCAAGCTGCTGCCGGTGGCGGAAAAACAACATAAACAGACGCGAGTGACATTTCTAGGTCATGGATTTCGGAAAGTCTCGGTATAAGATGACGATAGCAGGAAACCTGACTGTATCTGACTGATGATATAGTTTTATTTTTAACATGATCACAAAATGCTTTATTTCACCTACCTCCTGCATCGGCTGCACTTACATGTCCATAAATCCTCCTTTTATTTTTCACATAAAGATTCAAAAACCTATAAATATCGCTCCACTTTCATTCCCACCACAGGCTCTATCCATGTTTTTTTTTTTGCTTTTGAAGCTTCCCGAGCAGGATGTGGGGCAACATGTTCAAATTTTTACGCTCTCGGAGTTCGTCGAGAGGAATTTGATGACATGAAACATTTAGGGGCCGCTTGTTATGCATTATGAAAGGCCCTGATCTGCTCGAACATTATTCATAAGTCGCCGGCGCACTTTTGACAGCCGAATCAATGACATGTATCGTTCGCCTTAGGATCATTCCTCTCTGCTGGTGTGATTCTCAGTCGGCTGAGTAAACTGTGAGTGGAGCTCCATGTGTAGCTGCAAAATGAAACCAGGTTATTCATGATTTCTTTACAAGCCCAGTTAAGATGGAGCCTTTTTATCTCCTGTTAATTCTCCTGGACTCGGTTGTTATGGACCCTTCCTGCCTACAAACCCTGAAGACAGTTCACAGTTTTGTTATTTTGTTTTCCACAGATGGGCAGTGCCATCGCCTCATCAAACCCAGCATCAAACGTCTCCACCTCCTATGAGTCCGAGCCACCGTCAGCCTCCGGCAATCAGGTACGAGCAGGTGACGCCTGCCGCCGCCAGCAGCAGCCGCAGCCGCCTCTACCCCGCCGCTCCTCCTCCCTCCTCCCCGCGCTGAGGAGGCGAGCGACCGAGCCACTGCCCCACAGCCACAGGCAGCGGCACGCGCAGCGGCCCGGGGAGACGCACGCCAGATACACATATGGGATTAACCAAAGGGATGGGCAGAGCGGGTACAAGTTTGGTTTAGCACAGAGGGATGTAGAGCTCAGGGACGGCGAGGCGATATGGGGCCTGCGCAGGCCGAGTACGGGGTACAAGTTCGGGTTGGCTTCTCATGGTCACATGCTCACAGCCAAACAGGGCCACGCCTCCCTTGATAACAACTACACGCTTATCGACGCGCGGCACGGACGCACACTAGACACCTTCCACATCCAAGACGGCTACACGGAAAACATCAGGGCCATGGCGGGGCAGATGTACGGAGACCCGCCTGTACACAGCAGGATTCCCACACACAGATCTGACGTGTATGTGGACACACACTCGCACAACCGTGCCCTCAATAGGCAGCACCACCACCGGCTTTCAGGTGGACTCTGACACTGTGTCCAAATCACAAAAATTGGATTAACATAAAAGTTAAATTAAGCCAGGTTTTATCTTCCTGCAGCTTTCTAACTTCATAACACTTGATATTTTGATCATGAAGGAAATATCGCTCGAGTTCTTATCCAGCCTCAGTTTTAGTAACTGATGGAGTGGAGGCATATTAATCTGATGGAAAGCCTCTCTCTTGCCAACGCCACTAATTCTTCCTTTTAACATATTACCCATAAACCCAGTGCAACGCTTGAGTCTACATGGTGGACAGTCTCCTCTGTCACACTGGGTCGAACTCACTAAAGGTTCCACGAACATTCTCTCTCTGTTTCTCTTCAAACTGTACAGCCTGTCCTCTTTCCTGTGTAAAATTTTAATTTCTCCTTATATGATTTTCTTTTCATTTTGGAGGAAGTGTTCTCTCCTGTCTTACCTGCCTGTTCCTGCTCTGTGGAATAAAGCTGATCTGAACTCTCCTGCATGCCTGTCTGTCCGTCTCTTTCTCTGCTGGTTTTTTTTTTCAGCTGCTGCCTTCTCTTCCTCCTCCTCCTCCTCATCCGCTCCGCTGTCTCTTGATTAAACAACATCTGGGCTCCTGCTCCCTTTGTTTCATGCAACTGAGTATTACTGAAGAAAAACAACTTAGAGAGGTCGAGAATAAAGTTGGAATTGAGACAAAGTCTCAGTATCACACGAATAAAGTTGTGATTTGACTTTAACTTAAATATATTTTCATTTTTTGTTAGAATAATAATAGAGTAGTTTGAGAATTTTCCACTCTATTCTTATAATTATGACTTGTCTTTCTCAAAATCTCTGATTTCTTCCCTTTAAGGGATGACCTAATACTCCTTGTTTGTTTTTTTTCTGTCTTTCCTTTGTAACTCACTCCAAGCAGATCAATA
Organism: Pseudorhombus dupliciocellatus; assembly: GCA_016785235.1. Taxonomy (NCBI): domain Eukaryota; kingdom Metazoa; phylum Chordata; class Actinopteri; order Pleuronectiformes; family Paralichthyidae; genus Pseudorhombus; species Pseudorhombus dupliciocellatus. The sequence continues at coordinate 4,369,610 of JAFBJW010000070.1, forward strand.
TTCCCACATGTAAAACATCCAGTCATGATTCATTATCTGAACCTGAAGACGATGTAATTATAAATAAGTAGTTTACACCTGGCGTCACGCGTTCGCACCGTTATGGGAAATAATGAACATATTTCAGGAAAACCTAATGAAGCCTGTCACAAATGTACAATCAGTATTCATGAAGGTTCCACGCGAAACACTTGTTCTGATGTGATGTGTTAAAAATCTGACTGCGCCGAATGTGTTAACCTTTGCTTATTTTTATCTCTTTCTCCTTTGTGTCGGAGGGAGCGTCTCAAGCCGTTTCCCTGCTGCGGCTGTTCCTTTAATCCCCGGCGGGGAAAGTTGCACAGAAACGTTGCATTCACGTCGCACAAAGCAGCCGATAATGTGCGAATAAAAATAGGCGGGTGAGCGGCTTGACTCCTGCCGACCCACCCATTGCGACATCTCGCTTCGCTCCCATCAGCCCGCCTCTGTTTTAGTCATCACAGCCTGCAGGAAAAACACTTTCAAACCTGGTTCAGAGTTCAGGATGCATCTGCATAAGGCCTCCTCTCATCAACACGCCGCCGGGCTGCTGACAACAACGGAGGCAGTGTGATAAATCAAGCGCTCCCAGAAGTAAAACTCCCAGAGCCCCTCGGCCTCTGTGTTCTCTGTAGTTGGCTTTCTAGACAGGGCTAAATGGTTTAACCTGGAATCCTAATGAACAGAAAATGACCCTGTTTATCTTGGAATCCTGAATGAATATATCCATGATTGCATTCATGTTAAATATAAGATATCTCAGTTTACATCCTCGCTATAACTGTAAGAGAAACTTAGTCCGGTGTGATGTCCTCATCAGGTAAATGAGCGGTAATGAGATTAATTAGAGAAAAACTACAAGAAAGAAAGAATGTGTTTTTTTAGGTGACGCATCAGGGTGAGGCCGAGATAAGCCTCTCAGCATTCTATTGTATGCAGCTGTAGGTGGGCGCTGGCGAGATAGATGGACCCCCGCCCCCCCAGACACACACACACACACACATCCTCCCAGTTTATGTATTGTTGTGGGATTAAGATATCTGACTGCCTGTCTGTCAGGCTGCTTTCAAAGCCCGAGGCGAGACTGAGGGATGGATGGATGGATGAAGGGATAAGGGGCTGGATAGAAGGATGGATGCAGGCTATTATACGACGCATGTCACTGGCGTAGACACATACACACACACACACACTTATACATATATATGTATGTGTGTGTGTGTGTACAAGTGACTGACAGCTGTGATGTGGCGACATGTAGATGTAGGCCCGGTGCTAATGACACCCACGGGACTCCATGACACTGTGAAGACATCCAATCCCCAGCTTTGATGTGAGGCAGTGCCGGATAAACACCATTCATTAATGCACACAGTGTCTTTCCACATTTTTCTCTCAATAAATGTGTGTTGTAGGTGTGTGTGTGTGTAACAGCTGTAGCCCCTATCTCTTTGACCAGAAAAGGCTTCTTTCATCCTGCACCGGCACCGGTTCCCACCATGCACTGCCAGTCCCTATCTCCATCTGTGTGTGTGTGTGTGTGTGTGTGTGTGTTGGGGGGGGGCGTCCTTTGTAGTGCTGTCACTGCTCAGGATTATCTTAATTACTGTGATTTCACTCCTGCACACGAAGAAGAGAACCAAACAGTTTTTTCAAAAATGTTGCCAAAGGCGATCTAATATTCATTTTATATGTATAGATTTTCTGGTTTGAATCTATCCCCTCCTCCCTGACGGGAGCTATCAATGTGATCTCTACAGAGTCGGGACACGTGAAGCACTTCTGTCCCAATTACAATCACCAGGTGTATTTTTGTGACATTTCATGTTCACTCTCTGTGAGTCTATGATGCTCTCAACCGTCTTTTCTCTTCTTGTAAATCTTGTGAATCCGAAGAAAACCGCGTCAAACTCCTCGGCTGCTTTTGGTGTCAATGTGCTGCATGCTGAACAAATTCAATTAAAAAAAAAGACACAAGTCCAATCCTACTGGGTAATAACAGGAATAACTTTAATCTTCTCATATTGTGAGGCAACATCATCAAATTTTCATAACTCACAAGCATGGCTGGGATCAGGAGTTTTTTTTAATCGTCCTAACTGGCCCCCTCTGGGTTTTCTGTCAACAGGAGCCGTGGGCCAGCGACGCCTACCAGAACGCAGTAGGGCACGTGACGCCCAACAACTCCCGTGGTGAGCACACACACACACACACACACACACACACACACACACACAACAAGAGCGATGTTTGTCCGTTTGAACTGTCAGACAGTCAACACCAGGCTCTGAGAGTTTGTGTACTTGTTTTATCTGCAATGGAGTGTGTGCACAGCGTGTTTGCTTATATACGCCTGCGTGTGTGTGAGTGAGACCCGTGCATTACACGACACACAGCCCATTCCTGTGAACACGAGAGGTTTCAGTGAAACGTGGAGAACCCAGAGGACAATACATATGATCAGATTCCAGGGTTCAAGCCTCACAAGTCTGGAAAAGAAGATGGTGGATGGAAAAGGGACTATACTCGTGTCTTTGCAGCCTCCAATCTGAGCTGCTGTCTTTCCATCTCTTTTCGCTGCATATTTATAGCCGGAGAAAGGCAAGTCATTAACTCTGTTTTTCCGGATGCCGCGCTCGCTTTTCATGTGCAAAAGATCTGACCTTGGAATCATTACGCTGATGAAACGGCTTCTTAGCGGGGCCCTCCATTTCCATAATGCAGTGCACGTGCTGTTGAGTTAAAGAGAGAGAGGGAGAGAGAAAAAGAATAACAAACTGCTTTCCATTCATTCTTTATCTCTCTCCTGTGCCCCCCCCCCCCGGGATGCTCTCCATCAGACTGGAGTGGAGGAGGCTCTTGGGATTTTCAGCGTATTGACATGTTAGAGGGAGATTTGAAGTTGGAATAAGGCATCGGTCAATATGGTGGCACATTTTGGACGTTTCTCCCCCACCAGGCTGGAGGATGTTTTGTCTCAAATGTTTGATCTCGTGTGTGTGCAGTGTCTTGTCACAATGGATCGGTTTAAATAGGGAAGAATATTAAGAAGTGAAAGATTCAACACTGGATATCAAAGCTTTTGTAGAGACGTCTCAACGTTTGATATTGTAATAAGCAAAAAAAAAATCAAGGCAGACAACGACAACAAAAAAAAAAGTTAAATTTAACAAACAACACAACTCTGTTGTCTTTCATCTCCTCCCCTCAGCACCGTATCCCGCTGCAATCACCAACGGAGGCTACGGTCACTACGGCAACGAGGACGAGGAGCCAGAGAGAGACTTCCCACCGCCTCCTTCCCCCGGCGCCGTGCAGGAGATGAACAGAGACTTGCCGCCAACTTCCCCGTGCCACAGGTATCCCCCCCAACACACACTCACACACACCGTACAGTGGAGTGTGCCACTATCAGCACTTTATTAAACCACGCACACAGCCGGAGTTATTATATCCTAATGGCCCTCTTAATTTGGGCCGTGGCATTATGAGATAAAGAAGAGTCATTACACGAAATTACAACGCACACACATTATTTAGACTATACAGTCTAATTGCAGCTATTTGCATTATGCATAAGTAATGATGATGATAGTGCACTCGTGTGAATTTGCATGAAGGCTTGGGAAGCGAACTGCGATCTGTTCATACGAGCCTCATTAGCAAAGTTCTTTTGCTCGTCTGTGGGCCTCCGCTCTACTTCTCCAGCTTAGAAACAAAAGTATGCGTATATAATATATAAATATATATGTGTGTGATTTTGTTTACCCACCAACTACATCGAAAAATAGACTCCCATAGTTTTGGACTCGAGTAGAAAGTAGCACCTGCTTCAGTAAACTTTGGAAAGTCAATTAGTCGCCACAAGCTGCCATAATAAATGACTCTCTTCTTCTGATCACGTCCTAGAACTGTCTCATCAACATTTCTTGTCCAGCTGTGATCAAATCCTGCATTTATTTTAAAAACTTAGCGTACTTACTTTTCATTGTGATTTGAAGTACAGAGCCTGAGAGACATTTGAAGCTCAGCTGAGTCCCGTCACTCAAATCATTTAGGGTCATCCGAGGAAAACGCTCGAGGAGTTGGTTTAAAGTCGACAAACACGAGTTCTGTCATCAATCCCCTGAACGGGTGCGTCTGCAAAACCAAGATGTGTTTGTGCAAAAAATCTCCTCATGTGGTCAAAGTCAAAGTTTGGCAGATCCAAAACTTGTTTTCCTGGAGACAGAGCGCTATTGTTTGGCAGAATCACGCCATCTGGAAGAGAGGAAATCAAATGTTCTGTGTTTGTGAAGTGAAATTTGATTTACGGTGATGTAACCAACTGAAGCACCTTTTTCCGACTGGTTTCTAAGTAACCACCACTGTCGTGTTTTGGCAGCGAGTTTCCGACGGCTGCGGATTTCTACAGTGGGCCGGCCCACGACAGAGACAACATGCCACGCAACAGAGCGTCCAAGAGCATGGACATGGGTGAGCTCACGCACACGTGAATGAAAGACGTATGCTCTCCTGCAAAAATAAGGCTGTAATCAGGCTCCCAGACACACACCAGTGATCACAAGCATCTCATCAGTACATTTCTTTGTTGTGATATGTGCCCCCCCTTGCCCAGAGAGGGTTTGACCTCCTGACCTCCTAAACCCAGGGGCTTTCCCGCGCACTGGATGAACACATCTGTGTGTGGTGTGTGTGTGTGTGTGTGTGTGTTGTAGGTGAGAATGAAAGAACTTATTTCCTCATATTAACCTGGCCTGACCCCTCCTCTCCTCTTTCTATCCGTCTGTCCCTCAAATCTTTTCATGTTTCCCTTCCTTTTGATGCATCTGATCGTCTCATTATTCGGCGCGCTGTTTTCTTTCGCTTCTCTTTCCATTTCCCTCCATCTTTTTCCCCCGTGTTTATTCCTCTTCTCTGTCCGTCTCTCGCTCTCCTCTCAGCCTTGCTCTGATTTCCAATCCTGGTTCATTAGGAGCCACTGGATGGACTTTCTTTCCTGCAGCGCACACCTCTGCCGCCACGAGCTGATTGGCTTTCATTGTGGAGGGTCTGCAGAGACACACACTTCACTTCTGCCTCCATCTCTGCCCATCCTCTCTTTCCACCTGCTCTGTTTGGCTCATGAAGGATAAATATCTCAGGACAGAAAAGAGGAGTCGCAATGACGCGTATTTCTTTTTTTTTTCATTTCGGTGTGACCGCGAATGACCCAGACTACACACACGCTGACCGCGTCAACATAGTTTTTATTTAAAAGAGCCAAGTGGCTTCTTTTTTTTCTTTTTTTTTTTCACCCAGGAGAGTTCCCCACTCGTCAGCCTCTGAGCCTCGGCGTTAAGCCAAGCAGAGGGGTCCCTCTTATTAAACACCGCTTGACAGGAAGAGGCGAGCCACCGTTGTTGACCTTGGTCGCTCGGCAAATACAGCGTGTTGACTCTGAGCTTTCTACACACGCATCAGAATTTTCTCAGCTGGAGTAAAGTGGTGTGGATTTCTCCTGAAAAATCCAAGAAAAAAATCATTTTTTAAAAGCACCTGGAAGTGTCAGACAGGAGGGTGTTTGTTGCTCAAGGTAAAACACAGAATAAGACACTATAATACAGAACTTTATCCAAGAAAGTCTGACAGTGATTCAGCAAGCAGCAAGTGCCACTTCCCCCCTGAATGAGCAATGGATGGGAACGCATGCTTTTATCAGCTGCAGTGCGCTTTGGAAAATGGTCTGTATGGATTTGCTTTAAGTTGCTCAAAGTGCGCTGAATCATCAAACCTTTTAGGAGACATGGAGCCTATGCAACGTGCTCTGAGTTATTCGCTGTGCAGCGACTGAGGCTGAGTTTAAATACAATATGTGAATCATTGACTGGAGCTAAGTCACAAACACGTCCCACGTCTCTTAATTTGATTGAATGAAATGAGTGAAACGGGCCACTGGACGAGGGGTGAATAGTTTATGAGCATAGTCCCAGTATTCCCAGAATAGGGCCATTATACGATGAAAATTAAGTCATGCTGTCAAGTTCTCCCATGATAGAATGGATGTGTTTAACAGTGTTTAAGGAAGCTGACTGGAGGTTAAACGAAGGATTTTACATTTTTAGCTCCTCCGCTGTGGCAGGAGACTTGGCTGCTGAACATCCACACTTTTATCTCTCCTTTGCAGGAAAAAAGGAGGCATTTATTATTTGGCAGGGTCATGTGGTCGGGAATAGCTCTTTTCCAAACTTTGAACGTGCTCACGTTTTGTTATTTATAGGTATCTCTGCCTCGTCGTCGCCTCACATCTGTCGCTCCTCGCACCTGCTCACCTCTGTTTATCGCGTTATTTTTTTCCCCCATTCCTCTCATTTCTTGCCACCCCCCCGCTCACCCATCTGTCCGCCGGGAAAATTGACTTCATAAAAAATGTAAAGGATTATTTAAAAGAAATCGCAGCGTAATGAAAACCTATTATAGTATCCCATGGTGCATTGCCTGTGGTGGCTGCTGCTGGCCGATTGCAATCCTGTGTAGTTAGATTAGGTGGGGTCGGGGGTTTCTTCTTGTTTTCTCCTCTCCCCTCCCTCTTTATTATTTCTCTTTGCCTCACCTCTATCTGTTCCCCCACAATCATAATATCCTTCTTTCTTCTGGTTTCTCTCTTATTTCTGCTCCTTTTTCATTTCCTCTGTGTCTCGCTCTTTCTTCTCTGTGTGATATACTTCTGTGGGGAGTAATTTGAAATGTATGTGCCGGCGCGGCCGTTGTTCCGAAAACCATACAAAGCCATATTCTGCCCCGCGTGCGTGGACTGTAATAACATTTCCTGCGTGTCTTTTGTGTTGCAGTGGCCGATGAGAGCAACGTGGGATCCCTCGTGGGGCAGCAGAGCAGTGAGTGCTTGATAAAATGAAATTTCTTTCTTTGTTTCTGACCAGCCCTTCCCTCCGGCTCCTCGTTCTCCTTTCCTCCATTTCTTCTAATCTATGCACAAACATTTCTCTCTCTCTTCGCCTCCTGCCTGACAAAGTTGAGTTGTGAAGCACTTAGCTGGCCGAGCTCTCGCTGCTTTATGGCCGGGCCGGGTCAGCGGGCCCACGGCACTCAATCCTCACCTGGCTGACATCGGCACACTCGACTCACACTGCCTTGTTTTATTTCCAATATTAAACCCCCCAGAAACATCAGATAAGACCCTGCAGCACAAGTTAAAGCATCCATGTGATGGTAATGAAGTTATCCCTGCACCATCGTCAGGAGCACGCAAATAAAATAAAAGCTTAATAAAGTTTAATAAAACACAAACCACCAGCAATTATCTTGTTTTACCCAGGCAAGGAGATTCCTCCTGTTAGGCTTTTAATTATAGCTCCGCTATATTGTAGCTTGACTCTTGATTGATGTTTAATTTAATTTCTGTGATATGCGGAACAAGAAAAGAAGACAGTCACACGCGGTCGCATCATCGGCGGCGCTCCACCTCCGATCTGTGCGAGCGTGTTGGCCAGTAAAGCGTTCGCTTCCTGTGGGGAGTTCAACCTTGGTGAACTCTGCTTTTTTAAAGTGACAACCAAGGCACGGCCTCCTCCATGTGCGCTAGCTCCTCCATCCACCTGCAGCCGCCGGCAGGAATACAGATTTTTCCCCAGCGCCGCCACTGACCTCGAATCCCCCGGACTCAGCATTTCTACGAATAGCTCCACCCACGGCCCTCCTCTGATTTCTGATCAGCGCCAACAATAAATAAAGTGATCCACTCCTCTGCTGCGCTGTTCCTTTTCTTCTCCTCCCTCCTCCTCCTCCTTCTTCTTCTTCATCTCCTCCTTTTTTCCGTGTCCCTCCTCCCCACTCTGACGTCTTAGCTAATGCGTATTGACAGGGGCTTTTGCGTGTTTTTCATTTTTTGCTGACGCCGTGTATTTGCTGAGCTTCCTGCCCCCCCCCCAGCTCCTCCTCACCATCCCCCTTCCTAAATGGCCTCAGTGTTTCTTTATGGGCTTTGACATATTTCATTAGGCGGATGGTCTTAAGAGGCCTGCCTGGCTTCTTTAATCTGGATAAAACCCTTTTTTCTCTTTGGCTAGAGCCGCATCGAGGAGCGCTTCACTCCTCTAACTCTCTCTCTCTCTCTCTCTTCCCCTCCTTCACTTACTCAAACTGTCCCTCTCTCACTCTTCTTCTCTTGATCCTCCACTCTGAGGAGTCTCGATCTTCAATAGGCCTTTTAGTTTCCCCCCCCCCTCTTGCTTTCATCCTCCACACCACTTTTCCCACTCCTCTCCTGATTATTCCGTAGCCCGCTCTCTGCAGCCAGCCTCATCCCTGTTTCTTTTTTTTTTTTTTTTTGGTATCCTCCCAATCCCGAGGACTTCATCCCTCTTTTCTTCCTCCTTCTTCCCTCCTCCTCTGCCACATCCGGCTCTCTCTTTATGATCACTTCCATTCTCTGCTCTCTCTCAACAGGCTGATCCTTTTTCACTCTCTGTTATTGTCATCTCTCTCTCCCCCTCTCTCCTCATGCGCATTCCCTTGCACTCTCTCTCTGGCTTATGCAGCCTGTTATAGTGAACATGCCCCAATCTCTGAGTTTCCTCCACCACGAGTCAGACTGGGGCCATCATCTCCTCCAGCTTTAGTGTGTGTGTGTGAGAACACCCTGCAGACAGCCAAAAGAGTAATGGACACATACCCCTTCGTTCATCCCTCCATCTCACTCCCTTAGAGTCTTACATCTCCCTCAGCGACATGCTGCCCTCTTACCACACACCTGGGAGTTGGTCCAGCAGCTCTCACACTTAAACACACACACATGCATGGAAGCTGTGCAATGCTGGGGCTGTTTCTTTTTGTCTCTGTGTATCCCCCCCCTCGCCTTTTTTGTTTGTTTGTCTCCAGTTTACCAGGATGTTTAGTGTCGCCTAGTTAACGGCTAACCCTGCAGCACAGCCACCGGTGCCGTCGCTCGGCAGCGCGCCCATTAGTCCCCACTGCTTCTCCTCTGTGCGACTTTAAAAAAAAAAACCACCACCACCGGCGCCCTGCCAGACGCTGAAGCCTCAGCTTTGTTTTCACTCCTTTTGTTTGGGGCGATGTGTAACTCACTCTTATCGGCTGCTTCTCTCACTTTTGTTTCCCCATCCTTCCTTCCCTCACTTCTTTGAAAGTCTAACCCCTGAGCAATAAAAGAAATCCTTGTATAAGTTAAATGGAAGACAGCTAATTAACAGGACTAGTATTTAAATTATTATATAGCGGGGAGTTTGCGGAGAAGGAGCAAGAAATACAAGAGGGCAGAAAAGACGGGACCTGCACCCAGACCTGCACCCAGACCTGCACAGAGGACATCGCAATTATTGGACGACCTCTCAGTCTCAGGCTGCCACGAGGCTGCAGCCAAAAGCTGCTTTAGACGTAAGACGTTGCTGCTCCTTTTGCCCTCTCCTGCTCAGGAAGCGGCGGCGCCTCACTTGCTGATTGTCCTCTTTTTTCCCCACGGGTCACTTTTAGGTCAGGTCCCAACTTCCACTAATTTCAGACGACACCTGTGACCTCAGTGGGTAGGCGAACATGCAGACGTCTCATTTCCTTGACATCTGCGACAAGCTCCGCTAAATATCACGTGAAGATACGTTAAACGGAACAGATGCTATAACAGTGGGTGAAGCACATTATCATACAGGTGTTGGGATGCCAGTGTCTAAATATACACCCTCTTTTAAACGCCACCATTTCCAAAATGGCATGCGCCCTGCTCGGCACAGCTCGCTCCAACCCTCCCCCGCTCTCCACCAATGCTGCGCCGCTGCCATCCAGCAGAGGTAAGCAGTAATTATGAAATGGCCTTTTAAGTCCCGTCCAGGTTTTCGAGCCATTCATCTCATACATACAGCCCATATGTCCCCATCTTTCCCAGCTTTAACACAATTACTGCCAGGGCAGCGCCTACGTCCTCCGCCTCTGACGGAGCTGAGTGCACGTGTGCTATGGAGGGATGCCTGGTGATTGGACAGGTCTTTAATTGGAGTGGAGGTTTGATTGGCCCGAACATGAATTCGATTTGCCCTGGCTGGATATACAGTTTGTCTGAGGCCATTCGGTTTGAAGTTCCGTGATTGGAAGTGGCTGTGGTGCCAGAACATTACGTTGTGTTCTCTGTGCGTCCCCCTGAGCCGTAACAAGAGCGTCTCTCCAGCTGTAAACATGCACTCAGATAGGATCATTAAGATCTGGTGTAACTCAATATTATTTAAGACTCCTTTTGAATGAAATAACCTTTATTGGATCAGCGTTAACGCAGGAAGAGGCCATTTTATGCCTTGTAGAGGCTTGTTTAATGCTTCCTGTGGATTCAGTTCAATAACCTTTATTGAACTGAGATCAGGCTTCTGTTACAGGTGTGTCTAGCATGTGTTTTTTTTATAGGGCCTGTTTTACTGGTCTCTAGAACAACAGCTACAGGTTTTATTGGCCAGTCCTGCGACTGAATCCTTGATGAAAGAGTGTGTGGCCAATGTGTCTCCTTAGCAACTCGCCATCACCCCTTTCTTACACACACACCCCTACCTCCTCCTCCGCGCCACAGCTGCCACTATCACGACCCCCCCCCCCCGGTGGTTCTGATGGAGGGGGCACTTTCTTGTAACCCTGGCAACCTTTCAGCCCGACTGCTGTGAAGCCACTGGCTGCGGAGCACATTGTTGTCCAGTTGATGGGTAAGTGTTAGGACCCTGCAGAGACACTGTGGGGGAGTTCAGCAGTGCAGCAAAGAGTGTGTGTGCTTTTTGTGTCATTACTTGAAGACTTCGGCTTTATTAGAAATAAGACAATATCAGGTTTTATCATGTGGGGTCAACAATGCCATAGCTATGATCTTGTAATAGAGAGTAAGAAAGGCTGGAGGGGATTAGCAGTGTGTGTGTGTGTGTGTGTGTGTGTGTGTGTGTGTGTGTGTGTGATATTAATTTGCACAACACACAGCCTGTGAAGCAAAGCCTGTAATCTGGACATTTTTGAGTTCATTTATCCTTGTGTTCAGCGGATGAAATAATTACAGGCGTGTGCACACAGCTTTGTTTTGAAGGAAAACACTCGGAGACTCTGGCCTCATTGTTGATAACATATAGATCTTGGCGATTGAGCGTGCCACGTTGGCAGGCAGCAGGTGAGCAGCGATTTTTTTGAAGCGTCGCAGAGCAGGCATCAGGCCTATATTGCGTAGAATATTTAGAATATTGTGCACATGTGGATGTTGTAAACTCCCTTGGCACCACGCTAGCATGGAGCGTGATTACAAAAGCAGCAAATTGTGATATTGTTGCTTGATCTGCGATTGGGGGTGAGGGGGGTGTCACAGCTGTGAAGGGCATTGCCCGCCGTCCTGGGCTGTTTGGCTGTTAGGCTGTTTGTCAAATATGTGCACCGGCTTGAATCAGCAGCAATCAGGCGGACGCGATGCGAACGGATCGGCGCGGGCATCTGCTGGCACAGCGGGCGGCGATATGTGATAAACGCTGATTTCACCCTCCATTGGATCGAGCTGGCGATGTTGGCCACCTCCCACCCCCCCCACCCCACCCTGCTCATCCATCCTATTAAACCCTCATTATTCATTTACCTCCAGCCTCAACCGACTGCCATGCGTGGAATGAGTGCACTCACAAAAAAAAGTGCAGTCGTGTTTCTTATCAGATTTCATCTCCGGCGGCGAAGGACACACACGCCGCTCGCTCCCTCAACAGGCTGCATTCCCGACTTTAAACTTTGAGCACAGTTCTCACATTTCGCAGCAAACACACACACACACACACAGTTTTCCCTGCGCATGGTGTAGCCGTGCACTGGCAAGGAGCTTAATTCTATCAGGCTGCGAGCTGGACAGCCGTAATTACATTTGTGACACAAATCCTGCCTCTCAAATTGAGCGTTTTATTCCTGAGCGCTCCCTCCTCTCTATTTATAACCCCTTATTCCCCATAAATCCCACTTCCTCTCAGAAAGTCAATTTAGGACTTAAAAGGCAGCAACGCTCTGCTTACTTTTTCCCTCCTTCAACTCTATCGCCGCTTCAGTTTCACTTTTTTTTTTTTTTTTTTTTATTCTCCCTGCTCCACTCTGGAGCTTTGAAGCATCTGAAATGACAAAAAAATGCAATAAGTCGTCCCTACAGGGAAAGTTTCAGAGAGGAGAAAACACAAGTGCTTGTCACTGTTTTCATTGTGACGCATTGACTTCTCCTCCGTCCTATAGGGTGGGTTCCAGCACGACACCTTCTCCTTCCTCTTGTCTCTTTCTTTCGCTTTCTCTTCCCAGGTTACTTTTCCCCCCACCTCCTCCGCTCCCACTGAATCACCTGTGGCCTTCGCTGCTCCCCTGCTCCTCCGTCTCCCCTCTGTTCCTCTCTGGAGTCGGAGGCCATACCTGAGTACAGTATAATGGCAGTACCTTTACCCCTACCCTCTCTCCGGCTTATGCATGAGCGTGTCAGTTCCCATTCTCCCACTCCTCACTCATCCCTGTATCCCTCCACCTCATTCATCGCTCCTTTTCCTCCTCCTTTATGTTTCTCCTATACGTCTCCCGCTCCCTGTCAAGCCTGTTATTCGCCCTCTCTTCTGTCTCAGTTGACTCCACTTCATCTTCATGGCTTCATATTTCTGGTTTTAGCCATTTTGCTCAGCCAGTCATTTTCCTTACCTCCCTCATCCTTGTCTCCTTTTTTTGTGCATCTCAGAGCCTTCAGCCAGTGGAGTGCTGGGCCCGACCCTGGGCCTCTGGAAGTCCAGCTCCCTGGAGAGCCTCCAGACGGCCGTGTCAGAGGCCAAGCAGAGTCAGGTCCAAGACCAGGTGCCCTTCCATCGGCCTCGGCCGCACGTGGTCCGGGGCCGGACCTGCAACCAGAGCTTCCGCATCGCCATCGACAAGTCCTACGACGGCCCCTCGGAGGACGGTAAGACGTCTAAAAAAACAGAAATAGTTCAGGTGCTCACACTGTTGCTATGATGAAGAATCCTTCCCTGGACTTTGTGTCCATTTCAAATGAGACACTGCTCTGCCAACGCTCATCCCTTAGGCTTTATAAGACACTGGCACTGAAGAAGAGCCCAAGGCCTGCCAAGTGACAGTGCTCAGCCTAAGTACCTTAATGAAATTCCACATGATTTTATCCACTCAGCAATTTTAGGAAGAGCAACTTTATATCTTACAGAAGCATATTTTTTAATGCTGGATGCTTTGCTACAGAGGAAATCAAAATGGAAAGACTAATGTAGGCAATGGTTTAAGTTGCGTGATGGCAAGTGGGCACGCTGCTTAACACACAAGCAACTCTGCAATGAGTCGTAAACTGTCCACCCTCCCTTTCCAGACGATGACCTGTCCGAGCAGAGCTCCGGCCACGAAACGCCTGCCAGCGGCTCCTCTCGCCACGGCCTGGACGTGGAGGACGACGCGAAGAAGAACGCCAAAGGGAAGAAGAAAGAGAAGAAGAGCAAGGGGAAGAAGAAAGCTGAGTACGCTGCTCAGGATCCGGATAAGAAGACCAAAAAGAAAGGATTTGGTCTTTTAAGGTAGGACACTTCAATGTCACACAGTCTCGAGTCAGGAATATGAAACGTTTTTATTTTCCTCCTAAACCTCCAGGCACTGAGGACACTCTTTACAGTTGGCTAGTCTATGATAAATTAAGTAAAGTAGTTGCAGGGACTGCCATGCCAGTACCTTCATTCTGCCGGTAATGAGGCTTGTATTTCATCACCACCCTAAAACCCCCCAAGGTCTTACTCTAAAGTGTCAACAAGATGGTAATTACTTTAGATTTATCACGCGGGGAAGTGACGCTCGTGTGCTGGGGATCCTTTAAGGTGGATCTCTGCCACGCCTCCAACCGCGTAAGCATTTTTATGGCACCAATGGAAACAAAGCATCATGTGCAAACCTTCTGTAAACAGTCAAATTTCAGGTTTATGTGGCAATCGATGGAAAATAACAACCCCCCCGTCCTACATTCGCTTGGTTCAGTTTCAACAAATTACCCACTGAGCTCAGTAGGATTAAGGGATATCGGATTATTGGCTATGAACACAACCTATTCATTATCTCTCAATCCAAACAAAGTCCCCGCGACACAGTACCAACCCAAACCGCTTGCCCCCCCCCACCTTTATCAATGTGTCCCCATCGCGACGCTCCAGTCCTCTAGCGACGCCTTATCTACTGGCAGTGACATGGTGTGGTCAGTGTATCGGCGCACTTCCAACACTTGAGATTCAATTAAGCCACGGCGGGAGATAGCGCAGGCGGAGGCGTCAGCCCCCACAGATGGCAGATAAGAATTCAATCGGCCGCTGTCTCAAGGGCGGTAATGGAAGAGATGTTCACGTGGCGAGGGCCCCCGGTGGTGGAGAGCCGGGGAAAGGCAAGATGAAGGACGCAAGCGGAGAACGGAGGGTCACAGTCAGCTCAGTGGAAACTCAAACTTCAACACCCATTTCTTAAATGGTTCTATTTGCCGCTCACGTGAAGCCTCTCACGTTTCCCCGCAGCAGAATCCAGCAAATATGTAGAGACTGACACCGCAAGCAAGGAGACAGATTGTGTTTGCATGACTTCCTGGAATGTAATCTGTGCATCTGCACTCCACTAGCATGTAGTACCGTTTCTCCGGTTGGCATCGGGACTTTTTGTTTCTCTCTTCTCTCTCTCTCTCTCTCTCTCTCTCTCTAAGACTCTCCGGCACTTGCTCATGTCCACCGAACAATCTCAGTCTTTTGAAATTGGCCACAACAATCGGAAACACTCCGTCCATTCAAGCGCAGACACCAACCCTGAACAAAAGAGGCAAGCGTCCCTTTCTCTCTCTCTTTCTCCTTCACTCCCTGGCCTTTATCTGGACAACTCGATTGTTATTGAACTTGAAATATGACTTAATTAGCTGGAGTATTGTGTGGTTCAATCCAAACACAGCCCTCAAATGTTCTTTTTACTCTGATGGCAGCATTAGGAAAAGGCCACATTATCAACACGTGACCCCAACACAACTGCAGCGGCTCGCATGTCAGATGCTGGAAGGCAGCCTCGTTCGTTCAGCGGCTGTAAATATTTGGTTTAACTGGGGCGGTATTTGAGGAGAGGGTTGTATTTCAAACATCTGTGTGTAAGGTGACCTCTGGATAGTCACATATTTGTTTTTCAATCAGTTCATCCGTCAATTCTTTATTCGTTACTCTTTATGTCACCTGCTCTCTCCCCTCACTCTGCTCATGTTCCTGGTGTCGGATGTGGCTTCTCGCCTTTGTCATCGCTCGCTTCCCCGCTCCCTGATTGCGAAACAAGCCAAGACAAATGGCAGCGGCCTCTCAGACCTTCCTCAGCAGAGGCTGACTGCTCGTCTTGTCTGTATTCAGCAGACGGCAGTGAAGTCTCTGCCCGGAACGTAGCCGCGGGGGCTGTGCCACTGACAGACCGTAGACGGACTAACACGGCGGAACTCGGCTGCTCGACATCCCTGGAACAAAGAGGACAACCTGGGCAGGGGCGTCACATGTCTCTATCAAACAAAGGCATTCACATTGCACTCTCTGATTTGGATAAAGCCCACGCCAACAACATTATCTAATCCAGCTTGAGTTTCCTCTGTCACATAGTTTTTCAAGTTTCCCAGCCTCGGGAAGGGTGAGCGCGCGCAGCTTATGTTTGAGCTCATTCCCTGTCTTTTTTTGAGGATTAGACACATTATAGTCTGATCCAGCGTGACTCGATCAAGAGGTCAGGATTTGAAGGATATAGCTCGCGACTAACGTCCCTCTGATTGTGTCATCAAGTGTGCGCCTGACACTCGGCTCCACTCTGTTTGCTCTGCTCGCACGTAAGCTCGACTCCCGTCTGCTCAAGTGTGTGTCAACAGTCACCGGGCGTGTCATTTCGCGACTGTCCCTCTGGCCCCGCTGGGCACTGACACAGGATCGATGTCGAGCTCTCCCTATCAGCGCGGGGCCCACTGAGGCGCCGCCCCTCCGTCAGTTCAAGGGACACGCACGCTGGCATTTTGTCTTTTGATCCGCTGTTTACAAATCCACACATATCCTCTCCTCCGTTCCTCTGTTTTTCGCGGGCGCCGGAGAAATCCGACAGGGAGGCAAGCCAATTAGCGCCATCCGTTCCGCTCTTATCCTGTTGCAGAGCAGCAGGATGTGCCGGGTTGAAAGGTAGTGACTGGTGGGCTGTACTCGACAGAACCAAAGCTGCGTTTGTCAGAGCGGAGGGGCCCACCACAAGATGATTTCTGACGGATTACTGCTGTTATTGTGCCCTCCGCCTCCTCATTCGCCTCCATGAGCCTGCTCTCTCTTCATTTTTCCCTTGCACAATCATCCCTCCTCTCTCCTCTTTCTGTTCTGAGTTTGTTTTTGTCCTCCCTGTCTCTATCTGTCCTTTTGCAGTCCCTCTGCACAGTGAGCACTTCTCTTCTCCGGCCTGTCCTTGAATGAACTGTGAGTCCCAGACTACGTTAGATAAAATGAGCTCTCAAGTGCCGCTTGAATTCACACAAGTTCATGATTTTCGACAATTAAGTGTGCTAATAGGAGCTCTGCGAGCCCCCCCCCAACCCTCCCCTGCCAATTAAGTAGGCACAAGACAGGTCGCTGCTCAGTCTGGATCTTTGCGGAGTTCCTGTCGCCCTTTTCTCCTCCAGTCGCTTTCCAAATCTTCTTGACTTTCCTCCACACAAACTTCAAGTCAAAATATCTGCGTTGCTGGATTTCCCAGAGGGCAGATAATGGCTGTTTAGGCTTCGGCTGGGTTTTAAACGTGCGGTGCAAGACCAGCAATTACACAGGGAGAGGAGAGGAACTCATGTTGGGTACAGTATCGGAACAGGGCCTCGTCAGCAGCATTGCTAGGCGTATCGAAATCCCTCTGACATGTTTTTGCAGGCGTCTTAGCCATGACTCTAAGCCATGATGGGGCTAAAATGGAGGCGCATCGCCTAATCCCAAGCGTTGGTTAATGCACTGCAGGTGGATTTCTTTGATCTGCCATCTCACGGTGGCGTTTAAGGGCTGTTAGCTGCACTGATACTGCACGTTGTCTTCAAGAGAGTATTTATCAATGTGAGTGTTCTCCTTAGTAAAATATGCATAAGGCCATGCATGCATTTTGCACACAGGACGCACCTATCTCTGGTGGGTAAGCATTATCTCTCTCTCTCCCTTCATCTCTATTCATCTCTTTATCTCGGCGTAAATAATGCATGCAAAACCGCACATCACTTTCAACACTTTGACGTGTGAGGAACGCACCGCCGCAGAGTACTAATCAGACCTGCCTAAATACACATTCGCAGGGAACGTGTCGACGGCAAACATGCAGGAGCCTCCCTCATGCATTGTTGCTCAAAAGATTGAAGAGGTCAAAGGTCAGAGTGACCCCCCATATATGTAGGTGGAGATTGAAACAGTTGTGGTAATTGTTTAGTTTAGGCACAGCCCCCCAGTCTGTCATTACAGTCCCTAATGCATTTGTCCCCTCATCCCCAAATATTCCCTGTGACATTGAACCTCTGTCGACACTGAGTCGTCTTAAAATTACCGCTATTCCTCTCCCCGATTCATATTCGTGCCCAATTTGCTCCCCGCTTACCCAAAAGGCGAGAAGCTGCCAAGTATTTCCGCCCCTCGCCAGCAACGAGCAGCCTCCTCTCCTCCGCTTTTCTAATTTACAACTTTGCCATGGAGGCAAACAGACGTGCGGCCCGCTATCACCGTCGGCAGCTGCCGGGGAAAAAAAACAAATTAACTTTTTTTCGCCCCTCAGTTTCTACCCTCTGTTCAGAGCGGTGGGCAGCTCCCTCCCTCCCTCCCCTGCATTGGCGTTGATGCAGGCTGTCAGTCAAATATCAGAGGGATGGGGAATTGACAGCAGAGATGATGAGGAAATCCTCATGCATATATATCAGCTGATAAAGGGGCAGTCGCAACAATCCTCCCTCCCTCCCGTTCTCCACTCACGCCTTCCCCTTTGAAATTCACTCTTCTCTTCTCTCCCACTTTTATGTTCCTTGCCTTTCAAGCCTCGGCTACACCTGCCTCATCCTTCCTCCTCCAACCACTTTCACTTATTTACACGCGGTGGGGAGGGGAGGGTCGAGGCAGGCAATGCCGACTCGCTCCTCCGCAGCATCCTCCGCGAAGACGCTCCACCAGAGCAGTTGAAGAATTAATTACTTTATTCATGGGCCTCTAAACAGCTTGTTTACCTCCTGCGTTCACACTTTGCCAGAGAGTTTTGGGGGGCCACGGAGTGCCTGTTTATTTATGAGCTGTCTCGCCGGCCATATTATTTTAAGAACACTTATTTTTAGGTGTTCATAAATGTTCCCGTTTGATTTAAATCCCGTTTTGTAGCAAGCGGCAGAGATTTAAATTCATTTACTAATCAAACTTCTGTCTGTAACAGGATACCCGAGCATTTGCATGGTGAATAATTAACCCATGAGGTCATTATCAAATGAGACCGGGAGCTGAGGCTCCAGTTTTCCTCCATCAGCACCGCGATCCATCAGCGCCTATCGAGTTATGACATTTGAATTGACCCGGAGGGACGGATGGGCCGCGGCGCAGACACATTCGTATCAGCCAGACAGCTCAGCGGCATTTCGGCCCGACGGCTGCCCATCACTCACCGGCCAATTAAAGGTATTCATGTCGCCACAGGAAACGGTTGCGACCAATTAGCATTTGATCTTACGTCCTCGTGCGCACACACACACACACGGTGTGAGTGCAGGGCGCCAGGAAGCGATTACACCTCCAATAGTGGCCATGTCCCATCCAGTCATCTTCATGCTATGAGTGATAGATGGACTTCCTCTGTCATTTAAAGTCTGCTAATGACACACACATGCAAGAATGCACGCACGGCGTGACCCCTCGTGCTCTCCAGACGGTGAAGGTTAAGCGTTTCTTGTCCAAGTCTGTGTGTGGAGGTGCCGGGGAGAAGCGAGAGTGTAACCTTTCCCCGTTTTGCCCAATGGCTCTCATCCGCAGCCAGAGCAACCTGGCCTTTTTCCTCCTCGCCGCCTCCAGCTGGGGAAAAACCGCGGACAAGAGCCCAGGCTCTGTGCAGCGCGGATTAAAATTCATGCATGCACTTTCAGTCGATATTTGAGGGGTTGTGGCGTAGACACCAGTTCTCTGGGTGTCGTCATACGCCACTCACGTGCCGTGTTGCTAAACACCAGTGAGTGTGTGATTAAAATTACAATTTCTTGCAATTTGTGTGAACTGTCCATACACAAAGAGACACACACACACACACTAATGCAGCACCTCCTCTAATGGCAGGGTTTGAGGTGCGTAGACCGGTAGGCTCATTAAATAGTAATGGGCTCCCTGACAGAAGTGGGAAGGGAGGAGAGACAGGACAAATTGCCAGAGGTGACGGATTTCTTGTGGAATTGCTTAAATATGCCACATATCAAGGATGCAAACTATGGAAGAGACTCCCTCCTTTCCTGCTTTGTCTCTCCCGGTCCGCCGCCCTCCCTTCGTTCCTCCCCTATCCCCTCCTGTTTCACCAGCTCCTCCTTCCTTTCCCTCCGTTCGCTCCCTCTGAAGTATCAGCACTTGAGGGACCGGTCAGGCGTTGATTAAGACTTCCATATCTTCTTTTCCCCCGTTCCCCGGAGGACTACCCGCTGCGCATTCATACCAATCTGTCTCCCTCCATCTTCTCCCCTGCAGGTGTTATATTAGAGTCCTATAGAAGTGAAGTGATGTGAAAGTGTTTCTGACCATTATACGTTTGCAGCCTGCGAAATTCAACAAACTACACATCAAAATAAGAAGCAGCGGATGAATCATCAGCTCTCATCCTCCTCCCTTGCATTATTAATGTGCTCTAAGTGCGGCTGTTTTAACTATGATTAGCACCAGGCGGATCTCATCTGCAGTTTTTTTTTCCCTAATGGAAGCTGATCTCGTCCAGGATTGGCCGGTGCCGCCGCCAGTCATGAGCGGGCCTCCGCGGCCCGACCTGACCTTGCTGCTGGGTGTCAGTCCACTTGTAGCCTGATCCCTAATTTCCACCAGGAAACCGCACCAATTTTAAAGAGCTCTTGTTTGTCTATTTTCTCCCATGGATGCTATTCTGTCTATTCCGGGCCTGACATATTTTCCGACTAGTCTCACCGCGGAGCAGCGCCGCGTTGCCAGAACAGGAGAAGGAGGCTCGCTGTTACATCACCACCCTCTACAGTGTTAATCTACCCCCCTCCCTCTCTCTCTCTCTCTCTCTCTTTCTCTGCATCTCCAGTTTCCCTCTTGGTCTTGCTCCCTTCTTTCCTTCCTCTCCTTTTTTACTGCAGACTCCGCCAAGATGCGCGTGCCCCGCCACAGATACATACAGAGCAATCTAATTACTGCGATAACATTTCTGCTTGGCTGATTAACTGTTCTCCCCGTGCCTCTGAACGCAGCAGCAATGCTTCTATATATTCCTAAGCTCCTTATTCCTCCCCAGCCGGGCTGCTCTTTCACAGGAGCTTTGGCTCACCCATCCATCTCTCTTCTTTTCTCTCATTTTTCCTTTCTTCCTCTGTTACTTCTCAGGGCTGTTTCTTATTCTCAGTGTCTCCTGTTTAGTCTCCAAGGCATCCAGGCTATTTAGCCAGCTCTCACTTTCTCCTCTCTCGCTCATTTAATTCCTTTTTCCTCCCCGCTTGCTCATTCTTATTCCGCCTTTCTCTTTCTCTCTGCCTTTGTGCCTTTTTGTCTTACTCTGCTGTTTGTTCTGCAAATAAAGATATTTGGGAAAGCCGCGCCACTTGAGCTGAGCGATTTGCCGCCTTCATCTCTCTGCAACTGGAATGTCAAAAAAAACTTTTCAAGGGTTGCGAACTTGAACACCAGGCTCCTCCTTCCTCTCCTACTAAAAGGATTTCTGAGAGGCCACTGAATACTTTGAAGGCTCCTGATAGCCCTTTTATACTGCATGTGCCGGAGTGTAGCTTTAGATCCTTGGCTGGAGGGGGTGGGGTCTTTGGGCCCTTGGGGCGGTGGAGTGAAGAAAGGCCCGCTGACTCATCATAAATCGCATTGTTCTGTCAGATGCTCTCTTACTTTGACTGAATTGGCTCTTACATTGTATTTGACTGATTGTTACTCAGCACAAGCTTTGCATATTTGTGTTTCCATCATAAGCGACTTGCAGAAATGAATGATGGGGAATCGGCGGTGCTGTTTTCTTCCCTCTTTTCAAGGCAGGCATCTGCTCCTCACCCCAAGTGCTGTACGGCAAAGTGTTCATCAAGACCGCCTCACACACGTCAATTACATCCTTGAAATTTGACTTCCCTACTCCTCCTCCTCGCACACGCACACACACACACACACACACACACACACATCCTCTGAGTCAGACAGCGCCCTCACATCCCTTGTTATGCCCGGTGATAACTAGCCACCCACCGACTCCCTCCTGCTGCACCAGATAGGAGAGCTTATTAAGACTATACACACTCCATTCACGGTGCACGCTGTCAGGACTGTTTCCTCAGCTGCAGGAAGCAAAGCTGCCGAAAGCATAAGAGCTGATTCCTTGTAAGATTCATGGCACAAAGCTGGAGAATGACGCTGGCTAGTCTGCAGAGAAGATGCAGGGATGCATCTGCCTGGCTTTGTTAAGACTGTTAGGTGCTGTTGTTTAGTTTGGGGAGCGGAGTGCGCTCCGCAGCTCCCTCCAGTCTTCTCCGTCCTCCCTTAGAGGTCTAATTGCACAGGTCGGCTGTGGGATGTCACCCCTTTGGCTCGCTGTGATCTCCATGCAACACACAGAGCCTCATTAGAGCCTGGGTGACTCCCTCTCCTCCTCTGCTCCAGTAATGGGAATGACAAAAGCCAGAGTCATTACAGTCCAGTTTGTTTTCTATGTTGAGGTGTGAGCGGGTTTGATTTGGGGAAATTTCAATGCCTCTTTGTCTCTTAGGGCCGACTCCGATCTTCCACAGGAGGTTGGAAAAAAGGAGGTCACGAGGCAGGAAACATAGGAAAAAGATATTTAATGAAAGTCTTCGAATAGGGGCAGACACACTCCCCGTCGTCTCCTCCCAGGATCCCGAGCCCGCCCAGGTGATGCCCAAGGTGACGCTGCGGCGGCGGCGGGCTAATGATGACAGCGACACACTAATAATGGTTCCAAGTAGGTCTTGTGACAGCAAGGGGGAGTGTATTAAGTGGGACGCCGGAGCCGGCAGACTCACCCAGACCCCCGACTTCTCCCCCTAATGAGAGATTGATGGGGTGGTTGTGTAGGTAGATAATGCTAAGTTAATGAGAAGTCCTGTTCCATGTGGCTGTTTGCAGTTCCCTACAGAGTCACTTGTGTGTGTTTGTGTGTGAGCGATATATTGGATTCTAGATGACTGTATGTGTTGTGTTTATAGAGCTGTTTTTGGCATTTATTTACCTCCGCCTATGTTCGTCAGGCACAGATCTGTCATTTCCTTCACATCCAACAGCTGTCTCACACTCGAGGAAATGAACTGTCAAATTGTTAAAAAGACTGACAGAACAGAGAGTCCAAAGAGGAGGAGGAGGAGGAATTAATAAAGGCAACAAAGAGTGGAGGAAAGGTAATGATAAAATAGACGGAAAGGGAAAAAAAAGGCTGTTTAAGAGTTATGGGAACAGAAGGGATTTTTTTGCGATGAAGAAGGGATGAGATAATGGTGGAGAAGGGAGATAATCACCTCCCTCATGGCAGGTACATGTCTCTAATTGGGCGTCCCACTCCCTGTCCGCATCTCCCCCTCTTTACTTTTCCCTTCCATCTCCTTTTCAGACAATGCGGTGAGAAAAAGCCACTTTCCTAATTAATGCAGATATAATGATGGGTCCAACTGTGGACCTCTGCCCCCTCAGAATGTTGATTAAAGAGCTCTGTGTGTGTGTGTGTGGAGGCGAGGGGGGTGTTGAATCTATCCGGCAGCTCTGCTAGATAAACATGGGATTTTTGGATAATCATATATTCATGTGTAATATAATTATATGTCTATTGATGCAGATAGTCCTTTTTCCAACAGCACTAAATTCTATATGGTTTCCACTGAGATAATTGCCACTCTGTGTTTGGCTCTAGCATAAACAAAAAAAAAAAAAAAGATGCCGAGGCAGCGCCCACACTGTTTCTGTGCCAAGTGATCTCCAGGAAGTGAGGTGGGGAAACAACAGCTTCGCACCACTGACATCACCTGAAGAAAGGATAGAATAAAAATCGGGGGGGTGGGGTATTAAAAATTTAAATGGCTATTTTCTTCAACAGACTATTTCCTGTTAACAAAACGCCCGGACTCCGAGCTAAATTGATGTGTGAACGAAGAACGCTTCTGTTTAGAAGTGCTGCCTTAAGAACACTGTTAGTATGGATGTTGCTTTGGTGATGAAGCAGAAGAGCTTTTGATCACCCGCCTCACACAAACAATGTGAGCATTTGACCTGGCGTTGGCGACAGTAACCCCCGGGGGAGTGAGCAAAGGGAGTGGATTTGCCAAAAAACAGCACTAATTGGTTTGCAGGACGGCGGTCGGTCCACTCGTCAGCCCCTTTCCCCGCGTTTCACCTCGACTCTGAAGCCGCGCAGCTCTCCCGGCCCTGGCCAGCAGTTTACCATTCAGGCCACGTATGAGCCTGTAGCAGTAATGAGAAGTGCCTCGCTGTTAATGAGATAAACACAGACATTAGATTGGCTCAGCAGGAGCTCGGAGGAAAAGAGGAGTCAGTCGGTGGTGAGATGGAGGAAGGGAGAGTGTGGTGGGAAAGATCATGGGGGGAATATGAAATATTCAGAGGAAACGCTTTGGTTAATTTCTTGAGAGCGCAACGAGGAATCTTCATTATGACTCGAGCGGAGGTGACGGGTTTATTTTCTTCCCGTGAAGCGGGTGAAGCGATAATGATGATGGTGATGGCCGTGATGGCAGAGCGCCGCGGCGTCGCAATTCTATTGGATACAATGTTCAAAAATCCACGCTCCATATGCTGCGTGACGACACTGCCCGCTTTCCCCCATGTGCCCCCACACACACACACAAACACCGACACTGTCACCGCCTGCTGTGACATAATACCCATGTCTATCATTAAGCAGTCGTTTTCCGGGCTCAGTGGCTAATGAACGCCCAGGAGTTGGAGCGAGTCCGCCTGCCTGTGTTTGCATGCAAGTGTGTGTGTGTGTGTGTGTCAACACTCCAAAAGCTGATGCAAGGTGGAGCATGTGTGGTATTTGTGCGAGTTCGAGCCTCTTTCATCAACCCGTGTGAGCTCTGTTGCTTGAGAGAGCTTCGGTTTTTCATCATAAAAGCCTCCAAAAGCATCCGATTGAAGCCCATAATCCTTACCTCCACAATAAAACACTTCGTTTTGACTGGAGTAATTCATACCTGAGGTTTCCGGATCATTAAAGCGAATTGGAAGTTAGCAGGGATAACAGAATGTCTCCTCTCCTGTGTCTTCCAGGTTTGGCAAGAAGAAAGAAGACAAGAGCAAAGACACAGCCAAAGCATCCAAGAGCAAACTGGAGGCTCTGAGCGAGGAGGAGCTGGGCCGGATTCCTGACGCCAGAGATGGGTATGGATCACTCAAAGTTGTCTGTGTCACGGACTTGAATAATTCCTCAATAATGTTTTCGCACCATACTCTGCACCTGACAGCTATCGGCATTACGCTGAGCTCCACTCCGGCAACGCCACCCCCGACTCGGCCTTCTTCCCTGACGTAGAAGACGACGACAGCGACCCCAACTACGCCCGCATCAACAACTTCCGCCAGGCTCCCTCGCCTCAGCCGCGCGTCAGCCGCACGCCCTCCCCGGCGGCGACAATAGCGGGGCCCAACCCTCTGCTGGCGTCCGCCGAGGAGCTGGACGGCCTCTACGCCAAGGTCAACAAGCCCAGGCCGCCGCCCACTCTGCAGAACCAGCAGCGTGCACCGGCAAGCAGGTGAGTCAGTGAAGGGACGAGGACACACTGCTGATTCTGCCTTCGTGTGTGAGTGTCTGTAAATGTGTGTGGAGCATTTGCATCTGTTGTGCACGAGGGTGTGTACACACCTGGTCACGCACCACGTCTTGATCAGCATTCACGGTCTGCCAAGTCGGAAAATGCATAAAACATGAATTCATGCCCTTTAAATTTACTCATGCCTTAGTAACATTCTCACGTGCACACACACACACAAATGTAGTTACATACATACATGGAGGTTCAGGTGCAGCACCTGACTGATCTGTATGGACATGGAGCTGTGGTTGTATTGAGATGGTCTGAATATCTTAAGTGTTAAATCCATAAAGTACATTTGGTAAAATATGCAGCTTCGACCTCAGAGTTGAACTTGCAGCTTCTTTTGAATGCGAGTGAGAAAGAACGGACTCTAATGCAAATTTATCATTTCCCACATGAAATAATTCCGGCCGCATGAAAACTTCCCTCATCTTTAACTCTCTCTCGAGAAGAAAAAAAAAGACTATTGACTTGCAAATCAAAAAAAAAAAAAAACAAACAAACTAAGCCAGGCCCAGACAGCCAATCTAATCCAGAGGAAGAGAGGATGCAGGGGGAGGGAGGGAGAGGTTTGGATGTGTAAACGGAGACAGATGGGAACGGAAAGAAGTGACAGACGGGAGAGAGAGAGAAAAGCAGGAGAAGAGTGCAAGAGAACGACTGAGCCAAAGCGGAGCGAGAGAGATAGAGAGAGGGAAAACGTATTAGATTGGCTGAGTAAATTCAAGAGAGAGAAGAAGTGACAGAGGCGAGGATGCAGACAAAAGAGGAGGAGGGATAATTAGCCACAGTCTAGCAGGCTGACAGATCTGTTAGACCACTTTAGTTCTCATCCACTAGTGCTGGGTACTTCATTACCAGCCTGTTTTCTCCTTCTCCTCACTTTCCTCCTCCTCTGTCACTCTCCCCCCCCCCGCAGTGGCTCCTAATGTATATTAGATCGTCTTGAGCATTAACATGATCCCCCCCCCCCCCGCAGTGGCTCCTAATGTATATTAGATCGTCTTGAGCATTAACATGATAAGCGAGGAGGCCGCGATAACTCTGAATGTGAGGGGCCGACGAAAAGTAGAATTCAAAGTTTGCCGAGGCCCGCTCTCGTCCGCTCTCCGCTTCACGCAGACGTGCACGTGGTCAGAGGCGCCTTGCACTCGCTGCCACCCACGTGCAATATTACTGTGAGGAAACCTGGCGTAACCTAGCAACAATGCTGTGTGTGGTCCGATGGGTTTCATAACACCGCACGGAAACGAGTGTGTGGAGGTGCAATATGTGTGTGTATAAGTATATATATATATTGAAATATATACAGTACATATCTTCAGTCCTTTCCTATCTTTTCCAGCTTTTTGTTCACCTAGATCAGAATCTATGCCCGCGTTGGCATAGTTCTGCCAACCGAGACCCGCCAATGGCGAACTCCTCGCCGCCGTTTCCCTAATTTACCGGCAGACATTTTCATTAGGGCCCTCGATGGCAGGTGTGCGTCGTGATGGGCGTCACATCTGATTAGAGACCCCCGCCAGAGGCTGACCTGTGGAGAAAAAAGGTTGGCTTTGCTTGTCAAATTTCATTAGCTGGGAGGCACTCTTTTGTAGCCGGAGCAGGGAGCGAATAGAGGGATGAGATGAAGGGAGGATGAAGAGAGGGCAGAGGAGGTAAAGACTTGTGAGAGTCGTGCTTTTTAAAAGAATTTGTGTGGGGGAGATGAAGACGAGCCTGTAAGCCAACATGGTTTCAGCCGTACCCCTATGGAGGAGGAGAAGAAGAAGAAGAGAGGCAAAGCACACACAACGTGCTTCATTCAGAAAGCCCGTCCTCAGAGATGCACAGATGCACCACAGCCAGGGCGCTAGGGTGTCACCGTTTTCATTTTCATCTGACAAGTGCAAATAAACATTTTCATAGGGCGCAGCGACGGCACTTGACATTTAGCGTGTGCGGATGTGTCAAATGGTTTTTTTCCCCCTGGTTTCAGACACAAACAAATAGCCCAGCCCAACGTGACCACGTGACCCAAATATCATTTTAGAGTTTTCGGCCAGGCACGGATCTTACAGGAAGCTGGTGTTTGATTGTGAGTTAATCAGGTTTGATTTTCACGGCCGTGCACTTGTTGCCTCACAACAGAAAACAGACACATGATGAGTAATGTGCCTGTTGTATAAATTGGCATTTTGTAAAACCTTTGACCAGCAGCGGATCCAACGTTTTGATCCCTTTTTCCCCCGCTGGCCCCCACTATTTATGGGCGACATCCCTTAATCTAAAACATCCAGATCCCAGTATTGCAGTTGTCTTGCTCGAAGGCCTTCTTAAAATCAAACAAAGGGATTTTTAATTTGAAATTACGAACCAGTAAAAGACCAGTTCCAGTTCGCCGAGGCACACAGGATCCTCCCACAAGGTTTCAGAAACAGATGGAGTCGAAAGCGCTGCCTCCCCTTCACCAGGAAAAAACCTCTTTGTCTCCATTTTGGAGCTCCGCTGAGTTTCTGTCCGACTCTATTCCCAGCGTTGCACCGGGAAACCAAACATTGACCGTTCACTTTGATGTGCGCTTACCTCCAGCACGCAGGCGGCAGAGAGAAAACCTGCCTTTCTGAGCTTTTTATCCCCCCATCCCCCAGTGAATTTTGTTTAAATCAGCTAGCCACAGCAAGAAAAAGTCGCCAAACCAGCTGGCATTGGCGCACACTTCCTAATTAGTCTGACCTCACACCGGCTCACACCACTGGGTAGTTGCTCCCCTCACTCTCTCTCTCTCTCTCTCTCTCTCTCTCTCTCTCTCTGTCTCTCCCATGTTTCCTTTCATTCGACAGTAGGTTCTGTTCTCACTCCAGTTCCTTATCTCGCTCTTCTCCAAGTCTCCGTCGCCGTTTTCAGCTTTGCTCTCGTTCCTCGTTTCTTCTGACACGTCTTTCATTCCCCGCTCCCGCATCTCATCTCCTCTCCTCCCTCGCTCTTTCAGTCCCCCCCATCCTCAGTGCACCATCACATCACGGATACTCTGAAATCTGGATGGAATGTGATGCTTGAGTGGTACCAACCTCTTTGGTTGAGCTAATACAGCAAAACAGGGCTTTGCTGAGTTATTTATCAGTCGTAGTTTATAGCATTTGCATGTGTTGCTTGTCTCAGTCTGTCGGCAGCGGTTATTAGCTGCCGATAACGGCGCCGTGGGCCTCCCTGTCCCCGGCCGCACACTCTTTGGACACGCTATATACACGTGTGTTGACACACAGTCATGTATCCATCATCTCTCGCCGTTTACAAAGTAACGCGAGCTGCCGAATTCTCCACTCCCTGCCAAACCTGCTTCTCCCGGCGCTGTCAGTGATGGAGGCCGTGGTGTAATGAGATAATTACAGCGCCGTTTCATTTGGAGAGAGACGTGCGCGCTCCATCAAAATGGCAGCCTTAATTACGGGCCCAGGGATTGGCTAATGGGTTCGGTCGGCGAGGGGCGGAGTGGAAAAAAAAACAACAAAACCTTGACTTGGCTCTGTGCGTCCGTTCTCTAAGGGCTCTGTTTGTTTGTTTGTGCGTGGAGAGGGGCTGCTGGGTAATAAAAGCAAGTATAAATAAATGATACCCAAGATTAAGTGTTATTGTTTGAATAAGAAGGTTATCTGCAGGTCACGGCGATCGGTATTGATTACCTATGATTTGCATCGTGATATTCACGTGCGCTGGCGTTTCAAAGCAGCGCTGAAACTTTTTGGGAAGTTCCTCAGTCATGGCGGCAGAAAGCCGTAACCACACGTGTATGTGTGACTCAGCCTCCTTTCCCTCCTGAGCTGCGTCCGGCCGGAGAACCCCAGTCCTCCAGGTTCCGGCACATACACACACTGTGTCCAAGTTTTCTAATTAAAGGCAGGGACACAGGAGAGACTTAAAGCTACGCACCTCACTAATGAACTCTGTGTCTCCCACCCGCTCTCTCTCTCTCTCTCTCTCGCTCCTCCACTCCAGTTTGGTCAATATCTGCCTGGAGGTCGGAGCATTAGGATGCACGGCGTGGTGCTCCCGCCTGATGAAGGCTGCGTGGGTGTTTTGTGCGTCGGACAAAACCCTCCCTTGTGCGCGCATTTGTTTTTTTTAGATTTAACAGATACAGCCAAAGGGTGAAAAGTTGACTTTTCCTCTGAATATGTATCATCAAACAGCAAACACAACATTAATATTGTTTCAGTTTTTGATCTGCATCTGGTCTGCACGCTCCTCAGCACCAATCCTGTGGCTTCCAAGGTCAAAAGGTCAATCCCTGAAAAAAAGTTTTAAACTATTTCTGCTTGATATGAAATTCTCAGTTTTCTGTCTTCGCTGTAGAAGGTTTACTTGAGGCATCGCTGCCTCCTCAGGGGCAATACTTACGTGATGTTATCCGGCTGCTCATCAAGTCCCCCTGCACTGACGAGGGCTGTCAAAGAATTCCTGTGGCTGTAGCACAAGATGGAGCCGTGCTCAAAGTTCGATTTCAAATTATCAGACAAAGCTTTAAGACGCGGAAGAACCCTTCACATTTTGCTTTCTGTCTCTGTCTCCGCAGCGATCCGCACTTCCAAGGGCTGCGGCGGGAGTACCAGCAGGCCCTCGCCGCCCCAGTCTACGAGGAGCTGGACACCGCGCGGCGCCGAGCTCTGGACAGCGACCCGAATCGGGTGAGTGTAGCCTCTGTTAAAGCTGGACGCTCCTGAGAGACCAGCCTGTTTTCTCCTGTGTCTATTTCCGGCTGCCTTGTTAACATTTGGACTCGCCGCATGTCACTGAGGCGGCGCCCGCTCTCCTGCTCATTTACTTTATGGAGAGATCTATTAGACTGGTGGCATTTCCAGACGCACAGCCTTTCTCTCTCTCTCATCCAGTCCCGCATTTCCTCTCTGTCTCTGATAGCGTCCTTGTTCTGGAAAAAGCAACCGCGGTCTGAAACGGCTCACTGTACCGCAGCCGCCTCCTAGCCGGGGCCGCACTGCTAAACGTCCCTGAACCTGTATTGATCCGGCCTGGGGAATCATTTCATTTACCTCCGTACTCTCCTGAACTCGGCGTGCTCGCCATGGAAATCGATAGGTATTTATCAGCCATTTTAAAATGGGATTTTTTTAATCGCGAGCCCACGGATGCAGAAAATCGCATTTTGATTCGGGTGCCGAATCACCGACGCCGGGCTACAGCGATTTGCAAAGTCATTTTCTCAGCACTAGATTTATTTTTCATTAAGTGACACAACTGAGCAAAGAGAGAATCCGAGGCACCTGGGAAATACGGGATGGATTCACTGACAGCGTCGCCGATACTCAATCGCCTGACACAACCTGCATCCTGCTGCGCTCGCTCCCTCGCTTATTATCGCCTCTGTTTATTGAGCAATGAAGCCGGGAGAAGCAGGCTTCATTAGGCGTGCAGGCACACACCACGGCCGCTTTCTCGCCGAGACCCGAAGGGCTTCGTCACTCATTACACATCCCAGTGCAGTGCACGCTCGCAGTGACTCGGTCAGCGCCGGGAAAAACTCTGATGCAATTAAATCAGGGAGGGAGTGCAAAGGACAACCTCTGATCTGATTGTTATTTTTCTCTCATGAAAAGACGGCGGCCGTGTCCGTGGATAAAAAGCAGCGCCCCCCCCAAGGAACCCGATAATGAAACACCCCAGTCTCAATCGCACGCACGTGCACACATATGAGAAATAGAAACATCTGGGAAGTTACATGGGGTAAAAGAAGAGGAAAGATGATAATGAAACGTCGACGCACAACAAGTGAAAGTGTTAAAACATTGTGTATATTTAGAATTGCGTTTATAAAGTTTCTCTGCTGAAAGTCAGAACACAAGTTAACATCACTGCTCCCACCTTTATTTTGTCAGCTGTAAAACCTGATGACGCTGGAGCTGTAAGGTGCCCAGACACACACACACACCCTGGAGAGAGTTGACCACCGAAGAATAAGCAGAGACGTGAATAGCTGTCCAGACCGCAGCCTGAGCGTTTCATCCGCACTTCTGTTTATGTCAGCGAGGGTTACCCACAATGCTCCAGCTCTGGAGATCAAGATGAAACCTGCACAGACTTACATTTGAAAGTCAACGCGGACCTTTTAATTCGCCAGTTCACATTAACCTAGTTTCTCTCCCCCTGTGCGCTACGAGAGGACTTTCAATGCCGACCACTCGAGCTCAACACTCGCTCGCTCTGCCGATCAGCCATTTAACAGCCACTCTGCCGCCGCTGCTCTTTTGTATCCAGCCATCTCCGTAACCTTGAATGGTTAAATAGGTTTTCAAAGCTCTCCACAGAAGGCGAAGAGCACCGTTCTCGCGTGTGTGTGGTTGAAAGAGGAGACGAGCGTGTGGGTCTATATTTGTTCAGCGAGGGGATGCTGGGTAACACGCTAAGCTGACATAAACAAAAAGAGGGGATAAAAGGCTGCGATCACCATATCTACTTATGGCTCTGTTTATTCTTTCTTCAATCTATCGGCGGGATCTGGACGTGGAGGCACACACTTTCATGTGGCTGTCACTGGCTTTTCCCTTTAGTTTCTAAAAGGACATCATGCCCCCTCCCGTCCTCAGTTCTCTCATCTCCCTCTGTCTCAGTCCGTCTCCCCTGCTCTAATTCGACCCTTCCCCTCATGTTCCCTGTCTGCGAATAGGTCACACTTGTAATTATGACAATCCCACTGTCCCTCTCTCTGTCTCTGTCTCTGTCTCTCTCTCTCTCTCTGTCTGTCTGTTGTCTCTATATGCTAATGACAGGCTCTGTGTTACGCACTGATGGCTAATTAACTCTTTTTATAGACTTCTTTGTCTAAAGGTTAAATCTGGAATAACTTTTCATTATATTCCTCACCTTTCTTCTACTGTTTTAACTTTCTGTTGTATTATTTAAAGCTCCCTAAATGCTGAGCCCTGCATTTCGTAGGAGGTCCTCAGGGGTCAGATTAGATTTATGTGATTTCTGTCCTTTTTGCCCCTCGGCCCCCTAGTGGTCATCCCCATGCATCGTCTGCAGCCAAGTGTCCAGGGACGTGTCATCGTCTCCGCCGGCCCAGATTGCACGTCATGAAATTTTTATCATAATGCAAGTCTGCTGTACGTGTAGAGGCTTATTTGCTCCATGTGTCCATGTGAGGAACACACACACACACACACACACACACACACACACACAACACACTCATGCATCTTATCTTCAACTCATTACCCTGTGTATCGTAAACAACACTGGCAGCACATGTGACACCCAAATGAAGACAGGAGTCACAGAAAAGCACACACGCTACTACACACTCCACAGTCATTATGAAGGACACACACACACACACACACACACACACACTGGGACACTCGTAAGTCCAGATACGACTTGTCATCCGTTGCACAGCTGTTTTTTGTACTTCTCTCTAATGCTGTGCGCACGGACATCCATCACCTTGATGATATTTTAATGTCACATCCTCGGGCTGCCCCCTCCCGCGCGCTCTTTCACTTTTTCTCTCCCTCCCACGCGGCGGCCATCACTTCATAAATAAACCCCCCCACATCATTAAGTAAACACGCACCAGCCTGTCACTGTGATAGATGGCCTCACACACTGGCACTGGGGATCTTTGTCGGGTTCTGCGTGCCCACAGGCGAACGCCCCGGTGCTGTGTGGTTTTTCGCCCATGGGGGGGGGGGTGGCCATTGAAAAAGAACAGGAAGTGCAACGCTTGTAGAGAACTGTGTTTGTGAGCAAAAGGAGGAAAAGAGAGAGAAACTGAGAACATGACAAAAAGCAACAGGGCGGCATCGAAGGAAACAAGATTTAAAGAGATGCCTCAGGGCCAGGACGGGGAGGAAGAGAGATGGCACATCTAACAGGGGGAGCCGGGCTGGCGAGAGGAGGAGACAGATGGCACGGAGGAGCTGACAGACACATGGAGGCAGTGACATAAGCGACCAAAGGAATGGAGTAGGGGAGGGATAAAATCAGGTGAAGCCGAGGTTCTGCTGGAGTGTCTTTAAGCAGGACGTTCAATCTTCGCTTAGCGGGACAATGGGGAAGGAAATTTGCCATCAGGGATTAGAGATGTTTTAATATGTGCAAGTGTGAATCGAATGAAATTGCAGGCAGGCACCAGAAAGGAATGAATGTAAACGCTGTTTCAACAGGAAGCTTCTTCTCGTTTTGTTGTTTCCAGCCTCGTCCAACGACTTAATTAGAAAACCGAATCCGTAAAGAAGATGAATTGGAAATAGAGGGAGGGAGAGAG
Source organism: Pseudorhombus dupliciocellatus (assembly GCA_016785235.1). NCBI lineage: Eukaryota > Metazoa > Chordata > Actinopteri > Pleuronectiformes > Paralichthyidae > Pseudorhombus > Pseudorhombus dupliciocellatus. The sequence goes on from JAFBJW010000070.1 coordinate 4,402,927, forward strand.
AAAGCAGCTGGTCCGGGGGTGTTTCCCTGAAGGAGGCTGCACTAATGTTAGTCTAATGTTAGTGTTAATCAGGTTAGCATATGCTGCATTTGTGTGTGTGCGCACGCGTGTGTGTGTGTTGATTTGACGTTTAACTGATGTTCCTGTACCAATTTAATGAGGAACGAGCAAAGCGGCCACACGCCATCACTCAACATCTCTCCCACTCTGACTTTCACTCTCTGACACACACTCACCCACACTCACTCCCCACGGCTTAAGCCGTATTTGAATTGCTTGAATCACCAGGCAAGTTAAGTCACGCTTTCTAGTTTTCACACACATTCTCGCAAATTTCCTCAACGAAATGAAGTCATTCCTGAGTCTGTGCATGTGTGCTTGTACATGAGCACTTCAAATGCGTGCGTGCACAATGCATAAGAGCACAAGCCAACATGCTCGTCCCCACACACCCGTTTTATAGAAGGATTTTAAGAGGTAGCATACCACAAACTCGTAAAACGCACAATGCACTCTCAGCTTTTGAAAGCTCACACACACACACAGACATATGTACGGCTTCATGAGTAATTCTGAAATTACAAGAAATAGTCAACTGATCCTGGACTCCTCATCACCCCCCTCTGAGATCACCCTCTCTCTGCACTTACATGACACACACACAGCCCCGTGCAGCTGTCGAGGCCTCTGCTGATTAAAGGCTGCCCGTTGGGCCCTGACTCTCCGGACTGGGCTGAGCGCTATTCTGGCCCGTGTAATTGCACAGGCCCCACCGCAAGTTAGCGTTTGGATCACACACCCCAGAATAATCCCGGACAAGCTTCTGTGCCCGGCTCCTGGAAAAAGGAGGGAAATGACAGAGGAGAGGTAAAGCAGGAGGTAAAGCTTACAGTCAAGTGCTCTGCAGTATGTTAATGCCGGGGTTTAGGCTGATAATTATAAAATTAAAGTCGCGCTTGCAGAGATTTTCCTCCTTACGAGCCATTTAGTCCAAATTCAGCCTTGCGAGCCCGTTTTAGTTCTGGCGTCTGCCAGCGGAGGTGAGATAATGCCACGCTTTGCAATGCAAATTTAATTGAATTTTTTTTTTTTCGTGCTAATACCTTTTTTTATGTTCCAGAATGCTGCATTATCAGGAACCGATGCTTCATGAATATTCGGGAAAATAAATTGACTCGCTTTCTTCTCAAAAAACAAACCCACCTCAGAGTTTGCAGATTAAAAGCTCGGAAACGATTCCAACACCAGAGATCCGTGTGATCGGTGCTCGCAGGCGAGCACTTCGCCACCGTCTGTAAAATCACACAGACTCCGATTTAGGCTTGAACTCTTGCTCGCACTCCCGGGAAACAAAGACAAACAGTGAACATCTCATTCCGGTCTGTGTTGCACCTTTCTCCCTCTTTTTTTTTTCCTTCTTTGCAAAGTCACAATGAGCGATTCTGTCCACGGACTTTCTTCCTCTCTGTCCTTGTCTCTGCAGCTCGTCCCTGAGGCTCTGCACGTCTCCCTCCCTCCTCGCCTCGCTTTTGTTTTAAGTGGGTTAATTTCAATGCTGCGCAGTGAGCGGGTGAGGAGTTTTTAATTTTTTTTTTTTTCCCTCCTCCCCATCTGGTTCAGCGAAGGCCTGCAGGGACTTATTTGGTGTCTGTCTTTATCCTCACAGCTTGTCTCTGGCCTACGGGCAAACTGAGGTGTGATCTGTCTGCAAGTCGATGGAAGTCTCTAAGCCTCCTCTTCTTTCGCTCTCGCCTAAAAAGTGCGTCACCGATTCTGAGTTTGCATTCAAGGGGAGGCGGTTCGGTACATGCACGTGCGATCGTCGAGGTCGAGAGCTTTTACTCGACGGCGTCTTGGAGGAATGTGGAATTGTCTTTCAAGAAGGACTCAACGACAGGGAAACTTTGTTAAAGCCGCTTGCAGAACGTGTGCTGAAGTCCCGAGTGTCACAACTCACGCCTGAGTCAGTTGTTCTGAACTTCGTTTCTGCCTTGAAAGCAAGATTAGAAATAAGAAAAAAGAGGAACCATAGACTGAAAAGGAAGATGTCAACTGGAAAATCGAGAATTGTTTGTATGACCAGTATCAGTCGGGTCAAAAACAACTCTGCCCTGAGTAAGAGAGAGAGAGAGAGAGAGAGAGAGAGAGAGAGAGAGAGAGAGAGACATTCCTTCTTGGGGCATCATGACATGGAGAGGCACAAATGAAAACAACCACACAAACACACACACACACACACACACACTCACACTCACAGGGGTATTTGGATGTTATTCCAGTGAGCAGCAGGGAGGCAAACCAACCCACAGAGGGGGAGAGAGTTAATAAACAACACCCCATGGCCACTGCCAAGGCCACACACACACACTCACACACACACACACACGCGGTGGATCACATGGGACAGGTCCAGCAGCCATGTTCACTGCAGTAACCAAACAGACGCACGTGAGGATGATTCCTCAGAAGAGGGGATCCAAGATGTTCATGGCTAATTGCCACTTTCGCTTTTATTGTGTTTTCCTCCCCGGAGCCGGCGGCTTTAGTTCACCGTAAATACATCATCGGTTTCCTCCGATGCATGTAAACAACGTCCAATCTATTTGGAGCTCATGTAAACGGTCTTAATTTGATTTGGACAGATAAAGTGTTCTTCACGGAGCCGGAGCCGATGAGGAAATATTATTCTATGAGTATTACTCTAACACTACCTGTTATATTCTCACATGCGTCCAAGTCATAGTCTGGACCCGGCGGTGTGGAACAGTACAAAGACAGACTCTGAGGTCAAGAGTTGAGGCCTAAATCAACACTAACAACGAAGACAATTACCAGCAGATTGGCCTATTACCAAAATAGACTGCATTCCAGTCTGAGTGTGTGTGTAACCTTTGCTCGCGTGTGTGTGCGTGTGTGTGCACGCGCCATCTGCTGCTAACAAGCTCAGATTGAGCCGGGTCCAGGTGTGGGAGTGTTTAGTGTTCACTGGGGGGCAAGTGAGCCTCCTGTGCGCACACACACGCTTGCCTCCTAATACAGCATAATGTTGTTCGACCTGAGCATGAAAGAGCTTCTTTCTTTGACCTTTGTCTGTTGTTTCCTTTATTCCTCCGTTATTCGTCAATTACTACGCCAACAAGCTTTTTGCAGACTCGCAGGAATTCAGTTTAATGGGAATTTTGATACAGGGACTTTGATTTTAATGTGACTTGTCAGTCTCAGATAATATTCCTTTTCTCTGTATACACTCAGAGACAGAGCCAGCCTGTTTTCCATCAACTTCCTCTTTCTGGAGAAAATCACCAGCTTTGTGGAGAACAGAAGAGCCAACAGTCCCTTTAAGCCAAGTTTGCACTATTTCAGGAGGCCAGATGTTTTATTATATTTCTCCTTGTGTAAGCAGTGATTTCTTTAAGCTACATGCAGATTGATATGTGAGCATGTATAAACGGCTGATTCTTAACTCCACTCTCCCAGCTGTTATCAGCTGCAGCGGCGGTAGTTAGTCTCTCCTCGCCTCATAACCTCTTGCTGTTTGCTTGTGTCGCATCCACCCACGCACACGTCACTTCATCTTCAGCAGCTTCTTCCTCCTCCGTCTTATCTGTTCCCTCGACTCCGACAGAGGGAGCATTGTGCCCGGGCGGGCGGGCGGGCACTGGGTGCCAGGGCTGAGACACGTGCTTAATTAGCATCCAAGATGGATGGATGGATGTGACGGAGGAGGAATGGATGGCAATACAGGAGTCTAATTATGCCATTTGAAAAGAGATGGCAAGAGGAAAGCTGCTCGGGAAAGACAAATCTGAGCATCTCGGTGGCGGCATGAAAGCGCCGTGCAGGCATTGTGTCAAAGCACTTGGACTCTCATTTGACGCTCATTGTATGTATGAGCATTGCAAATTTACAGCCGAGCCAAAAGGGCTCCGAGAAATTCATTTCCTGAGCCGCGGCAATACTTTGAGATGAATGCGACAGCTGTGCTGCCAGAGGAGATCGCTGCGTGTGTGTGTTGTGTTCCATTGCTTATCATCTGGCACTGTCAAAGTGTGGCTTTCTAATTTGGAAAAATGGAAAAGTGACTTTCCGCTGAATCGGCGCGGACGTGGTGACTCTACAAAATGAAACTCCTCATATGAAAGATTGTCCCGATTCGCCGGAGTATTAACGTCAGCCTGAGGATCTGCCAGCGGAAAGGTGAAAATGCGGAACAAAGTCTTCTCGAGGTTTACCACCTGAGAAACAGGATGTCCAAAGCTCCTGAACTCCAAGTGTACGGCGGGGTTCAGGCCGAGGACGTGAACTCGTGCCACGTGTCTGCCGCTGCGTTTTCACGGCAACCTGGCTGAATTCCAAATTGCTGTTTTGCCAGTTGCCATGGTGAAGCCAAGTCGACCTCTGCGTGTTTGTTTACCTTGTGTGTGTGTGTGTGCAGGCCACAGCAGTATTTCAAGGAGTATCATCTGGCTCTAAAGCCGGCTGTCCAAATTGGGGGAAATGGGCTTCCGTCTGAACAGCATCCATATGACGGACATCCTTAATCTGTGTGTGAGCTAATAAAGGGGCTGCAGGCCATTATGTTAATCCAATCAGCGGAATATTTCACTTTATCTAAACACACATTTCCTCCTGTCCTCATTATTCTCTCCCTCTATCCCCTTTCTTTCCCCACTCAGAAGATGTATTACACCCCCCCCCTCACTGTCCAACACACAGGACGCCTTCCACCTGAGTCCCAGCCTCCTGCGAAGACTAATGTCCCCCTTTACCTCCCATTATGCCTTTTTTATGCATAATGTCCCCTGCGCAGCACGCACACACACACACACACACAAGATGGAGCATTCACTTCCCAGACTACCATAATATTAACACACACACACACTGGCTGTGGCCCCTGCCAAGGCCCTGATGTGCTTTCCCTTCCTGGCTCCCACTCAGAGACATTACAGAGACATTCTAATGATATCAGGTAATGCTGCCGCCATGTTTTTCCCCTCCTCATTTATTTATTAACATCCCTTCCGTGCTTGTGAGGGGGCTCGAGGTGACAGAACGGAGGCTTATCCTGCTGAGACCGAGCCGAGGAACCGAGCTACGGCTGTCCAGCCCCATTAGATCGGGGCTCCTGTAATCCGCCGTCGTGTTTACCAGCAGAGAGAGAGAGAGAGAGAGAGGGGGGAAGTAAACAACATCTCCAGATTCATGTGGCCCAGTGTGGACATGGCTTTAATCGGCCACTTCCTGCTGTGTGTGTGTGTGTGTGTGGATAAGAGACGGGTCAACTTTACCCAAAGACTTAAATGTTTCAAATATGAATGGAGTGTTTGAAGATAATGTACACACACATGTTGTGTGTGTGGCGGGGGCAGCGTGTTTACATTACTGCACGTGGGGCCTTCCTGGACCACAAGGCTGCACAGTACGCACTTTAAATACCTGATATGGAGTATTTGAAAGTATAGTCCGAGTTAGTCTGACTGTGCGGTTGTCTCCTCACAGATTGCCCCCAGAGGAGCAGAACTTCGACCTGTGCACCGCTATGAAGAGCCGGAGCGGCAGTACCACACGCAGCCCAGGTGAGACGGCAGCCACACATCCATGTTTTCCTCTTAAGTGCAGGAAATCAAGGGGTAACTTCTCGCCCCCTCCCTTGCCTTTGTGTGTCTGCCTCCATTCTCTCTCTGTGTCACACACACACACACACACAGCACAGACTAATCCTCTTTGGAGCTTACAATTAAATCTGGAGTGTTTGCCTTGGGAGTGTCTACTCATCCCAGGAACAGAAGTGATCAGCTCTCAGGGCACAGGCAGGAGCATCTCACACACACACACACATGCATGAGGATGGTTTGCTCCTATGATGGATGCCCAGCGTCTCTCTAATGGAGCTGCGCACGTTTCTATTGTTTATCTGTCTCTCGTCAAATTAGGTGCATGTTGCTCTCCGTGTGAGTCACAACTCGGCAGTGATACAACCCGCTCCACAGTATTCAACTGTCTCACGTGCGTGCACGCCAGCTAAGTGGAGCGAGGAGTGGCACAGGGGGTGATGGGTGTGGGGGTGGGAGGGGGTAGCGAGAGGAGCCGAATGAGGTAAAAGAGGGGACACTGAGATGGAGAGGAGGAGAGTGAGAAAAAGAGAACAGTCATTTCACGGGTTATTGCCCCTCCTGATATGACAGGCACCAGGGAGCCCAGACATCAGTACTGGCTTAGGAGGGTGGGGGGTGGGCTGACAACGACGATGCAGGAATCTGAGAGAGAGACGAAGAGGAGAAGGAGGAACATAGGGGGACAGAGAGATCAGCCAGCTGTAACCGTGGAGACGAACCCAAATGGAGACAGAGAGGCTGAGAGAGACTTTGAGGGCGACCTTCGACTTCTGTACAGAACCGAGGAGAAAATACTCATCCAGACTTCCTCTGTAATGACACTGAAGCCAAGGCGGAAAATTGAAAAACCTCCCGAGCCATTGAGACGAGCCGGGAACCCGACGACTGTTTATCGCCAAAATAGCTTAATGACAATTTCAAGAACTGCCTCATCGTTACAGATGAGGATGAGGATTTCCATCTCTAATATACAAAGTTTCTAGTGTGTTTACCTTTAATTCTAGAAGTTGTAGTCGCCACTTTTTTGTTTTGACATATTTTATAGACAAAAGAATTCTGAGAGGAAGTAATACTATGCATTGTGTGATAAGGAAACTAATCATCGGTGCAGCTTTACTGCGCTCCCACTACTTTTAGCGGAAGCTTAATCTGTGTGTTCCAGTGCATTAAAGCAGGCTTTAAGAGGCTTTTTAATTAAGCATCTTCCTGTTTCTGTGGGATGGCGGATAGAAAAACAGAATATCAGCGTGCAAACACAGGATGTTTGGATTCAAAACTGGCGATAGTAACCATTATAATGCCACCATGCTCTGGATAGTTTGGAATAAAGATGATGAGTCGGGTTCAGATAATGTTCGTTCTTCTCCGTGTTATTTAACTGTTGATCTCTCTTCCTCCTTGAAGTATTTCTCCTCCCAAGATCCCCTGTTTGAGACGCATGTGGTACAGTTAGCATGCTTCTGGAGACACGTGCGTCAGCAGAAGCAACAAAAAGCGGGGAGGAAAATGCCAGATAGAGTGTGAACACTTTCTAAACCTGTGTGTGTGTGTGTTCTTCGTTCTCATGTTTCTGTAAAGATAAATCACGACTCCTCAGTCCCCCCCCCCAAAACTCGGAGAAGAGAAAAGGAGGGAGGGGGGACACAAATATATTCCGGGAAGGGAGAAAATAAAGGAGAGAGAAGAGAGAGAAAGAACGAGCACAGCAGCGAATTGAATGCATTTTTCAAAGTGGAGCTGAACTTTGTGCAAAATCCCCCCGGGGGCCGCCATTATTGAAAGCCATTTCCTCTCGAAAATGAGTGCGGCTCCACCATTGGCCTGGCTCTCATTAGCATACATTTGGCCTGCCTTTTGTGCGGAGCCGGCTGGGGCTGCAGCTGCAGGGGTGGGAGTGAAGGTGATGATGGAGAGACAGACTTAGAAAAATCGAGTGGGATCTAGGAACACGGTGTGTTTGCTGGATGCCAAAGGAGCAGGTCTCCAGCCCGGGACTCGGCGCTGAGGGCTTCGGCGCGGCAGCCAAAGCGAGGGTTACGGGAGTCCAGGAAAGAGGATTTGGAAAAGAGGTCTGGAAGTGGCAGCGGAGCGAGAGCTTTGCTCCAGGGAGGGTGATAGTGCTACTTTGGCTCTTACCTCCCTCTCCATTGGCCATTAATGCTGCGGCACAGCTCAGCCTCCAGACAGGCGCTGCGCTCGGGGACACACTCAAATGTGAGCACACACACACACACAGAGGCCTGGCCATATGGAGAATATTAACATCATTACCAATTCAAAGCAGCAGGTCATGGGCGCGGCGACCCAGCCTCGGGTTATCCAATCAGAGCGCCCCCTGACCCACTTCCCCCCAAGGTGATTGGATTAGGGGGGCAGGCCAGAGCGACAGTTGTCGCTGGCCGGAGCCGATAATCGGCTGATTAATGGGAAGCCAACGGCCAGTGGAGGCGAGACAGCACAGGTCTCTCTACTGATTTCCAGCAGGAAGATATGGAGCCAGTCGACTATGATTTCCTGTGTCCCCCCCTACCCAGAATCCTCGGCTGTTGTGAATGTCTGACTCCTGCTGTTCTTCATAAATAAAACACTGACTCAGGAAAAGGTCCAGACCTCGTGTCCCAGACGTTTCCAGGAGTTCTTGTCTGAAAACAGCTTATGTCTCATACGTAGGTTGTCCCAAATGGACCCACGGGGCCCTTTGCACGTGCACACCTCTCCTCTCATGTGTGCACAGTCTCAGCAGCGCCCTCGTGCCCGTCATTTGAAGAGGTTCTCACTCTCTGCCCCTTCTTTTAAAAATCAGAGGGCAGCTCCTTGCACCTCCCTCTGACCTTCCCGACAATGCCCGCGCCAACGTGCGCACACTTGGTTTGCGCCACCACGTCTCGGCCTTTTCTCCCCTGAGGGAGGGTTTGCTCTAATGAGCCGCGTCCGAGTGGACACACCTTGAAACACAGAACAGAAAATAGCCTGTGATTCTTGGTGGACGTATTTATTGCAGAGGTCCGTTATCGTTTCAGCGCTGTAACGTGGTTAAGCCCCGCGGTTCGGAGGGCTCTCTCAAGGTCAAGTAGAAATCATATTTTCGTCTTTATCAAAAACCTGACTGTCTCCCCACCCTCCAGCTGTCCAATGACTCACTTTAAACTCGGCCCAAATCCACTTCAGAGTTACTGTCTCCAAATAATGCGGCTTCTGAGCTTTAGTTCTTCAACAATCGCCGCTCGACAGCTGCTACATGATTGGTTTAAAAGGTGACGTGACCCCCCCCATCCTCCATTTTTGACCGTTAAGTTAGCAGCTCCAGAGCATCTGAACCCGATTGTTTTTTATTTCCCGAGAGGCACTACATCCCTTTTCTCTCATTTGCCAGCTCTTTATGACGGCCCAAGCCCCCGCATGGCGTGCTGAGGCGGCAGCGTTTGTCCGGCTCACGGCATTTGCCCTCAGACACAGGAGAGCGTAATGGAATCAGTGGTTTTCGGAGCCGGTGGCTCTACCTGTTTACAATAACTTTCCCTTTTTCTGTTCTCCGGCTCGTTTTTTCCTTGATTCCATCAATCCCTCCACCTGCATTTTTCTCTCTGACGTCTCTCTGTATCTCATCTCGCTCCCCCGTCATCCCTCTCTCTCTCTCGCGTGGTCTCTCGGGCCTCTGTGCGAGGGGAAAATGAAATCGTTGCTTTATAAATAAACCAGAAGATATATACTTGAGGCCACAGTATTTCCCTGCAAGGGAGAAATTCAGGGACTGTCATGTACACGTCGGTGCAAGATTTCAGTGGTCTACTGTCAGAATTAGAGTGGCAGATATTTAAGGTACATTTCTGCACCATGGGAGGAAGGGAAGACCAGTCGTCCATCTTTATACGGAGCCGACGGTCAGAACAGGATGGGGACAGCGAGTAATCTGGGAAATTGAATACGAGCTGTGGACAAGCCTAAAAGTTTCTGCATTTAGAGGAAACCCATCTGTTTCTGTCGTCAGCTGTTACTCTGGTGTTACACAACCTCTCTCTCCCTCTTGGTCCAAGAAGTAAAACTACTACTTTTTTTTTTTAATGTATTTTCTGCTCTCTGGAATTTATTGTAGGCTGCTGGGAAATCGAGGCGGCAGCAGTGAAATGTTGTTCAGATCACGTGGATGCAGAATAAATGCTTATTGATTGTCATCGGATGCATGACATCACTAAGATGATGAATGAGTCATTAAATGTGCATACGAGCTTTATGAGAAACTGGGCTTAAACACGGGCCGCTCAGCACCTCCCCGTCTCTCCTAGCCTTCTTGTTCCTGACCCCTAGCCTCCTGTGCCGCTTACCTGCCTCCGACACTGTGCACGTTTCCCTGTCATTAGCTTCCGCGCAAAGTAGCAGAGAGTGTAAACATAGGCCCATTTAGACAAGGCACGTGAGTCTGAGGTGAGAGCCAATTCTCGCCGCCACTGTTGACATAGGCAGGTTTGATTAGCGCCGTTGCCTCGGCGGCCGGGGCCAGAGCAGCTAATGGTTTCCTTTGCCGCGGAGCCAGGGTCTGCTCTGTGTCTGTGGCACTCAGTGAGCGCAGTGCCATTAGTGCTGTGTGTGTGTGTGTGTGAATTTGGAGAATCTGCAGAATGCAGCATGCACTAATGAATGCGTCAACTGGCTAAATGTACTGTATTAGTTTTTTTTTAAATAAACACCGTTTGCAATAATTTATGCCTAGAGGAACAAGCGTGGCTCTTAAGTTTTGCAGATGACAGTGCAGGAAAGCTGTGCACGCATACCAGATTCCTAGTTTGAAACGCTTCCTGTGAATGATCTCCCCCCAGACCCTTGTCTTTGAATTGAGGCTTTGTTAATTATACTTCTGTTGTAATTCTCTATTTTAAACAGAAAGTCCTTCTGTTTCTCTTTGTAGCTCAAGGAAACATCTTGTTTGCATCGGCTCGTTTTTTTTTTTTTTTTTTTACTCTCTTTCGCCACGTCGACGTTTAAGAAGGGTGCGTGAAACCTGGCGTGACAGCTGAATGGAAACACACCTACTGTCTCCACGTCGCCCGTTGTCAGAAGCTCTTTTCAGGCCAGATTAGCGGCGGCTGGCACAGCTCCACTTAATTGTGATCCACCGAAAGGCAAAGCAACATTTTAATCCGGCGGTAATCTGCCGTGTTTGGCGCCAGTCAAAAAATTCTGGAGGACATCTCCACCCCGGCCCCTGGGTACAGGTGAACTAGTGACATGATATTTTACCCCCAGGGCTGTAAATGCAGAAAGTGGATTATCTGCTTTATTCTTCCTTGATTATTAATCGACGGACTTACGTAAGTGAACACGTAAAGACAGATGTCTTTCCAACGCTTTACTATACACAAACCCAGGCCAAATCTCAGCCAAATTCCGTCGCAATTTATGGTAAAATCAAATTCGCCACAGCGGAGGGCGGGAGGTGAACAAAAGGGCCCAGCAGAAACGCACGCAGACGAAACACATCCATCTTCCTCTCCGAGTGGAAGCCAGGTGTGTGACCCAGGGATGAGGAACTCCCTGTGGGTCGCGGAGGCCCATGGACCCCCTAATCCCCCCAGCTGCTCAGCCCGGATACACGCACACACGCGCTCCCATGTGGCTGCAGGTAGTCATGCTATTACCCACAATTATCTCTCTCCTTGTTTTGACACAACATCCTTCCTGTATCTGATGTTCCACATTAAAATGCCTGTTTGAGACTCTCAGGCACGAGAGAAACAGAAACGCTCCCAGAAGAGACGTTGTTATGTCACGGCAGGGTCAAAGGTCGTCTGCAACTGCGGTATCACTGCACTGGAGGAATTTGTCCTCGCCATTAGTCGTCCAGGAAATCGGAGAAAGAAAATATTTGTGGTCGCTTTCATGCCTTAAATTGTGAGAAGAAGTAAATTGGCAAGGGTTCTCGTCTGGGTGGGTCCAGGTGCTCCCTCTCCTCTATCTCTGTATCACTGGTTCCCTCTCTCTCTCTCTCCCTCTTCGCCTCCCCTGGTGGCCTTCACCGTTTAATCTGGATTAATGAGGAAGTTGACCTTCATCCCCAACTCCCTGCACATCTGCTCCTTACGTCTACATTTGATATGAAATCTCAATGAACCTCTCGCGTTTCTCTTTCTTTTTCCGCTCCCTCCTCCCTGTTTTTCGTCCTTATCTGCCCGTGCGTGCGCGCGCTGCCCCGCTGACTGACAAAGCAGCGCTGTTCATTCACAGGACCACCTGTGCATCCTGCTCTGTTTGGGTGGTCAGTCCGCAAATATCCTCCAGGGAAGCCTGTTCTTCACTCACACACACATGACGCAGCCGTGCACGACCTGAGTGAGTCATTCTAATTGGTCAGTCAACAGGTGCTGATTTCAGCTCAGGGGAGGCGTGATATGATCGCGGGGCGAGGGAGAGGCTGTGAGCTCAAGGCTTCTGTGTAATAATTACAGTGGGAGCCATTGTTGAAAGCTGCAGGCAAACGTCTAAATCTGTCAGTGGGAGGGAAAGTGTCACAGAGGGCTGCACACCAGTTACACCGTTACTGGTCCGCCATGTTTGAATGAAGGGAAAACGTTTAATGTCAGAAGTCATTATCACTGATGTCGTGCACGGCACCCCGTTTAAATATAGAGCGAGGCCAGGGAAGACCTGACTTCAAATCCCCCTCGCTCGCGCTCGGAAACAGCACACAAGACGGAAAACATTCAAACGGGCCCCATGAAAGGTGAGCAGCCCTCCCTCCCTTCTTTCCTCCCCTCGCTCACTTTCTCTCTCCTTCCCCCTCCGTCACCCTGAGGCCCGCGTGTCGCCTTACCCAGGGGTTTAGCCCCTAATCACCCAAAGCTAGTGGGAGGGAACTGGAGACTTCCAGCTGGCTGCCTCGTTACTGTGGACCCCTGGGACACGCACACAAACATTCCTACACTCACACACTACCTCATATATGCTTAGCGAGGCATTTGCTGTTATCTCTTGGCATCACTCCATCCATGTCCCCCCACCACTCGATCCTGCCAAGGCCGCAGCCTCGCCGTGTAAACGGAATAACAGGAGGCGGCGAGGGAGGGCCACTCCAAACCAGTCTCAACTGGTATTTTATAGATTGTCTTCTAGGCCGGCTCTGTCTAATATCTGATGATGCACTTGCAATTGTTCTCACACTTGGACAACCTTTCTCTTTCAGGAGGGATCCGTACGATTACCCCACCCATTCCAGACCCGCGCCAAGAGAGGCAGTCCCCTACCCCGGGCGCGTCCCAGTCCCCCAACAGGGCCCCCATTACGAGCCGCCGTCCGGCCACCCGCGGTACTACCTGTCATCTCCCCACGCAGGACAGCAGCAGCAGCACCACGCGGCGGCCAGGCAGGATGTCCCCCCGTCTCCCAGCTCGGGGCGCCGAGGCCGCCACTACTACGAGGCCATTGGCGGGCGGGCCGATGGCTACCGGGATGCCAGCCCTGGCCGCTACATCAGCCCGGAGAGGCGGCCCGAGCGCTACGCCTACAGAGACGACAGGCAGCCTGACCCAAGACAGAAGAACCCAGTGATAGGCGCGGTGTGAGAGGTAGCCCCCCCACCCCACCCCACTCATCCCACCTGTACAAATCAGGCTTCCACAGTATATAAATAGCTCCGAGTATATATCAGCCTGAGGGCGATAAGTGACAAGCTGAGGGGCTGAAATGAGGCTTATTTAGATCAGAAGCACAGGTCAAGGCAGATTTAACAAGCATTAGGGAGTTATACGCTACGTCTGTCTATATATATATATATACACACACACACACTAATATATGTTACGTTAATATATCCTATAGACATGAAGTGAGGGGAAAAGTCAATTCCAAAGTTTTTTTTTGCACACGCTGGCGTTTTGAGGGAAGTGAGGCACGATCACCTTGACTGTGATAACAAAAGAGACACAGGAAGCGGCGCGGACAAACAGGAAGAGGAAATAACTGCCCTTCAAAGTGTCTCCTCATCCTTGATGTGTCGTCGCCCCGACTTCCCTCGCATCCTGCCGTCATGCTGGTGTTTTTTCACTTTTTTGGTGGCTTTTGCGTGTATTTGTGCACGTTGCTGTGTATTTTCATGTCATATGTCGTATTTTCCTCACACACTGTGCAGCTAATTCAACACTTTTAACATATCAACGCTTAGTGCAATGCAGTCTCCTTCAATGTGTCAATGGTGGTTTGGATTAAAACTTTTTTTTTTTTACATTAAATGTTGTGAAATCACACCCTGTGCAAATCGTTTCATTTCAACCAATCAGCCAGATATATCTCAAATCCTCATCCCTTTAAAAAAATCATGTCTCTGAGCTCCATCTCCAGAAGAATTTGCCCAGTGAGATGACTGATAAGAGTAGCCAGCGCTCTGATAATGACTGAATCATCTCCCACAATTAGACGCAGGGAAATCTCCCCTCCAAAGCGATTACGGTCCAATTTGCTCTCAGAAACAAAGATGGCAGTGATTGGTGAAATTAGACTTGAAATGGGGAATAATTAGAGTGTGAAGGAGGCTGTTTCTGTCAGTTAGTGTTTAATTATCTTCAAGGCCAACAGGGACCAGGCCTCGGCAGATCTGGCTCGCCTCCTCCGTCACTTTGACCCCCCAAACATCAGTGCGGCTCACCTCCTTCAGACGATCAGCTCAACTGTGAGTATGGAACAAAGACCTTTTTATCACACACTTCACCGAATTACAAGGGTTTTCACCACCCGGTGATTTCAAACCGGCCAGATATCCTGCTAATGCACAGAACCAAAGCGCATTTGAAGACTGCTAATTTTAGCCCTCAGAGACGAGCATTCCAGCGTCACACTTTAAAGGACACATAAAGGAGGTCTGCGTGTTTTACTTCGTTCAGCGTCACATGGTCCCTGGCTTTACCATGCCTCGATAATACCACGATAACGCCACGGTAATGCACTCTCAAGCGTGGAGCCCTTTTAGAGCCCTCTCCCACAAGGCATTCTAAGTTTTTTGAAATTTGATGAAATTGTTGCAAATTGGGCTATTTTTCTTTCAGGAGCGAAAATTGAAATGACAAAATATTGAAATAGTCCTGCTACTTGTCTTGTAAAAGCTGTGGAAAAAACGTCAAGCGAGCCCATGTGAGTATTCAGCAGAAAGACGCCAATAAAACAACAAAAGTAGACAAAGAGTTTGTTTCTGCCCGTCACTGTTTCCTGTGGTTCGGCAGGGGCCACGTCCTCAAAGCCCTTTGCGGCCCTCAGGAGGCCGCCTCTGTCTGTCCGCTGCGTCGGGAGGAAAAGAAGCGGCTTCCTCTCAACGCTTGTGGTCAGTTTGCTGCCAGAGACGATAAACAACAGCAGAGAAAATTAATTGCGTTTAACGTCCACTGCAGCTCAGTGCTTGGATCGGTTACAGCGTGTGAGTGTTTCCTCTTTGACCACGGCCGTCCAGTGGAGATTCTTTTAATCAACCACATGACACACACACGCACACGTGTTGGACACGGTCACGGCCATCTACACGCTGACAGACAGGCTTTCATGCCTCCAGTGGTCTCCAAGACGTGTCATGTGAGGATTCCCCCTCTCCTACCCGATGACCTTTGATTCAAAGGAAAACCTGTCACTTTCCCTCACATCTGCTCTGCTTTAGTTGAAGTTCATTGATGATTCTGCTCCCTTTCTTTTTTTTGCATGAATTTGACACCTCATAAGCCCAGTTTTTTTTTTTCTCCCAGTTCCTGGTGAAAGGAGGAAAATGCAGAAGCACGCACCGTTCCCCAGTCAATGAGATTTTGTTTGGGAGAGTTAGAATTCCCCGGTTGTGTTCTCCCGGCATTACCAATTCAGCCTGCGCCCCTGTCGAACACCTTAACTTGTTAGCATGTGTCAGTCAAAAAGCCTCGCTCTGGGAGGGTAAAGGCAGCTGAAACGGTTCTATCTCGCCCACGCAGCCCCCAAAAAAGACAGAGCTGCGAGGGAAACGGAGCGATGGAGGGCTGGCAGTTAAATGGAGAGTATGGAGACTGGAGAACACTATCATACTGCAGAGCGGAGGCATGGGTCGGCTCCTGCGGTGACCTCAACCCCCTCCCCTCCGTCTTCCTCGTGTCCTCTTCATTAAACGCAGATTCCGGCGCAGTGTCCCTGCGTCCTTCACCTGGCGCCATTCATTTCAATTCAGCCCCTCGTTATGGTGGCCCAGTCTCGGGACGATCGGGACGAGCTTCTCATTTAATTATACAGTTCATTAGAAAGCCACCGCCCCCCCCCTCCACCCTGCAGGTCTGAGACGGGCCACGGGAATATCGCTGGTGGCTAATGTGCAGTTTAAACGGCCTGAATATGGAGATGAGTGGAGTTATGGATGAGCCCCCCCACCCCGTTAGCCTGCCCTTCACCCACCTCATCCTCTTTAATGTTGGGCCGTGCAGCCTTTTCATACAGTATCGCTGTCGTTGGAGTGGGCGCCACTCACCCCGCCATGTTTGTTTGATATTGTTCACGAGCTGTGAAATTGAATTTTCCACAGCCAGGCTCATATTGGAAATAATTTCATATCCCGTGCAATATTCTTGCTTGGTTTCACCTTGCGCTGTGTTTAAGACGTCGCTTTGACTTAATGTCTCCTTGTCTTAGCTTCCGTTCCTCCACCTTTCTTCTTCTTCTTCTTGCCGAGTCGATGCAGCAGCACTTGTTAATTCAGACCATATTTACCCTAAAAGCGGCGTTGGCTCGCTTCTTTTTTCGCCCACACACCACAGCCGAGCCACCAACCACCATCTTTTTACACCAACTGTCGCCATGGCAACGCAGCCACCGCTCCTGGCACAGCTGCCCCCCCCACCACCCCTCCTTTTTTTTTGTGGAGCTGATGACATCGTCCTGGCAACAATGAAAGGTTTATGCATTCCATCATGGAGGGAAAACCCAGAATGTTTTTCTCCCATTTCACCAAACATCTGCTCTCGTGTTCTGTGAACTCCTCTCTAAAAAAGTGGCTTCGTGTCATGTGACGTGCGCGGAGCGGGCAGCTGGGGGAACCATCTGCAGGCACGTTGAGGCGCCGAAAGCGGGGCGGGCTCTTGTGGCCACAGCGAGTTCGACTGAATTTATTCCCAATCTGCTTTTGTGACGTTATTTCCATTTCTCCACCGAACCCCCCACCCCCGTTTAACCAAAACGCCGGTACTCCGGCTCGTGATGTTGCCAGCTGAAGCCCATGACCTCTGCGCCCCCATCCGTCGGGCTTCCAGTGCCGGCTGTGGCCTCTGACACACACAGGATGAGGCATGCCGCAGGGAAGCGCATCCTCTGAGAGCTCATCTGAAAATCCCCGCGTGTGCACTTTGTCCTGCACTTGACATGCGCTCAGTGCAAGTGCACGTAAATGTCCTAAATGTTTCCAGAAGCGCCAAACTGTGGTTTTTAAATCCTTAAACTTAAATGTGTCGATACAGCTTCAGCCACATCTGGAGAGCATTGAGGGCCCGAAGGCCCAAAGGTCAAGATATCTTGGGATGCGTCGTCCATCTTAATTAACAGTCGGAGAAAGCTTGTTCCTGTTTCGAGCGGGCGGAGTTAAATCCCTCGAACACGCCACGGTGGCGTGGATGAGTCGAGGGCCAAGACAAAGTGGAGCCTCATTGGAAAGTGTCGGTGGCAGCCAGCAGTGTAACGCAGCCGCGCATTCCTTCCAGAGAATGCCAAACGGCGCGCTGAAAACTGGCCTCCGACTCCGTGAGATCTCCGTCTCTCTTTTCAAAAACACACACACACACACACAAATGGCGGCTCCTGCCACCAGCTTCATTAGCGCTAAGAAATGTCGTGCTCGTTAAGGCGAGGCAATTAGTGGCTAATTGAGAAGCTCTCCGCAGTGGAGACAGACTCGCCGGTCTCTTGGATTCCACCTCTGGAAAAACACCGGGCGAAGTTTGCGAAGAGTTTCAGGTGGCAAACGTCCATACAGGTATTTATAGATATAGAGCGGATTATTTATTATTTGTTTTCCTCTCAGACAGCTGTGTCATCCACTACAGGAAGAAAAAGAGGCGTAATGAGTCATTTGTATGTGCCTGCCCCTTCATTATGCCTCTTTTCTAGACATAACAGTGGAGCTGCCACACACACACACACACGGCAACTGCCTGCCCTTCTCACTCCGCGGCTTGACTTTCCGTCTCTCCGTCTCTTTCTGTTTCTCTCCTCCATCTCCTCTTTCCATTCTGTCACTCCCCCCACCACAATTCTTCGCAGTCCACAGATAAGCTGTGTGATAGGGAGGAAATGAGAGTGACACACACACACACACACACACACAGAGCACGCCAATCTATTTCACTTGCTGCTTAGATAAAAAAAGTTCCCTGCTGATGAGACTGATAAAGCTGCAAAATAGATGCAAAATAAAATTTAGTTTTGATTTAAAGTTTTGCCCCCCCACACACACACACTCTCTGTGTCTTTGTACCCACTCTGTGGATTTCCCCTGTAAACATCAGAGCCTTCGACCCGCTCGGCCCGACCACCCTCTGAGAGACTGTGTTTTTATAACACGCCTTATCTGAGACCCCCACTTCAGAGGGGGACGGGGCTGCGGGCCTGAGCCGGGGATTCCCTGGTTGCGCTTGAATTGCCAGCACAAACACACTCTCACGCATATTTACACACACACCCCTGGCGCTCGGACGCCACGCTGTTAAAGGTTAACGTCTCGCGGTGAACTTGACTTGAGACCTGACTCATGCAAACACATCCAGTAGGAGACGCCCTGGAGGGATCGGAGGCCCGCGGGCGTCCACCAGGGGGACGAGTCACATCCGATTTGTCCTCTTGAGTGGAAGTGTTTTTTTGACGTATTACCTAGACGATACACAAGGAAATATGCAAACCAAAAGTGAGCAGAGGAAAAATGTCAGCGTGTTTGTCTCCTCCTCCGTCCCTCTCCACTGAGGCATATTGATGCGTCCTAAGGAGGTTAAGCCGCCGGTTTAGTGTCCGGGCGGCCGTGACATTCTGCCTGGCTGGCCTGTAATTGACTCGTCGGTGTGTGTATCAGTTAAACCTCGGCTCACCTGCTCCGCGCTCGTCGAGGGGCCCGTGATTGACAGGCCGCTCTAAAGCCGTGGCTCGGCAATTTTGAGCATGCTGGGGTTTCTGGCCTTGTTGTTTCTGGCAGGTATTTTTTCCTAAATTTGATTTTTAGCTTGTGGCATTTCTCACGCTTGTTTTGTTTTCATGCGTCTGCTGCTGTCTTGCTCCGTCTTTTGCCGTCTGTCATCGCTACTTTTTTGGTTTTCCAGCTCGTGCTTCCACGCCGCTCAACTCAAGACATGCGTCCGTGCACCTAAGTGGAGTTGCAAAGGCGCCTGTGCATGACATCATCACCAGGCGTCCGCTGACCCCCCCCCCACCCGATCCAGGCCCGGGTTACGTGATGTAAACAGATCATTACTGGTTCGATCTGATCTGATCGGGTTACCTCCGGACAACTGGCCCCGGTGTGACAGTCCCATCGGCGTTCAGGGGCCAGCTGGGGGCTCTCAGTTACTCTGGAAAGTTCGCTGCTCATGCTACAGGCATGCCGCTCTGCCTCTGGCCCGGTTTCAGCTGTCTGCCCCTGTGCACATTCACATGCACCCGCTCGCTCTGTTCCCCTCTCACACACGCTCACAGGGACCATATGTTCCCCGGTGACTGGACGCCAGTACAGGAGCATTATCTATTTAAGGCCACTAACTCTGCGGATTAGATCAAGATTCTGCCCCATAATGGCTGGTCTGGTCTGGCCCAGCACCCTGCTTCAATTAAGGCCCACTCTGACGCGCCCCTCTCACACACACACTTTCCCAGATGTGTATCGAACATCAAGTGTTTTTTTCCTTTTAATTGTGTTTTAGCAGGTTTCATTCTTTCCACCCTCACATTTCTCTCCAAAGCAGCATTTACATCATTTGGAAAAAGCGACGGCTGCCTCGCGTAAGCCGCTGGCAAGCTGGCAAAAGCTTGTCATTAGCATCGAGCGACGCTTTAACGGCCGTCACCTTAAAGAAGTAACGTTTAAGAGAGCATAGGAATGCGTGATGGTGGACTTTAGGATCCAGACACGTCTTTACTCCTCTGTTTTTTTTGGAAAAAGTGTGCGCACGTGCACACTCATAATCTTTAATTGCCTGTGAAATGTTTGCGCTCATCTGTGTTTTTATTCCAACTCTGGATCTAGAGACGAACGCGACGCCAGTTGTAGAAAAAACGGCCTTCAGTGGTGACATCGACATCAGCATGTATTTGTACGAACGTGCCTGAACAAAATGCAGGCGCCGACAGGCTCGGACGGATTGTTGTTTATTCGGCCGGGGAATTCGGAACGTAAACTAACCCGGCCTCATTATTTCATCATTGTTTGAATATCGGAACGCCTTGTAATCACAATCAGATCTTAGTCTAATAACTGTGCTGGGATCCGTCTATGATTAGAAAACACAGCCTGGACCAAACCATCACTTTGTTAGTGAGATGATTAGAGGGTCGCTGCAAACTTTCTTCTGCTGGCGGAGGGTTATGATTGGCCCTCGTGCTGACGGAAAGTTTGTTTGTCTGACTGACAGTTAATGTGTGGGAAGCGCCTTGCCGAGTCCCGTCCAGAAATCAAAAGACGAATCCTTCCAGATAAACCGCCGATCCGCCGTCCAACAAACAGTGTTGCCGGTCCGACTCCGCACATCCGTCCCTCTGTTGCTGTGTGGGTTTGAGCAGCGCGCCGTCCAGCCTGCCTCCACACCAAGCAGGCGGTTGCAGCACCGCGGCCACGGCGGCTATTATTCCTAATGAGTGTGACACACAAGGTGGCTGGCTTAGACAAACAGGTTGCTGACCCCTGAAAACAATTAGAGTGGCTCGTCGTGACCTTTCTGACGGCCGCCATCCAGGAACCTGGGATTGAAAATAATGAGTCTGAGCTGCAGTTGTTACCTGCAGGGGAGGAATGGGCCTGTGTGTGTGTGTGTCGCTGTCAGGGAGCTCAATATGGTTCTTTACTGTTGGTGTTTTACCTGCGCTGGGAGTCGTCAGAGAGTGAGCATTTGAGTTACGTACGTGAGTTATAAGTACTGTGCGTACTTGCATAATTTGCTGCGTCTTAACTCGTCTCTAACTTGGCGAGATCTCTCCGAGCTGGAAGACCGTGCCGCCGTCTGAAGATTTGGAGAATTTGGTCGTCCAAACCCGTCTCTCTCTGTCAGTTCTGGCTCTTCCCCCCCCTCGCTCTCGCCTTCCAGCTCCTCAGATTATATCGGGCAGGCGTGCGCGGCTGCGTGGAAGTTGAGGACAGCGTTGCCAGCGCTTTGGCGTAAGATCAACACCTCTCACACACACACACACACACTTTATCTCACTCTCCGTCTCCTGGCCGTGTATTTACGCTGGTCTCCTTCCTCATTTGCCTTCGACAACACTGATAATCCCCACAACAAGATCCCTCATTCAAACCCATCTCACCCACACACACATTAACAAACATTTCCAGATGCTCAGAAGCATATTCACACACACACACACACATATATACTAGGTGCCAACCATTGCCATGGCAACTCCAATCAGCCAAGGCTCCATTTCCCCTATTACAGTGGGATATGACAGTTCCTCTCTCCTTCTTCTCCTCCCTCTCCCATCATCCCTCTCTTTCACTCGGTCGTTTGCCTCGTTTCATATCCTCCACCTTCCCGTTCCTTATATATATCTATAGGTTTATGTGCGTCCACACACCTTCCTGTAGACTGGGGCTCTGGTTGCACCCTTGTTTAAACTGGGAGATGTCCCAGTTTGTCCAACGCGGTGTTTTCTCATTCCGCTCCGTGTTGATGTCCCGGCCTCTTAGTGTGACGGCTCGTGAGACAAATCCATGTCTTTCAAAAAAGAAAGTGTATTTTTCTGCACTGGGCCCGCGCAGCCGGGATGATTGACAGCTTACTCCGCTCCTCTCTCGCCAGCGAGTGACTCGGGGGCCAATTTTCATGCAGTTTGACAAAATACAGGAGGAGAAGGCGCGGCGAAGAGATGACACTTAATGGGAAGAGTGTGCAGCCGGGCTGTTTGCGGCGTCGCACTCAAAGCGGCTCTCAGAGGAGGACTCCGCAGCCATTATCTTATTTTGAAAGGACGTCTGGTTAAGTTTGTCTCTTGTGGAGCTTTTTAAACATGACATCTGTCCTCGCTCCGTCCTCCCCCTCTCTCCCTCTTAAAAGACCATTTAGGGCCCATTCACTTCAAAGACCCCCCTCAGACTCTTAATGGCCCCACTGTGGTTTCCTCTTCAGAAGAAACAAAGGTGCGAGGCGGAGACGGAGGGAAAGGAAGATGAGGTTGTAGCTTTTACCTAAAGGTCGCTCAGTCCCGTGAAGGCCAGAGAGGAGGAGTATTAGGCTAATTGGGCGTTAGTTGTTGGAATGAACTTCTTGGGAGAACTTTCCTCCGCTCAAGTGACATTATCTTGTTTAAAAATGCCCGCTGGCTTTGCAGCTACCGAACCGTATCAGCCTCTCACGACTGCACTTGTCACTGTAAAAACCACACGCACAAGTGTGTGAACCCCTGCCAAGCCCTCTGCTCCGCAGTTAAATCTCAAGAGCGTCCAAATCGAGTGCTGACACACATCAGACGCCCCTCACTGGATTTGAAAGTGTATATTTAGCAGCTTTACGTTAACGAAGATTTATTTTTTTATTCACGTCAATTGTTTGGAAAAGTTTCGAATCCATCTTCTTTCATTCTGCTCGCTCCCCCACATCAGAAAACTGGATATGAGATCAGGAGCCCCGAGCAGACTCACTCACTCGCTAATTAATTGGTAATTCGTTAAGAAATAAATAGTATTAATTCACCTGCGGGGGAGATTGCCTCCACGGGGGGTCCAGCTCAAAGTCCATTAAGCTCTATTGGTGTGAGGATTGATGTCTGGCACGCACGAGCTCGTGCACAGAGGTGCGGGAATGACCCTAAGGCTCTGTGAGGCCGGATGTTATTCCAGTACCGTGCTTTTTTAATGTCATTTCAAAAGAAAGAAGGAACAAATGGAAAAACAGACAAGCTCCTCCAGCGTCTTCTTACAGAAGGTTTAAGACACGCCGGTGGCGGTGACGGCAGTCACGTGTTTCACTCCAGAGAAATGCAAATCATGCAACTTTGAACGTGCTTTGAACGAGCCTCTTCCTCCTCCTCACCCACCCCCCCCCGGGGTTCAACCGAGGTCAGGGTCGGCGCTTGATAACGCCGCCCACTATCTCCTCTCTTATCGATATCTAAATTCTGCGCATACCAAACATACCTGCGTGAGTCGGTTAAGGTATTTTCCCCCAACTGACGATTATTGACTCGGCACTGCACTGATTTGTTTCCGTGTCCTGGCGCAATTGATTAACCATAAGGAAACTCTGGAGACATTATTGGATTACTATTCAGAGAGATTGAGTGTCAGTCTCTGTCCGATTCCGTATCTCATCCATCTCTGTCTCTCTCTCCAGAATATATTAGTCATTTTCAATAATAGCCGGCTGATACGGAGGCGTCTCCTGTCCTGTGCTTGATATTCTAAATAATGATGGATCCGTAGCTTGTCTCATTCACCTCTTCTCCCTCCCTGTCTCTCTCTGTCTGTCTGTCGTGCATAGATTTTGCTGAATTGTGTTTAGACGTGTCGACGGAATTAAAAGTGGCACAGCTTGCGTGTCCCTCTTTGGGCCCCCTGCCGTCCATCATCTCAAAGATATGTCAAGGTCAGTCAGGGACGCACGATGAAGCAACTGTCATTTAGAGAGTGTGTGTGTGTGTGTGACACGGGGGCCACTCACTTACATGGCCGACACAGATGTTACCTTTGTGGTCAGGAGGCTGTAAGTCAATTAGGTTTGCTAATGGGGCTGAGTGCTTTAGCCGCCGCCCCACGCACACAAACACGTTGATACGATTACCATGGTAATGCAAATGCGCTGGGGTTAAACTGCATTAAAGGAGCCGCCTTTCTCAGAAGATCTGCGCTTTTCGGTGTCTGCCATCTTACGCCGAGTGGCAGGGAAACGTAGAAGGTTGAAAAAGTGATGTATACAATTGACGTATTTGGCAAAGGTGTGGGTCGAGGAACATTTCATGCAGGTTAGTTTGAAGCATGTGCACTGTATTTAAATTCCAAACCCAGCGTGGCTGATATGGTATCACCCTCCAGAGCCTGCCTTTCTTAATGAAGACATTATTCTTCATTGTCTCCTCATACTGTCGCAGAAAGGTGCAAAACTGCCACACTTTCATGTCCTCCGCTCATTAGCATGCATTTGTCCTCCGGTGTTTGTCAAGCGCCGATCTTTCCCCCAACAAGAGGCCAGAGTGATAAAGGCCCCACAGAGTAAACAAGGCGAGGAGAATGGCCTCTTGTCTTTTTTATTATTGCCTCCTAATTCAGCGCTCCTTCCTGCCGTGGCTCACAGATGCACACAAAACACAGATAGCTGAAGTGTACGTGCAGAAACGCAGAGGACGACAGCATCTGTGGTGGACTCTTTATGTCGGCTGTACCACTGAACACAGGTGCTGGAAGCTCCTATTCCCTCCCCTCTCTCTCTCTATGGGCTTCAGACTAAAAAGAGGGGTGGGTGAAGGGTTTCGGAGGGAGCAGGGTGGCGAAGGTCACTTTGATGTGCACAGCAGGCCAGCGGAACGACATGAAAAGAGATGGAGCAGGAGCAAAACGGATCCACGGCGGAGGAGTGGAGGAAGAACGCACGTTTCTCTCTTCCCCTTTGCACCACTGGCAGAGCACAGGCGATAATGATGGTGCATCATAAACAAGGGGCGGCCTGGGAATAGAGCAGGCATCTTGCAATTAAAGTGAGCAAACAGCATTTGTGAGGCAGGCTGACAACGGCTACGAAAGTCAGTTTATATTTACAGCGTTTTCCCAAAACACTGCCCGGGCCCTGGATTTCTCCCCACCCCGGCTCGGTGCTCTTGCCTGTCCCCCTTAGGCTGAGCTGAGGAACAGCAGCCATGGCCCGCGAAACGCCCGGTTAAGTTCGTCAGACAGAAACCGTGAGATCGAGAAATCCATTGTATCCGAGGGTGTTTCCTCGAATCAGAGGAGTGCGCGTGTCTGCTTTGAGATTTCCTCTCCGTCTTGCCTTTTTGATGATTGAGTCATTTCTTTAGCATCCGAGGTAGTACATGTACACTGAGAGGGAGGAGGAGGAGGGGTAAGACAGCAGACAGACACCAGATGTTTCCATACTATCCAGACAGTAGTGCAGCAGAGCAGAGATTAGTGAATGCAGTGCAGAAGGTTGTGCACAGTGTGTGTGTGTGTGTGTGTGTGTGTAGTTATTACCCCGGCCAGGGCATGCCCATATCCTGGGTGGCCCATCAGGAATCCGACGGTGGCAAGTCAGTCTCGAAATAGCAGGTTGGAGGAGGTTTGTGATTTTGTGCCTCCCCATAAAAGAGGTGTGTGTGTGTGTGTGTGCGCGCAGATATGCTTATAAGAAAAAGATCAGATGAAACTTTAATGATCCCGAGGGGAAATTGGGTCAGTGCAGCAGCAGAGAAAAGTGAAGAAACTCCAACAAAATGTTGAAACATAAAATAAAAACATCAGAGAAGCAGCAGCGTCCTCTTATTTTGAAAGGCCAGCGTCTGTTGGCCTCTCGACCTGAGACTTGGTCGGAAAGATCCACACACACACACACACACACACACACTCACTCTCAGGGTGCTGATAGGGTCAAGTGGGGGCTATCTCTGTCTTATCTCCCCCCATCTTCAGATCTGAAGCCGTGTCCGTCCACGAGGAGTAGGAGGAGAAAGCCGAAGGCATCGACTTGTGATCACTTGGCAAACGGCAGGCGTTTTGGGCCGGTGGCCGGCCGACTGGCGAAACGGCAGAAAAGAGGTAGAAGAGGTGTGTGTATGTGTGTGAGAGAGAGAGAGGGAGAGTTATCAGTCATGCTGTCACTCACTGGAGCCGGTTGTGATAAGAGGCAGTAGGGGTCTATCTCTGCCTGTCTCTCTCCCTCACACACACACACACACACACACTGGGGGGGGGCTTTTGTGTTCCCCTCTGCCGCCCATGAGTGAACACAGTGCAGGTGTGCTGAGGTGAGGAGTCGGGCCACATGGCAGCCATTTGTCGACTGTATTCTGGAGTCGCTTTTTAAAAAATCACTTTCTGGATCTGATCCCAAGTGCTGGACCTGCATTAGCCGCGTGGGCCGACCCAATATTTTTTTGGGTGGGGGTGGGGGGGCAGAAAGCTGGTGGCCGGGGCAGAGATGTTGACAAATGGGAGAGAGGAGTATCAAATGACCCCTGGGGACTGGGAGGGGGAGCAGAGCAGAAAGTGGCCCAGTGTTCCTGTGCTTTATCTCCCTTTATCTCATGGAGAAGTTCAATAGGGGCCCGCCCAGAGGCCCCGGATTAGCCAATCGCAGTGACATGCGACGGGCAGCCGCGCCCTCTGGCAAGAGGCAGGCTTGAAGGTGCCTGATGGGGCAGCGAGGATGCTGCAAGTCGATGGCATCTAGTCAACCTGGAGGGGGGTGGGGTAACAGTTGATGGTCACGGACCTGTCATGCAACTTCTGTCAAGGGCACGGGAGGGGAGAGGCGGTCCCTTTTGTTGGCTTTGTTGACGACTCGTTGCATTGTTGCCTTGTGCACGGTCTCTCTCCAGATCTGTTGGAGGAGAAGCAGCTTCACCTACAGAGGGCCGAGAGTCCTTGGCAGCCGTGCGTTTCCCATGTGTCCTGACCTTTAGGAATGCACCTCGCTGTTCCAAATAAAGATGCCAGCGAGGCTGCACACCGCGCCTCGTTATACGCCCGGCTCGTTACATGGCACGGTAACACAAGCCAGAGGCAGGGCGCATGGGCCGGCCGCTGCCGAGGCCTTTCTCAGCAGATTATTTTGGGCTCACTACTGTGTCATTACTCGACCTCCCCGCTCTGTATTTAGGCCGCCTGATTGTAGGGCTGAGCTCGGGCAGGGCCAAGGTGGGCTCTCCCCTCCGTTGAGTCGAGGGCTTTGACATTGGGCCCCCCCCCCCCCCCCCCCCCCTTTGAGGTGTGTAACACAGCCCCCCTCGGGTTGTTTGATGTGTCTTTTGTGGTGAAAGCCGGCCGCGTGCCATTTTATTGGTTACACACTCCTCTCACTGTTTCTGGGAGTCACAAGCTCCGCTCTAGTCCTTGGGGAGAACTTCTGCTGACCATCTCTATCTGTGGTGTCTGCTTGGTTAGGGTTAGGGTTAGGTTAAGTTTAGGCTAACAGCAACTGGTTATATCTTCAAGAAACCATGTCCCCTGAAGTCCTGGAGTCTCTCACTCCTCTGTCTATGTGTCAGAGTCAGAGAATGAGTGAGAACAGTGCGCGTGCCCGTGCACCCGCTCTCTCTCTCTCTCTCTCTCTCTCTCTCTCTCTCTCTATAATCAGCCACCGACTGGAGGGTCTCTCTCTTTTAAATTTATTACTGCCACCAGTTATTGATTCCCGGTCCTGAAGGGGTGCGGATCTCTCTTCCCCTTTTCCCCTTTTTTACGTTTCCCTTTTTTTTTTTTTGGAGAATTTTCATCACACGAGGCGGAAACATCAGAAAGTCAAAGCTCCCCGCGAGTTTCCTGAATCATCCAAAATGGATTTTGTGCCATCGTTGATTGGATTTTTAATGGCAATGTGTCATCTGGCGTTTAGAGTCAGAGGAGAGGAGGGTGAGTTTGTTTGTTTTTCCTTCTTTTACGCACGCGTCTGTCTCAGCCCCAAAAAATCATAACTTTCATCTCCTGGGATCACACGTCACCAGTTTGATCATTTTTAGGAAATATTCTCCAGTTTCTCCTTGTCACGTGTTTCGAATTATTACGCCACGGTGCGATAACCAGAGCCATGCGCCTCTCAGTCTCTTAAATTCGGTAGATCTGAGGTGGAAGCCAAAGGTTACGCACACTCAAGGTGTGTTCGTACACGATCTTGATGTGTGGAGATCCGTGATGGTGTTTCAGGATTCAAATCCATAATTAATTCCGTTTTGTGCCGAGCTGGTTTTCATTTTTACGCACAGAGAAAACAAAACAACTTGGATGCTGCCATCAAATATTCAGCAGATCGGAAACAGGGATCTGTCCCAGCTCGACTGGATCACTGGGCTGTGGATGATTATATGCATGGAGCATTGTTTACCCGAGTTTGATTTAATAATTCACCGAGGGAAATAAACAAACCCACGCTGATTAGAATGCAGGTTTATTTAGACTCTTATTTTCTAATCCCCGGTGTCCAAAGACACCGTGCGTAAAGGCGGAGGATCAGACTGGTATAGACTGGGATCACCACCAGTATAACAATTACTCTCTCCCCTCGTGCTCCTGTGCCTGGTGGAGGCTGGAGCTCCTGCTGCTGCTGCTGCTGCGGCTGCTGGTGGAGGTGGTGGCCCTGCGCCGGCGGGCCCCCAGGCGGCGGCGCAGGGCGCACCGTCACCCCGGCGAGCTCCCAGCAATCAAACAACAATGCGCAGGCAGATTGCGGAGCAGATTAAACGCGGCCGGGGATCAGCGGCCTTGCTCTAAGGCACTCAGGCAGGGCCGCCTCTCGTGGAGAAAAGCGCAATTAAATGTGGATTTTACACCAGCAGCCCTTTGAACAGGAATAATTACAATTATAATAACGACGTGTTGCTTTATTGTGACACAAAGGACGTACACGGCAGGGACTGGCGTGCATGTGATGATGGGAAACATGCAATGGGCCACCAGTGGGATGACACATGGCCCCTCGCTCGCTTCCAAAAATCTGCAGTTTGTGTAATGTGCTGTAGTTCCTGGAGGAAACCGAGTTCTGTTCAGTTCAAATCTTTATTCTTCTTGTTTAGGATACTTGTCTTGGACAGGGCAGCCCCCCTCCTTCTGTGTGTGCGTGTGTGTATTTTACTGGTTTCATGTGCCTGTGTACCCGTTGATCAGAGACAGATGTGGGCCTCTTGGCAGCCATCAAGCAAGCAAGGAGCTAGATCCTCTGCTCTCTCCCTGTCTTTCTCTCTCTTTTCCTTCCTCTCTCCCTCTCCTGCCAAGACACTGCACCATGTCCCTGCTTCCATGCTCCCCCCACAAGAGCCACATTACTCACAGATGCCAGAGAAAAGAGCGACTGAAAGAGAACAGAACGGAGACAGAACAGCGAGCTTCACAAGAGTCAGGGTGAGGAAGAGGAGGGGGAGGAGGGAGAAAGAGAGAGATGTGAGGGGACAGGGAGATAATGACTGCGGAGGAGAACGGAAGACAGATGCAATCGTACCCAAGGCACGGGGAAAAGGCGAGGGGAGAAGCGAGCGTGGCATCCACCAGGCCGTGACGCCGAGAAACATGAAGTGAACAAGGGAGATGAGGCCTCGGAGGGAGGGCTGGGGGGGGGGTGTGCATGTGGGCCGTGCATCAGACAGAAGTGCAAGAGGGAAAGGGCAACATCAAAGCGCGCAGGGGTCGCCGAGTTAAATGGCACTGGTCGGTGAGGGAGCGGGGTTTATGAAGCGACACCAGCGTCTGGGGTGACACGGCTAAAGGGGGGGTGTAACCACTGCCAGAGCTCGGCGGGTGGGGGGGAATAAAAGAAGCATGCGCCGTTGGAGAAAAGCACAGTTACCAAAAGGATGTGCTCATGGAAGTTAAGCCCATTGGAGTCACATTAAAGCCTCTTGCTTTCCAAAGAGCTCTGCTTTTGATGGCCGACTCCATCTGGGCTTTTTTAAGCAACTTGAGACATTCCCAGTAGCAGAAGGTTTTCCCCTGCACGGCTGGGAATGGGAACAGTCCCCCCAGTCCCAGATAGACCTGTGCTGTAATCACAATAGTTTGACTCGGTGACATGTACATTAATTACCCGCCGCCACCGGCATTAATATTCAGGCCATTAAGAGGCTCATTTGCATGTTTATTGAGTGGGTGGCTCTGCCTCCTCTCCACCTATGGTATCTTCTCCTCGCAGAGTTGGATTTCGGTTCGTGTGATTATTTATTTACCAGATGTTGTAGCCACACTTTTTTCTCTCTCTCTCTCCTCTTCTCCCCACCACCCCCTGCAGGCACCAGCAACCATGTGTTTACTGGACTGATCCATTGGGGCATTGATCACGGTGGCCCGGCATTGTCCACTTAGCCGATTAGCATGGGGCACTTATCCTGTTAGGGAGGGAGAGGAAGAAGAGAGGACTGTCTGGGGATGTTATTGGGTTTTTGGGAGAAAGTTCCCCTTTATATGTGCATTTGTGTCCTTCCACATGCAAAATGTGAAACTTCTCGACTTTTACAGTTTCATTTACTCATTGAACTTTATCTGAATTTATTTTCCCCCCTCCATCCAGCTGCTGCGGGGGAGATAAGGCAAGAAAGGGTGATAAAGATGGAGCTTTCACATCCCGGTGCATTGTGGACTCTCTTTACCTGTTTTCTTCACCTCGCAAGCTGCAGAGATGTTCTTCAAATAAGTCTCTAAACTTTTCTCTAACAGCACCAAATTTTTTTGGCTTCGCCTCTTGACTGAATGGATGAGTGCTGCCCACTCTCCCCTCTCATTCCCTCACTCTGGGCGATAGCACTTTTTTAATTAAGGTGGGGCGGGCCTGCTGGGAGGGGGGTGGGGGGCACTAGGAATGATGGAAGGATTTATCAGCGCCTCTCCTCTCACTCGCAGTTTATCCCAGAGCGTGACGCCATACTTCAGACCCCCCCTGCCTTCCCCTCCCCGACCCCAGATAAGGAGACTAATAGAAATGAGCACACACACACATGTGCACGCTCCAGAACGTGCAGACATATGCACATTCTCCTCAGATAAATGAGGATAGAGCCACTTACTGTGGACACAAAGACGTCGGGATGATGTGCACACGCAGACGTTTCTTTTCTTTATATTTCCGACTCGGTGGCGGCGAGCGTCCGCATGGCATGCACGCGCCCCGTGGTGTTTCCTCCACATGATAATAAATGAAAACACACTCCTGGAAACTCACTCACAGGCTACACACACACACACACAGTGGTGACATTGTTATCATGTAATAGGGTTTTGTTGCCTGCATGGTTGGAACATATGTGTGTGTGTGTGTGCGGGGGGGACGGATGGGCTCCTCTAGTAGAAGAGACAGTGTAATTCATGTAGCTGGCTGGCAGCTCCTGAGTGCGTCCTCTGTGCTGCTCATCCAATACCCAGCTTTCTGTTCTCACCCAAAATGCTGCTTGACAGTGTCTCACGCGCACGCATGTATATTTTCTATTAATTGCTGTGGAAAACTAAGCAATTAGGAAAACCTACACACACCCTTCCACACAGAATATTGCTGCTGCGTTGAGATCATTCTTTGCTTTTTCTTCTGTCGCGGCCACACACACACACACACACACACACACACACTGTGCACTGACTGACAGAGGTTTCCCAGTGGGGTCAGTGTCTACAGGGAGCTGCTGGATAGCAGGCATGTCTTAATGAGGCTCGTCAGGCTCTCTGCACATCACCCACACACCCACACACACACACACACACACACTCTTGGTCCACCTCTCCTCATCTCACATCTTTCTCTCACCCCCTTTTCCCCCCCCCCCCCCCCCCCCCCCCCCCCCCCCCCCCCCCCCGTCGCCTGTCACTCCTTCCTCCTGCATCAGACCCCACCCACCGCTTTCTCCCTGGCTCCCCTTCCGATCAATCTCCCCCCTTCCTCCCCAATCCGTCCTCCATCCATCGCCACTCTCATCCCCTCTCTCTCCTTCGCCTCTCCCATTTCCCTTCCCTACTCATCCTCTCCTCCTCCTCCTCCTCGGAGGCCACTGAATGGGCAGCTCGGGGGGAAAAAAAGTGTCGAGGCTGCAGGATTCTCCCCAAACGGCTTAATCTGCCGAGGCTCTGCGTGCTGATAGCCTGCTGTACGCCATCCCTCCATAGGCTCCTGAACAATGACTGTCTGCACAGGCCCAGCAGATAAAGACACATCTGTGTGTGTGTGTCTGTCTCCGCCGTTCTTTCCCATCCCTGCTATCTCTATCCAAATGTTGCAGGTATCTTCTCTGTCTGCCCCTGTGATTGACAGGCCCTCTGCACAGGGGCGTGGGCGGCCGTTTGAACGGGTGGGGGCGTGAGCATATGTGCACCTGAACCCCGGTGTGCACGAACAGCTCGCGCAAGGCATCGCTCAAGCGAAGTCCCGGGCGTGGGCGTCGCTGCTCTCCAGTAACAAAGTGAGGAAGCCACGGCGCCTCCATCAAATGTCAGAGAATCTTAAGTGTGCCTTTTAAGCACAATAGGCGGTGGAAATGTCAACACTTGAAGGGTCTATTACACTCGAAGCCTTTGGTGTTTTTTTTTTTCTTCCCCGCTTCCTTTATTGACGCTTTCATGGAAATGTGAAAGAAACAGGCGAGGGTATCAACCCATTTATGTCAGGAATAGATGCTGAGTGGTGGTGGGGGGAGCCCGCACGGTAACGCCACCAGCTCCCAGTTTGTCGCCGCCTGACACCCTCCCTTCTCCTTATTTGGCCACCGCAATATAAAGACAACATTTTCCCCTCCATGAGTTCAATATCGCAGTTCATTACATTTAGAGATCCCGCAGGAGCGTGCGTGAGGTAGACACCTTCGCTGTTGTCATGGAGAGCACGTTCCGCCGCCGCCACCTTTTCTGTAAAGAATAATAATGCCTGAAAATCTATTGCACCACAACAGTAATAAAAGAAGCATTGTGCACGTTGCCGTGTGCGGAATACCCATGTCCATGTTCCTTTTTGTGCATGCGTGGGAGTTGGTGTGTTTAGCGTGTTTATGGGAGATAACACGCAGCGCGTCGCCGCTGTAGCCGTCAGGGCGTGAGCAGAGAATGGGGCCTTTTGTTGGCGCGTGAGCTTCTCATTACAGATTGGGGGGTGAAACCCCACCCCACCCCCTACCCAGAAGCCCCCTGCTAAACAAGGCCGTCTTTACTTCACTTCCTGTCTTTAGCGTCTGAGCAATGCCATGGGCGGCCCATTGTTCCTGGGAGAGAGTGATAGAATCAGGGAATGTGTCCTAATGTTTGCAGATTGGCTTGCCAGAGCAACAATTACTCTTGGAGAACGCTCCCAGTGGGGAACTGGGGAGATAAGAGCCTGGGTGTGGGAGAGGGTGAAATGTGTGTGTGTGAGTGTGTGTGTGTGTGTGTGTGTGTGTGTGTGTGTGTACAGTGATGATCCTTTATTGTTTTAATAGCTTATCCACGTGGTCCCACTCACACTGAGAATCCACAATGGAGAAGTTTTTCCAATTTCCCTCTAACTGACGGCCTAAATTGCTTTCTTTGTTTTACTGTTCATTTGTTGCTCATCACATCTTCATGCAGGGAGACACGGTAAATGAAGGAGCGTCCCATATTGTTTGGGAGGAACCATTTACTGGCAATAACTGTTCCCCCTCTCTCCGTCTCCATCGCAGCGTCCCAGTGCGGCGGCGTGTACGACGCCACCAAGGCGGGCTACATCACTTCGCCAGGCTACCCCATGGAGTACCCGCCCCACCAGAACTGCCACTGGATCATCACGGCGCCAGAGTCGTCACAGCGCATCGTCCTCAACTTCAACCCGCACTTCGAGATCGAGCGGCTGGACTGCAAGTGAGTCGGGTTTTTCAGAGATCCACCGGGGCAGTTACAGCCGTTTATTCCCCCTTCCTTTGCCCCATCCCTCCCTTTGTAAATTGAAGAATTAATAATGCTGTGGGTTTTTTTTGCATTGTTCACTGACCACTCCGGCTGAAAGGGCCCTCACAATGATTGTCGCTTCTATTCACACAGCCGTGTCACGTCGCAGGGAGCTGGAAATGCGATTTTGATGTCTCTGCTTTGTGTCTCGGCGTATTTTCCTGACACTCTCCGGGGGCAAAGTGTTGCATAATTATCTCCTCTTTGCAACGCGGGGCCCCGGCGCTGTAATAACACCCTGGCGTAGCAACTCTGGACTTCCTCGCCGTGGCTGCAGAGCTCAGCTGTTGATAAGCGGCATGTCGAGCAGTTTCTCGCAGCCCAGGGCGCGAGGAGGGAGAGAAAACTGAGACGCCTCATCGTTTTCTGCTCTCCGCTGAGGGTTCCACCGGGAAGGGGGTTAGTCTGTTTTTCTGCGCGCTTGCCTGGAGGTGCTGAGGCCTCGGCCTGCACGTCCGCCCACTCCTTCACCCTACAGTATATGCATGAGCGTGTGTGTGGGCGGACGAGGGCGTCGACATGCTAGTGTTTGTGGTAGCTGCTCTGCAGCGAACAAGTGATAAGACCCCCAATTTTCAAAGGCCCATTAGAGAAACAGGGGTCTGCGCCAACATTTATTTATGCATCACCTCTAAAACGAATGTGTTTGCCCTTGTGGTGTCATGCAGGAAGCGTCATCCCTGCAGGGCTGCAGGAATAGGTTCCTATATTCCTGCTCTCTCCGTCCTGCGTCATGCGTTTTACCCAGACTGATCTGAGCCCTGTAGTTTTACTCCCTTTTTTTCCCTTTGCCTGAATGATTTGGCATGGCCGGGGGGGGGGGCAGTAGATTCTCGCATTTTCTCCACGGTGCTCGCCGCCTCGGTCAGGGTGGAAAATCTGCGTGACAGCTGGGATTGCGGAAGCGGAGAAAGACGCGATAGACTGAACTATATAGATGATAACGCAGTCGTTAAGATTGCAAATGGACACGTGTTCTCGATGCGCACGCACTTAAGCACGCAACCTGTCGGCGTGAGAGTGCTCGTCAGCCATCACTACTCCCCTCGGGCACTTTAGGCCCCCGTTATAAAACTGGGGAAAAGTGCTTGGTCAGCCCAGGCAAGGAGCCCAACTCCGGCTAATATCCCTGCTGCTTCTCCCTCAGCGGGGTTCAAACAGTCGCGCGAAGCAGCGCGGCTCGACTGCTGCAATCAAATCCGCGTCTGAGGTGGCACTTTAATTCAGGATTTCATTTCGGGGGCGGGGGGAGTCCGGCCACGTGCCAAATAGCTCTTACCTCCAGGCAGCCGGCCCGATTGATGCGAACTAAATGTAATAAAGGCTAGATGAAATATCAGGGCCCATATCTCTAATGCAATCTGCCATCACCGGGCCCCGGGATGCTACCTTGTGATATACTGGGAGCTGAGGAGGAGCTCTCATCCTCCATTTCTCCCTCTTCTTCCTCCTGTTTTTGCACTCTGCCTCTCTGGCTACTCGCGGGAGGAAGTGTTTTATTTTTGGTGATGTGACATGCACCCACAGGGGGGCAGAGAGGTGTGGGGATCAATGTCTGTATTCCGCTGGTAATGGGAAATCGATAAATGATAAGCAGTGGCCTCAGGAAGAGAGAGAGAGTGTAGAGTGTGAGGAGGAGGAGGAGGGTGATGGTTTACGGATGAGTCGCCACAGGTCACGACTAGGGGGAGTTGTCCAGGTTGGGATACGTCAATATTGGCGCCCTGGCTGGCGTTTAAGATCATGGTCATCGGTGCTGTAATGATGATGTAACAAGTAGCGGGGGACGTGAGGGCAGACGCCTGTGATCAGTTTCTCCGGGACGTTGAGAAATCAAAGTGTGAGGTTTTCCCGTCCAGGAAACGCTGAGGAAAGCCAGGTCGATGTATCGCTCAGGGCCCAGACTGGCTGTGGTCAGCGGTTTGGCCCCCGGTCGCCTGTCAGCACGAATCTCTGACGGACAGGAGAGGAGAGGAAGGTGATGAGGAAGAGGAGTGCTGTTTGTTTTTAGGGGTTGGGGGGCTAGATTGAAGATGGCAGGCTGTGTGGATCTGCAGGGATTTGGCTCGCAGCATCTAGTTAATATTTCAGAGGCACTTATGGTTTATTAGAGTCCCCTCCGAGGGTGGGAGGAGAGGCTGAGCGCACCCCTCCGCCTCTTGCTTCTGCCGACGTATCGCCGAGGAGCGACAGACAGTCGCTCCTTGTTTACTGGGATCTTGCGGAAAACAGAGGGAACTAAGCGGGAGGAAAAGAAAAAAGAAAAAATTCCACGAGGAGCTTAAAGTGTCGGAGCATGGCCAAGTTTGGTTTCCTGATATTCACAGAACAGCTGTTGCTCTTTTCTCGGCACAAACAGAATAAAGCAGGCGACCGCGACGCAGATTACGCCTTAATCTTTTGCGTAATTTCACCATTTGCAGTGAATGCTTTGGCAGGGTTTGGAGGAACAGCATGCTTTTATAAACAAGACTTTATTATCGATAGGGGGAAGCAGATAAAACGAGATTTGATTGACATAAAACTCAGCACAATAGCATCGGCAGGTTCCAGAGTTCATGTCAGAAAACAAAGCAAGGGTGTGAAAGGCAATTAGCTGTTTTGTCGGCGGAGGAGAGGAAGAGCGGACATGTCTGGACTGGTGCACAGTTACTGGCCCTCAAGGGTTTTGAGTTTCCTCAGCCCCTGCTGCAGAGTTAGGGAGCGGGTCTTCTTGGGAAGGGACGGTGTCAGACGTGGGCGGGGCTTGCCGTGCATGTATGTCCTGGAATGCGCCGGAGACAGACGGAGGACTCTCTCGCGCGTCAGGGCCCTCATGCATGTATTCATCAGAGTCTGGGGAGAAGCAGAGCGAACAGGTCAATAATCACATCTGAGGAACACTCACTCACGGACGCTAATCCATGACAGGAGGGGGCGAGACAGACGAATGGAGAGAGGGATGAGAGAGCGAAGGATAGAGACCCACTCCAAAATCAATTAAAACCTAATTAGGCTCTCAGCTCTTTCGCGGCCCTTTTATCCTCAGTGTTGGCGATACAGCGCCGAGTGTCTATACGTGCGCATGTCTGTCATCCAGCGTGTGTGTGTGTGTGTTTGTTGGCACACGTCGGTGCGTTGTCCCCCAGCGTGTGTCAGCTCCAGTCCTGAGCAGGCGCACTCAGGGCTCGCCGTGGGAGCCTCTGCGATCGCCTCCGTAATGCTGGATTACACCCAAGACGTGTCGGGCAGAATTGGACAATGGCTTCTTTACTCAGTCGCTCAAGCCCCCCCCCCCCCAAAATCCCTCTTTTACACAGATCTGACTTGAGTCTCTTACTACAGCGAGGCCTGTTGATGCCTCGGCGCCATCCCAGCGTGGAGGAGCCCATCACAGTCATTTGCAGGACAAGAGCGGCCCTGTTAACGTGTCATATGAACTATTCCAGACAAGCGTGTTGGTGTGTGTGTGTCGGGAGGGGCCCCGCGGGGCTCCTGCAGGCGTTCTGCTTCGTTATGTGGGGGAATCACAACATGGGGGCGAGCGTTGGCAGTGTTATTGAGGATGAGAAACAGGAATTTAGTCGCAGTTGCACAACGTGAACTACAACAACATTCTTTTTTGTGTGAGCGACACACAAGGCTGTGAGCTAATTCTGGATCAGCCAGGTGGGCTCCCTTTGTCTCACACTCACTGACCTGACAGTCAGCTATGTGCTTTTATAGTTCAGGGTCAGTGGCGTGGTCAGAGGTCGCAGTGATCTTCAGGCTCAAGCACGCAGAGGCTCAAAAAGCAAGGTGTCTTCACTTTTATTGATCCTAATCCCTCCCCTCTTTCTTCTTTCATGAGCTCCTCCATCCGGCCTGGGATCAAATATTCAGCCATTTTAGCTTTTTATTGATATTGAGCCAAAGTGTGTGAGAGAGAGGAGTATTTGTACCTTGAAGTTGTGTTCTAAACGCACGGTCCCTGGCTCTGTCCCGAGGCTGAACTCACACCTGTCTGTTTTTTATTAGTGGCGCTTGTTGCATGATGCCATAACCATCCATCTATGTTTATCTCCCCGGCCGCCACTCTTCTTTTATCTCTTTAATCCCCTCCTGCTGCATTAAGCAGAGAATAAACTCAAACATTGAGATCATTCTCTGAAGGATGCTCGTGAGAAAACGCAAATTCATCCGCCGTTTGTCATTTCTCCGTTTCCCCCCCACCCCTCAGGTACGACTTCATCGAGATTCGCGACGGCACCTCGGAAAACGCAGACGTCCTGGGCCGCCACTGCAGCAACATCGCCCCGGCGCCAATCATCTCCTCCGGGCCCTCCCTGCAGATCCGGTTCGTCTCGGACTACGCCCATCAGGGGGCGGGATTCTCCCTGCGCTACGAGATCTTCAAAACAGGTGAGGGGGCGTCACTGCGGAGCAGATGTACTCTGGGAAAAGCCCAGAACCACACTGTTCTGAGTTAATGGTTTTGTTCCACGGTAATGATCCGAAACCTGTGATCGCTCACCCCGGCGCTCTCACAGCCGTTTACATCAGCAGAGGCAGTCGGGCATGTAAACAAAAGTTAAAGTACTTAACTACTTTCGAGCCGCCTGCAAGCATGCAAGGAATGTTTGGTTAATTGTAGCAGGGATCCGCTTTCTCCGGGGAGGTGGGAGGGTGGTGGCGAGGGCGGGATGATGGAGAGAGCTGCGAGGCAACTTGGAGCGGGACTTAAAGGTTAAAGGTTTACCACAGAGGCGGGGGCGAGGAGATTGATGGGGATAAGTGCGCGCCGGGATGGATTTTTTCTCAAGGTCGCCGAAGTGCACGGGGTGAGATGCGTCTATTTGTTTTAGTGTTTTAGCGCGCGTGCGTGTGCGGCCTTGAGGCAGACGAGAGATTCATGCTCAAGAGAGCAAGTCGTGACGTCCAGCATTTAAATTGGAAGAAGAAGAGTTTACATTTGAAAACAAGCAGAAAATATAAGTTCAGCTCCGTTACCAAGGCCACCAACTCCAGCCAGTGTCGTAGTGTAGATTACATCCACAACACACACACACGGGTGGATGGAGGATGCGGCTGCCACGGCTCGCACAAGATCCCAGTATAAATTCTGGGGCTGTAAGAGATTGTGTCACCGCTGTGAAGCGCGCGTAGGTGTCCGCTCACCGCACGCGGGGGTGGTTCCACTCAGGTTGTTGTGCGAGATCCTGTATATATGCGGGGGTGGGATGACAGAGACTGAGAGAGAGAGAGAGGTACGGACAAACAGAGACAGTCGGGCCGGGGGAATGATTGGGGTGAAGGGAGACGGGTTGACGGCGGAGGAGTCGTGAGTCAGGAAGGAAAGTAAAATTGGACTGAAGTGATGTTTATCCCCGTTAATGGAAAATCGCAACATTTACGAGGAATCCCGGAGTGTGTGTTCCTGAGCACGTCTGTGTTTTTAATGGGTGCGTCCAAGCTGAGATAGAGATCAGGGACCGCAGTGTGTGTGTGTGTGTGTGTGTTTAGCTTCCTTAAGCTGTTCTGTCTCATCTTGAAGAGACAGAACAGCTTACGGCGCAGAGTGACCCCACCACGCCGTGTCTAGAAGTCTGACTGTGTGTGTATGTGTGTTCTTGCCCTGTTTTCTCCAGACTAATGATACTGTGGCTTGTTTTTGTTTTGTTCATTCAACCCTGTTACATAAGTGGTGACTGTAACAACTCTAGGGGGTTTTGAATTGGAGAAGCAATCTGTTTGTGTCACTGTGTGTGTGTGTGTGTGTGTACTACAGTGCAGTGAAAGCTAATTATTTCCAGTGAGGAGGAACAGGAGTCGACCTCTGACTCTACACCCATCCTGATACCCCTCCCTTCCAGGAAGTGGGGGGTGTTTGTCCCAAATCAACATCCTTCCACATACATGCACAGTACATGCACGTAATCCTGCTGTACAGTGAAAGTGCACGGCTCCCCCCTCCTCCCCCTTATTGTTGTGGCCTACTTTGCTCATGCATGCTTAACCCTTTATTCAACCCCCCCACCCATCGTACACTTTCACTTACACACCATCACGTGCCGCTGACGCTGTTACCACGGCTACAGGGGGAAGACTTGCCCCCTTTTTTCCCAGTTGCCCCAAAGCCCACCACTAACGCACTGGGAGCGGATAACGCCACAGCCAATCCCAAGCTAAGACGAGGGCTGCCCACCCTGACCGCTGGCGTGGCATCTGCAGGGTCGCAGCGGGAACGCAGCCCGGAGCTGGACTCCCAGCCCAGCGCCAGTCAAAACATTGGCCCTCTGTGGACATCGGCCGCCACCGCGCTGATGAGGCAGCGACCTTTGCGTCGATGGCGCTTGTTTACTCCTCAGACGCCAGGAATTACACATAAATAAAGAGCTGGTGAAGGTGAATTAGATTAGATTTTATTTCAAAACAAAACACAGGGCTGTCAGCGGGCTGAGGCGGAGCATTCCTGTCTATATAAAGCCGCTTCAGTCTCCCTGGGTCAAACTGCGGCACTCTTGGTTAGAATGTTGTCGCTGTTGTTGTTGTTGTTGTCATTGTGAGGTTTCCACCCCACCCATCCTCACAGCATGCATTCACGCACGCACGCACACGCCCCTAACCCAGGCGCCCCGGGAGAGATTTCCGTCAATGAAATCTTGAACTCGGCACGACCGGGGGTTACACGAGAGATGCGTGATGGGCGAGGCGGCGTTTGATGTGAGGCAGACAACGGCAAGGGTTTTTTTTCGCATGCCGAGGCCCGGGGAGGAGCGAGACGACTTCCAGACGAGTTGAAAAAGCGAATGAGTGCAGATTCTGCACGTCGCCGCCGAGAGGAGGAGGAGGAGGGAGGGATGGGGGTTACCCCGACACATCAAGCGCTCATGTGCAAGAGTGGAGTGGTTTCTACCCAGCAACCCACCCCCTGCACATGTCACAATCACACACTCACACCATAACCCCCCCCTCCTCCCCCTCCCCAGCAGACAGCTCTTGCCAAATGGCAGCTCATGGTGAGAGGCAGGCACCAACCAGGGGCCAAGACATGGCCTGTGAGGGGGGGGCCTTGTTTTTGGCATGTTCATACACTGTGAACTGATGAGCGCTAACGAAAAGGGAAGGTACTCATGCATACGCAGGAGTGGAGGGGGCGCACAGCGGCGGCACGTGGCGGCGGCGGCAGGGCAAGGAGCACGGTAGCGGGCGCGTTGGCAAGGCGATGGAGTCAAGCTGTGCTCACATTGAAGTTTTTTTGAAGCGGTGGGACTGCAGACTGCTGCACTGTGACCCAGTAAGAAACAAGGCCAGTGTGTTACTGGGTCTCACACATACTGGGGAGGCTGTCACACACACACAAGAGACAAAGGTGCTGGCACATGCGAGGAGGTTAATAAAAGACAATAACAGAAAGATGTGCAAAACACGCTCATGCACACTGCGCACATTACAGTCACATGCATGTTGTTGAATGTTGACTCATGAATGTTGAGGAGCTGCAGACACACACACACACACACACACACTCAGAGGTGAGGCCAGTATTTGACCAGATGGGGAGCTATCGCCAGTAGCTCTCTGCAAATTGCTGTCATACTTCAACATGGCTGGTTGTCTGTGTGTGTGTGTGTGTGTAGGCAGTCAGCTTCTAACATGAAGGCAGACGATCCTCTGCTGGTTTTTGATGTTGCGGCGTGCGTGGGAGTCAATACGTCGAGGAAGACTCATGCATTTGTGTCAACATCTTCCAGTAACGCTTGTTTATGTGTGCAAATCGCACCAAACGGCACAAACAGATACATGCGTGTAAAGGTGCACACACACACACACACTATGCACGTTAGCGAGAGATGCCTTTGAGTTGGTTAAAGAGGAGAAAATTAAAACACAGTGCAGCGTCTCCTGAGCTTTTACTCCTTCTCTCCTCGTGCTGATTGGGGTCAGTTTTCCGACCAAGAGCCCCCCCGACCCCTCCACTTTTATAGGGCTGTGCGATAATAAGGACCGGTGCCTGGGAGGAATGCTGCCGAAGGAATGCTCCTGTTTAAGATGTCTGCGTTTCTAAACCCTGCTGTTTTTCCTGAATGTATGTATCTCCTCTGCGCAACCCAACGTTCCCAGGTTTGAAATAAGCCCCATCCCCTCGCCCCCTGCCTTGGGTCTCTTCAACCCGACCTCCCTCTCTGGTTTCAAACACACTCGCTGATGGGAAAATATCACCGGAACAGATTCCTTTACCGCATGCTATGCCACTTCCAAGGGTCTGGAATGTGCAGGAAATGTATTTTCTATCTGTCCGGTGTCAAAATAAGACCTTGTGATCACAAGCATCTGTGGCAAACATCTAATTAAAGAATTACCAGTCAGATATTCACCGTCCTTCGTGATGTGTACAAAAATAGAGGTGTCAGAGGAGAGGGTGGGAAAAAATAGCCAGGGCTTGTGAATGAGACTACAAGTGTGTGACATTTGAATAAAGTCCCCTGTCTGTTTAATGTGTGCCGGTCCATAAACACTCGGCCGTGACTGTGGCTGATGGGTGGATGATCTGAGCCGCGCAGCTGCCGCCGCTCAAGGTGAGCCGCCCCGGGCGCATAAATCTGCATGGCCAATGAGGAGCCGGCGCTGAGGGCCCACTTAGAACCATTACGCAACGCTAGTGGCGCGCGTGGGAGCGAAGAGGGAGAGAATATTTGTTTTTGAACATGCGCGGACCGCTCCCCCTCTTTGGCTTTGCATAAGTGTGCATCACAGAACGTGTCGCATCACAGGCCGCGGCAGCATATGCATGAGGATGAGGTTTTCTGAGGCCAAAGCCAAATCATAGATTTCTGTTTAAACGCTCAAGTGGGGTGTTGTGTTTTCCTAAATGCATGTTTTTCCTACTGTATATTCCATCTCGCCACCCATGATAAACGACTCTCTGAAGGTCAGATGCGATGTCCCCATCGTGATCGATTGCCCATGCCTGTCTCCTCCCACTCTATTTGACCGACTGCTTCTTCCTCCTCCAGGGTCGGAGTTCTGCTTCCGCAACTTCACCAGCCCGTCCGGCATGATCGAGTCGCCGGGCTTCCCCGACAAATACCCGCACAACCTGGAGTGCTCGTACATGATCATCGCCCCGCCGGGCATGGACATCACGCTCACGTTCCTCACCTTCGACCTGGAGAACGACCCCCTGCTGGTGGGAGAGGGCGACTGCAAGTACGACTGGCTTGACGTGTGGGACGGGCTGCCGCAAGGTGAGGACACCGAGACGGGGCTCACGCCGTGCACGGACACGCAGAGCCTGGATAATCGATGTCTCTTGGTTCGGGGATAACACACATTCCTCCCCTTACATTTGCATACCAGCCTAACGGTTCCTCTTTGAAGTGTTGCCGTACGCTCCTTTACATCGGCATAGAGGAAACGTTATTACACGCGGAGCTGCAAGCACTCCAAAACCCCCGAGGAGCGGCCCTTTCCCATGCCCCCCTCCTCCTCCCTCTCCTCCCTCCTTATCACCCGAGCGTTTCCTTCCTCCCCGGGCGAGCGAGAGTGATGGGCCACGATGGATGATGGATATCGAGTTCGCATCCAATGGGAGGTGGCGAGTGTCGCGAGGTGCAGCCTATCTGCTGAGATCAGGAAGTGGTGGGGGGGAGAAAAACATTTGAGGATAATATCAAGGGCTTTGATAGTGACCGCCATCGGGTAGCGTTCGCCACTGTGGCGCTGTTGAAAACCACATTAGCAGCAGTGAGTGCTTCATTTCCCACCTCGCTCATGTTGACCCGCCCCCCCCCCTTCCCTTTTATTTTAAATATTAACCCGAGAACTAAGGATTTGCTCTAATTATTCTATTTTCGTCCGTTAAAAAGGAATCCGGGCGGATTTAAAATTCCAATTATAGCCTTGAATTCAGGAGCTTTGATAGCTGAAAACAATTTATACCATTCAAAGTTGTGAATTAGGAGGAAATTAAAGTGTAACCCAGTTCCAGGGAGCCGAGTCCTGGGGCGCGAGTGAGGGATGGGAGACGACACGGGAGGGTGGAGAATTCGGTGTCTGGCGAGGGAGCTACTTTCGGTACTATTGTAATCCTTACTGGTGTGTGTGTGTGTGTAGCTGATCCCAGTGCAGCTTGCATTAAGGCAGGGATTTCTGTTCTCCTGCTGGGCGCTGGCTGAGACACACATGGCAGATGGAAGGATGGACAAAAAGGAGCGTGGATTTTTTTTTTTTTTTTTTAACAGAACAGG
The DNA here is from genome assembly GCA_016785235.1 of Pseudorhombus dupliciocellatus. Taxonomy (NCBI): domain Eukaryota; kingdom Metazoa; phylum Chordata; class Actinopteri; order Pleuronectiformes; family Paralichthyidae; genus Pseudorhombus; species Pseudorhombus dupliciocellatus. The sequence goes on from JAFBJW010000070.1 coordinate 4,446,483, forward strand.
TTCCTCAAGACACACAACAAATGAGACTTTAATGATTTGGATTTGTGTGTGTGTGTGTGTGTGTGCAGTGGCGCCCCTGATTGGCCGGTACTGTGGCACCAAGATCCCCCCAGAGATCCAGTCGTCCTCCGGCCTGCTGTCCCTCTCCTTCCACACAGACATGGCTGTGGCCAAAGACGGCTTCTCGGCCCGCTACAACATGACGCACAAAGAAGTCACGGACTGTGAGTGCACGATAAGTGTGTGTGTGTTGCTCTTTCTGTGCAGGTTTGTTTACCTGACTTCATCCCTGCCTCTGTTTTCTCCCTTTCAGCAGTTTCCCCTCCGTCATCCGTGCTGACACTCGTCTTTCTTTCTCCGTCTTTCACTCCTCTTACCCTCTCGATCTTTTCAGCTCGCCGCCTGCTTTAATGCTATTTCAATCTCAAAGTTGGCCCTCACCCCTCTCAGCTTATTTCTGCTCCCTCCTAAGGGAGCGCGATTTTCTCAGAGCCAGACTCTCGCTATTTTCTTTTAGAATATAAATTAGCTTCACCTCAATTTACCTCGGCTCACCTGTTGGGCAGCTCCCCGCCCTTCTCTCTCCCTCTCTCTGTGGATTTATCTCTCTGTTTCTTCCTCTGCAAACACACGGTGAACCCTCCTCCTCCTCCTCTTCCTCAGTGTTCCACTGCAGCGTTGCGCTGGGGCTGGAGTCCGGCAAGATCAGCGACGACCAGATCAGCGCGTCCACGACCTTTTACGACAGCCGCTGGCTGCCGCGGCAGGCGCGCCTCAACAACGACGACAACGCCTGGACGCCGTCGGAGGACAGCAACAAGGAGTACATCCAGGTGGGTGCAGAAGAAGAAGAAGAAATGGAACTCGTTTCCGAATCGATATCGTTTTCATTTGCGGAGGACAATAAATGTAGGCGAGCTGCACATAAAGGAAATGGAGGAACTGTGAGCGGATGATAAGGAAGTGCTTCTGTGCTCTCAATCTTTTCCTGTTTCAAACACACAGGTCACATGCACACACACATACACGCACACACACAGGCGGCGAGGAGCCAGTGATTGATGAAGGTGCTCTTCTGGAATGCATCCGAACATTGTGCCATTGATCTCTGCCTGCAGCCTTCCTCCCTTCATAGATACAACAACACACACACACACACACACACACACACACACACATGCCACCGAGGCTTCCTCCGCAGCAGGCCCCAGCAGGCGTCGGTCCCCTGCTGCCTGTGTGACAGAGACTCACAGCAGCTGGTCTGTTTCTGTTATCTCCATCAACCCTGAGCCCCATTCTGTTCGTTTTTTAAACGCTTCCCCTCCCTCCCAGGTCGACCTCCAGTTCCTGAAGGTTTTGACGGGCATCGCCACGCAAGGCGCCGTTTCCAAGGAGACGCTGAAGTCCTACTACGTCACCACGTTCAAGTTGGAGGTCAGCACCAACGGGGAGGACTGGATGGTGTACCGGCACGGCAAAAACCACAAGGTGAGGCCCTCGTTGGCGAACTCTCCCTCACCCTTGCTCCAACAACAGGGCCTTGTTGTGCCGGGGCCGAGAAGCGTATCGGCGCATGTATTCCTGGAGGAGTCGCTCCTCCTCTCGGGACTGTTTACTGAATCATGAACCCAGTCACGAGGTTGGGAAAGGGAGGCAGGGAGAGATAGAAGAACAATGGTGTCCTCTCTGTGCCCTTACCCATGCGATTCATCATCTCTCTCCCACGCCGCAGCAGAAACGCACACGTTAACACACCTGGGGTTGTGAAGCCCCCGGAGCCGGGCCAGGGGTGGACGGAGCAAGCTGGCATTGAACAGTGGGGGGATTGGAACTCCGGCCCTCATGTCTAGGTTGAGGGTAGGGGAAAAATAGAGCGTGGCAAAGGGTGGGGAGTGGGTTAATCCACATGCTTACCCCTCCCCTCCTCCTGCGTTTGCTCCTGATTGGTTTGGGTGGAGCCGGCGGGGGGTTATTTGATGTGGAGATTATTGAGCGAAACGTGGATTTGACTTTAAAAGTCAACATCTGCACAATTTATAAGACCACCCCCACACTTTAAATAACCTCTGGCTGATCTCTCCGTCTGGGGATGCGTGCGTGCGTGCGTGCGCATATCCATACGGTGTAATCGAGTCCTCTAATCCGTCTGAAACGCTCTCAGATGCATCAACGTGCATTTTTATGATTTTTTGAAAGTCATAAATCGATTATGTTTTTAGAACGTGCACGTCTGGAGGGAGAATCATCAATAAAATATGGCAGGTTAGTGTTGGAATTATGGATTTCCCTGGAAACATTGCTGTCTACGCCCGAGTCCAGGAAATCCAGGAAATAATGCTAACACTTTCACTAACGGGACATTACAGTATCCACGTGGAAATAAATAGCCTCTGTCTTTCTATCAGCTCTCAAGTTTTTCCGGGGGGGGCCTGATTTCATGCTGGTCTCAGTTTTGTAGATTTCGCCGGCAGCCGAGTTTCTCCTCAGGTCCCCGGAGGTCCGCCGTCGAATCTTCCGTGACTGCTAATCCAACAGTCATGTCGTACAAACTCCCAGTTAGCTTGTGCCAAGCCCCCCAAAGAGCCTTTAAGTGTTGGGGGGGCGGGGTTTGGTTCGACTAATTGTCATTTAACAGTGAGAGTGAGAATGGAGCTAATGTCGTTTTGAGGGAGCGACAGTGATGCGCAGCGCATGTGTGTTTGTTGAAGATTGAGTCGTGTAGACATTGAGGCATTGAGAGAGAGATCCAGAGGAAGCAGAGGCATTGTGGGAAATGGCGAATAAACGAAAGCACCATGTGAAAAACACACCAGCACCGCAGATCGCAATCACCTTGGTCACGCAGCAGACAGGCCAGGGGCACACACACGCACTCACAGAAATTAACATTTAACACACACGTCTGACTGTGAGGAAAATCCCATCAGCCCCAGAAGACTTCAACATAAGGTGGTGTCGAGCAATTTCTAAAGGATCACTGCTTTCACCTTAGCATGCACACTCACACACACTGCGCCCCTCTCTTGGAGCCAGTAGTGGAGAGTGGCCAGCTGGAACCAGTCCCTACTGTCAACATCTTCATGCCGGGGGGGGGTAATGGCCGGAGAGAAGGAGGGAGGAGGCCGAGGGGAGGAAGTGGAGCAAGACGACGTGAACGAGGCGCGGAATGGACGCAAGAAAAAAAAAAGAACAGAGCCGGGAGTGAAAGTGAAGAAGACAGTGGATGTTTATGTTTGTCCTCACTCCAACATGTCCCGCCTGCCCGGGAAGTGTTGGCAGGTATCTTCTGACGCCATGTTTACAATAACGCCGCGCTGACCTCGTTCTCCCGCGAGGTCATGAATAGTTAAACATGCACCGTGTCGCGCCAGCGTCCACACAAAACGAGTCTGACCGGCCACATGCAGCCCCCTGTGTGTGAGACAGGGAGCGGAGCTTCATTATATTTTAATGATTTGCACACACACACACAACATGACAACGTTAATTATTCAGTGCACCTCGCCTACAGGTCACGTGAGGCTCACACACACACACACACACACATGCATGAGCGGGGAGGAAAACATGCCAGTCGTCGGGCAGATTACTGAGCAGACTGGTAGACACACACACACTCTGGCCGTGCCCTGTGGACAGTCCCCTTAGTCAAAAAGTAACCACGCCATCAACAAGTTAGTCATTGACCAACCATCTGCTTCCTGTGTGGACACTGACCTTTCACCTCTGGAGTAATGGCACCGGGGTCAAGAGGGTGACCTCTCAGTTAGCTCGACAATAGACGAGAGGAAGCTGACTGACACCTTCTCGTTGTCTCTCCTCCCTCTGTTTTCACCCGAGGAAGAAAAATGAAAAGCGTCTCTTGAGAGCTCATTCTTGTGTGTGCATGTGCGCACGCACGTGCACGCCGCATTGCCTGCTTTTCTCCGAAGACGAAACGAAAAGCAGCTGGCGGCGTTGGAACATTTAGTCATCTCCAAACTTTCCATTTTTTTCCCTCCAAAGCCTTTGTTGTCCTTGAGAAATCGTTTTTTTATTAGAATTTATCCCAGAATCTGCAAAAACTGAAACTTCTGGGTCCCAGTTTCAGTTAAACACCAGATTGTTGGACTCCATATTCTGAAGCTAGTGTTTGTGACCTGATGTCGGCGATAGACCTCACACAGGCTGTGGCCCTGAAATCGAATAAAACCCTCCAGTCCATACAAATCCTGCCGGGTTATGGAGTTCTGTTTTTTGCACCACTGGAATATTTACTCACTCCAAATGAAAAACAACATTATCAAAAGAAGAGGGGAATCAAAATTTCAGGCGATCAGGGGTGCTCTCAGGTTTGATCATCCTCCGCTTGGATTCGGGTAAAAGAAAAACCATGTTGGTGCTTTAATCTTTAATTCGGCTGCTTGTAGGCGTTATCCTTCCGCCGCGTTGCCGCCATGATGTTTATTCGATGGGTTATCTGCGGGGCCTCTGCTGTCTGCCGGCCTCCTCGACCACAGACGGGGAGAGTGAATGACACTTAACGCCCTCAGACGCTTCCTCGGCTTATCTGAGCGTGTGTGTGTTCTGCGGTTTCCTGTGGTTTCCTGTGGCTTTGTGTGTGTGTGTGTGTGTGGTTTCAGTAACCACCAACAAGAGGAAGATGAGAGAGACGGAGGAGGAGGAAGTGATTCAAGTTTAGGGAAATCCTCTGTTCCCTCGTGTCTCGTCCTTGTCCTCGCCCTTCAGCGCCAGAGGTCACTTTTCTGACCGTCGCCCTCCGACCTCCGACCCCTGCCGCCCGCTTCACTCCCACTTATTAGCCACTGGAAGGAAGGGAGGGAGCGTCCCCCCCCCGCCTCCCACATCCTGCCCACCTGGGCCAGGCTTTCTGCGGCGGGCCACTCGTGTGCGGCCATGTCAGGTCATGTCTCCCGCTGCTTCCTATGACCACCAGCGAGGAGGAGGAGAAGGACCCTCATCCGTCATCAGACTTTCCCAGCGTCCCAGCGGCAAACCTTTGACCCCAAAACACATCGACAGCTGGGCTTGTGACATCGGATCTGTGTTTGGGTTGTCTCCGGCTTGTCCGCCCTGCCACTGTGTGTGTGTGTGTGTGTGTGTGTAGCCAAGCGAAGCCATGCACTGTGGGTGGGTGCAGAGCAAAAAGAGAGAAAGAGATAGGACGGTGCCTGTATATCTGACAATAACCGGCCTCTGTCTTCGCCCCGCAGATTTTCCACGCCAACACAGACCCAGCAGAGGTGGTGCTCAACCGCGTGCCACAGCCGGTGCTGGCCCGCTTCGTCCGCATCCGGCCGCAGACCTGGAGGAACGGCATCGCCCTGCGCTTCGAGCTCTACGGATGCCAGATCACAGGTGTGCGCTACAGAACAGGAATTCCTGCTCTGCATTCAAGCTCGAGTTTTTTGTTTTTTTCAAGGGCACCCAAGGCGACGAGAGAGGGGAGAAATCCTTTATTTGTCCACTTGCGGGATTATGGGATTTACACGTTGTGGTAACCCGCCTGGCTGCTCCATTGTCTCGGGAAGGAATCAAAAATGTTTTTGAAGATCAGCAAAAAAAAAAAAAAAACTTCCCAAAACCTAAAAGGAAGCACACATTCTCATTCACACATGCATGTGTGTTTAGTCTGCCCCCCCCCCATCTTTTAAACATGGCAACCCTCGGGCTAATTAAAAGAAATTCTTTCATTCTTCCTTCCGCGGCTCCACCAGTGTCAATCCCCTCTCTCGGTGCTCTCCCACTTCTTCTTCTCCATCTCTGATTCCCCCGGCGGCGCCTCGCTTCCCCTCTCATGGTTTTCTGAAGCGCACGTCTAGAAATGAGTCCTGATCAATCTTTCATGCTCCTCCCCCCGCCCCACCGCCGCCTGCACATTCGCTCTAACATCAGAAACTGTGATTCGCCGCAGCGTCGACAGCTGCCGCGCTGAAGCAGCTATTTGCCGTAACAGCACAGGCACATGCACGCACATGCACAGCTTCTAAATATAGCAGGTGACCTCAAAAGTAGAAACGCCCTTTTGAAATGTACACAGACACACACTTGTACACACTTCCTGCGCCTTTTATTCATTATTTAAGTCCCGGTGACATAACAGCATGAAACTTTGATCGGCGCTCTCTTAAACCGTCAGCACAACTAACGTCTCCCCCACTGGCTTCCTACCTCCTGCCTCCTCTCCCTCGCTTCCTCTTCCACCACCCTCCGTGCTCATCCGCCTTCCCCTTTCATCCCCTTAATCCTTAATTTCCACCCTCTCGTAGCTATCGATCCCTATCTGAACACAAATTAATCAGTGACCTCTTGACCTCCAGACGCGCCGTGCTCCGACCTGCAGGGCATGCTGTCTGGCCTGCTCCCCGACGCCCAGATCTCGGCGTCCTCCAGCCGGGACATGGTGTGGACCCCTGGCGCCGCCCGCTTGGTGGCGAGCCGCTCCGGCTGGTTCCCTGCGCCAGCACAGCCCCTGGCGGGAGAGCAGTGGCTGCAGGTACGTCAGCACTTTCCTCCAGCAGCAGTTCACCCATGATCATGTGACTAATCTGAACCGATCCCCCTCAGGTGGACCTGGGCGTGCCGAGGACAGTTCGTGGCGTGATCACTCAGGGAGCGAGGGGAGGGGACGCCGGAAATGGAGCGACCACCGACAATCGGGCGTTCGTCCGCAAGTACAAAGTGGCGCACAGCCTGAATGGGAAGGAGTGGAATTTCATTATGGACAGCAAGACCAGCCTCCCTAAGGTGGGTGGCGTGACCAAAACTTTAATCTGTAACTTTAACTCTTTAATCACAAAGACAGTGGCTCAGCATCTGTTGCGTCGTCCATGCAGATTTTCGAAGGGAACACACACTACGACACACCAGAGTTGCGGCACTTCGAGGAGACGGTGGCCCAGTACATGCGGCTGTACCCGGAGAGGTGGTCCCCAGCGGGAATCGGGATGAGAGTGGAGATCCTGGGCTGTGACCCTCCAGGTAGGACGCCGCCGCCGCCACCGCCCCAGCAAGTGTTTGGGTGCGGGCAGGGTTGGGCTCGCAGGAATGCGTCCCCACGGCCTGCGATCCAGATGTGGACTCCCCTCCACCCGGTTATTTTTATCGGGGGGGGAGGGATCGGTGTTGAGGGTCACACATTGTTCGCCGGCCTCCAAACTCAGCAGGCATCCTGTGAATCACTCACTGCTCTCTGTTCTGTCCTCCCTGCTGGATTTGAACTGAAGGATATATTTTTATATGCAGCGCTGCTCCCCCCCCCGCTCCGACACATGGTTGCAGTTTTTTGTTTTCCCACCCTGAGGCCCGGTGCGTGGCTCCATAAATGTTTTTGTTCTTTTTTGGTTCTCCTCCTCTGTTACTCATCACTCGCACCTCTTTTCCATGCTCGCTCTGTGCTGTTGGTCCCGACTCCTTCTGTTTTCCCGGATTCATTCGCAGCTGTCTCTCTCTTACACACACACACACACTTCACACAACCATTACGGTTGTCTCTCGTGTATGTGCTCCACAAATTTATGGGCCAGAGAGAGAAAGTTTGAAACTGATCTGTAGGAGGAAAAAAATTCTCTTCTCCTACTTTTTCCAGATGGGATCATTTAAGTTGTTGGAGCGCTCACACACACACACACACACACACACACACACCTGATAATGGAAGTGCAGTTTACACTGCTACCATATTACAGAAAAATTCTGAAGTCGAGATTTTCCTAAAGTTTTGACGAAATCAGGGCGTTCGACCTCAGAAATCTGGGCTTGACCTCGGGGCGGTCGTGCAGCCCCCTCCCCTCCCTCTGACTCATGGAGCGTGTGAACAAGGCGTGATCTGAGTATTTAACCCTGCGGAATATCAAACAGGGGCCACTCGTCTTTCCTGTCACGTTCTTGTACGTGTCTGCGTGACCAGCCATTCATCAGCATGAGTGTGTGTGTGTGTGTGTGTGTGCGCGTGGGTCGCTCTGCCAAGCAGAGATTTACAGAAAGGCTTTCTACATAATTGAAGATTTCCCCCCCCCTCCTCCCTCTTCTCTGACATAACGCTGAGTCAGACTCTTCGGGAGTGAGCAGCATCTTTCGCCGTCCCCGCCCTGTGCGCTGAAAAAAACAATTTCTCACAAACATTTATCCACGGGTGTGTGTCCCTGTGTCGCCTCATGAGCTTGCACGGCTGTGTGTATTTGCGTGCACGTCCACAGTTGTGCCCCCCGGGTCCCCTTGTAAATGTTCCGAGCCTCGTCCCATGCATGCCGATGGCTCGCCTCACCACCTGTGGCGGCAGACGGCAGCCCGCCGCAGAGGCCTGCAGGCGCGTCACACGTCAAGGTGGACAGGCCGCATATGTTTGCGCGAGCCCTCGCGTAAACATAGTGCACGAGTTGATCCCATTCCCCGTGCACACCCCCCCAACACCTCTGTCACACTCTGGAAAGGTCAGCACATTTACACTGTGACAAGGCTTGACCTTTTGAAAAAGCACAGAGCTCTCCGCAGCCGAGCCGGGAATCTTAATGGGCCCGCTCGCCTGCCCGTCTCGTGTTTGTGTGCGTCTTAGCCGCGCGCACGCCGATGCCAAGAGCGCAAGAGGATGAATAAAGAGGAGAGACGGGTTTGCATTTTAAAACATAAGAGGAAAGGGCCGCATCCGTCGCTGTCCCAGCAGTGATGAGAGCCTCATTAGGTGGTTAATGAGAGGCCTAAAGGACTTGACATTACCACCGGGTTAATGTCAGAAGCTGCCGCCCCGCTGCGGCTGGGCCTTTTCATGTTTGCCATTTCTCCAGCTGGGGTGCCCTCTCGCGCGTCCGTTTCCCCGGCAAGTTCCTCCTCTAAGCGGATCGATTGTGCATCGACGCCACGTGCGTTGACCTTTGCACCTTTTGGATGGATAATGACAGCAGGGAGGGAGAACAGAGGCTGCAGCGCTGCCGCTGGAGGAGGGTTGACAAAGAAATCGGAATAGCTGCGAGAATGCTCAACAAACCCATGTCAGCTGTCATTAATGTCAAAGCAGCACAATGTGTTTGACTGTGAAATGTGACAAAAACACGTCTCTGTGTAAACACATGTTGTGAATGGGGGGGGGCAGACTGCACGGTTAATCCACATGATAAATGTGGATCTTTGCTTCAGACGTGACTCCAAGCTCCCACAACGCACCAGGGCCGGCCCATCTGCTCCTCATCACGCGGCGCTGGCTCACACCTCGCATTCCGACTGCGGCCTGCGCAACATGTGTGCGCATGATGACGCGTCCTAACGAGCAGAGCGGCGGCTTATTTATGCCTCGCCGTGTTGTTTATCTTTGTTTCTGATGAATGTGCGTTTGAATGGATGTTAAGGGCATACACATCGCTCCGTGTTTGTTCTCGTGAGTTATGGAGTGAGGGACACACACACACACACACACACACATAGGGAGATAAAGTGCATGTGCTGTGTTTCCTCCCTGACAGCCAGTGAGTGGTCCCAGAGTGTGATCATCCCATGCAAGGTCGAGGGGAGTTTGTTCGACTCGTCCATCCATCACGAGTGTGTGTGTGCGTGTGCATCTTTGGTTGGGGTGAGGGGGGGCTATCAGTGTCTGCCTCCGCCTGTCTCTGGCGCTCTGGGTGGGAAGCCCCGAGAGGAGACAGTCTGACGAGAGGCCAGCTGCAGACACTGACTTCTTTAATTCACCCTTAATATGGACATTCATGATCTGGCTCATCAAAACAGAAACTCCCCGATTTCCCAGTTCAGTCCTGAGCTGCGTTGGTGACTGAGTTGGATCAGAAAGCGTGGGAAGCGACCGAGGCTGCTCACTGAAGTTTCAGTTCTTCTCCAGTTTGCTTTTGAAACACGAGAAAAGAAGCAAGGTTGTTGAGTCGACTTGTTGATTCATGAGTGCGGTGTACCTCCTGGAGCTGATCAAGGGATTCTAGGGGCCCCAGGCTAAAGAGATCCCCCTCCCCTGCCCCCAATAAACACATAACCTCCCTCGTATCTCCTTTCTGCCTCAGATCATTTCCTGTCCTTGACCCTCCCTAATTAACACCACGGGCAAGGGGGGGTTGCAGTGTGACCAATCCCTTAAACAAACGTCAGGTGAATAATGCGTCCTCTTGGACTGTTTCTGCAGAAACCACCACGCCGGCTGAAACGGCCCCGCCCACTCAGCCCCCGGACGCCAAGACCACCACCAGCCCCGTCACGCCCACAGGTGAGAGCGTGTTGCAATGAACAGAAGAACAAAAGGCCTGCGTGACTCCTCTTAACACCGCCCTTGCTCCACCCCCGCAGCGGCCACGTCGCCTCCGTTGGACAGCGCGTGCGATTTTGACCATGGCCTGTGTGGGTGGACGCACGACCCCAGCACCCCTGTCTTCTGGTCCCTGCACAGCCAAGGTGAGTGTCTTTTTACGTATGCATCTGCATGCAGGCGTTTCATTTGGATCCGTAAAATTGCACGGCTGCAAATGCATCATTCTCATTTGATGACTGGACTCGACTCTGTTCCCTATTATTAAATGGAGTCATTCTCCTTGTGCGAGCCCTTTTATTATAGAATTGCTTTAGAATTATTCCTTAAATTGAAACCAGTCTAAATTAGCCACCGCCACGTTGTAACACCCAAGAGAAAATTAGGGAGGGAAAGCGCCGCCGCTGCTGCCACCTGCCTCCCACTCCCAGGTGACACGGACCTCCATGAGTCCAACATCTCCCTGCAGGAGGAGGTTAAGACCCAGTGGCTCCAGTTAAGTCCAGAGCAGGAGTTTCCAAAGAGGAGCCGCTCCTCCCTGTCCTGCCCCTCCATTTCTCTGGGCGCATCCCAGCACTTCCATCTCCTTCAACGCTCCTTGAAGACATTATTCATTCCCCCTTTATCCGTACCCAAGGATCAGAAGTGCAGCGTTTGTCGTGCTATTAAGACCAGAAGACGTTTCCTGCTGGGTTTATGGGGGATTTTTTTTGATGCAGCACTATTTCTGATGTCTCTGGGTACAGGGTTGTCATCCCCGCCTTGTTTTAAAATTCATTGGTTCTGAGCGGCACCTCTGAAAGATTCAGCGATCCTCCAGCTGGTTTGAATTGAACAAGGTTGGGCTGTTCTTTTCCCGCTGAACGATGATGTGATGTCACCTGGGTTGTGTTCGGCGGAGGCAGACGTTTCCTGAACCGTGACCTATTTAGGTCAGAACCGCCTTTGACAGGCTTCAAAGCGGTGTCTTTCATCACGGCTGCGCTGGAAAGGGCCCGCATAGATTAGTCAGGTTGGGGCTCTCAAGCGTGGAGTATCATTCCCAGCCGCCACGCCAGCCTTTGATTTTCCCCACTGAGGTCAAAGGTCAGAAATCTTAGCCCAGCGCGGGATCATTATTCCGCCGCTATCAAATCACTGTTTAATCCTCACTAGGATTCCTTTTCCTCGCATGACCCAGAGACCACGATGCCCTCACCTCGTGACCCCGAGTAATGACACCAATCATAGAACACAGAGCTGAGCGTCGCCGCTGTATATTATCTGGCAAATAAAACCGCGCTAACTAGGCTTCATAGCTCGACTCCTTGTTTGCGTCTGCCCCTCTGCAGGAGGCCGCTGTGAAGTGGATTAATAATGCTCCGTTGTGCCGCGCACGCAGAGGGCTGTCTCGATTATGAGCTGTCTGGCAAACAAGAGGCGCGGCAATGGGGGGGGAGGAGGCTGTGGCGCGCAAATTAAAGCGAGCAATGGAAGCGCCTCGCGGTGTCTTCCGGATTTTTGTTTCTCGCTCGCACTCGTCCCGTGTCGGGGGAGCGACTGTCACACGCTGGAGGTTCTGGATATGTTCGCCAGATGCTACTGTGCCGTATTTCAGAGGCACATGAGCTTTAGTTCTAACTGGGAAGCAAACACAGTCTTAATTAATGGGAAAAACTTCTTCACACACACACACACGCACCTCCACGATAAAGCAGGTGATTTAATCTGCAGATTGTTGATACTGGACATTTTCCCACAGGGCCCACTTAAGAAATTCTTCACCAGACGCCTCATCGAGTTCCTCTCTCACACACTCACGCACACACTCATGCATACTGTACAGCTGCCTCACCAGTCTCACAATGGAGTTCATGTCGGCATCCAATTTGCAAACTAAACATCCTCTGGTGTAAACAAATGGAGTGGGTTTGCATTTTGTCCGACTTTTCCGTTTGTTGAAGTCATTTACCTGGAAGGGAATGAAGAGGAGGAGGAGGAGGAATGGGCCCCCGAGGGCCTGGCCTGGAGTTCTGGTTGCACTATTCTTCTGTATGTTTATATTTGTCACATCCCCATTGTTCCGCATGGCTATTGTGTGATGGCGAGGCCGTTCCTGTGAGCAACCGGTGGTCACTTGTTGTCTCAGAGCAGACTCAGAGTCGGTTGTGTGTCATATCAGAAGTCGACACGGCCTCTCAAATTTCTGAGCTTTCATTGCCTCGAGGGCTCAAATGAAAACGCATTAAATCAATTTTTTTAACTCAAGGTTAAAGCAGCGCTCAGCTCACTTCAGCTAAAAATACAGAAAAATGACAAATACCAGAAATGGCACATTGTGAGAAGTGACCTTGTCTCTCCCCCTCGCCCAGAGCCAAACAGCTATCTCTACATGGACACCAGCCTGAAGATGGAGCACCAGCGCGCCCGCCTCGTCAGCCCCACGGTGGCAGCGAAGACCGGGCCCCTGTGCCTCGCCTTCTCCTACCAGCTGTGGGGTGAGGCCCAGGGCCACCTGAGGGTGCTGCTGCGCGACGCCGACAACGAGGAGACGCTCATCTGGACGCTGGCGGACGACCAGGGCCCCATGTGGAAGGAGGGCCGCGCCACCCTGCCCTGCTCTCCGCAGGACTTCCAGGTCAGAATTTGTCTCCATGTCGGCCCTCGTCTACCTCTTCCTCCTCCACTTTTCCAACTTTTTCTCCTTCTCTTCCTCCCGCTCCTCCTCCCTCACCAGGTTGTGATGGAGGGCTCCCTTGTGCACGGCACCAGGGGACACATCTGGATAGACAACATCCACATGAGCCCCAGCAACCCCCTGAAAGAGTGTTCACGTAAGTTGCACACACACACACAATGCGTATCTAAGTCTCTACCTCTTTGACTGACAGCCCAAATCCTCTCCATCCCAGGAAATATTGTAAAATTTACAAATACACACACATACGCACCCATTTGACCGTGTGTGTGTGCGTGTGTCAGCGTGTGATCCTCCGTCAACGCCCTCGCCTCATGGTCTCACCCTCCATCAATCTGCCGTTCCACCTCCACTTTTAGCCTTAAGGCCCTTGAACAGTGACACACACACACACACACACACACACATGCAGTGGTAAACACCCACCCACACACACACACACACCAGCCAGTCCTCCCTCCCCTCCCATTTTCAGAGTCGGCATCTCTCCTCCACAGAACCCGGCGAACGCCAAGATGAAAGCGGGGAGGAGTGGGAGGGACAGCGTTTACTCCTTCACAGAAAAGAAAAGGAGAATAGGAAAAGTAGGCCATAAACGCCCCGTGGGCCTCGCCGATGCTAATCTATGTTTTATTAGATTTCCTCTTCTTCCCTTTCTCCCCTCTCCTCCCCGCATCGCTCTCGTTCCGCCGTCGTATTTGTAAACAGAGCTTTTCCCAGTCCATCAAAGGGAATTATTAGACAGGCTGTTTCCCAAGCAGGTTTTTTTTTTCCGGGCGTCTGGTGTCGAGGCGAGTGGCCGGCGCAGCCGCTTTAATCTGGCCCGAGCCGGGGGGGGCTTGGGAGAGGGTCTTAACCAGATCAGAGATCGAGCCTTCAGAGTTCAGAGCCAAAAAAAACCTGTTTGTGTTCTATCATTCATTCCTCCGTGAGAGTCTTGAGAGAGCCTGAGTAAAGCAGAGCCAGCAGCCCCACCCACGCACGCCACCTCCCCACCCCAGCTTCCACGCCGCCGCAGAGCATGCTGGGATGCTGCTTATCGCCCGGCTGGCAGTCGCGTTCTTCACAGTCCCCGCCAAACGGCACAAGTTCCCAAGTCGGTTTCCCTCTTTTTTTGTTTCCACCCCCCGCCTTGACACATCACGTGCACGCACACGTGCAACACATTCTTTGTGTTTGCGTCCCAGGCAATCAAAGTGAAGGTTCTGCTCCGCGCGTGCCGCTTTATCTGGACGCCGCAGATAAACTACAAGAAACGCTCCAACTTTTGTGGACAAAGACGCCGCGTGCGTCCCCGACGTGGCGCCCGTGCACGCTCCCATCTCCAGCTCTTCTTTTAAAGCGCCTCCTTAAATGCCATAATTTGTGTGAGCTATCCGAGGAATTTACTTGAATTTCCCGAGGAGGGGTTTTGATAGCAAAGTGACATTTGTGTGACATTTGGCTGACTTTACCCTGGCGTTTAAAGTTATCTAACAGCCGCCTCCCTCTCTCTTTTCTTCCCCCTCTCTCTCTCTGTCTGCACCGCTCTTCCCTCCGTGTCCTCGCAGAACCCTTCGCCGCATTTCCTCCTGAGAATCCAGGTGAGTTCCTTGACGTCACTTCCTCCCTGTGGTCATGCTTCCTGCTCGTTGGTTTGCACTCGCCTGCGGTTTTTTGCTTGAGCTCCTCCGGGGACAGTTTTTAAATAACAATCCAGAACACGAGGCTGGAGCCGCAGCGGTTGTGATCCCTGATTAATTCAGCTGCATTTCATGGCATCATCAGTGGCATGTCGGCATCATCAGGCGAATACTAAAAACACTAAAAGGATCCAATTCCCAAACACCAGACTAAATTTGGAGGTGAAAACCAGATGATTCCTGTAATTCGTTAGCTCTGCCTTGTCAGTCTCCGTGGAAACAAAGAGCGGTGTGAGTCAGATATTTGAAAAAGGGGGCTAGATATTCTCACTTCCAGGGGTTTTAAATAACGATGGAAAAATATTGAGTGCATCCTGGGGGAGGAGACGGTTGCTCGCGTGTTGGCATCTCATAACGTCCTGCAATAAGACGAGAGCTCGGCTGCTCCCCATACGCCATCATGCACACACACACACACACACACACCCCGACTCGTCTAATGAACGTGTGCGGTGTGAAATAGCAGACGCACGCGCCATTTCCCTCTGTAATTATGTGACACAGTCCAGAAATCAGGATGTATTCAGCTCCCCTTCACTGTAACCTAGTTCAACGTGACACTCTCCCACAAGTCCGGATGTTGCACTATGTCTTCAGGGGTTCGGCTTTTCTTTTTTTTCTTTTTTTTTTTTTTTGCAGACTTGGATAAATGAGTAGGGGTTTCTTGGAAGTCGGTTAGCCGGTTCTTACCATGAATTTGAGCAGGGGGGGTTCAAGCCAGGGGCAGCGGCGTGCGGGATCTGTGCAGATCCAAGGAGACAGCGCTTGGCTCGAGGAAGAGAGGACTGGCCGGGAGGCTCATGCATGAGAGGAAAGGAAAAGGAAAAAAAAGCCCAGGAACAGGGAACAGGATAAATTATGTACTCAAAACAAATCTGCCAACTCAAGCCAGCTAAATAACAAATCCCAATCCAACGCGGGCTCTGGGAGAGCTCTGGAACATTGGATTCCCACGTGGTGTCTGACTGATCCTTGCATGGTTCTGCGGCTTCATCCAGAGTGGCTGCTTGTGACTTCAGGAAGAGGACGCTCCCTAATTCAATGCGTGCGGCGTGCTTTTCCAACTAATTATACTTGGCTTTCCGTGCCAGCTCATTCCATCGGAGCTGCGAGAACAGCATTGCATTTGATTGGACCGGCCGCAGGACGGATTTCAGACCAAGTCTCGACGATCTTGGTGTGAAAACCTCCCACTGTAAAAACAAGCTACATGAGAGGAATGGATGCATTTTAGATTTTTTTTTTTTTTTCATTTGGCCTTGGAGGTTTATTTTAATTTTTTGCAACCAGCATGCTTGAGCATGCTCATGTGAGGTGCACGCCTGCTGCTCGTGTGACAGGGCTACAAATCAGAGATGTAGACCATAAACAAAATGCCACTCCTCTCTGTTCCCGCTGGCCAATTACTCTGTATCTCTCCACCAGGGGGAGGCGTTCCTGTGCCTCCCTTGCCCATCCACTGGTATTACATTATGGCCGCCGGGGGCGCCCTCCTTCTCCTGGCCGTGGCCATCTTGGTCAGAGCCCTCTGTTGCTGCCGACAACACCTGGCCACCAAGAAGAGCCAGCTGTCAGTGGCCTATCACAGCTCCTCGCAGTGCTTCCAGTACTCTAACTGGTCGTCCAGTATGGCCGCCCCAGGGGTGGAGCCAGTGCTGACAGTGAGGCTGGACAGCCGGGACCGACACCGCACCCTCTGCTGAAGAGAGACGCGCTGTGTGGCCGCGGCAACTTTTGTTGTGACGCCCCGAGACTGACCGGACGGGACCCGTCTCTGCTGTAGTTTACTGTTGCCGCGGGTGACGGTGGCACAGGCGCCGTCCCTAAACTGCAGTGAAACATTTTGTGAAGAAACACTGTGCCCTCTCTCTCTCCCTCTGTCTGCCTCTCTCTCTCTCGTCTCTAATGGACGTGGCTTTGGTTGTTTGCTGTTGACTTTTCACACTGTGCTGCTCCCAATGGGAGGACCCGAGTAAGTTATTTATCTGAGCAGCTTGTTTTGGACCATTGAGCGCCGTCTGGCTCCTCGTAGGCCCAGCAGTCCTCCTGGAATGACCCCAGCGTGGACGCACACACATACGCAGAGACGTGTGTGGACTGGGAATGGGGAGTCGGTTCCGCCGCGAGAGCCAAAACCTCGGGCTGAAACAAGACCCCAGAGACACCAGGGAGAAGCGTGAAGAGGCACTCATTGTCCTCGCGGTGGAGATGATCTGGCGAGCTCCGGAAAGTAAAGCTCCCTGTAATAACAACACGAGATGGCCGCGATACCAATCGCACCAGTCGCTCGGCCCATTGTCCCTTCCCAACAGCATGTGCACATCTAAAAACAAAGGAATGCAAATCCATCATACTTAAGAAACGGGAGATAACCAGCGGCGTTTGATTGAGCGCCGCGTCTCCTCCTGATAAAGGCGTCACTCGCTGATGGATGCGGCCGTCGTCGGCGCTTAGCGTTTCATCTTGATCCTCTGGCGTAATAAAAGCACGTTGTTCCACCACCACCACTCCCCCTCATTTCTGCTCCGTGCCGCCCACTCCCATTGTTCCCCCATGTAAGCTGCCCAAGATGAAAGCCGAGCCCAGCTGAGCCGTGTTGTGTTTTCAGTGTGAATATGTGCTTGTTTTTTTTTTGGTTGGGTTGTAAATAGAGACAGCTGTCTGCCATCACCATTTCTTCCTTGATTTATACTCCTACAAATCCCACAATGCCGCTGCACCAGCTGGAAGCCATAAGCCCTGTATCCACGGCGCGATGGGAACCAGAGCCGCAGCCATCAACGCTTCCTCCTCCAGCACCGTGAAGACACATAGAACAACACAGGCCGATCTGGGATCAGAAAGAAAAATGAGAGATTGTCGAGGAGCTGTCACACCAGCAGAAATCCATCACCTCCGAGTCCACAGCTCAGCAGAACGTGACTCAATTTAGAAGCTGCACTTTTCTCCCCGGAGTCGCAACCGAAGGAAGGAGGGTTTTTTTTTTTTTTTTTTTGGCACGCTCTCGGAACGTGCTTTTAAATCAACTCGAGGAGGGGTGGGGGGGTCCAAGCAGCTAATAGTTGTAATTAGTTAATGGACAGATAACATTTATGAAGGCTGCAGTAAGCACTTTTATCTCGGTTGCCTTGGAAACAGCACCAACGACGCCATTGGCCGCAAAGGACCTCCGCATCCGGACGCTTGCCTTGCCAAGCAGTTACTCCCGCTCCTGAAAGCTCGCCAGGGGCACACACACACACACACACACACATCAACTGAAGTATAAGTACACTCAATTCCTGCAGTCCCCCCCCCATACATTTCAATTTTCCACCTACGCCACGCCGCGACGAGCGCCACTTAAGTGTCACCCTCGGTTGTTTTTGTTTGTTTCCCCTCAATCATCGTACCCACCACTCTTAAACTGGGTGATTTTACCGGTGGTGACGATGTTTGCGTCCTTCTTCACGTGGAATGAACAGTCTTATGCCATCAGTATGTTATGTGATGACTGTGTCTAACAGGAATGTACCATAATGATCTTTTCTCAATTAATAAAGTCATATTTTTCTATTACCCCCTCCAGACTTGTGTGTGTGTGTGTGTGAATGTAAGCAGAGAGTCTACTGTACATGTGTGTGGGACTGAGTGTGATGCTAACCGGCCGTGTCCTGTGCTTCCTCCTGACAGCACGGGAACCAAACCAGTTTGGGGACGGGCGACTTTTCAGCGCCAGAAACCCTCAAGGAGGAGGTAAGCACCTTTTTTCTCTTTTAATCAACCAGTTTTTTTAAAAAAAATCTTTCCTCAAATGCTTGTCCTCCTCTCCCTGTCCCAGTTCTGCAGCTCCCCGAGTGGAACACGGCGTCCCCGTCATCGGAGCCCCCCGTCACGCGCGTCTCGGAGAAGGACAACTCGTGGCTCTACACCCTTGACCCCATCCTGGTCACCATCATCGTCATGAGCTCCCTGGGCGTCCTGCTGGGTGCCGTGTGCGCCGGCCTCCTGCTATACTGCACGTGCTCCTACAGCGGCCTGTCGTCGCGCTCCTCCACCACGCTGGAGAACTACAACTTCGAACTGTACGACGGCCTCAAGCACAAGGTCAAGCTGAACCAGCAGCGCTGCTGCACTGAGGCGTGAGGCGGGGGAGGTTTCTTCCAGTGTCACTTTCGCCTGTGTTTCCTTCCCTGATGGTGCGGGGGTGGGGGGGTGGGGGGGGGGGGGGGGTGTTAAGCCTCAACAAAACAAATATCTACACATATCAACTCCAGTTTCCTGCTCCACCAGAAAAGAAGTGTTTATAACTGCATCATAGATTTTGTATGAGGTCTAGTTTTGAGACTGGACACTGTGTTGGAAAGGTGGTAGGTTAGGAGCGTGCTTAGAAAGCGTCTGTTTTGCTCACATGTGAACACAGTGGCCTAGAACTTAGAGCTCCTTTGTGTGGCACGTGGACTTTTCTCTCTCTTTTTTCTGTTCCGTTCCGTCACAGACTCTGCTACCTATCAGTCTTATTTCCAGACGTCCCTCTCCCCTTCTGTTTTAATGTTTTCCCTCTGGCTCAGTTCCAGTCCGCCATGGAAGATAAGTAGGGAAAAAAACCTGTCTGTGTGCAGAGGGCCGAGGTCCGAACGCGCACCATTGTTAGATTTAGTTGTCGCTGGTTCCTGTCAGAGAGAAGGTCATGTTTACATTGTGGTGAATCGTGAAAAGGTCAAGGAGCTGTGGTCGGTGCAACCTATGGATTGCTGGTATATATATAAAAAGAGACGACGATTGACAGCACACTAAAAAAAAAAAAAATCCAGCCTGAAGCTGAGGAGCGAGTGAGGCCCCTGGACACAAAAACAAAGGGGACGAAAAGGAATCGCCGCTACAACGAAGAGGATCTGTCCGTCTTGTTTCATATGGGACCTCAAAAAAGCCATGATTTAAAGGACCTACCCCCCCCCCCCGTGCGCACACACACACACACACACACCTCCACGGACGTCTTTTTCAGTTTGGGTTTCGGAGGGATTTGGAGAGAGTCTGGTCGAGCGCTTGCTGTGAATGGACTCGTAAGCCATGAGAGGGAGAGAGCGCAAGGCCCTCTCGTGCACACACATACACTACTCCACTTGTATGTACAGATGTATATACAGAAACACACACACACTCTCAGAAACTCTGGACACGCTCTTAGAGACACTGCAAGTGAAGGGAACGATGGCTGCTGCTGAGAGGTTTATATTTAACACCGTCATGAGTGTTGGATTTAACGTGCCATCTCATACACACACACACACACACACACACACACACACAGCTGTCCCTCGCCTCTGAGGCCCGCATCTCTGGACCCCACTGGCTCTCTTAAAAGTGCCTTGGAGCCTCGGGGGGTCCAGCTCGCCTTGCCGGAGCCAGTGTCGGACACGGGAATTTGACAGTGACGCGTAAAAGAACAGGACTCCGCCCCCCTTCGCACTGCTTGGACTGCTGTCATCGTCGTTTTGAAAAAGAGGTCTTTGTACAGAAAAAGCTCTTTTTATGATTGTTATTATAATTATTGTTGATTATTTAATAAAGGATTTATACCATACCAAGGAACCTCCTGTCCAGTTCTCAGCAAACTCCATGAGACCTGGAGGCAAACTTTCACTTTTAATTGTGTAAAGAATACACACAGGAAATCTGTCTGCCTCACACACACACACACACACACACACAATACTGTGTTGTCAGCCGGCTACACACGGCCTCTAATCTCCCCATGATGTCCCATTAGTCTAGACCTCTGGTGGCCCTCCTTTAGGAGCTCCTGCATCAAAGCTTTGAAGTGCCCGGCGTCTTTGCTCCACACACACACACACACACAGGCTCGTACAGTACACATGCAATTACTGTGCTTCTCCTTTTCCCACAAACAGTTCCGTTTATCCACACAAGCTTTCCTCACCTTCAAACAAACTGTTAGCCATGTGTTCAGACAGAGGATGATATATCTTTCAATGTAACCCGTTTCTGTGGTGATCTGCTTCCTCGGAATGCATTTGCGTGGCGGCACATTAATCCTAGCGGCGTTTAACTCAAGTTTGAGTTGGTACCAAATGGGGCCGACCGCTCAGGTAGCCCATTACGAGCCATTCAAATCATGGCGACACGCGTTGTCAGCGACAGCGCGCTCCGGTCGGCGGCACAGCAAGCCAATTACAGACTAGCCTACCGGAGGAGCACGATGCCATCTGCTCGCGGGTTTGATTGATCCCAACAGAACGGGCCACGGCCACATCACACGAGCCGGCGCCGGCAGGAAATCACCAAAGGAGCCGGCTCGCCATTGTACCACACCACCTCTTGTTTTCACAACCAGATTATTCTTAATTTTCTTTCCCTCCCTTGCAAGTATGTGTGTTACCCAAATGTTGTTTTTCTATTTTTTTATTTTTTTTTTTTATTTTTTTTTTTAATGAACGTGTAACGGCAACACGCGGGGGCCTTTTCCTTCAGCCGTCACATCAGAGAGCTCTCTGAAGCCTTCAAAGACGCGGCTCTGGCACCCTGGAAGTTGATAGGCCAGATTGCACAGAGGGGGAACATTTGAGGGTTGCCCGACAGGAATTGGCCGGACCGCACGGCTAATTAATCTGGGGATTATGTAATCACGATGGAGGAGGAGGAGGGTTAGTCATCGCGGTGGGGGAGCAAAGTTTGTTTGCTTTTCCAACTAAGTGTTTCCTTGAGCTGCTGAGGAGAGGCCCAGGCTGACCTTCCGCCTCCTCCTCTGTCCCCGTTCAGAACAACCACCTGGAGACGCCGCTTCAGGTGTGCTGCACGCGCAGAGATGGCAAAGCCTGGCACGCTTGCTTTTTTAGACGTGTTTCATCCACAGCGCCACCTCCACCAAACACCCATATCCCAGTGGTCTTACTGGGAAGGGGGCCCAGATAATCTTGTTGGGCCTGCCAGTGGTTCAAAGCGCCTATATGGGTCAGAGTGTGTGTGGTGTAAACACCAGGCAGACTGACACTTTCCTTCCTGCGTCACTGTCGGAGAAATGTCGAATCTAGGCCATCGTTCTTTGGATGGACTTGATTTTTAGAATGTCTCCGATGTTGTGGTCCACCTGCTCGCTCCACTTGGGGCCGGCGTGGCTCGGGACACTTGTCATCAGGTGTGGCGGGAGGCCTCTCGCACTGGGTCCTCGCCATCTGTCCGGTGTGAACGCAGCAGAGTTTGAAAAGATGGCGTTGGTCCACCTCGTAACTTCCTCCTCAGACATGGGCTTGTTCGTTACTTCAAAAACAACAAAAAAAGTCTCATCTGAATCAAATTAGCGTGTGAGAACGCCTGCCACATTTCCCCTTTGATGGAGCTGGTGTGGGATGTCTGGCAGAAAAGGTTAAAAAAAAACAGCGTTTTATTTTCCTCTCTTTAAACCGCGTGTCAGAAAACACATTCATATATATATATTTATATATACTGTATATATGTGGATGACAGATTTACCTCGTGAGACCTCGTTGCGTGTTTTGTTTCATTTCCACACAATGCTGATTCCCTTCACGGCAGGAAATCACTCCTCGGTGTTTCCTTTATCGCTCCTTTCCTTTTGACTCTGCCTCCACGGTTTGATCTTAAGCGGTGTAAGCTGTGAGGAGAAGGGATGTGGCAGAGGGAGATTATGTGCCAGTGAGACCAGTGTGTGTGTGTGTGTGTGTGTGTGAGAGAGAGAGAGAGAGAGAGAGAGAGGGAGAGAGAGGCGCCTCAAGAGGGTAGCTCTCTGTGTTTGGTTAATGTGGGTTGGAGCTCAGTGCTCTGTATGTGTCTAAGTCCTCTGAGTGGGCTGCTGTCGATGGTCTGGGTTAGTTTGTGCCTTGTAGAAGGAAAATATACTCTGTGTGTGTGTGTGTGTGTGTGTGTGTGTATGTAATGTGGTGACATCCTTCTCTCTGTGATCGCTCTCGAGCACAACGCTCTGAGTTACTGCACCCAGGAGAAAGCGGATTTGGCCTCATTCAGCTGTGCTGAGCTCCAGTTAAACATCATCCAAACCGTCAACTTAGCAATCCCTCCCTCTCGCTCTCTCTCTTCCTCTGTAACACACACACACACACACAGAGGTGTACGTGTCAGATGAAGTCATGCAGGTAGATCCGTGGGAAATGTATGTTTTTGATTCTCTGCACTCCTCTTGTTTTCCTGCACCATGTTGTTTTCCGCCTGAACGGCGGCACGGCGGACCTCACAGCTGCACGGGCTCCCACAATTCTCAGCACAAGCAGGACACCAGCTCTGACTGTAGCCGAGCTGAGCAGAGCAGGGACAGTCTGGGCCCTTGGAGACACAGCAGCAGCAGCATCGGCCCGCCGGGGCCCCGTGCAGGGACACATAAACATGTCGTAGTAAGAATAACCAAGTGACACAAAGGGCTTCCCTCCCTCATGTGACTGAGGCCACACAAAGAGCGCCTGAAAATATCAAGTCAGTGTCCTGTTTTTAGTTCTGCAAGGGTCGTCATGGGCTTATTTGTAACACTAATAACCCTCAGAGGAGCGAGCAGCACCTGAGCACACCTGCAATGGGAAAACAAGGAGGAGGAGGAGGAGGCAACATGGAAGCTTGGATGTGCCTTCGCCTCTCTATCAGTGGCCGGGAGTCAGTACAGTTCAAACCCAGAGGTTGGAGCTCAGGAGTCAGTCGAGTGGAAAGTGTTTCCATGTGGAAAACGTCTCTGGAGCTGGAGGTCATCAACCCCTGTGTGCCGAGGAGCCGACAGCCCATTTAAAGGCTTTGAGTTACGTTCAGAAAGCGTCTCGCTGAAACCGCTTGGAGTTCTGTGTGGATCAGAGGAGTCCAGATGTTATATAAGCATCTCCAGCGAACAAAGAGCCGGAGAGGAGTGAAAAGGTGGATCGAACACATGAAAAGAAGCACCTACAGGACTGGAGGGGCTCCAGTTGGAGACACCCCCCGCAAAAAAAGAGGGCGAGAGATGAGGGGTCGTGATGGGCAGGCCATCGCGACCTAGGACAAAGAAACCGGGTGACAGGCAGCTGATGGACAGAAGGACCATTTCCACTCTCACAAAAGAAGCGGGGAGATGAAGCAGATTAGCAGCTCTTTATGCCCATTGTGAGGGCTGCACATGATAAGACTTACCCCAATGTATGTGTGTGTGTGTGTGTGTGAAAGAATAAAAAGAGAAGTATGTCCTGATGGAGTGTGCAGAAGAGTCACAGTCACAAAGAATACCTTTGTATCTGGTGTCATTTAGTGGTCTTTTTGTGGCATTGCATTATTGTACATTTAATTCAAATACAACACATAATACATTTTAATTCAATATAAACTCCAATTTTGGCTTTGGCTTTGCATAATTATACATTTAATTCATTTTATAAATAATAAATAGTAATTTTAAAGTGAAGATAGATTATATAGAATAATGTGTTAAAAACAAAAACATCATGAGTATTATAATCATTATAATATAACACATTTACCTTCTCAGGAATTATTAAAGTATTTTATTTTCTTATATTTTAGATACTTTTTATACTACTAGTTCAATATAGTAAGTGAATCCGTTTTCTCCAGTCTCATTCAGTTACCATTTTCTCCCACTGGAGGGCGCTGTGGCCCAGGCCAATGCCATGCAGTCAACCGCTGTGACGCTGTGTAAAGTGTCGATTATCGAGTCATCAATCGGCTCCGCGCTCCAAGGACACACGCAGCGGAGCAGCTGTTGAAACACACGCACACGGCGGTGGAGCACCGTGTGCGTGTTAGCACAGCAGCCGGCGGTGTAGCACCGTGTGCGTGTTAGCACAGCAGCCGGCAGCGTTACTCGGTGCGTCTTGTGTTCGAGCGGAGCTATAGCCGGTGAAGCTAACTGGTGGCTAATTGTTTTTAACCGGGCTCTGCTAGTTTCTCTGGAGCAAGCCCCCTGTGGCTGTCGAGTGGAGCGTGTGCGCGGCTGAGGAGGTGCGCGAGGAGCTCACAGCAGCTGGTAAATAACTTAAAATAACTGCGTCTGAACTTCTGGCTAACAGTATTGTATTTCTTTTTCTGTGAAGATGTATGTATATAAGGATGTCACCAATATGTCTGGTTTCTGCAGTGACGTCACATCACTAGATCTGAATAGTGGCATGTGAGAGATGAAATAACTCGTGTTGTGCCGCTGCAGTCATGGCGTTGATCCAGAGCTACTGTGAAGCCAACGCCTCCATCTCCCACACCTGGGTGGATGAAGGCATCTCCCCCTGCTTCTACTTCACCCTCGTCCCGGCCATCCTCCTCACCATCGGCTTCTTCCTCGGCACCATCCACTGCATATGCTACCAGAAGTACGGCACGGCCATGGAACCCAAGTTCATCCCGCGCTCCCGCCTCTACGGTTTCCAGCTGGCCCTGTCCGTGCTCCTGCTGGTTCAGTTTCTGGGGGGGTTGGCGTGGCAGGCGGCGACCGGGCGGGAGCTCCCGGGCTACGCGGTGCTCTATGGCTGCTTCTCGGCACTGGCCTGGGCCTGGGCCGTATCTGTGCTCAGGGTGGAGAGGCGCAGGGTCCTGGTGATGGACCGGACGAGGGGACACAGCACGCTCCTGCTGCTGTTCTGGGCTCTGGCCTTCTCCGCTGAGAACTTGGCGTTTGTCTCCTGGTACAGTCCTCACTGGTGGTGGGGGCTGGAGGACAACAGACAGCAGGTGAGAGGGAACGGGACAAAACGCAGAAGAAAAGTCGTTCTGTTGAGTCATGATGGGGGCTGGGCTGGAGCCTTTGTTTTTGCTGAGTCACTGCACAGGCCTACTTTCAGAAGCGCTGTTAACTAATCAAATCTTGCCCCTCCCACTCTTGCAGCTGCAGGAAGTGTGTGTTTCCCAAACGCAGCATGACTCATCTATTCTACTGTGTTTGTATTTTACTCCCTATGTAAAATCTCTAAAACTACTAAAACATTGTGAACAAGAGTAACACATTCATATAAACGAGCCTTTAATAATAATTATTATTAAGAAGATCTTTTCTAAGCATCTCATGTCTCCGAACATCTCAGGTGCAGTTTGGCCTGTGGCTGGTCCGCTACGTCTGCACCGGGCTGCTCTTCCTCATCGGGCTCAGAGCGCCCGGGTTACCGCGGAAACCGTACATGCTTCTGATAAACGAAGACGAGCGGGACGTGGAGAACAGTGGGCAGGTAGTGATGCAAGCTCTCAACGTTAAAACCTGTGTCTTACCTACATATATTTATTCATTTATTTATTTCTCAATGTCAGAGTCTCCTGGGCAGGACTGAAGAGAACCCATCCACGTGGCAGGGCTTCAGACAGAAGGTCCATCTGCTCGTCCCCTACATGTGGCCCAAAGGGAACGTCCTCCTCCAGCTGCTGGTTGTCTTCTGCCTGGGGCTGCTGGGAATCGAGAGGGCCATTAATGTCTTTGTGCCCATTTACTACAAGAATATCGGTGGGTGACAGATGTTTGAGAGGACAGAGAGGAATCGTTGGTTTCTGATTTGCCTTTCTGTCTTTGTCCGTCCCCTAGTGAATGACCTCACCAGTGGCAGCAGCTGGCGCACTGTGGCCACCACGGTGTGTGGTTACGTCCTGCTCAAGTTCCTGCAGGGTGGAGGGGCAGGTACGACACGCTTGTCTCCAGCGCGCCACTACTTCCTGGCCTACGTCATCCTTCCCCTTCTGTCTCCTCTCAGGTGCCTCGGGGTTCGTCAGCAACATCCGCTCCTTCCTGTGGATCCGCGTGCAGCAGTTCACCAACCGCGTGGTGCAGGTGAACCTGTTCAGTCACCTGCACTCGCTCTCGCTGCGCTGGCACCTGGGCCGCAAGACCGGTGACGTGCTGCGGAGCATCGACCGCGGCACCTCCTCCATCAACAGCCTGCTCAGGTGAGGCGGTCTGGGTCGTGGCACACGTTTCTTCTTTAAATTTGGAAATTTGACTTGATTGTCTGTTGTTTTTTTTCACAGCTACATCGTTTTCAGCATCATCCCGACCATTGCTGATATCGTCATCTCCATCGTTTACTTCATCATGTATTTCAACGCTTGGTTCGGCCTCATCGTATTCATCTGCATGGCCTTGTACCTCAGTGAGTAAAAGCCCCACCATCAGTCGTAGCCACAAAGACGGTGTTCTAACCCCCACCCCTCGTGTGTTTGTGTGTGTGTGTGTGTCTCCGCCAGCTTTGACCATCATCATCACCGAGTGGAGGACAAAGTTCAGACGGGACATGAATCTGCAGGATAACAACGCCAAGTCCAAGGCCGTGGACTCCTTGTTGAACTTTGAGACGGTAAGTTATGCTCAAATGTGTCCCGGCTGTGTCCAAAGGTGGACCTTAACATTTCTGCCGTCTTCCTCGCTGTCTTCATAGGTGAAGTACTACAACGCAGAGAACTACGAGGTGGGCCGCTTTGAGGGTTTCATCTTAAAGTATCAGGTCAGTCACAGACCCGTTTGTTCATCATGTGTGTAGCCGTTTATTTAAAAGTCCTCATCCAGCTTCTTGTCCCCTCCGGCTGCAGGCATCCGAGTGGAAGACCCAGGCATCTCTCGCCCTCCTCAACCAGACACAAAACCTCATCATAGGATCGGGCCTGCTGGCCGGCTCGCTGCTCTGCGCCTTCTTTGTCACAGAGGGAAAGTTCCAGGTACAGAGAATAACGTGATGCTTTGACGTCTCTTGTATCAGGTTAAAATGTACGATGTGCTTTTTAGGTTGGAGACTTTGTGCTCTTTGGTACCTACATCATCCAGCTGTACACGCCCCTGAACTGGTTTGGAACCTACTACAGGTAAGATAACATTTCATTGTCTTTGGTTTTCACTCAAAGCAAATGTAATCTTTCTTTTTCTTGACGCAGAATGATCCAGAATTCCTTCATTGACATGGAAAACATGATCAAGCTTTTCGAAGAAGAGGAAGAGGTAACGTTAGAAGCATGTCATGTGGTCATGTGGTCGACTTGCTCACTGTGGTGTTGCCGCTCCTCTGCGCAGGTGAAAGACAAAGTAAATGCTGGGAATCTGGAGTACGAGCAGGGAAGAGTGGAGTTTGAGAACGTTCACTTCAGCTACACAAATGGGTTTGTTCTCATTTGGTTTTCAAAAAACTAAAGCAGACGTCAGAGTTGTACACGACTGATTTTCATTTTTCATGGTTTTACAGGAAGGTGATTCTCAGCGACGTGTCCTTCACTGTGCTGCCGGGACAAACCGTCGCTCTGGTAATCCTGAAGGAGACATTTCCTGATTTTTACAGTTTCATTTCTGCTTTTTTCTGTTAAACGCTTACCACCCTTGTTTGCTGTGAATCCAGGTTGGGCCATCGGGATCTGGGAAGAGCACCATCATTCGACTGCTCTTCCGTTTCTACGACGTCCAGGGAGGCTGCATCCGGATCGATGGCCAGGATATCTCAAAAGTGGGTGTTTGGCCCCAGACTACTTTAATGAGCACATGCATGCCAGAGCTCAGCATTAAGTCCTCACGGGTCACAGAGCTCTGCTCATCACCTCATGTGCAAATTAAGCAATGAAACCGCCATAAAGATAAATTAGCCCCCTGGATCGGCGTCTCCTGAGATTGCAAAAACCAACAACAACCAACCATTGAAGAAGCCGCAGCCTGACAGGAGTGTGTGTGAGAGCTAGTGATTACTTTGTCTTCTGTCCTCAGGTGAAGCAGAAGTCTCTGCGGGCTCATATTGGCGTCGTTCCACAGGACACCGTGTTGTTCAACGACAACATCCGGGACAATATTCGCTATGGGCGCATCTCTGCCAGTGACCAGGAGGTGGAGGAGGCGGCTATTGCTGCGGATATCCACGACAAAATCATGACCTTCCCTGAAGGTTGCCCGTCGTCTAACCCTCCCAATGTTGAGGATATGACTTGGATCTGTTTGTTCCATCGATTTTTTTTTTTTTTTTCTTTTTGTGGCAGGTTATGACACGCAGGTGGGCGAAAGAGGTCTGAAGCTGAGCGGAGGAGAGAAGCAGAGGGTGGCCATCGCCAGGACCATTCTCAAAGCTCCACAGATCGTCCTGCTGGACGAGGTGGGCCGTGGCTCGCGCTAAAACCAAAGGGCTTTTATCGTGCTGTTCTCCACTGACTGTCTGACCTCTGTGTTTCTCTGCAGGCCACGTCTGCGCTGGACACGCAAACCGAGCGCAACATCCAGGCGTCGCTGGCTAAAGTCTGTGCCAACCGTACAACAGTGGTTGTGGCTCACAGGTAAAAGGATTTTGCCTGTTTACCTTATTTGTTATTTGATTTATTATTAAAGATCAGTTGGTTTTACCATAAATTGTTCTTTTCTGAAACAGGCTGTCGACGATCATCGGCGCAGACCTGATTCTTGTTATAAGTGAGGGTCGGATTGCAGAGAGGGGACGGTAATTACCTTTCACTGACCTCTTCTCCTGAATGGCCTATCTTCTATGTACTCTGACCTTGGAGTGACTCGGCTTCTTTCCCTCACAGTCACGAGGAGCTGCTGCTGAAGGGAGGCCTGTACGCAGACATGTGGATGAAGCAGCAGCAGGCGCAGGACTCCGATTCCTCCTCGGACACAGAAGCCAAAGATCGGACATCGGAGAAACTGCAGCCACCATCCACCTCTTCAGGCCACCATCATCACTGAATGTAGAGGATGCGTCATTTGAATTCTACTTTTTGATGTTAAAAGCTAATTTTAAAGCATTATGTGTACTGGCAGTCAGGGCGAAAAGGGAAGGTGCCTTAAAAAAGCACTTTTTTGTTTGTGCTGCAGAGGAGCGAAAAGGTCAAGTTATCACCTCATGTAAATACTCATTTTTAGAAGCCATAATCAGTTCACTGAGGGCTGATGAATGTGTTTTACTTGTGTCTTCATTGGTTTTTAAATGTTTTTTATTTTTATTTTGAAAAGGCTTTTTTAGTTTGTACTGTCTTATTTAAATTAGAAAAACTATGTGCTTAGAATGATTTGTGAAAACTGTCAGGGATCTGTTTTTTTTAATGATGTTGATGTTTGGTTGAGCTTTGTTGTTATTTAAAGTGATATTTTGAATTTATGTAACGTCTCGGGTAAACACAATCACTACAGTAAAGTGCAATGATGACAAAAGTAAATCTTGCATTTTTTAAAAATAAATCTGTAGCTTCATTTACATGTAAAGTTTATAATTCAATGTATGAGTTGAAGACAATTCCTTCTCACAGCAGGTATTTTGACTTTCTGTGACTTTGATATGAAGTTAGATGCCCATTGACGTCACTACCGGCCCCCTGGGAGTGGGTAGTTCCGCTCAGCTCTCGGCGGTGCAGGCGGCGGGGCCTAGGCCACATTCGGCGTAACAGCTCGTCTTCTTCCCACCTATCGTCGGATCCATGTTTCCTCTGGCAGACATGGATTTCGACGCGTTGTTTGACGAGAAGACTTTTCAGTTCTCGGACTTCCATGAGTTCACGGTACGTCACTGAGCGAGCTTGAAGCGCCGAGCGGGAGCTAAGGCTAGGTTAGCTAGCGGTGGGGCCATGTTAATGACAGGAAGTGCTTCTGACAGCTAAGGCTAAACGATATCTCGGGTTTACGTTTTAAAAAGAACAACAATGGCTGGGTTAACAGGGGGTGCTGGCTGCCTCCTTAGCCGAAGAGACTTAGCATTGTTGTTGTTGTGCTTTCACGAAGCGCCCCTGCTAGCTGCCCTAGAGAGGCTATCAACGCAACTTGGCTAACTTCGCTGTACTTGCAGTTTATTCCTGGACACCAGAAGTTGACTGAGCGGGTGAAGAAGCGGCTCTACTATGGCCTGGACGCAGACGTTTCCTTCGATGCCCTCTCTTGTCCTGTCACAGGTGAGCTAACCATTAACTTTCCAAACAAGTCAGAGGGTTAGAGCATTGACGTGAGACACAGGAAGTCGTCTTCTCTGCTTTGTTGTTAGAACATAGACATGCGACTGTGTACTTCACAGGTGTCTGAAGTCATCAAAATCACTTGTCACCCACAGACTTGCAATCATCTCAGTCACCTTTTGTCGTGTGTGTTGCAGATATCGCTGTAGAAATCTTCCAGAAATCTGCCCCAAGCCCCATCCGAAAGCTCCAGAAGAAGTACGCTTCCCACGTCGTCAGGTTTGTATCCGTATGAGCCACATCTACTTGGGTTTAATTCAGCACTGTCGGGTCCGCATGGCGTTAAATCTGCGTTGTTACCCCCAGGGAGGCGTGCATTTCTCCATGCGCTATGATGCTGGCGCTGGTTTACATTGAGAGGCTCCGACACAGAAACCCTGAATACCTCCAAAAGATCTCCTCCTCTGACCTCTTCCTGATCTCCATGGTATGTGGATTCAGAATAGTTCTAAATGTGCCTGTGTTATTTATAGCGTTGCTACTGCTCACTTGAGAATGGAGTGTGGGGTTGAGGGCTCTTCAGCTGAACTCTTGAGAATCAGGGATTGACTGACTGACTGATTGACTTAGATGGTGGCCAGCAAGTACCTGTATGATGAAGGCGAGGAAGAGGAGGTGTTCAACGATGAGTGGGGGGCGGCCGGGAAGCTGGATGTCCAAACTGTCAACAACCTGGAGATGAACTTCTTGAACGCCATTGTGAGTGTGTGTTTCCGTGTGTGTCTGTTTATATTTAGTTGTGGTTCTTTCTCCCAACCCACGTGCTGTCTCTTTCAGGAGTGGAGCCTTTTCACGGAGCCAAATGACTTCTTTGACATATTAAGTCATCTGGAAAGCAGGTTGGTACTCAGCTTTGCCACTGAAGTTGTCATTGGCTTGGTGTTTTTTTTTTTTTTTTTTAAATCAATGTTGGCTTCTGTGTCCTCAGCATCGCCGAGCGACAGGGGACGAAGCGCGGCTGGTTCACCTACACTGACCTTTGTGTGCTGCTGGAGCAATCATCCTGGAGTCAAGCCCTCACAGCCCTCTACCTGCACTTTACTAAGGTGAGTAAGGAGCCACAGGGTTACTTCAGTTTTAAGTGTCTGTCATCTTGCTCACAATATTTGACCTTGTTCTTCTTTCAGGTGTCCTGTATGCTCGGCCTGGTCTATCTGACCAGCGTAACGGGCCTCATTGTCACCAGCACTGTGCTGCAGCAGCTCGCTCTCTCCAGAGCTGCTCAGTCCCCGCTCGCGCCCCAGGCCGAGATCTCCCCGAGCTTCATTCAGACCTCGAGCCTCAACCCAGAGGCTCCTGCTGCGGCCCAGCGCTCTCCATGTTGTGTTCTTGCCAACAAGAGCCTGAACCGCCCAGCCGGTGCCGCCGAAAGCAACCAGCACCAGATGCCAACCCCGCCGTCGGCTTCCTCGCAGACGTCAGTCTTGTATCTGTGGGGCTCCCTCCTTGCTTCCATGGGTCACATACATCCTGAAACAATGTCTGATGTGGATACCACTCGAACCTGGTCTGCTGCTTCCTTCTTCTGCCCTGGCTGTCTTACGACCCTGCCACCTCTTCACTGCGGACTTAAAAACACCTCTGCACTCATGGCCCCCGGCTCCCATGACAGCCATCAGCGCCACACGCCCCTCCTGGTGCCTGACCTCCTCAGAGCCTCCGAACTGAACTCTCACCTGGGGGCGTTACCCAGCGTTCAGCTGGGATCCTGCCATCCAGCGTCTCTGTTACCTATCGACAAAGCACGAGCTCTTCTCATGCCTGGCTAGAGACCGGGAAACACCACTGCTGCCAACGTGCAGTAGAACTCTGCACATTTTTATCAACTGCTCTCAATCATTTGTTGATGACTTTTCCAGAGATAAGTTATCTTGCTCAGTACAGACACCACAGCACAGCGGGCACATTCATTTATAGTTCAACACTTCCAAATAAGTGAGTTTCAACACCATAGTTCAAAGGAAATGCCCCCACAGCTTATTTTTACTGCAGAGAAAAAAAATTGAGGATTTTTTTTATTGTTTTTATCGGCTTCAGCCAAACTGTTTTGCTCCTCGCTCTTGTGGTTTGAAAGTTCTGAGTAGGTTGGTGACGGTAGGAACTTTGTGTGTTTATTTTGAGCTGCAGAAAGTGTACGAAGGTTACACTGCTAATGTGGAGGGTGAGGTTTTATTGCGTGGTGAGAAAAAAGGGAGTAAGCCAGTTTATTTTGCCTACTAATATTTGGTGTATCCATATTTGCGGTGTGTTCTGTCATGTGCATCACATCAGATGTTCATACACAAGCTGCAAGCACTGATTTAGTTCACTGGGTGTTTTACACATTATCTCATGAAACAAAAGAAACAGTTTGAACACAAGTGGTGTCACACCTCAGTGTCATTGTCAACATACTGATCAATAACTTTGCATTTCTGTAACAGGGTAATGTTCAGCCAGCTTTAATGGAGGTCAAGTCTTAGAATTTGCCCTCCCTAAACACAATTTGGAGTTGTTGTTTCTGATTGCTGTTTTTGAGCTGAACATCCAACGTTTAAGGAAACCCATCTCTCGTCGGCGCGGTCTCAAATTTGCACGTCTGTCTCCATTGTCATCACGACAGGACTCCTCACTCCATCACCACACCGTCACACGCCGAGATGAGACGACACTTTTTATGGTTGCACTTGGTCCCCAGGACGTTTCACTTTTAAACGATTAACCGCCTTTTGATTTTGTAAAGGCTGTAAAAATGCAAATATTGTAAAAAAACAAACATGTAGAAAAAAAGAACTAATAAAGAACGTATTACTTTGGGACATTTTGTGGAAGAGCTATCATTTGAAGCCAGTGAATTGCAGCAGGCTCACGTGTCATCTGATCCAGCATGGTGACTGTTTTTCAGAGAATCCACGGCATCCCTCCCCCTTGAGCCGCAGCCTACTTCTCAACCCCACCCCCCGGACACACATACCACCCGGTGGCTCCTAATATAGACCCGAGTGCTTTGGCAGGAAAGGGTAAAGAAGGGAGAGGGGTCGCCAACAAGAGTGTTTTTAATGGACACACAACAGAGTAATGGAACCTCCTTTTCAGGTGAAAACTTTGGGATGAATTCAACTCTACTGCCTTGTGGATTTTAAGCTGTTGTGACAATGGGGCTGTTTCTTGTTTTGTTGCAGACCCAAGAGAAGAAAGGAATACAACATGGTACCATTACAAACTTTGTGTCTTTGTGTATATCCCCCTCTCCCTGGTCGAGTGCATGTGCGTGTGCATACACTTCCATGTGTGCTCTCTGTGTTATTCCTCAGACGCCGACGCCGTGGTCTACATGAATTTCCTGAAAAGCCACAGCTGCTACCATGCCATTCCAACCAGTTGCAAACTGGTCATATTCGACACTAAGCTGCAAGTAAGACAGCAGCACTTCACACCTGTTCTTCTTTTCGGTCCTCTCTCTAACGCGAATGCATTTCACCAGCACAGGTGAAAAAGGCCTTTTTTGCACTGGTGGCAAACGGCTTGAGAGCCGCTCCTCTGTGGGACAGCAAGCTGCAGAGATTTGTGGGTAAGAAATAATGTATTTGCATCATGTGAGGCTCAGGAAATTACAATAATAAAAGAACTTGTGTGGTTTTTGGGCACAGGCATGTTGACCATTACAGATTTCATCAACATTCTCCACTGCTATTACAAGTCTCCTATGGTGAGCATGAAGGAGCTTCACTCTTCAAATATGTGAAACAAAATGACCGACCCATAACTTGTTGTTCTGTCCAGGTTCAAATGTACGAGCTGGAAAGCCACAAGATTGAGACATGGCGAGGTGATTCATTTCAAAGTAAATATCCGACACGGATCTGAGACATGACCTCTGTGCACACGCACCTCGGTGAACTCCAGGTCAAGCTTCATCCTCCTTCTCTCTGTTTAGACGTCTACCTGCAGTATGCCGATCACATCCTCATTAGCATTTCCCCGCAGGCCAGGTAAGCGCTCACAATACAACCACAAATTAAATTCTTCCAATTCATATTTTTCCCTTTTGTCCTCGCAGCCTCTTTGACGCCACATATTCCTTACTCAAACACAAGATCCACAGGCTGCCCGTCATCGACCCGGAGTCTGGAAACGTCCTCCACATCCTGACCCACAAACGAATCCTCAAGTTCCTCCATATATTCGTGAGCGGGCTTCAGTTCCCATCTTTCAAATATGTCTTGGATGTGGAGGTGCAGCTTTGTTTCTCTTACTGGGGTGTTTCTGTTTTTGCTCCTCCAGGCTAAAAAAATTCCCAGGCCTGCGTTTGTTCGGAGGCAGATCCAGGAGCTTGGGATCGGGACGTTCAGGAACATCGCCACCGTTCAACAGATGGCGCCGCTTCACGAGGCCCTCGCCATATTTGTCGAGCGGCGGGTGTCTGCACTGCCGGTGGTGGACGAACAGGGTATACTCGTGTACTTTATAAAGAATAATGCATTTGAGATGGATTTAGTTGGAGCGATGGCTGACAGAATGCTTCCCCAGGTAAAGTGGTGGCGCTCTACTCCAGATTTGATGTGATTGTAAGTACCACACGTCCTCTACACACGGCATTCTACACACTATGCAACTCTCTTACCCTTGAATTGCAGCAGTGTTGCTTTGAAGTTCCTCTGTGCTTGCTCCTCTTCAGAATCTCGCCGCCCAGAAGAGTTACAACAATCTGGACATGACAATGCTGGAAGCCGTGCGCAGGCGCGTGTGTTTCGTCGAGGGAGTGATCAAGTGCTATCCCTATGAAACCTTGGAGACCATCTTAGACCGCATCGTCAATGCTGAGGTGGGTGGTGTTTGTTTGCTCCTCAGGATTTGTTCTAACATTGAACATTGAGAACATTGTCATTTCCCTCCTGACCCCAGGTCCATCGGCTGGTCCTGGTGGACAGGTCAGATGTGGTGAGGGGCATCATCTCTCTGTCTGACCTGCTGCAGGCCATGGTCTTGTCCCCTGCAGGTATTGACACCCTTTTGTCCTAGCACCAACGGAGGTCCCCTTCCCTGCTTTAACGCTTTGTGTCGGCATCTGTCTGACCCCACACATCATCGTGTCATGCACAAAAGTAAACGCCTTCCACATTCGGCGGAGCTCCGTTACTGTGCAAATGACCACATCTTGCAGTCGGAACACAAGTCATGTGATTCCAGTCAAGCGAGCAGGGACCACCATCGGATTTGGTGCATTTTGATCAAATTGATCAATAGTTGTTTACTCAATAAGATTTATTACTGTATTAAACATTTATAGCAAAACATCCAAGTGCTGTGTTTGTTTTATTTATCTGGGGCTTAAAATGCTGGGATTGATATTATTATATATACATATGAAGAAATGCACACATTTATTTCGTGTTGACGCATTAGATCATAGTTGCAGTTCTTTTAATTTAAGTGTCACCTTTAGGCAACCTTCATGCAGTGGTATCTCTGGCCACACAGTGGCGCCCTGGAACTTTAACCTTCTGCGACAGTAAACAGGAAACGTGACACCCATCCTCGCAATAGTCAAGTTTGAAAAAAATGGGTCGACTTGTTTATAGATATTAAACCCAGCATGCAGTAATTGAAGTTGTAATTTATATTCACGTGCATTTGCTCTAAGTTAAGTCTTTTGTGCGTTTGTTTTTTTTTACTTTAAATAAGTAAACAGTCATCCAGCGGCATAGCGGTTTTATTTTGAAAGAGGCGGATGTTTCGCAAACGTGACGTCCGCGGCGCTTGACGCTGCCGTTCCTGTGATCCCCTAAACAACACAACAAAGTGTGGGAGAAACATGGCGAGCGGAGAGGAAGCCACAAGACGCCCCTCGGCTTCCTCGTCCTCGGTCGGCCTGGAGTCGCTCTTCCCCGCCGGGGCGTCGGAGCAGGCCTGCGGCGACGGGAACCCGGAGCTCGACCGCCTGCGCGAGCGCCTCCAAGGCTGGCTGTCTCCGTACGAGCCGCCGCTGCTGTGGCTCCAGCGGCTGCTGGTGTGGGAGAGGCCACTGTGCAGCATCTCCGTGGCCCTGACGCTCAACACGCTGTTCTGGTAACATGAACGTGCCCGACGCAGCTCCCTGCACTCCCACACCGTGTTAGCTCGCCAGCTAGCTAGGCTAACACCATCAGGGGATATTGTGAGGGGACGTCAAAACAAGTTAGCTAATCTCACGTCGTTAGCCCAATGCTAACGCAGCACACTTGAAACTTCACTCCAGCCTCGCTGACATGTTTCCCGTGCGTCGCGGAATATCGGCAAATGTGCGACAGCATCGGCAAAACAGGAAACCAGCGTTGCACTGAGTTGTCACAGCTGTTAGCACGAGTGGAGCTCCGCGCTAGCAAACACTCATGTCATGCTGAGTGGCCTAGGGCCTGGGCACCAGCTGGCAGTAACACTCCCAGAGCCCCAGTATGGAGAGGCTCAACCATTAAAATGTCGATCACTTAAATACACTGTGTAGCAACTATTAGCTTATCTATCTCCACAGGCTGCTGTCCTCCACCTCCCTGCGGCCCCTCTTCCTCCTCAGCGTCTCCCTGTTGGGACTCATGCTCCTGGAGCGATGGAAGCCCAAGTTGCCAGGTACCTGGTCTAGGGACAGATAAATAGACATCAGTAAAGTAATAATATGCTTTGGATTGTACATTAGTTCAAGGGCTGAAAAATATTTGTAAAAGATCCTGTTTTGCCCCAATGGCTTCGAGAAAAAAAAAATCATGCATTTTGTCATGGCTCATGTCCTCTCTTCTGATGTGCGTTTTTCCTCCCATGGCAGCCCAACAAGCCGAGGCCCCTCCTGTGCAAAGGTGTGTGTGTGTGTGTGTGTGTGTACACAACAAACACACACGCTCTAACACAGGTTTCTGTTCCACTGAGATGATTCAAAATAACAGTGTATGTCAAATTTCAACTCTGGCTGACATTTTTCCTCTTTTCGTGTGTGTGTGTGTGTGTGTGTGTGTGTGTGTGTGTGTGTGTGTGTGTGTGTGTGTGTGTGTGTGTGTGTGTGTGTGTGTGTGTGTGTGTGTGTGTGTGTGTGTGTGTGTGTGTGTGTGTGTGTGGCACACAGTGAGACAACGGGCGCGGAGCAGCACCTGCTCAGTGTTCCTGAGCTGAGCCACCACTTGGCTGAGAGCTACCTGACATGCTGCCTGTACCTGCAGGAGATGCTGCAGTACAAGCAGCAGAACCACGGCAAGGTGCGGCACGCCGCCGCTCGCTACTCATGCACGCTACTTCTCACTTCAAGGGAGACGTCCCAAGTTATTTCTCTGAATTTTGCTCTGGCTTTCAGTTCTGTGCGATGATGTGCAGCAGCTGCTTTGTGCTCGCTGTGGTCGGACATTACGTCCCGGGAATCATGATCTCTTACATTATAGGTGAGTGAAGAATCACTTCTGTTTTTATCTCAGGGCACCTGCCAAGACAACAAGGCTCTTAAATGGAGTGTTTTTCAGTCCTGAGCGTGCTGCTGTGGCCGCTCGTGGTTTACCACGAACTGATCCAGAGGATGTACACGGGCTTGGAGCCGATCCTGATGAAACTGGACTACAGCATGAAGGGAGACACTGAGCACCGCAAGCACGACAAGAGGAGTGAGTGAGAGTGGGGTTGAATCTCTGTGTGTTTCACTTGTTTCCCGCAGCTTTGTAAGTGTGTGTGTGTGTTTTTAACAGAGGTGAAGAAAGAGTTGGAAGAGGGGGACGAGCCACGAGCTGAAACGGAGAGCGAGAGTGAGGAGGAGCTGTCACTCTTTGCCCCAACGGTACGGACGCTGTTGTGTAACATATCTCAAGTGTTTCATGTATGACCGCATTCTCCGAGCGCCACTGCGTTAACGTGTGGCTTTCACGTTGTTTTTGCATTTTACTCGCTCAAGGTGGACGCAAAGACAACAGCCCTGGCGATGGCCATCACAGACTCGGAGCTGTCGGACGAAGAGGCGTCCATCTTGGAGAGTGGGGGCTTCTCCGTGTCCAGGGCAACCACTCCTCAGCTCACCGACGTCTCTGAAGGTAAGCAGTCGCAGAAGTAGAGGAGTCATTCGTCGTTCAGGTTGTTGATGATTCGTGTTTTTTTTTTTTTTTTTTTTTTAGATCTGGACCAGCAGAGTTTACACAGCGACCCGGACGAGTCCTACCTCTGTGACCTCCCCGAGTTCCCCTCCGTGGAGGAGTTCCCGTCCATTGAGCACCGCCTGCTCCACTTCCCCCTGCGAGCTCCCGGGCAGGTCGACGGCGCCCAGGCCGGGGCTCCGCCAGAGGCCGAGCCGCCGAGCCCCGCCAGCCTCCTCATCCAGCACCTGGCGTCCCCACTCCACTTTGTGAACACGCACTTCAATGGACACGGGCGGCCCCCCGGCGCCGAGGAGGGGGGTGTGTTGCCAGGGGAAGCAGGTAGGGGAGAGGAAGCGGCGGTGCCACAGGGTGCGCAGCAGTCCCTGGAGGCCCTGAGCGAGGAGATCGTGAGCACAGCCATCTCCACCGTGGTGCAGAACACTCTGTCGGCGCTGCTGTCGTCCAGCGAGGCCGGCGAGGAGCCGTCCCTGGTCGAGTTCCTCCCCACTGAAATCCCACCGGGCGCTTTCGAGACCTCCGCTGCAGCTGCCGCAACAGGCACGCCGGGGCCCGGCGAAGAACCGGACGACCCCATCACGTTAATCCGAAGCTCCAGCGAGGAGATGCACGACGACACGCTCGTCGGGACCGAGGAGGAGGACTTTGAGCTTCTGGACCAAAGTGAACTGGAGCAGGTGGACGAGGAGCTGGATGTCAGCTATGACAGACGGGTGGTGGGAGGAGCTCCGGACACACCTCGGCATCAACCACAGTCATAGCTTCCCTCCCCCTCACCCCCCCTCCCTCCACCCTCCTACTGTTCTGATTTTATTTGTATGATAAAAACTGCATCATATTCATATGGCTATATACGACACATTGATCTAAGAGTTTGGCGGTCAGCGATTGGAGATGGTCGAGATGACTCGGTTCATCCTGTTCTCGCTCACCTCATGGCACAGGGTTCGGGGTTCCAGGACCACGACATTGTCGGGATCATCCGCTCCGGTTGGGAGAAATGTGTTCACATTAACGATGCCTTTTAATTTCTACCTTGGCAGAGCTGAACCCTTAAACCTTGTTTTCACACAGATGTTTATGAAGAGTTGAAACGTTGGAATATATAACTATTAATATATGCTATAAATTATTTAATTTAATGGTCAGTTAAAGCTTCTTTTTTTTTTTGTCCTAAATTGGAGTTCATTTTTTTCCCTTCAGTTGCCCATAATGACTGATGATAAGCATGTTAACGACGCCATGTTTAATAGCTTTATTCTTTTACCTGGTTCGTACCTCCAAGGTCTCCATGGTTACAGTTTTAACAGCAGCATTTGGTCGCCGGTAAATGTTCACTCGTTGCCTGAAAATGAAAATCTTTGACGTTTTTGGATGTTGACAAGCTAGATTTAAAAAAAAAAAAAAAAAAAAAAAAAAAAACGCCTCATGTTCGGTTCCTACGTGAGATTAATTTCAAGTCCGTTCGTAATTGAATTTATTGTTGAAAGTACAACTTTACCGGACGAACTCTGGCTTCCTGTTTGATCAGCCCGACTATTTCTCCATGTATAGTCATCACTGGAATCTGTATATTCACCAGATAACTTCCTCTGTGCCACGAGTCCACGCATGCCATGAATCAAGCATGTATTTCAATTAATATTTGAGGTCAAAAGAATCAAACTTTTACCCGAGCAGATTTATTTTTCTTTATTTTTTTGAAAGGATGTAACGAAAAAGAAATCTAACCCTATAGTTGATTGTATGGAGAGGTCCAGTTTTATTTTGTAAGCCACTCAGCATCCAAGTCTCAGGGGTGGGTTGTACAAAATGAATATAACAGTCTCTCTATCCGTTTCCCGACCCATCGTTGTGCATTGCGTTTGTACTAACCGTACCTTTCCTCCCAGTCGACGCCTCCCCTGTGTACAGTGTATAAACGCTCAAGACGAACGTGTATATTCTGCATG
This sequence comes from Pseudorhombus dupliciocellatus, assembly GCA_016785235.1. NCBI lineage: Eukaryota > Metazoa > Chordata > Actinopteri > Pleuronectiformes > Paralichthyidae > Pseudorhombus > Pseudorhombus dupliciocellatus. Next base: position 4,486,997 of record JAFBJW010000070.1, read on the forward strand.
TAAAAACCGCTCTTTTCTCAAAATTCTCCTCGTCAGCTGACGGTGCAGCACACGTTTGCCATTTGAAATGTTACAGGTCAAAAGAGCCAGTTGAATTCATATTGTTATTGAATCAACAACAAGGGGAGTAAAGTTCTGATGCAAGGAGCTAGAAATGGCAACAGGTGGATTTCAAGGATATTAACAGACTAGTTTGTGTATGGTAGTTGTGTGTTTTATGTTTCAAATACTGCTTCAACTATATTGCGCTGAACTGTACAATTAAAAAAGGAATATATTTTCTAATTTCTCCCTTTTCCATAAAGCATTCAGTTTGATCTTTTACATGTGGACGTGTAACAGCTGTGGGTGGGTTTCACAAAGCAGAAAAGATTTGTTGTCATTCAATCATATGTGAAACTGAAGAGAATAAAAGAACAAACTGAAGATGAGGTGTCGAACTTTGTATCCGATGTCCAACCTGTGTTTCTTTGTTTTGTCTGGGTTCTCTAAGGTCTTACCACTGGGAGAAACATCAGACAAACCAGTATCACATCAGTCCAAAAGCTGAGATAATTGTGGCATTTATAAAGGGCTGTATCCTGTTTTCAGGGATATAATTATAATGTTTTTCACCATACTGCCTTTGAAAGAGAAATAACTCCAGCCTCTGCTCTGTCCACCAATTCAGATGAATGGGGCCAATTTCAGGAGCTGTTGCAGTTAACTACTTTCACCACGGCATGACGACAAAGGACCAATCTTGATTGTGATCCACGTACAGAAGGAAGAAGAAAAATGAGAATGCGCATGCGCATTAGATTCAATCGACGTGCACTTGTAGTACACTACATTCACCACGCGGGGGGGGGGGCACAACGGTCCAATCTTGATTGTGAGCCACGTATAACAAGGAAGAAGAAAAAGAAGGATACGCATGCGCGTTAGATTAATTTGAAACGCACCTGTAGTATACTACATTCACCACACCGGGATGGCGCCTAAAGTGCCAGTTCTGATCAAATGTGGCTCTTTGTCGCTTTCCCGTGGTGAAAGTAGTGAACTGCAACAGGTCCTGAAATTCGGCCCATTCATTTGAATGGGAGGACGGAGCAGAGGCTGGAGCCTCATTTGCATATTGAAAAGTCCCTTCTCAGAGAGGACACACGGAGTTTACGACTTTAACTCAAAGGACAAACCACCCACTGAATTCAACCCTAAATTTAAAAAAAAAAACTATTATCATACACATACATTATTATACACATGCTTAGTATTAAGTGGCTGTTGCATTCAAAACTAAAAATAAACTTAAAATGAATAGAAAATATAAATGAAGCCAGAAGTTGATGAGGAGGCGGCGGAAGTTGCAAGTTGTTGGTGCCAGCTGTTGTGCTAGCTGAAGTTTAACTTTGTTTTCACCAACATGTGTTGATCCTGGAGGCTTATTTTTATTTGTTCACATGTCGGACAAATGTACGGCAGGGGGTCGGGGTGCAGGGGACAGACCGAGCCCACCCAGGCCGTGTCCTCCTGGGGAAATGAAGGAGTCCAGTCAGGTGGTCATCTGGAGTTAGTTAGCCTCCTCAGGAAGTACAGCCTGCTCTGTCCTTTCCTGTACAGGTGGTCTGTGTTAACAGCCCAGACCAGTTTGCTGTCCAACCACAGCCCAAGGTACTTGAATGAGTCCATGGTCTGCACCTCGACTCCCTCGATCAGAACAGATCAGAACCTCCTCTCTGCCGTCCCTGACGATGGCTGTGTCGTCCGCGAACTTCTGAATATGACACAGCTCCGAGTTGTAGCAGAAGTCAACGGTGTACAGGGTGAAGAGAAGAGGGGCCAGCACCGTTCCCTGCGGTGCTCCGGTGCTGCAGATCACAGTGTCAGACGTGATGTCCTTCAGCCTGACGTACTGTGGCCTGTCGGTGAGGTAGTTGGAAATCCAGACAACCAGGCAGGGGTGCAATCGCATTCTGTCCAGCTTGTCCTGGAGAAGATGGGTCTGGATGGTGTTAAAGACACTTGAAAAGTGAGTACATAAGTTCATCATCTTCTCTTTTGGCAGATACATGTGTTCATTCATTATTATTGCTGTTGTTGTTGTAGATGACCTTTAATAAGAAGGTTTGTCAGACAAGATTGTTGTGTGCTTGTACCCATCACTTGTTAGTCGCTTTAAATAAAAGTGTCTGCTAAATGACTTTGTAGATTTGTGTGTTATTATATTTGTTTATTTGTGTCCTTTCATCACTATATTTTATTATAGTCATTAATTGTGTTTCAAAAGAAGGAAATATGTGTCCAGTTCTTTTATTGCTGTTATTATTGTGACGCTTTACACATTAAGAGTGGTGACACATCAGACGCTGAGACATGTGACGTCATAGAGTCAGGTTCACACTCACCTCTCTCTCTCCCTCTCCCTCCCCCTCCCTCTCTCCATTCCTCCTCCAGACACTCACCTAACTTCCGGCCACTCTCTCTCACACACACACGCGCGCGCGCGCAGTAGACCGGTCCAGTGCTGTGGGCACCGTGTAGACTAGGTCTCGTCGTGATCCGGATCAAAGGAATTAACGGTGTGCCTCCGTTTTGCTGCGCGGCTCCGCCCGGTGCGGTGCCTACAAGCATCTGAGAGTTCTACCGGAGCGACAGCGGCGGGAGAAGAGGATTAGTCTTCTCCGGACTGAGGGGACGAGAGAGGGAAAGTGAAGGAAAAAAGGAAGGAAGAGTGGCAGGAGACAGCGGTGAAGATGGATAATTCTCTCGTCACACTCATCTTCTGTGTTTTCACGCTCGGTAAGAAACGTTTTTTTTTTTTATCTTTGTCAGGCAAATTACCCCCCGTCCACCCGACGCTTCGTTCACAAAGCAGGCGATTTAAAGTCGATTTGCATTTTTAGCACAAATACACGCCTCAGCTGAATTCGTGTGACACAACCCTCACATCTTTAACATCCATTAGTCACATCGGCTTGCGTCATTTCCATTAAGCGGCGTTTGTTTTCATTCAGTTTACCAACTTTTCCAACTCCTCCACATCGTAAACTGCCCCCTAGCCCCAACCTATATATCCGTCTGTGGCAGTACAGGCGCGTTCAGTAGGTTTTAAAAGTGGATTTAAGTGGAAAAACAAGTGCGATTGGATTCAGGGAGTGTTGCCGAACTCAAGAGCTGCTTGAAGACATTGGACACCTTGCGTTATGTTGCACTCAGAAGTACCTGCGTGTGGTGACAAGCTAAAAAATGCTAAAAATGCCATATTGGCGAAATGAGTTCTGTGCTCGTGTCTTCCCCCTGTGAGGACGAGCTCCAGACATTTCCCTGTTACATGCACTGTAACAGCTGCTCAGTCTGTCTGTGAAAGAGGGACATTTAAAGCACATAAGACCCAATGATCCCACATCAATCCAGGCCAAAATGGAATGGAACTGAATTGAAAGTCCTTCATTATGAGTTGCTCGTTTATCAGCATCACGTCCCTGCACTGTCCATCATGATCAGGCTTATTATTTGCACTGCGTGAACCAGTGTGGCTGATCACCAGTGTGCTTTGAACCGAGGGACCCGTTCTTAGTCATTATACTGGATTTTAACCGCGGTCCAGGACAAACCCAGGCTTGTCTGCCAGCATCCTCTCTCCCTCCGGGCCAAACATGGTTCTCCAGGGCTGAGCAGTGCCCAGGCTGTGTATGTTTGTGAGCACAGTAGATTATCCTGTGTGTGTGTGTGTGTGTGTGTGTGTGATGGCGAGAGAGAGAGGGACTTGTCTTAATTTAGAGCAGTGCAAGATGATCTAATGTCGCTGGGCGCTGCTGGAGCTGCAGAGACAGGGAGCGCTTACCCTCCACTTGGACCCTCACGCTTTGAATAAAATCATATGCTCCCTAGAGGATGAACCCTTACAGTTATATTTCACCCCTTCGGTTGCAACCACGTTTCGTTTCCCTCAGCAGAGAACCGGTTAAATACTGCTTGAATGAACTGCATGAATTTAGATTTTTGTTGTTGTCGCCTCGTCACTTGGTTGTGTTGAGCTAAGAGACCGCCATTGTTGGCTGGGGGGCCCTCAGGCAAAAGGGACCCCCCCTCCCCAGTAGCAAAGTTGAAGTGCAAACCCCCACCATTATACACAAGCATGGCAGCATTCTTGTCTTCAACAGAACCACTAAAATTGTGACGCTTGTGGCTCTTCACTGACACAGCCGCTCATAGAATTTCAGGGGGTTCAGCTGTTCTCCTGGCCCCCCTCTTAGCTCGGGGGGGGCCCAGGCATTTTCTTTCTTTCTTTGCCCGGCATGTGCATTTTCCTCCTCCTGAAGACTTTGCAGTAAACACATCGTATTCACCGTGCACGCACAGGTTATGCTCTTGAAATAAAGGGCAAGATCATTTGCCTCTGTCGTGCAAAAGTGTCTCACCATCCTTTTTAAAATACGTAGTGACTCTCGGGTCCGGCCGAGACGTCATGGTGAAGGTTACTGAGTGTCAACTGAGTGATGCTCCCTAAAATCAGTCGAGATGTTTTTTTTCTTTTGACACCAGCTGTCAACTTTAGAAACATTCTCGTGCATTTTTCCATACGACATAAGTCGTATCCTCCTCAGCTCCGCTGCCGACGCAGTATTCAGTTTCAGGAGACGGACACACCAGCTGGAAATGGCGTCATTTACCGTACATCTTTGTTGGCATCATCTGTCTTTTAGCAAAAGAAGCAGAAAGGACGCAACAGATTCTTTCAGCTCAAGTCAAACGACAAATTGCATGGTTTTGCATGTTTGAGAAATCAACTTGGATTTTGACATTTTGAAAGAAGCAGACGTGGTTTCAGTGAACGACTTGGTCGTGCAGAGGAACCTCAGTCTCTTTGTTATATGAGCTTGAGCTATGGCAGCTGCGTCGCCATTAAATTCAAGTGTAATGCTTCTTTGACGTTGTGGTTCGAATTCCATTTTTATGCAGCAGATTTCTCTCATCCCTCCAGGTCTGTGCTCAGCCCGAGTGGTGACGGTGTCTCCCGGGCCTCTGATCCGGGTGGAGGGTCAGCCGATGTCAATCAGATGTGACGTCAAGGAGTACTCGGGTCCTCGTGAGCAGGTGATTGCCACCCTTCATAATTTTTAAACAACAAATCAAGACTATACTCCGTTGGTCACGGTCCCTGTTTTCTTGTTTCCGCAGGATTTTGAGTGGATGATGTCGAGGGAGACGACCGCCGGCCAGCTGAAGATCATCTCCACCTTTGACGCTGCCTACTCACACCCGTCGCTCAGCAAGCGCGTGGCGTCCGGCGACATCTCGGTGGTGAGGCTCGCAGACAACGAGGTGGAGCTGAAGATCGCGGAGGTGAAGGCACTGGACGCTGGGCTCTACTGGTGCCAGACGCCAAGCACGGACTCTGTCATCAGCGGCAACTACGAGGCCAAGGTCCAGCTCATTGGTATGTGAGAGGAGAGAGAGAGAGAGAGAGAGAGAGAGAGTGTGTGTTGTGTGTGTGTGTGTGTGTGTGTGTGTGTGTGTGTGTGTGTGTGTGTGTGTGTGTGTGTGTGTGTGTGTGTGTGTGTGTGTGTGTGTGTGCGTGCGCGTGCGCGTGCGCGTGCGTGTGTGTGAGAAACTAGCTGGCTTCACTGGTTCATTAACAGCCCTACAGACCATGTAGTATATATCCTCCTGCACACACACACACACACACCGGCTTGGTTTAGATGATTATAGTCATAAATTTGGCTCCGACACACACGCTCACACACTCCGCGCACATGTCAACACGCTCATGGTGGGGAGCAGATGTCAGGTGGGAGAACTTGGCTTGTGTCAAAGTGAAGGCCAGCAAGACTAAGATTTGGAAAGGGAAGCAAAGGAAATTGATCCGAAGTGTGTATTTCAGACTCGGCGTACTCAAGAGATTTCAAAATAAAAGCACCAGTTGACGTCTTATCGACGTAAAAATGCATTTCCAGACCGTATGTGGCCTCATTTAAACCTGAATGTGAGCAGAATAGCTCCATTGGAGCAGCTGCTGAACAGCAACAAAACCAACACAACCAGTTTTGGTAGAATTGAACTGTCCAGACAAGTCTAGTAATGACACAGGACATGATACAGCACTTCCTCATCTTGCTTTGACTTAGCTGTTGCAGCTCTTCGAGGCAGGGTTGACGTTTTAATCATTAACCAGATCATGATCTGTCCCTGCCCTCGACAAAGTTAGAACAGTGAAGCCCGGTGAATCACGCTTGAGTCATCGGGAGTGGACGTGCTCCACTCTTCTCCCCTCGTCTATTGGAATTGTCAGGTTTTTATTAATATTTTTTTGTTATTGAACCAGATACGATCCTCCTCTGTACCCACTGTGTACAGTTTAAATGTTTCATTTTCCAACAAAGAAAACAGAGGAAACTCGTGCTCAGCGTTTTTCCTGTCGAATTTAATTGGGTTTCCTCCTCCATGATTATTCAGTTGCTAATTAAACACGTGTTTTTTTTTGAGCGACGGTGCTCATTTAAATCCGCTCTTAACCCGATCCCAGAACAGGCAGGGCGCTTAAAACACAACCAACCCTCTTTCCCCCCTGTTTTCTCCTAGTGTTTCTTCCTCTCGCGCTGCAAAATGTGAAATTTGAGGGATACGGCCGCGAAGAGGGATCGTCTGACAGCAGGTTAGTTAGCTCCATAATGCGCCATCATGTTCAGCTGCTCCCCGGCACGCCTCCCCAGACACCTTGTTAAATTTAGACCTGAATTAACTAGGCAGCTCTGTTTGTGTGGAGCATACAGTATGAAAAGTGTGTGTGTGTGTGTGTGTGTGTGTGTGTGTGTGTGTGTGAGAGTGAGTGAGAGAGAGAGAGAGAGAGAGAGAGAGCGAGAGCGTGCACGAGAGTCCAGTCGTTAACAGAGATGGTGACTTAGATTCGGCGCTGGAGGGAGTTTACCAGTCGAGACTTGTGCACCTCGTTCATCAGCACCGCTCATTCACACACACACACACACGCTGAGCCCCGCTGAGGCTGCCTCGGTTATGTAAGACTCGAGAGAAGTGGAGGTCACTGAGGGTTTGAGAACTCCTCTCAGGCTAATTTTAATTGATAGAGCAAAACGGAGATTATTTGTCCTGCCATTGTTATCTGCCATGGACGCTTGCGTCACTGCGCGCTCGGACGTCCACTGCTGGTCTTATTAGTGTCCACCGCTGGCCAGAGTTTGCTGTGAGCCTCTGACCTCCCCCACCATTTTGTTTTGGCGCCCGTCCACGCAGATCTCAGGCATTCTCAACTGCTGATGCTGTGATTTATTTAGCAGCACCAACTGCAGGACGCTCACCTGCACACGCAGCGCTCTGGGGGCGGGAGGTGGTCTGGTCTGAGGTTGCCTGCTGGTTCGGCTTATAAATAAATGGAGGGGGGTGGGGCTGGAGGTAAAAAATGAATTAAGATGGGAAACACTGGCCGTGGATAAAGTTGGGATTAATTTTGGTTATAGCCTGAAAACCTTTCAGCAGGATTCACTCGGCTGAAGTTCATTGCTCAAAGTAGGAATCAAACATTAGTCATTCGACCTCTGTTAAAAAAACAGCCATGGACTGTTTATTAAGTTTTATTTACCTGCAGATGAGATGAGCAGTTGGTTCGTCTGAATACATAAAACTCAGTTTTTTCCCTCCGGGGGATTTAATTGTGGCACCAGTAGAATTCCCAGAATGCTCAGCTTCGTACTCCTCATCCCAAGCCATCTGTCGCCTCTTGGACTCGCTTGTAACATGACGACAATTAGCTTCCAAACCAGATTATTCATTATTTATGTATTAAGTGTTTTCAGGAGGAAACTTGCGGAGTTCAGAGCTTCGGTGAGTTTAAGATATGGGGAGAAACAAAGCGCTGTTAAGACCTGCTCAAACGTGACACTGCAGCGCATCTGGGAGGCGGGGCGTGAAAAAAAAAAACGAGCAGGAAGTCGGTATTTCATTATCAGAGCAAAAACAAACACTGGAGGTAAATGTGTCGCCGTGTGTGAGCGGGCAAGTCATTAACTTTTATGAACGCACACGCAATTATTCACAAATTTATGACTTTGTCTGGCGCAGTATGTTTGCTCGCCGAGCTCCCCGTTAGCCGGCGACCTTGGTAAGAGAGCCATTTTGTGCGGCGCTCTGAGAGCCGCTCGGCATTGATTTAAAGGAATCCCTGGACATTGACCTCCACCTCGGTGTGAAGGCTTCTGGGAGGCTTTAATGGAAATCCTGCGCGTTCCCTTTGAACGGGAGGGGCAGTGCATTAGGGTTTGAACTTAGAAATCGAGCAGAACCCGATAAAATCCCATGTAAACGAACACTCAAGCCAATCAAATCATGACAATTTATGATGATGTCACCATCGTGCAAGGACTTCCATCAGTTTGCCTTGCATTTGGAAATGCAAGGCGTCATCATTATTAATGATCCTGTAACTCCGCCCATCGAATACCTGCAATTAATAATTAGTTCCACTGAAATTGTTCTTTTTAACTTCCTTGGATGTTTTTTTTCCTCCATTCCACCACATCATTTAATCAGACGTGGCTCTCAGCTCGTTCATACCCCGCGTGTATACACAGCGTTACCCCGCTCGGCTTCAAAGCGTGGAGGAGTGGGCTGGGTGGGGAAGATGAATGCTGATCAGCGATCAGGGAAAGGGTTTTTTTGTTTTGTTTTTTTCTTCTTACCATGTTGTGTTGTTTTTCCCGGTTTGTGTAAAGTGATCACTGCAGTAAACAAGCTCACAGCTCGGAAGCCGCCTCAAGGAACATATGATGAAGAAAAATGAGGGGCAATGCAAATATTCTGCTGGTTATCGAACAGATGGTGTTAAAGCTAAGGAAGGAATAAACTATTTAACTTCAGTGTTTGGCTGAAATTAGAAATTAAAAAAAGACAACACCACTATTGTATTTTTTTAATTTTGTGGTTAGAGATGTTGCTTTTTAACAGTCTTACTAACTTGTTTTTCAAATGTTTCTGTCCTCCAGTTATTCCCAACACCCTCAGCGTCTCCCCACAGCCCCCGGCGCCGGAAGTCCCGGAGGGAAGCGACATCACACTCAGCTGCAACGTCACCCGCAGGCTCACCCAGCCCACCTACCTGTCCGTCACCTGGTCGCTGAAGAGTGCCGCGATGTCTGAGGAGATCCTGACATTCGGCCCGCAGGGCGCCGTGGTCACGGGGCCGAAGTTCTCCCGGCGCTACGCCGACGGCGGCGTCCGACTGGTCCCCGGGAAGAACGGGGTGTTTGAACTGGTGATATCGCGGGTGACGACCTCTGATGGAGGGACGTACGAGTGCAACGGGACGGAGTGGACGCATGAGAACGGAGGAAAATGGATAAAAATCGTGGAGAGTGCGAAAGAGATGGGGACTGTCAAGGTTATTCCGACAGGTAAGTAAATGCATCACGGCATTTGGTAGGGCTGGAGTCGTTTTTTTACTTGAATCGATTTCATCGATTGACGCAAAGTCGTCGTGTGTTGAGCTTCCTGCCATTGAACCAAGGGCGACTGAACTTGTGCGAGGTGGGAAGGAGAAAAACTCCCCCCCTCTATGCCTCTGGATCCTATTCTAAAATAAACTTAATTAATAGTGCTAAGACAAAGCGGTGAAAGAGAACTCATGGCACCTCACCACCCAGAGGCTCTTGTTCTAACACCATCCGCCTCCCCCGGGTTGTGTTTGGGAGAGATGAGCTGTCCCTGAATCAGTGTAACGCTGTAATAGGTCCCTCTTCAACCTGGCGTTCGGGGGTTCCCCTGCACATTCAAGTTAGAATTTCTGGATTATTTTTCCTGTGGCGATAATCTCCAAGTTGCTCGTTCCCCCATGAGAGGAGAGGGAGAGACGTGGGAGAGGTGTCTCTGTCTCTGCCGTGAGAAAGAAGCTCGTAACCCTCATGTCCGTCTCACTTTGTCCTCCGCGAGGCCCCCGCGCTCTCACACTCCCTCGCTCATTCACTCGCCGCTGTTGCTGTGGTCACCATATCTTATATCTTCCCAAGTTACCGTATGCTCTTGTTGGAAAGCGTTGAAAAACACACCCAGTGGTTTGTAATGAAACCAGGGATGAGCAGCACACACACACACACTGGTCTCGGTCCCGGGCCCATTGTCTCCCAGTCAGTTCATATTGACTTACCGACTTGAGCAAAGAGGATGAGAAAAGTCAAGCAGGGTGGGCTTTGTCTCTTTTGTCCTCTCGCAGACACCATACCGAGACTCTGGAGACGGTGGGTTTGAAGAGACCCAAGAGAAGACTAACGTTTTTAATTTGTCTGACTTGTTTTCTCTGAGAGGATTTCAGAGATCATCTCTGACACTGACTGATGACTGTTTACATTTGTCTATCGCATATATTGTTAAAGGAACTTGGAACCAATGTCAGAGTACTATAATAAATGCAGTATAAATATTTAGACTGATATGTCTTCTGTCTCTGTCCTCCCAAGGTCAGTCCCTTAGTGTGAAGGCCACGTCCCCCTCCACGCCACTGCTCCTCTCCCCCGGCGACACGCTGACCCTCCTCTGCTCCGTCGCCGCCGACAACCTGCAGGCCCTCGCCCTGGAAGTGACCTGGCTGGCCGGCGAGCGCGACCTCGTCACCATGGAGCGCGGCGGTGTGGTGATCGCCAACACGTCAGCGGGCGGCGTGCAGGGGAGGCGCGGGGAGGCCAGCGTGGAACGCACCGGCGGCGGGGAGTACAGGCTCACGGTGAGGGGCATGACGGTGGAGGACGGAGGGGAGTACACCTGCCGCATCCGGGCCTTCATCGACAAGGGGGGGAGGAGCTCCGGAGGAGGGGGGAGATGGCACATGGCGGCGGAGAAGAAGTCCAGCCCTGTGACGGTGAAAGTGTCACAAATCAGTGAGTGAAACGTTTACATTTCATATTCTAACAAATAGGCCATATAGGACTTTTTCATGGTGGCCGGGGGGGGGGGTTCCAGCCAGGAACTCTTTGTCTCTGCTCTGACTGATCTGCGTTCTGTGGATTCTGCCGATTCTTGAGTACAAGGGGGGGAGGAGCTCCGGAGGAGGGGGGAGGTGGCACATGGCGGCGGAGAAGAAGTCCAGCCCTGTGACGGTGAAAGTGTCACAAATCAGTGAGTGAAACGTTTACATTTCGTATTCTAACAAATAGGCCATATAGGACTTTTTCATGGTGGCCGGGGGGGGGGGTTCCAGCCAGGAACTCTTTGTCTCTGCTCTGACTGATCTGCGTTCTGTGGATTCTGCCGATTCTTGAGTGAGCAGATGGATTCCCAACAAAGTCCCCAATTCCCACATCTTAATGAAATAAATGGACTGTAATGAATAAGTAAATACGCGTTACATAATCGCCCTTGGTTCAGCTACAGAAGCACATTAATGGCTTAGGAGAATTCCCCCTGAAGGGTGTTGGCTCGTGGACTCGGCTAAAACTTTACTGTCCGACTGCCATTGTGTTTTGGGGCGAACCATCTCCATTAATATTGACGCCGTTCAGTTTGCTTTGGTGCCTCATGATATTGTCAGTAACAGCTTCATACTCGTCCTCTCTGCCGTCTCCGTTGTTTAGTCCACTTTCCACACGCTCACGGAGCAGAAATCTGCGTTTGCATCACTTCTTTGTCAAAATTCCTCTGCACGAACCACAGCTATAAATTCTGTGTAAACTACAGCTCCCATAAGGCCCCAGTGCAGCCCCAGTCCTCTGGTTTCAGATGATCCATCTGTTTTTCCTCACAGGAAACACGAGAGTCGTCGCAGGGGCCCATTTTGTTTTCTATAATTTACCGTCGCGTACGTGCACATAGCTGAACCGGGCGTGTGCATGTGTGCTCAAGCCTTCAGTTCATACCGAAGCTCATAGCCTCAAGGAGGCTTGTAACATTTAGAAATATCAACCGACACACACAGCTCAAATATCAGGCTGCACGATCGAGAACTTTTTGTCAATACCTGTTGTGTGTGTACGTGTGTTTTGTTGTCTGCACACTAATGTACAACAATGCTTCAAACACCATCTGTGTGTGTGTGTGTCCCACATACATGGGGGTACAAGGCTGCTCTCGCTGGTGGAACTCCTACATTTTTGCCCGAGGGTGTAAATTCCTCCACGCGTCTGCAGACACACACATGCACACACCACGAGAGCAACATTTCTAATTGAGTGAAGCTCACATTTCATCCTCACTCCCTTAGTATTGGCTTAAATTGTGTGTGTGTGTGTGTGTGTGTGTGTTGTCCACCAGTCAGTTCCTATTGTACTGATGGTGCGGCCTTGAGGTTGCTCCCTCTTCCCACGATGCTTTGCTATAAGCGCACTGGGAAAGAGTTGGAGAACTTGTTTTAGAGCTGCCCGCACACACATTCCTCTCACCCTTGGCTACACTTCCTGTGTGTGTGTGTGTGTGTGTTGTTGTGTCAGCTGGATTTGTTGTCAGTTAACATTTAACTCCAAAAACCTTTCCTAGCACATCAGAATATTTATGAAAAAGTTCTCTGTGCACGTGGAAGCGAATGTGCGGAATGCGTGTCTCGCTTTAGCCCGACTGACCCCTCACCACGACGTCACCAGTATAAAGAAAACAAAGTGGAACCCTGCGAAGTTCAGCTGCTGCTCCACGTTGAGAGGACACTGAGGTCGCCCCTCCTCCGATCAACACATTGGTTTCATCGGGCAGTTTGATGGCCTTCCTCGTTTTCCAAATCAAAAAAAATAAAAAATAAAAAATTGATTGTGTGGGCTGCCTGAATAAAAGAGTCCAGGATTAAACGTACGACTTAGTCGTTTTCCTGTCCCCCGAGGGACGGGTTTAAGTTGTTTCCTGCGGCTTCTTTCCGGCAGTTTCCTAAACTCGGTGAAAATCACTCCTTCAGCAAAGCTGAATTAAGGAGGCGGCGTGTCGCCACCGGCTGTACGATGCTCCAATCTCTGGTTTTCTGATGTTTTAGCGTGTGTGTCTGGAGTCTGGGGAGAGTTTGTATGTCACACAGGATGATTTTGTAGTTTGCTGGTTGGTTATTGAATTTATCCCAGAGTATAAATCTCCTATTCACAACATCTATCAATAAGAACTGATTCAGATAAAAGCCACCCTCCTCTCAGTTGACGTTCTTCTTCTGTGGTTGTTTATTACCAGGTTGCACTGATGTCCTGTATAAATAGGGTAAAATAATGAATTGGACGGCATAACAGTGGAAACGCAGTAGTCTGTGGCAAACCTCTTCGTTGGCAGATGAAAGCGGTTCGTTGCGTTGTTGACATTGACCTACATTCCTCACTCTGCCTCCCGAGCCACGATTAAGTAGAAACTTCCTTTTTAAAACATTTTTTTTCTGCCAGCACCACATTAATCAAATCGCTATGTCTGATTTTATCTACGCTGCTTTTTTAAAGAGCAGGCACGTGGCTATTTGTCAGGGAAGCTTCACACATTCTTATCGAGTGTGTGTGTGTGTGTGTGTGTTTCACAGCAGATGGTGACATTGCATGAGTCAGTGTGTGTCTGTGACGTCCAGCTGACATCACGCAAAAAACCCCTCCTTTGCCAAACACACACACTCACACACTTTGCATGTATGGAGTTGCGTTGGTCAGTGGCAGGTATCAGCACGTCTACACGCTGCTTTTGTGTGTGCACGTGTGTGTGTGGCTCAGATGTCTCACAGTTAGGCAAGTGTGGTGATCTTTTGTGTGTGTGTGCTGTTTATTGATGTGTGAAGGTGCAATCTGGCTGTGTTACTGAGAAAACCTGCCTCCCCACCTACTGTACACACACACACACACACATCCACTGTTAACAGTGTTATATCAGGTCTATTTCTGTAGTCTGGCTCTGTCACGCCGCTCTATTTAAGGACTGAACCACTTCAAGTAAAAAGGGGGGATTCACTCTGGATTCCTCCGGTGTCTGGAGTCATCTCTAAAAGTTAAAATGAAAATAAAACATTTCAAATTCCCTTTGTTGTTTCTTCCCAGTGCCGAGCTTCACACTAACCCTGGAGACGGCTGTGAGCCCGCAGGTGACGGCCGAACCCACAGAGTTGGACTGCCACGTCACCAACATTACCCACGTTCCCCTAGGAGGCCGGCTGGGAGTCACCTGGGAGCACATGGCACTTCCAGGTACTTTCTTTTTTTCTTAACCTCAGCTGGTTTCTAAATGATTGAAAATTGACTTTTCCATGTGTCAGGAGTTGGGGACGATGCCAAGACCTCGCACCACGTCGCCTCCCTGGACGGAAGCGGCAACCTGCTGCCGGGGTCCATGTATGCCGACCGGCTGAGGAGCGGCGCAATCTCTCTGAGCCGAGTCCAGCCGAACACGTTCAAGCTGCGGCTCCTGCGCACAAAGGTGGGGGAAAGCTCAAACGCAGAATGTGAATGACCAGATTAAAGGCAGTACACGGGGAATAATCCACTTTTGCTTCGCAGGATATCGACATGGGCCGGTACTCCTGCACCGTGTCCGTCTGGAGAGCTGACAGCCAGGGGGATATGGTGAAGATCACGGAGCAGAAGAGCTCGCCGGTGAATGTGCGATGGGACACCAAGCGTAAGTCATCGAACACAGGCGTGAATCCAAATCTGCTGTGAATGAATAAGCTCTAATGTCGAGATATGGTTTCCAGACTTCACAGGAAAAATCCCTCCTCCTAACAACAGACCTCTCGTTGTGTTTTTCCACACAAACACGCCTCTATTTCAGTCGCGCGCACTGACCTCGCCCCCTCGGTTAATTGACCCGTGATGTAACCGTCTCCAAGCCTGTTTTGCATCAGCGTAATTGCCTATCACTTCCTGTCGGCCTTGCCGGGGGTTTCCTCACCTCCCGACGCAGCATGAATGACGTCCTTGTCAAAAGCGTTTTTTTTTTTTTTTTTTTCAGGTCCCTCTCTGAACGTCGTGGCCAAACGGGTCCGCGAGGCCTCGGTGGGAGGGGCCACTTTCGAGATGAGCTGCGCCGTGAACACGGAGAACCTCGGGGAGGCCGGCTACTCCGTGCTCGTCCAATCGCAGGAGAGCCTGGAGAGCAACGTGAGGACCATCATGACTCTCAGCCCCGATAACGTGGTGCAGCACGGAGGAGCCACGGACCCCAACAGGAGGTATAGAAATGCCATAACCTGCGTGGCGTGCACGTTTGAATCACGTATCAGCGGCTGCTTATACCTCTCGTCTTTCCTCTTCAGAGACAGCCTTGTCCTGACGAAGTCCGGCCCGGCTGAGTTCCGCTTCCGCCTTGCTGGGGTCCAGCTGTCCGACCGAGGCTTCTACTGGTGTGACATCACGGCGTGGACGAAACAGCAGCCCGGACAAACCTGGACCAGAGCAACGAGCGCCGAGTCGAACAAAGTCAGGATCGACTTCCAGGAAAACGGTGGGTGTGATTCCGACACGTCTGTCCTCGCTGTTCCTTTTTAATGAATTTTCCCAGAATCAGGCTTTGCACAAGGAGCGTGACGAAGGGCCAAATATTGAAGGACTACTTTCGAATACCGAGGTGGGATCCATGATTAATTTAAAGCCGTTTAACTAAGTCAAGTCTTTTCTTCGGTTTCATAACAAACCGAGCAAATACCGGTGGATAAATACGTGTTAAGTCCCTGCAATTACACTAGAAATCCATAAGTATTTCTATTAATAGAAATATTTAACACTCCGCCCCCACACACAATTCCCCCAATAGCGCTCTAAAATCAAGATGTGCATGTACACAAACACACCTTTAAGCCCTTTAACGCCCACCACAGCCACTGGCCTACTTTGCTGACTTTGATCTGACTGGGAAGTACGAGGGAAAACAAGGAAGCGTCAGATGGAGGAAGAGGAGGGAGGCAGGGGGATGGAGGTGAACTGGACGGGTGGAGGAAGAGGGGAAGGTGCAGCGAGTAGGAAAGACGGCAGAGACGATGTGTCTTTCTCAGGGGAGCACAGGAGCGCTTGAGCATAACTTCCTCTTTCGCCGTTTTCACTGTATTTCCTCCCTCCCTCTCAGGGACATCTTCAAAGTGAAGCCCTTTGACCAATCAGCCAGCTACAGAGATCTGCACCGCTGCTTTTCTTTTCTCTTTCTCTCTGCTTGCGTACGTGTGTGTGTCTTAACATTTTGCACTCACACACCCTCTGACAGCGTTAAAGCTTCAAGCTGGGCAGTTTTAGCAAGAATCCCTTATGCTTGCCTTAGGGGACAGAAGCTGCGAGTGTGTTTCGAGCACATGCACGCTGTGGACTGGCATGCCTCCCGAGCTCCTGGCTGCATCTTGATAGTTTCAGACGTGTTGCGGCGTTGCAGCCCGTGCGAAGTCTCACCATTTGCCGTTAAATATTTCAGCGTTTCAGCGACTTCCTTTGGTGGGGGACGGCAACGTGCATATGGCGTAGCCGCGGGGGAAAGTGACTAGCATCTTAATGGAAACATTAGTAAATATGTAAAAGTATTTTTTGTTATTATTTTGAATTGGCCACCTTCAGATGAGACTAAATTGCATTCAGGTCTGGTTACGTTCCCTGGGCTGTCTGCTAACTTTCCATGCTGCACATACCCATAGTTGGGGGACAATATCTGGACAACATCAACATCCTGAAGTTGTTGGGCACGGGGGGGCAACTTGAAAAGGAAAACAATGAAACAACAACAGACTGAATTTATCTTTTGCTCAGTGTTATAATGGACATGTTAGGGTTCCGCATGTCCAGCTCTGCCTCCCGAGCAGCAGCTTCCCAAATGTAAATATCACTTGTGACTCATTTGGAGCCTGAACCCTCTCAAGTGTTTCACCCTAATGCTCCCATTTGACTGATTTACTCGCTTACGGCTCGCCGAGGGGCCGAGGCCCTGACGAGCGCGCTTTATATCCGTCCGCACGCCTTTTTATGAGCGTGTTGCATTTAACGGCGCTGTGCTCTCACACGGCGACGTGAGGGAATAAATCTGTCAGAGCGAGTTAAATGTTAGCAGAGATGGCTCGAAAGTGTCCACGTACAAGAAACCACAATAACAATACCGTGCAGTGAGATCTCATTCGTAAATGTCTCCCCAACTGTATATGAATATGTGTATATGAATGCAGCTCGGGCTTCTTTTAATCTATTTATAGCGACTCTACATCTGTTCTCCTCGTTGACGTCCGCGCATCACATCAAGTCACTCGTCGTGACTTTAAAGCAGCGTTTACCATCTCAAAGCTGGAGAGCTCTTCTCTCCCAGGAAGCTCACATCCCCATCCAGCGCTCCTCAGGGGACATGAAAGCAGAATTCCAGTGTGCAGGTTTTAAAAAAAAAAAACGTTCTCTGATGTTTGTGGGATGAAGCTGATTACCGTGTGTGCTGCTGCTGTTGCAGGCCCGTCCTTCGCCATCGCCATCCACTCAGACGACACCAGCGTTTATCCGTCCAGAACAGCCAAGATGGAGTGCTCACTCAGCGTCTCTGGATCTTCACCAAAGACGGGTGAGATTGTACAGCACACACACACAGGACGCCACAGAGATGTTTGCTTTCTTACTCTACAAATCACATTCACTCACTGTCTCTTTTCCAGTTTCTTTTTTTAACCATAAACATGAATAAATGTGGCCACACACACACACACTCTTTGTACTCGTGCTTTGTTCTGTCACCTGCCAACCTGTCAGCGGCGCTGCTAATAAGAATGATGTGACTCCTGCATTTTCAAACAGTTGTTACAGATGAAAAATGTGCTTTTCTTTTTTCTCACACGCGCGATTACTGTAAATTTTTTTTTTTTTTTTAGTTTGTGTGTTGGCAGCTGGAACTGGTGACATACTTTGCTGTAGAAATAATAGCACTATAATATTGTCAGATCCCCAATCCAAACCCCCATCCGTCTTCTGTCCTCCCTCCTCCTCTCTGCTCCGTCCCCTTCAATTTAAACAGGTTGCATGACGTCACACATCGCTCATCACCTCCCTCTCTCCATCTGTCGCCACCCCCCCCTTTCCTCTCTGTGCATCTTCCTCCTACCATCTAACATGTGTTTTTAACTTTTCCTCCACGTAGGGAGCAGATAAGACATCCACCCTCAGCGTGTGTGTGTGTGTGTGTAGTTATTAAGAAATAATTGTGCAAACACATGCCGAGTGGAACACCGTCCCCTGCGGCGTGCGGACATATGCGAGCGTGTTTCTTCGCAGCCCGCGCCTTCGCATGCCTGCCTGTGATGTATGCCCATACATAAACACTTAGTGAAGCGCTGCAGGGATTGGTGCGTCGGAGGTTGTGGAGCGTGTGCGCACAGACAGCTGCACCATGGGAAGAAGAACCCCCCCTCCACACACACACACACACACACACACACACACCCTCTAGTATCACAGCTGAGAGCAAAGTTCTGCATGCTCGCTGCAGAAAGGAGGGAAAGCATGAATATATACTGTGATGTGTGTTATTTTTAGGCTTATCTTTGTAGGGCTGGGGTCGGTGACTATGGGATGGTTAATGTGGGACTGAGGGGAAATGAACGGCAGAGCTCGTGTGTATGACACATGTGAGGGAGGTGCCAACGCCTACGTAATGGCTGTTGTGTTTCTGTACAGCAGTGGAGCTTGGCGGCGCTCAGCTGGGCCATGCAACGGGTGAGCGCGTGCAGCTCACAGCTCAAACGGCAGGTAAATAGACCAATTAGCAAAGTGGGTGTCAGGTGACGCATCACAAAGGTGCAGCGCTGATATGTCGACTTGGACTGAGGCCGAACTTCACTTCCTCACACATGGGTCTAACGGAATATTACACACCTTTGTCCCTCATGTATACGTGTGTGTGTGTGTGTGTGTGTGTGTGTGTGCGTGTGTGCGTGCGTGCACATTCCTTAGGGATGGCTGGAAACAGCTCTCCTGTTGCAGCTTGTATTTATGATAGGCGAAACACACCCGTCAAATCGTCGGTTTCCTCCAACGTTGTTCCAACGGTATGTTGTTGACCGACAGGTAAATCCACAAGAGTGTGTGTGACACTGAGGCTCATTGACCGAGCCCCTTGTTGCTGTTCCAGTGTGCCACGGCGTGCGGACACACACCGTTCATTCCCCCTGGAATGACTGGCATGTTGTTGGAGCCAAGGAAGTGTGTGTGTGTGTGTACGTGTATGTGTATGTGTATGTGTGTGTGTGTGTGTGTGTGTGTGTGCGTGTGTGTGTGTGTGTTAGTTAGTGCACAGCCGCACACTTGAAGTCAGCAGTGGTGGGGTGACATCACCAGTTACAGATATTTGTCTCTCTCCATCTTTTTTTTTTAATCCGGAGCTGGGACAGTTTGAGGATTTTGAACGTAGTGGGGTTCTTGTCAAAATGAGAGCGTGTCGTTGTGCTCCTGCAGGGAGGAAATGAAGCTTTGTTCCTCACACACGCACACACACACATGTTTTTTCCTCTTAGCCTCCGAAGAATGCATCAGCCACAAAGGAAAAGGAAACCTTAGGTTCATGGTGAAGAGCCATGACTGTCAAGTGTAATCCTCACTCCTCTGGAGATGCTTGTTTTTTGTTTTTTTTTTCAGGAATATCATTGGTTCCTTGATGCTGATGGATGTTTTTGCAATCAATGTGAAATTTATTCCACTTGGAGTGGAGATATTAACCTGATTACGTTGCAACAAGTGCGTTCATTTTGACCATGGCTCACTGTTAATTTTTCCCGGAAACACTTAATGAAGTGAGTCATTCTGTGTCATTGCCGCGCCACTTCATCTTCCTCGCTCTCCAGCCCTTTTTCAATCCCTCTCTCCCCTCTTCAGCTCCTCTTCCTCATTCCTCATTCTTCCTGCTCTTTTCAGGAAACGCTGCACGCCATTCTCCAGCCACTCTCCCCCCTCCCCATTTACTGCCTCCTCCATTCACTCCTCTTTTCCACTTTAACAATCTGGTTTTGCTCTCCCTCCACTTTCCTCACTCCCACTTCTCTCCGTCTATTCGCCAAGTATTCTTCCCCCTACCTCGTTCTGTCTCTGCGGATGGCTAACGGAGCGTGAGATTGGCTAATTAACGGCTGCCTGTCGGCCTTGGAAAGACAGCTGGGTAATTTGGTGAGTGCGGAGGGGAGGAGGGTTGGTGGTGGGGGGGTGAAGAGAGACCGAGGAGGAAATGAGGGGTAGAGGAGCCAGAACAGGAGAGAGACGGACGTATCGTTATATTTACCATAAGATTTACGTTCGCCAGGTGCTTCGAAAAGAGCGGCTCCTCGCCCAAATGTGACCGGTAATTGCTTCACCTTCTTGTCAGCCATTATGCCAGAAAATCCGGATGCTGGGAAATGAAGATGCAGATGAAAATTATCAGCTGAATATTTGATATCAGCTTTGCGCAGGTTCAAACCTTCAAAGCTGAAATACAATGTTGATTTTGGTTTTTTGGCTTCAGAGCTTGCACCAGTGCTCTGAGATCGAGATCCAAGATGTTACTGAGGAGTTGTTGCCAAAATCCTATTTGTTTTTCTGGGAGAAATACCAGCAGGGTTTCTAAACATGTGTATTCTTGTTCTTGAGTGTGTGAAACTTTCCATTTGGAAATTGTAAGGAGGAAACATTTCCAGTTTTGCAATATGTTGCGGATAGGTAAAGCCAGGGCCAGCCCTAGGATTTACTTGGCCCCGAAACTCTCACACGCTAATCATGTGCCGTCCAAACTTAAAAGACGGATACGGCATAAAAGCAGGCAGCTGAGAGAAAGAGGAAAGAGTGTGACAGTAAAACACAAATTGAAAAGTCTTGAGAGGATGGAACGGCAGAGCGGCGCCATCATTTTCACTCCATTAGGTCTCCGGCTAAATGAGAATGGGAGCGAGGACACAGGTTTAAAGGAATCCCAAGAAACTGAGGATTCTAGGGGATCACCACAACCGTTGAGGCAATACAGGCAAATGTTTGCTTCCATTCTGTATGAATAATGGTAACGGTAGACAGATAAAAGATGGATTCCTGTCTGTGATCAGCTGCTAAAATCCGTCTCTGTGACTCTGCAACCAAAGCATGACACATCCCCAGTAACATTTGCATTCATTTACCAGAGGGTGTGTGGAGCAGCGCGGGCGAGGAACGAGGGAAACTTTGTATCCCAGTTGCTTTGTTTCTGCGCAACTTGATAAGTGTTTTTATGGTGTTTAGTATTCCACTCTACCAGTGCTGTGATGCTTTATGGAGCAGAGAACACACACACACGCTTTCATTAGAAGCACTGGTGGTAATTGTGTGTGTGTGTGTGTTTCAGGCACTTTAACGCCTTGGACTCTCCTCGAGGGATTAATCCAGAGAAATCCAATCAGACTGTCTTCATTTCCACAGACAGCCATTTTGGTTTTAGTAGCTCAGACAGGAGCCAGATATTCTATTAGAGATGCACTGTAGTTCCGCCGCCGCCGCCGCCGCCACCTCAGCCACCAGGGACACGCGCCTTCCGTAGGCCCTGGTCCCAGTTTAGCTGCACAGTGCACACAGAGCCTGCAGCTTATGCAGTGACTCTTGGGTGGGAGTCAGCGGGTTCACGGGGTCGTGCACGAGGGGGTTGAAAGGCCCTTTTTTGGGGGGGGGGCAGCTGAGCAACAGCTGTAGTGGGAGAAAGCTAGAGTCAGCCTGCCGGTGACGGATCAGAAACTCCCACGAGGGAGGGCGGGGGTGTCTCTGGCGATGCGGCGTGCTCTCACACGGTTTGAGACGCCTTCCCGTGGCTGCGTGATAAACACAATAATCTCCTCAGTTGCTAAGTATCTCAAATCCCCCCCCCCCCCATCCCCTCCCATCAAGAACAAAGACGGCGAGGGATGGAGGCTAACTGCGAGGAAGCAGAGGCTTTCTAATTATATCTCCATTCCTCGAAAACGGCGTCGCTGGAACAAGCACGCGGAGTTCACGCGTCAGTCCCGCGGAATTATGCAAATGTGCGCATCTTTGATCATTAATGCTGGCGTCAGTGTGTAACCTGGTGTTATCAGGACGTCACAGTGTCTTTTGACTGTCGGCGATTATGTTAAGGACTTAAAAATAGTTTTGGTAAATCCTCTCCTCTCTGCGCAATATAATAAACATAGTAAAATGTGTTGTCATTAGAATGATGCCTCTGATTTTATGGCATGCACTTCTCATAATGCAGAGGGGAGAAATCCACCTCAGCCGTCCTCCATGTTGCTTGTTTTTCCTTAAACTGAAGCATGTGCAGACGGGTTGGGTCTGGTCAGGGCCCTCAGTGGAGGATAGGCTTACCGCGAGGGACGCCTCATGTGCAGGGGAGAAAGCAGCTTGGAGCGTTTTGATAAAGCCGATTTAAGCCTTTAATTGTCAAAAATATATCTATTACAGCTTCCAATAGTGATGCCATCAATTGATCATTTCCTCCCAAACTGATGAGAAAGGAGAAAGAGGCACCTTCAAACATCACATTACGGCATGTTAATGTTGCACTGAGGAGCCGCATGGGTTTTCCTCGGGAGGTTTTCCTTGACCTCTCCCATCCCCACCAGACGACACAGAATCCTTCCAGCTAATTGAGAAACACTGGAGCTGATTTGCCATAATTACGTCCTGCGTGTCCACTTCGTCCGCTAACAGGAAGTGATGGATTTAGACTTTACAGGGAAAAATTGTCCGACCCCGAAGGGCCACAATGCTCCCAACGGAGTTCCATCACAGACTGAGGGGCGAACACTTTCCAAATTAGAACTATGGGACCCGAAACTGAATCAGAAGCCAAACTTATTATTGCTGCTGCTGCTTTTCTACTACTGATTTCTAATGATGTAGCACTTGGATATTAAAACCATTAGTGAACGGGAAGAAATTGAGATGTGATTCATTACTCGGCTCTGAGTGCATTCGCTCTTCTCCTCACTTGTTCTCTTCATTATGTTCTCTCCATCCTCCCTCCTCCTCATCATCATCTCCCCATCTCTCATTCCTCTTCTTTTTTTTCTTATCTCCCTCCATAATTGTTTTCCATCACCATTTGTCTTTTTTTTTTCCTTCCCACATTGTCGTTCGCAAATGTCCCTTTGTTATTTTTTTGTCATGTGTATTCTCTATTTGTCTCCAGAATGACAGAGGATGACTAAGGCTCCATGGGCTTTTGTGCCTCTGTGTGTGCATACGTTCTCCCTGACAGACAAATGACTAGTTTGTGCTTCTCCGGCTCACTCGCTCTCTCTTCCTCTCTGCACATCTTGGAAATAATTAGCTCGCTCGTCCTTCTCCAAAGATCACATGTATTATCATAAATGCTCCTGTCCCTGTTTTATTCTGTCGTCATGTCTCTCTTTGTGGTGCAGGGCCGGCTACTGGCATGGACACTCTATGCGGCTGTTTAGGTCCACAATGTCATAGTTGACTCGTTTCTTTCAGACGACCTGGCGTACGAGGTGCGTTGGTTCTTCACCAGGCTGCGCGGCGGCCAGACGACAACGCAGGTGGCCAGCGTCGACCGCTTTGGCGTTGTGAAGACAGAGGAGCGCAACTCCTCCAGCGAGGTTGCCATAGAGCGCAGGGACACGCACACCTACCTGATGAACATCTTCGGCACTCAGGACAGGTGAGCGGGCGTGGACGGAGGGGGGAGCGTTTGTGGTTTCACTTCAGCGTCTGACCGCGTATTTGTGTTTGCCTCCAGCGACAGCGGCGAGTATTTCTGCGTGGCCACGCCCTGGTACCTGTCGGCCTCGACGGGAGCCTGGACTCAAGCCGGAGAGCTCACGTCGTCTCGAGTCTTCCTCACGGTCCAGTTCGCCGGTGAGGAGCAAGCGTGCGCACACGTCACCATGGCAACGCTAATATTTTTGATAAAGCTAATCTTTATTTCTCTCTGTTCTTCTACAGTGTGGGACTCTCTACAGTTACCTCTTCTATACGGTGCATCGGCCTCAATAGGTAATGTTACACGTCTTTCTTCCATCGGAGAATGCTTTGGTTCTTTCTTCCCCCATGTCTCAACCTGTCGTTGGGTTTCTGGGGAATCTAGGGGCCTTTGCAAGAGGCGATGTCATTAAACTTCAATCATGACATTCCACAAGAGCAATGCCGTGTCGTCAATCGACACTGATAAGTCTGATGAATCCATATCTGGGACGATTGGTTGATCGTTTTTTGTTTTTTTTTTAACCATTTAGGCCGAATGTTCAGTTTGATGCATGGAGTTACTGTCACACCTGGATCACTTTGAATCACTGCTTGCAGGATCTGGCCGTTGGCCCAGATATCTCGGCCGAAACTGCTGACTGATAGACCGGAGCTGCTGCTCTTTTGTGCTGCTCTGCACTTCTCTTGCTGACTGTGCGATTATTTGGGTCACAAGTCTGATCAGTCTTTTTATAGACAAAAGAAAAAAATGATTGAATATTTTTTTAAAGGCAGCTGATCCTGCGTTTTCTCGACAAGATGTCCGCCATGACTCAGTCGTTTCATTTTTGAGTCAATCCCATAAAGTTTCAGGCATCCTTGTGGAAAATGGTTGTAACTGTGAATGGTTGTTGTTTCTCTGTAGGTGTGGGCCTCTTCTCTCTCGTCCTGGGTCTGGTTTGCGCCCACTGCTGTTGCCGCAACACCACGCACACCCCGCGCTCGCGCAACAAACTGATGGACCTGGAGATGGACTGACAAACACTTTCCCCCGCACCCTCGCACTGCAGCAGCGCGCACAGGAAGCACCACGCACACAACAGACACACGCCCGTAGACGATTTCTGGGACACGCAGCTGTTTCCGGGCGACGGTCGCTGGGAGTAAGAACGCCGTGGATCGGTAGCTTAACTGAGGTGCTCTGGATTTATCAGCTCTGCAGTGGGGGAGCAGGGAACTGTTTGCTTTTATTTTTACGAGGACGGACAAGGAAGTAGCCTTTGAGACTTGGCCACACTTTGTATTTTGGGAGAGACCTTTGAGACATCACTGCCACTTGGGAATAAAGAACCACTTGCTGCCTCTGTAAGCAGTAGGGATAACAACTGGAGCACTCAGGCTGGACGACATGCTTCCCTTTTTTTCGATTTCCTCTAACATGGCTTCCTGATTCTGTTGGTGGACCTCACGGTGGAGCGAGACCAGCCTGTTGTATTTGTGACGCTGGGGAGGTGGATTTCACCTGTCGGACTTTGGATTTTGTGGCGGCTGATGTTTTAGGCAACCTGAGCCTTATTTCCTGTCCAGGGGACAAGGTTTGTGTTCTGAGCGCTCGCCTCCATTCGGGCCAGGTGGAGGTCCAAGAAAACAAAGTGCTTCACGTGTCCTCCTTGCACGAGAGGCATTGCACTAGAACTCCCACCCCAGAGTATTCCTACCCGAACCAACGGGCGAGATACACCTTTATTCCCACCTCTAGTTTTTGACAATTCAGAGATTTTAAATCAAGAGACATTTTTAAGCTTTACAAGACGATATGCAGTTGCGTGTGAGAAACACTGTGCGCTGTGCCAACATGTGAACAAACCAAGGTGTGCTTGGTTCATTCATCGACACTTGAACAGCCGCTGAGTGCAGCGGCAGCGAGTACGCTCCTTTTCTAGGTATTCATGGTGTATCCAGATCGTTATTCTTGCCTGAGTCTTGTGTGTGTTTTCGTGCACCGTGTGTGAGCGCCGTGCCACAGTATGCGAGGCAGAGTTGCATGTGCTGTTTTTTTTTTTTTTTTTTTTAAGGCGGACTGATGTCATTCGTGAGCCTGTCCCTTTGGTGGGGGTCTCGTTTTGACAACATCAAAGCGTCCCACCTCCTTTGAACCCAGCCGCCACTCACCGTGGTAACGAGGCTGTAGGCGTCGCCAGAAACTTTTTTTGCAACAGAACTTAACAGCAATATGAGACTCTGTGGTCCAACTTTCCTTATTTCAATCCAATATAATGCGAATCTGCTAACTAGGGAATGAACATACCAGAACAAACCTTCGCTCTGTGCTGCTGCTTGGACATCGGAGCTTGTCCCTCTGACTGTTTTGTGAAATATTGATGACGATGTGTGTGTTTTGGTTTGATCGATGGCGACAGAAACCTCCAGCAGGTCTCCATTAATCCAGCCTGCTCTGTGTTTGTGCTGTGGCCATATTCAATATAGTTTTTTTTTTTTGGTTTTTGTTTTTTGTTTTTTAACCACTAATACACGTTCTATGAGCTCACAGGTGAATAATAGGGCTCCGGGCCGAACCACTGAACACAGCAAAGCTTCCCCACTGTCTTTTCATTTGATCATTTTATCGCAATGAGTATGATGACTTTTTTAAATAAATAGATTTTTAAGATGTTCTCATTTTGTAAATGGTCTTGTTTTGGTGATTATTATAAGTTGCTTGAGGAACTAGCTTGTTGAACTACTGTCCCACCTATAGGGGGCGCCTGTGTTTGGATCACACGCCCCTGCTGGCACAGTGGGTTTAGTCAGAATAAAGTGGCGGTTATTAGATTATGGCCGCCGTCCTGGTTGGCCCACATTTTCCCCTCTTTGTGTTCAGACATATTTTTTCCAGCGGCTCTGATGTGGTCGTGATCACAGCTCCTGCTCCGGCAGATTTGTGACAAATGTGGGCCAATTTGGTTTTCTTCTCCCGACTGCGGGCAAGCCATCAATCAGATCGCTCTCTGTGCTTCCAAACATCTAAAAAAAACAAAAAAAACCTTCAAAAAGTTCCCGCAGAATAAATGTTTTATAATTCAACATTAAGCGGCGTCTGTCTCTCCCCCCCCCCCCCCGTTAGTCTGTTTCATTTTCCATCCATTTACACTGTTTCTCTCACTCCCGCTCTTGATTAGAGATGCAGATGAATTAAAACCTCGCCTGCGCTCAAGGACTCCCATTTCTTTTTTTCCTACCTCTTTAACGACAGTCTCTCCATCCAGCTCCCTCCACCTCTCTTTTCTCTCATCTCCAAATGAGATAGAGATGAGAGAAAAGGAAAGATCCAGCGTCGATTGGCTCCGGCTCTAGCTCTCTCTCAGGGTCCATTTGACCCAGTTTCCTCCTCCCTGGGTGTGTGTGTTTGTGCTTCTCTGGGATCATTCGTTAACGCGGCCTCGTCGTACCTTAAACCACTGTGTTCTCTAATTGACTTGGCTCTGTGGGTGATGCACTCCATTCGGTCGCCGGCCCCCTCCTCTCTTAGCGCTCCTGCTGTTTCATCTCATCTGTGTTACCCCCGGTTTTCGACTCGGAACGCATTGCAGCTCGAGGGTTGCTCCACATAACAAAAAAAAAATCAGACAGAAAAATTTAGCAGTGTGCGGGAGGGGGGGGGGTGAGCCGCCTGTTCTCCCCGGAGTTTACCAGAGGCGACGCGTTTCTCTCGTCTTCATTGTCATCAACACTGTTGTTTACAGCAGCTCCAAAACAGCCAAGAGCCTCGGCTCCATCACACCAGTCTGCTGCCTGCTGACGCTCCCAGTTTCTTCTCAACACGCTGGTTTGATGCGCGTTCCCCCTTGCATAAGGCTCGCTTTAAAATTCCCATCATAAGTATTTCGTGCATGGGAGTTTTGGCAGTTTAGCAAGAGAACTAGTGACTCAAACTGGGGAGATGACCTTCCCAGGAGAGGTTGTGGCAAGCGTGTCACGTGACCTCAGGCCCCTCAGTGTTAATGTTAATGTACATGCTCTCAGGAATGCGGCGATGAATCGTCAACACCTCCCCTCACCATGGAAACTATGTCAACACATGGGGTGGGGGCTGGAGAGTGTGTGTGTGATTTATTATTAGGTAGAAGTTATTTGACCCAAGTCTTCGTTAGCCTCTCGTCCTCTCTCACACACAGACTTCAGAGCAGTTCCACAGTCCCTTTCATCCTCTGCAGGCTTTAATTCAGTCGATTTATAAAACATTCAAACACAGGCACATTAAAAGGGGGGGGGGGGGGGGGGGGCCAACCCCGGGGGGGGGGGGGGGGGGCTCAGACCCTCCACCTGTGTGGATCCGTCACAGAGCTGCAGAAGCTCCGGCCCTCCCGCGCGGCCTTGTCCTTGTATGGTGCTGTGTCTTCAGCGTGGCGCGGTTCCAACGCTTCACCAGGCGCACAGCTCACACACACATTGTCCAAGTATACACAAATGACTGGTACTATAAGTATGACTCTGCGTGCGGCATGGGGCCAGCTTACATCTCCATGAGGCTGCTCACTCTGTTTACCTCTGCTGCCAGATGGTAAACGGAACTGAGCGTTAGCGTTTTTTTTTTTTTTACGATTAAGGAAAGGTAGGAATCTGTCTTGAGGCTGCCAGGGAACACTAAAAGGTTGCTCCAAATAATATCAAGTGGTATAGTGGCATGCTATGTGGTAAAACTGCCTCCTGGGGTCAACTTTAAATGTATTAGTTTGATTTTATTTAGCTAAATTTGGATCTTTGCTTCAGAAAAAACGTTACAAAATATCAGGAAAATGCCTGGACTTCAGTGCACGTGATGGGAACTCGACACTAATCACCAACAATGCATATTGACATCATCACTGTAATTCACGGCTCGCAGGGATCCAAGCTAATGCCCCGTGAGGGAGCATTAAGGCAGAAGGGATGAGGGAAGTCGGAGCGACGTGTTTGAAGTCAGGGCGCCTCCAACTGCAGCGCTTTTCTATTTCTTAACACTCAACACACGTACAATTAGTGATCCTGGAGAAACGCACTAAAATGGATAAATATGTTGCGTTTTTGTGGAGAATCAGTCAAATTGACTTGGAATCTTGATTAACACAACATTTCTGAGGTCTTCGGCAGCCAAGAGGCATCCACTTGTAGACTCGTAAAAAAAGAAGAAAAAAAAAACATACTTGACCTTGTAATCCTCGGCCAACACATCGCCTCCATCACTTTAAAAGCCTCACAACTCATCAAACGGCGTTCCCCTACTCGGCTTACACACAGTCGGGCTCAAATTTTTTTTAAATGAAATTCTTCTTGCTTTATTGGAGCTTACGCCACAGACGTCAGGTCGCCAAGCGGGCACGAACTCCTCACATGCTGTGCACCGAACATCCAGAAAAATGACACAGGGACTTGTCCCAGCTGCGTGATTTGACGATAAATTATGAACTACCACTTCAAACATTTACAATATTGGATCATATATAATTCAGTATTGCGCACAGAACCTTTTTTTTGACAGTAAATCAGATTTAAAAACGTCAAAGTTTGGCAACATCAACGCCCCGGCAAAACGGATGTGTGATGTTTAACCTGGCGTGACTTGCATCTGCTGCGGCGGCGGCCATGTGGGTCAAGTCCAGTGCGAAGCGCCATCAATCACAGCATTTTACGCTCTCAGAAACCCTGAGGGCGGGGGGGCACATGTCACACTTCGAACACCATCACCAACCATAAATACATATGCACGTGTTTACAAAGATTCAGGCTCATGCACGATGGGAAACTCACGTTCAGTTGTAATTTCTGTCCCGAGTGGAACTTAAACCACTTACTCAACACTTGTTTGGCTCAGGAGAACCTCAGTTTAACAAGAGGCGGACATTTCTAATGTGATAGACGCGATGTGCATTGTATTTTTCTGGAATTAAGATTGCTTCTACTCCCTCTACTTGCTGCTCCACTTTACACCTCATGGAACACTGTATATGCATTAGGATCCAGGCTGACCCTTTATTATCGGGCTGTTGTGATGCTCCGTGGATGCTCATATTCAGCCCAAGGCTGACTTGCATTAACCTCTTTTCTGCCGAGAGACGCAGGGACCCGTGACCCAGTCCCGCTTCTTTACTTGAGCCGGTCAGTGGCGAGGACCGTGGCGCCGCCCTCGTGTCCAGGCCCAGAATTAGAATGTTAATATCCTGGATTGGTCCGAGCTCTGTAGCAGTGCGGGGCGGCTGCAGAATTGACACGGATAGTCAAACTGTGCCCCAGGGTAAAAGATCCGCCAAGCTCCTTTCTCCTGCTAAAACGCTGGCATGTCTGTGCTGCTTGAGCTCCTCCCGTTCTCCTGGGTCAGCTCCTCTAACCCGGCACCGATTCCGCCTACAGCTGCGTTTACAATGAAAGAGCAGCTCGGCAGCTTTTTCCCTTTTCGAGCGAGCAGTTAACTGTAACTGTGAGGCTTCACCCATTCACGAGACATTTTCTGTTGGGCAGAAATCACTATAAGTAGTGAGTTTTTGAAATGGACCGAGGAGTCCTCTCCATTATCTCAGCCCTGACACCTTCTGATTGCTGATAGTTCAGTGTGAGACCTCCCTTTGTTCTTAGGAAATCGAGGCATGTCATGGCGCTTATTCCCACTGCAGTCGACCCCTGCAGGTCCGTGTGCAAGTGGGGAAAGATGCTGCCTCAGCTGCCCAGAGACAATGAAGCTGGTGAATTGTTTTACCCGATATTTTGGTGATAAGTAACCAACGCGAGCCACTTTCAGTTCGATGTCTTCATGTGGGTTATATAATCTTCTCACTTCAGTCTGTCTTGCTCTTATTTAACTGGCCGTGTATTTACAGCAGCGGCCTCAGGCAGCAACGGCTCACACTTGCAACTGGAAGATGCAGATCCAGTAGAACCAGTCCGTGCTGCATCAGGGTGGGGGTGCTTTCTGTTGATAGTAAAGTTACAGAAAAGAGGCTCGAGGTCATGCCGTTCAACGCGCGGCGCTGGCAGTTTATTTTCGCTCAGCGTCCTCCATCGTCACTGTACGGATGTGAGTGCGATCAACTGGAGCGTTGGGGGGGTCGTTTAGGTCCGCGCAGCAGACTCATGGCGAGTGAGGTCAGGTTGTGTGCATACAGCAGCTGACGGGCCTTCATCGCTCAGATGGGACTGAACCCAGGATTAACCTTCACACACACACACACACACACTCCCCCTCACCTCACTCAGGCCTTCTCACTGTGTAGGGGGGCAGAAATATTCGGGCTGGACCTTGTTAGGATGTTGCAGCGCTGATTTGCAGCTTTGACCAAATACTAGGAGCTGTTTCCTTCTAATTCGATTCAGTTTTATAATCGGCCTTTAATGAATCACAGTGCCCTTGAAGGAAAATGTCAAATTCATGTAAACACACACACACTCACAGTTACATAAGAGCTCTGGGGGCTGGTCCAATGCATCAATTGTTACTTCAAAGGCAGCAAGAAACAAAGAAAGTAGGAAAGAAAGGATGAGGTTTATTCTTTTTCATATCTGTCAACTTCTCACTCTCTTAAAAAAGCTGAGCTAGTGTTTGGTGTCAGCAAATTTGCGCGCATGCGTGTGTGTGTGTGTGAGAGAGAGAGAGAGAGAGAGGATCGAATGTCCCCTAGACAATAAGACGCCCTTATTTGAATCAACCGAGAGGGGACATTTGGGGAATGAAAAACGGGGGAAGGCAGACGTTGAGGGGGGGGGGGGGGGTGGACTGAAGCCTTACCTCTCCCGGGGGGGGGGGGGGGGGGGGGGGGGGGGGGGGGGGGGGGGTTGGACTGAAGCCTTACCTCTCCCTCTTCCTCTCCCTCTCCCTCTCTCTGTAACTTTATATTGGACTGAATCTTAGACAAACCTAATTCCGCTGATGAGGAGGAGACTTACTGAAGTAATGCCATTGTGTTCTGTTCCATGTCCCATCAGTGAAGGGGTGACTCAGGCTCTGAGACATGGATGGAGTCGTTGCAGGGAAACCACTGTGACTTGCATTTGGCAATTCCCACTGCTGTGTGTTTAGTTTTGACTGATTTACTATTTTAAATACAAGCAAATTCCCAGCAGGGGACAGGCAGAGGCGAACTGTCCTGCTGTTTAACCGCGACGACGTTTGGGTGTTTTTCATGTTTCCGCTCCGCTCTGTTAACCAAAACAGATCTTGATTCTTTGGATTCCTCTTCAAAAAAAAATCACTGTGTGTTTTCAACCCAGGCTTCTCTCTCTTTGCCTTTAATTTCCCCCTCACACATACACACACACAGTGCTGTCAGGAGTGTGTTTGCCGAGGTCACAAAGTCAGTTTCTCAAGTTTGTCAGCTGCCTCACTTTTCTGCGCTCGTATCACTATGGCAACCACTGACATATGTACATGTATTACCAGGTATATAGTAAAGACTATCTGGACCTTAGGTTCCCCCAGTGGAAACGATACAGCCGAAATCCTCTCAGATTGAAGCCTCCTCCTCACACCACCATGGCTGTTTTCAGAAAAATTCTCAATCACATTTTTCATTAACCCTGGGGGAGTACTCGTCTCACACACACACACACAGACACACACACACACACACTTCTTCACTTCTTGATGATGATAAACACATTGGAAGTGATTTTTCCATCTGCCTTTCATTCCTCCCGCCATCTGCCATCGGCAGCAACTCTGAGCGCTTCTGCTCCCGTTTGTGCTAGAGGAAGAATGGCGCCCTCCTCCTTCTCTTCCTCCTCTTTCTTCTCCTCCTCCTCCTCCTCTGTGCTGCAGAGAAATCTCTTTTTCTATCCCCGCAAGGTTCGAGCCAAGTCTGACACAGCGACCCACACGCTCCCTCCTCTTCTTCACTTTGTTCCTTTAACTTTAGAACGCGACATGATTTGAGGCTGTGCCTCAATTACCTGGGAGGCTGGCGTCACTTTTCAACTTGCGACACTTAAAGAAGCCAGGGAGTGTGTTTGGCTTTTTTTCCTCCGCGTGTCAATCAGCAGAATGCAGACGTGTCGTGGGCTGCCAGAGACGCTGCAGGCCCAGATTAAATGCAGAAAAGCATCTTTTATCTGATGTTTTGGTTTTCCCTCAGCGGGGAGACCCGTGTGTGTGCTTTTGATTGACAGTGTGGGGTTGTCTTTCACCACAAAAATGGTTCATTATGGTTTGATGGGTGAAGAAAAGAGTGTCATGTCTCTAACACCAGCCTTTGTGGAGAAATATTTTAAATTAGATGGACCATGGGGACACAGAAATCACTGTGGAACATCAAACTGGATGTTAACACGGGCATAATTTGGTATTTCATCAGATTTAAATGGGATAATATCTCCAATCTCAACATAGGTGGATAAAACGAGCAGAGGCCCAGTTAGCTGTTCATTAGTTTGATTAAAGGAACGATGGCGCCATCTCCTGTTGAGAACCTGAAATAACACCATTGATGTTTTAATGTTTCGATTCTAATCCTGTGCTAGAATTTTGATAAATGTGTATAGTTCTTGGCTCCAGGTGCTTTCCTCTCACATGAAAGATAAACTTGTTTTCCCAGGGTTCCTGTCACCCCGGCACTTGTTCATTTCACATGAGTCACCTATGATCATTATGGTAGAAGCTACCCCCCCCGACCCCTCTTTTAAAAATAAATAATTAATAGGACAAAACAAAGCTCCACTAATTCTCAAAACGTGTCACGTGAGAAAACCGCCGACAGGATGTGATATCGGCCAAATCAGTGACATTTTTGTGGCCACCTCAGCTCGATGGAGAAAGTGCAAAATCACGGTGTGTGTGCAGGAACAACATGCTAGATTAGGTTAAGGTTTAGGGTCAAGGTCACACCTGAGTCAGTAATGGGTAATGAGGTGTTAACAGTCACACACACACACACACACACACACACACACTAAAACACCTCAAAATAAAACATTTTGTATGCAAGAAATTAAGCTTGTGCAGCAAAAAATGTGTATGCAAAGTGAATATTTAGAAAAAAATAAAATGTTCTTTTCTATTTCTACCCCGGGGGGGGAACACACACAATAGCTCAGGGAAAAACAATGAAGGGCGGCAAAATAAACAGTTTCGGGAAGCTAAACAATAAAGATAAGTAATACTCAGAAATCCTATATACAAGTTAAAATAAAAAAACGCCATGTGCAAAATGCAACTGTGCAAATAAAGACTGAGAGGGCAACCCTTGAACTGATAGGCTTCATCATCATCATCATCATCTAGGCATGATCCTCCACCCAGGTGCTGTGGGCGGGGCCTCTAGCTTCCTTTATTAGAGTGAGGATCCTGCACCGTTGGCAGACTGCAGCTGGAACCAGTTCCCGAAGAGTCTGGCTCTTCACATGCGAACTGCGAAAAAACGACTAGAGCGGCGCAAAAGTGCAGAACAGCAGGTGAGGGACTCTGGAATTCAACTTGAATAACAACTCTCCCCCCCTGACTAGTTTTCCTCTATCAAGCAGAGTCACAGCTCTGATGCAAGCGTCCTGGAACGAGGCGACTGGAGAGCGGCTCGGATGTGACCCCTGACCTCTGCTGACATCAGCTCACCAGCCTTTCAGCTTGTCAGGTGCGTGGTTCAAATGATTTTCCAGCTTGTGGTAGAATCCGACTTGTTCGGGCTCATCTAACAACACGTCGATCAATCTCTGACAGAGCCAAGAGAGCTTAATTTAAAAAACTGAAGATAACTGCCGCGGCCGTGTCCTGATTCATTTGCATTGCTTTGAAAATGAAAACATTTCGGTGCGTCTGTTCTCTGTTGCAGGATTGAGATGACCCCTCTCTCTGTTGGCTGGTTGTGGAAACTCTGACACAATGCACCCCGGTTTATGAAGCCGCCCGGCCACGACCTGTGTCTGTTCCCTCTCTGCAAAGGTTCAGGGTTAGAAGGAGTGGTAATAATAATCACAAGCTTCGTGAGAAAGTGTGTCAAATCTTGATTTAATGTGCTACAGTTTAACAGCCACGTAGTGTCAAACATGGCCGCTACCATGGAAGTAGCAGACGTCGCGATCGTGGTGATCTACTTCCTCCTTGTGGCCGCGATCGGCTTCCTGGCCATGTGGAAAGCCAACCACGGCACGGTGAACGGCTACTTCCTGGCAGGCCGCTCCATGAATTGGGCGGCAGTCGGCGCGTCTCTGTTTGTCAGCAACATCGGAAGTGAGCACTTTATTGGACTTGCCGGATCCGGAGCTGCCAGTGGGTTGAGCGTCGCTGCATGGGAGTTAAATGCCCTGTTGCTGCTCCAGCTGTTAGGCTGGGTGTTCATCCCCATCTATATCCAGGCTGGGGTTTACACCATGCCGGAGTATCTGTCCAAACGGTACGGCGGCAGGCGACTGAAGGTGTATTTCGCGGCGCTGTCTCTCGTCCTCTACATCTTCACCAAGCTGTCCGTGGACCTCTACGCTGGGGCTTTGTTTATCCAGGAGTCACTGGGGTGGAACCTGTACCTGTCAATCATCCTGCTCATCGCCATGACCGCCGTGCTGACCGTCACTGGAGGTTTGGTCGCCGTCATCTACACAGACACGGTCCAGGCTTTCCTCATGATCGGCGGAGCGCTGTGTCTCACTGGTATCAGCCTCACCAAAGTTGGAGGACTGGAAGGTCTGAAGTGCATTGACGTCGTATCAACCATGTCCCAGTGTAGTCTCCTATTTATTAACCAAGTCCTTCCATGTCTTTTAAAGGGGTGAGACTCAAGTACATGCAGGCATCGCCAAACATCACAGCCATCTTGCTGTCTTCCCCAAATCTGACGTACTCTGAATCCTGCCACCACCACCTTAATCCCAAACCAGACGCGTTGAGGATTCTTCGGGGCCCGAGGGACCCGGACCTGCCCTGGCCTGGTTTTCTGCTGGGCCAGACTCCTGCATCCATTTGGTAACTGTCCCACCAGTTATTCCATAATGCAGCTTGACTCTGTAACTACCCTCACTGTGTGTCCCAGGTACTGGTGCACAGATCAAGTGATCGTACAGCGGGTTCTGGCGGCCAAGAACATCGCACATGCCAAAGGTTCCACCATCATGGCCGGCTTCCTGAAAATCCTGCCGATGTTCATCATCGTCCTCCCAGGTGGAAACATTGTTTTTTTAAGTGAGTGAGTCCTGGCTGCTGATAACAAAACCTCTGATTCATTTCTCCTCATTATTCCAGGGATGATCTCCAGGATCCTCTTCGCGGATGAGCTGGCGTGCATCAGTCCGGACCACTGCCAGGAAGTGTGCGGCTCCGCGGCCGGTTGCACCAACGTGGCCTACCCGCGCCTCGTCATGTCCGTGATGCCGGTCGGCCTCCGTGGCCTCATGATGGCCGTCATGATCGCAGCGCTCATGAGCGACCTGGATTCCATCTTCAACTCGGCGAGCACCATCTTCACGCTGGATATCTACAAGATGCTGTGGGAGAAGGCGTCCTCGAGGGAGCTGGTGATGGTGGGAAGGCTGTTTGTGGTCGTCATGGTGATCATTAGCATTGCGTGGGTGCCCGTCATCATTGAGATGCAGGGAGGCCAGATGTTCTATTACATCCAAGAAGTTTCAGATTACCTGACTCCTCCGGTGGCGGCTATCTTCTTGCTCGGAATCCTGTGGCACCGCTGCAACGAGATGGGGGCCTTCTGGGGCGGGATGGTGGGCTTCACCATTGGCATGCTGCGCCTGGTGCTCGCACTCATCTACCGCGAACCGCTCTGCGACCTGCCTGACGAGCGGCCATCTTTCATCAAGGATGTGCATTTCATGTACGTGGCGGTTGTCCTGTTTTGGGCGTCGGCTCTGGTGGCTATCGTTGTGAGTCTCTGCACCCCTCCGCCCGCAAAGGAACAAATCAGAACGACGACTCTGTGGGGGCTGAGGAAGAGAAAGAAGCTAAAACAGAAAGAAAAAGAAATGACAGATGAAGACAGCCACACTTTGAAGCCTCTTAACCAAAATGGAGACGGCAAAGAAAAGTGCACACGCCACCTAAATAAGGACAGTGGCTTTGAAACCAATCATGACAGTGTTGAATCATTTACTATCACAACTACAAACATAGAAACCCACCGGCCGACCCAGAATGGAGACGAAAGAGGAGGGAGGGATGAGGTGGACCAAGAGGGGGGCTGCTTCAAAGCAGGGGGAGCGGAGTCAGGGAGGTGCATGAAGGCGTTGGAGTGGGTGTGTGGCTTTAAGGAGAAGGTGTCCGGAGATCAGCTCATTGCGGCCCAGGAAAAGGAGAGGATGGTGGATGAGCTCCTCCACGAACCTCATCCTACCAGGATCATCCTGAACACAGGGATGGTACTTGTTTGTGCTGTGGGCATTTTTATGTTTATCTATTTCTCCTTATAGTTTTCATAGAGTCCAAAACACCCAGGGAAGCTGGAGCATCTTTACTAATATATTAGTACACTGACTCTGACTCAAACCGTTTCCATTAATCCTATTTTCCCTGTGACGTAATCACCCCTGCGTACCACAAAAATAGTCTTAGTTGAAATTGATATCATTGGCACCATCTCCTAAAATCATCTGACCAAACTGGTAATTCAGCTCCATTTAAAGCCTCCAACAGGAAGTGCACATGAGGGCTATTGCATGTAAAACACTGTACAGCGTAACGTCTGTGGAGATTCTCATTCATCCAGGTCATAGTATCAGGTGATCATTTAGTTGAGGCAACTGGACTTCTTTCTTGGCGTTGAAGACGTTTCGTCCTTCATCCGAAGGGCTTCTTCAGTTCTGGTTTGGGTTGGGAAAAACTGCCTTGAGATCTCATCCCAGGAAGTTTCGCTGCTCATCTACACCACAGCAGTTAACATCCTCTGGACCCTGTGAGCATGAGGATCCATTCACCCCCAATCTTTCACACATTGACACAAGTTAATGATTCATGTGACAATTTGGCCCATACTCACAGCGCCACCCACATCCAGAGATATATCTCCTGGTTTTTTCCCAACCCAAACCAGAGCTGAAGAAGCCCTTCTGATGAAGGATGAAACATCTTCAACGCCAAGAAAGAAGTCCAGTTGCCTCAACTAAATGATCACCTGACTGTACAGTGTTGGGCTACCACCTGCCCAGCATCGTCTACTTCCTTTGAACAGACGGACTTTAGTTTAAAAGGACCACTGGGAATGCAGGAGCAAACGAAAAAGATTTGCAACTAACCGTGTAAGGCAGCAACATGTCATGAAACGGCCTGCCTCGGCATGCAAAGCAGCTTTCCCGTATGTTAAGCCACACAGTGAGAGAACATGCTGTCACCAGACAGCCTCTGCTGCAGCGGAAAGTTACAGAGTGGAAGTGGAAAGTTACGGGATAAAGCCATCCCTCATGGGGCAACTGCAAAAAAAAGTCTGTCTTTGTTTGTCTTTGACTTCAAGAAATGAGACTATGCCTGGAGAAAAACGATGATCGGCAAACTAAAGTGGGATAAAAGTCAGAATGAAGGAAAGGGCACAATTAAACAAAACAGAAACTTGATAAACAAAGCAGTACTACTTTATACACAAGGGAAAGAAACATAATAATATCTCAGCTATATACTAAGTGTTGGGAAGATTACTTCGGAAATGACCCTGTTGAAACTAGTAATAGTAGTTTAACTATTTCAATATACTTTACTGTACTATATACAATGTATATATGGCTGTATAAAGCCACATCACAGGCTCTCCGTCACCCCATCTGTGATGTGATTAGTTGTGATGGGTCGATGTTGAGTGACGTCACAGGGAACGCTGTTTAATTGCGGTTTGCAAATACTCACAATGTATTGTCAAGTGGGCTTTGTCCTCTCTCCGAGAGGGAAAGGTAAACATCTTCGAGCGTCATCAAAAGCTTCCCATTTTCCCTGGAGACTTTTACTCAGTGTGTACAGGTGATCATGTGGTCGAGGCAACTGGACTTCTTTCTTGGCGTTGAATGTGTGTGCAGTTGATCATATCTGTCAAGTTTTTCCAGCCAGAGTAAATAGATGTACAAAAAAAAAGTAATCTTGGAAATTTCCAAAAGCAACTGTAATGTATTTTTACACATTTTCTCCCAATAATGTAACTGATTACTATTAAGTACATTTTGTAATTAGATTATGTCATGTTGTTACATGTAATTTGTTACTGGGTTCAGTTCCTGTGAAAGTCAGGGGGCCTGTGTGGTGATCTCCCAGTGCTTGCGTGGGTTTTCAGTTTCCTCCCACGGTTAATTAATTGATCTAAATTGCCCCTTGGAGTGAATGCAGTGAAGTGAAGCTCACCATCTGGTGGCTGACTGCACTATTGGTCACAGTAACATAAAGGGAATAATGAAAACTATTCTAACTTACTTTCTTTAAACTAAGTGGTTGTGGTATGCAAGAATAAACTATTTAGAAATGGGAAAAATCACCAGACAAGAATCATTTTATTATAAAGTGTATATGAGTGTATATCATATCCAGCGCAAACCTTTTATAGAAGTAAATCATGTGAAATATAAGTATACCGTTTTCAAATCAGGCTGTTTAATGCAGCAGTAATATAACATGTCAACTGTGAGTTCTGACTTGATTTATTTAAAATTAATCGAAAAAAGCAACTTTGTATATTCTTTAATGAAATATTTATTTACTTTAATAGTTTTTATTTATGAAAATTATACAAGTAGGGTTAAAATAAATGTATTATTCTATGCGCATTGGTAACGTGACGATATACTGGAGATCCAAATATCGCGATGTGTGGATTATTATGGCACGGGTCAAGTTAGATTGCGTTAGCCCACAGCAGACCGGAAGTATAGGGATTTAGGGCTATGTATAAACCTTCACTTTAATATTATTAGTTCGTGGTGATATTAAAGGCTTCAAAGTCACTACTGTCCACAGGTAATAGTGTATGCAGATCCATAGACAGACATCAAAGTTACTCCTCAGTTAGGAGACTCATATCAGAAAGTAAAACTCCCCTTGGCTGAGCTAAAATTATATTCGTATTTTAAGGCCATATTTGGATTAAGCACACCATAAATATGTCATGTTACATTTGGCACATATCCGACATATTCACACATTGACTGACGCACGGAGGCTGACTTTTATTTTGGTGTCACCAGATGTGCTTCGCCGTTTCCCATGTGCTGACTCGACAGCCCCTCATCCCAGGAGCTGGAAGCGCAACGCCGAACAACAGCGGAGTTTGCACGGAGACCCCGCAAATCAGCGCGACGTCGACCTCGACAGCAGCAGTCGGACACGGACACGCGTGACCGTCGAGAGCCGAAGACCCAGCTGTCACCCGCGGAAACCTCGGAAACGGCGCAGGGAAGAAAGAGCAGCGCGTCCAACAACCCCCGGCAAACAAAGAGGTCCCCATCTTCAACGACAACATTTTTCCTCCATACTCCATAGTTATGAGTCATGTGGCCATCGAGAATGCCCACGGCCTGGAGCAGCAGGTGAGCCGCGTCCTTTTCGAGCGTGTTGCAGCGCCGGGCTTTTGGTGCAAAGTGTTAAAATGGCAGGGATGGATGTTAGCTTGCCGGCTAGCCCCCCCATTAAAAGACCGTCAACCAGATGCTATCGTGCTAGCTGGCCGCGGGTGCGCTTCATTCCTGCACCTCGGTGGCCTAAACTAGCGGGGCGGGGATAAGACGGGGATGTGGAGGAAAATATGGGTCAGATAACTTATTTACAAGTGTTGCGTCAAAACAAAAAAATTAAACACCAGCTGTAACTGACACGCATGTGTGTTAGCTTAGCATGCAGATAAGCCACTATGTCGTGATAGGATGCTTCACAACGAGTGACATCAGTGTGTTCCCGTCGGGCCCGCCGCGTCAGCACATGTAACGCACCCCTGAGCTATTATCTCCACTGCGTTTGTCGTGCAGTTCGGCACAATAATAAAATGGAGGTATGCGGGGATGCAGCTTGCGGGGACTGACACGCAAACTATGCGGCGTTTGACACTGTGGCCCGGCGCGCAGCGGGCGCATGGTTCGTCTCCGCCGCGTCCCGTTAGGAAAAAATATAATCTGCGTCACCAGCACCGTCGGTGTATGCGTGTGTCAGACATTATTGAAAGTACTTAATGTTCTCAGGTGGCGTTTCAGAGATCGACGTGGAGCAGGCGTGACGTCTGCGATATTAAAGAAAACACCCCCTTGTCTCCTTCAGGATGCACGCAAACAGAATCAACGCGAATGTGCCCACAGGCCCCTTCCATCAAATGCACATCAGTCGTAAAGGGGGGGGGGGGGTCATGAAATGAAGCCACAATGTCCAGGATGTGAGCGCTGCCATCTTGCACCAATGATGTCATCTGGAGATGGGGCGATGGGTGCCATGCTCGACCAATCGACTGTCAGCCTCAGACATCAAACATGAAGCCTCATCCTGTTGTATAGCATTAAATAACATGTTTTGATGGAAAAATTGACATTTAACACTTAATTCTTGCAGCAGATCTACTTCTATTTAAAGTGACCATCTTTTTTTACGAAATCAATCTATTTTACATGGGTTAAGATAGATAGATAGGTGAAGAGGAAAGCAAGAGCGTGAAATTGGTGTGTTAACTGTTACTCTTTGTCTTTGTTGTTTTTTTCCAGCTCGCTGTCCTCGACTTGAGTGCTGCGGACGGACAAATTGGAGGCAATAGCAGTAAGGAGGCAAAATGTATTAGTCTTTATTTTTATTTTATTAGTTTTTTCTCCTATTCATCCACACGCATTAACAAACCTGGACATCTTACCATCACAGTTGGTTAACAGTGCTTATCAGACTGGAGGTTTTCTTAAAGAACAACTTAAAAAGGGCACAACATTTTCAAATTATTGCACCAAAAGTGAATAACCAAGAGACTTAGAGCAAGTGAGTTGACGCTGAGGCAGAAGTGGAGTTGTCCGTC
Organism: Pseudorhombus dupliciocellatus; assembly: GCA_016785235.1. NCBI lineage: Eukaryota > Metazoa > Chordata > Actinopteri > Pleuronectiformes > Paralichthyidae > Pseudorhombus > Pseudorhombus dupliciocellatus. The sequence continues at coordinate 4,528,443 of JAFBJW010000070.1, forward strand.
AGTGCGAGGAGTTCAGAGGTCACCATGCATGTGATAAGGTTTACAAAGTCAACGGTTAAAATCATTTTTTGGAGACAGCTGCGCGCAGGGCAGCTGAAAAGAAGACTTTCCAACATGGAGCTCATATAGAAACAAAGCATGGCTACACGGCATCTTAAATTTCTTACTTAAAATGCTTCTGCATTTCAAGATCAGTGGGCGCCACAGTCACGGAGTGTCTATCTACATTTAAGTATTGTACATTCAGATTCTGAGACCTCGAGGGAAGGAAACTCAGTCACTGATGTTATCTCTGTCTACAGGGCGATACATTCCTCCGCATTTACGGAACAAAGATGCTTCCAAAAATGGTGAGTGAGGTTTAGTTAAAGCTGTCCTGTGGAGTTTTCCTATTTACCTCCCGCCTCACGTTTACAACCGCTCCGATTGGGTGAGCTTCCGAAACCGTACCGTGCTCCATCCCAGCGTCCACCTCTCTTCATCCTCGACCTGTCAGTCAGTGCAATACCTCGGAAGCCATTCCTTATTGTCAAATCAAAACTGCGTGATGCTCCGAGTGGACAAAAACTCCACAAGGCACCTTTATTAACTGTATCTGTCACTGATGAAAAATCACAATTGAAACACTTTCTTCCCATCCAGCAGGAAATGCCTTTGCCGCTGGTCGACAAGGTGTCTACGCCATGGCGCCTCCAGCCAACTGTGAGTTTCCCTCTTGCACCTCTACCTGCTCTTCCTCTTTTGTTGGCTGCAAAGTCATTGTCAAGAACATCTGATTCTTAGGTAAATATCTTTTTTTTGTGTTGTCTCTACATCTACAGTTGGTTGGGATGGAGGGCGTAACAACTTTGTTAATGGCTACCATGACAACCGCATGGCCGGCAACACGTTCAACCGCGGACCGCCCCGCATGGAGCGTGGAAGAGGCAGTGGAGGCGGTTACCGTGGTAACAGAGGAGGCGCCTTCAACCCCATTAACCCAACACAGCCAATGGGATTCGGTGGCTTCGAAAACAAAGGTGGGATCCAGCATCCAAATGAAAGTTTCCTCTACAGTGCGTATATCTTAGTTATTTGTGTATTTATTTGAATACTTTACCAATTACTATTTGAAAGTGCAGTAATGTGATTCGTTTTTCTGTTATGCCTCTAACTGTGACCAGAGGAATTCTATTTTCAAGTTGTTGTCATAGCCTTGTTGTCCAAGGTCGTAATATTGGACAGGCAGGGGTGACTTCTGTGAACATTATAGTAACTGTCATTGGTGATCGTTTCAAAGTTAAGAGCAAAGAATCAACCCTGAATGTTTAAAATGTGTCCTCCTCCACTGTTCTCTTCATTCATTCCTTCATCTCCAAGATGCAGGTGGCTGGAACACAGCCAAGGACGCCTACAACAGTTTTGGTAACAACAGAGGGAAGTCTGCGTTCTTCAACGACAGGGGCAACGCTAATAGAGGGAGGTAAGGACCGGGGGACACGTGATTGGTCCATAAGTCATATATTTAATGTGAAATGCATTGCAGTGCAATGTGCAGATACATCTTGTGTCACACGTGTGTTGTGCTTAAGGTTCGACCACGGTGGATTTGGCGGTGGCGGTGGAGGAGGAGGAGGAAACAGCCGCTGGGTGGAGGAGCCCCGAGATGAAGGGGATTGGTCCAAACCGACACCACGTAATGAACGCCTTGAACAGTGAGTCTGGGAGTTTGTGTATTGATTATTTAAACGATGAACAAGGAACTGAGATTAGCTTATTCAAGGTATTACAAAGGTGGAAAACGGCATGAGGTTATTGTCTGGATGTTGGACTAACCTGCTCTGTCTCTCTTCTTCTTTCGCTCCTCTGCAGTGAGCTGTTCTCTGGCAGTAACACCGGCATTAACTTTGAGAAATACGATGACATTCCTGTTGAGGCCACAGGGCAGAACTGCCCCCACCACATTGAAAGTGTGAGTGTGCAGCTAAATTAAATCTATTAGAAATACATCAACGCCATACCTTCGTTGCTCATCACAAGATCATTATGGTTGTTTGTGCTGTGTAGTTCCAAGATGTGGACATGGGAGAGATCATCATGGGTAATATCGGCCTGAGTCGCTACACCAGGCCGACCCCTGTTCAGAAGTACGCCATTCCAATCGTCAAGTCAAAGAGAGACCTCATGGCTTGCGCACAGACAGGTAGGAGACGCATGTGATGTGCTGTTATATGTATGTTGGATTCTCAAGATGATGCCATTTGTGTTTGTCTGCAGGTTCTGGAAAGACAGCAGCCTTCCTGCTGCCCATTCTCAGCCAGATCTACACCGAGGGACCAGGAGAGGCTCTGAATGCAGCTAAAGCCTCTGGTCAGGTACATAGTTAATGATCACTGCGCGGCTTCATTTCTGCTGGACCTGAAGAATTACATTTAGTTTTTGTGCCTTGTTGTGCAGGAGAACGGGAAGTACGGACGCCGTAAGCAGTACCCAATCTCCCTGGTGCTGGCTCCAACCAGAGAGCTGGCTTTGCAGATCTACGACGAAGCCAGGAAGGTACAGACATGCACATGCACACACGTATTAACCCTGTCTGATGTGAGTTATTCATCTTTATCCTTCTTTTTCCATGACAGTTTTCCTATAGGTCCAGAGTGCGTCCCTGTGTCGTGTATGGAGGAGCGGACATCGGCCAGCAGATCAGAGATCTGGAGAGAGGCTGCCACCTTCTGGTGGCTACGCCAGGAAGGCTGGTAGACATGATGGAGAGGGGCAAGATCGGACTGGATTACTGCAAGTAAGACAAGGACAGGAGGAGGGAGTGGTATTATATATTCTATCAGATTCTTTCAGGATTAGCCGTATTTAGAAGGCTTCATTCTTTTATGACTTCAGCTACCTGGTCCTGGACGAGGCAGATCGCATGTTGGATATGGGATTCGAGCCGCAGATCAGGCGCATAGTCGAGCAGGACACCATGCCACACAAAGGCCTGCGGCAAACCATGATGTTCAGTGCTACCTTCCCTAAGGAGATCCAGGTGTGTTTGCCGCGCCTCCAGTTCCTACAGTGAGACCCTCTGGCTCTGCAATTACAAAAATCTTCTGATGACATTTGGCTCCGCTCCTCCTGCAGATCCTAGCCAGGGATTTCCTGGAAGAGTACATCTTCCTGGCTGTGGGCAGAGTGGGCTCCACCTCAGAGAACATCACTCAGAAAGTGGTGTGGGTGGAAGAGAGCGATAAAAGGTCTTTCCTCCTGGACCTGCTTAGTGCTACAGGTGAGACAGCGTGAGAACTCGTAACCCTAACACGCCGACCTACTGCACACACACACAAACACACACACACACACACACACACACACACACACACACACACACACAGTGCAGATTTAATTCTGCTATCCTTTCATCATTGACCTACCTTCATCTTTACATTTCAACCTCTACATTGCCATGTCAACAACTTCAGCGCTTTTAGATGTCATTTCATTCAGTTATATTTGTCTTGGTCTGAGGAAGGCAGAAGTAACAGTAGTCATTCAAAAAGAAATCTGAAAATATTCTTTATTGTATCCTGTGAAGAAATTAGCCTTTTTCTTTCTCCTTGATCAACATTAAACGCATAGTTGGTTCTCTATTGGTGATTTAAGTGGAGTTTACATGTTGGTGGTTTGGTGTGGTTTTATCCCAAGTCATCCCGAGCGAGGTACAGGACAATACTGGAGACAACATAGAGAAACCTGGTAAGCTCCTCAATCAATGAAACTGTATCTTGTCATTCCATAGTTAAAATTAGTATTGCTTGCTATTTTTTTTTTTTTTGTGGTTGAAGAATCCTGTGTTTCGTGTGTTTATTTATCTTTGTGTTTGATTTTTTTTTTTTTTTTTTCAGTCTGTGAATCATTTCATGGGTCAGGTTTGCGCAGCTGAAACATGCCTGTTGTGTGGTTGTTTTTCTTTTTGGGCATCTCGTCGTGGTGTCCTCAAGTCAGAACTGAGTCCTCAATGGAGAGAGTGTGGCCACATGTCGTGAATGTGGGCCCCTTTTTAATCAGGTGGTAATGCCATTGGAACAGGAGCATTTGACCAAACTCTCTCCATCAGTGGCTCTTGCCGCAGTGTTGCTGATGGTGCTGTCTATCTTGGTTATTTATTCACACTGCACCCCCCCACTGCCTGTTGCACAGACAGCGTTATTGTATTGTGATTAAAAACAGAAACCACATAAGATGCATGTTATTAAAAAAATGTCCTTCGCACACAGTGCATTAATTACAAATCAGGTTCTCAGCTTGTTGTGAAACAGAAAGTCTGATGCTTATTTTTTGCCATGTCATGAGCAGACTTAAGGATTGAAAGGTCATGTAAGCCGCTTAGAGAAATACCCTCAGCTCCGCAGTGCCTCCGTATTCTCTGTAAAGGAGGTGCATGTGTGAATGAAAATGTCCAAGTGACTTTATCTGCCTGCCCCCCCCCCGAGTATGATGTCCACAGAAGTTGATGTGTGAACATGGCAGGGGAGTTCTTGCATCCTCAGCCACTTTAAATCAGCTGTTTGTGTTGGTATGACCTTCAGTGATTCACCTCAGGTGTCTTTTTTTTTCCCTTTCTTTGTTCATCAGGCAAGGACTCGTTGACTCTGGTTTTTGTGGAGACCAAGAAAGGCGCTGATGCCTTGGAGGACTTCCTGTACCGGGAGGGCTACGCCTGCACCAGTATCCACGGTGACCGCTCCCAGAGAGACCGCGAAGAGGCCCTGAGCCAGTTCAGATCAGGAAAATGCCCCATCCTGGTTGCCACAGCGGTCAGTTTGAAAAGAACACTGATTATATATTACAATACATATCCAGAAGCTGAACAGTGGCACTAATGCAAAGTGGATATTTTGTCTTGTGTCCTCAGGTGGCAGCTCGGGGCCTGGACATCTCCAATGTGAAGCACGTTATTAACTTTGACCTGCCCAGTGATATAGAGGAGTATGTCCACCGTATTGGACGTACAGGCCGAGTCGGAAACCTGGGTAAGTGTCCTACTAACGTCTGCGTGGTCTTCCAGCACTTTGAGCCACACCTCAGAAATCGCTGGGATTACCATGATTCCTCTTTCGCTGTAGGACTGGCCACATCGTTCTTCAATGATAAGAATGGGAACATCACTAAAGACCTGCTGGACATCCTCGTAGAGGCCAAACAGGAAGTCCCGTCTTGGCTCGAGAGCCTGGCCTATGAGCACCAGCATAAGAGCAGCAACAGAGGGCGCTCTAAGAGGTAAACATCCTCTAAATGGTGTGTGCCTCATCAAGGCTGCACTCTTATTCAAACAACGCGTTTGATTTCACCCCCAGGTTTGCCGGAGGGTTCGGAGCTCGCGATTACCGTCAGACGGCGGCTGGCGCAAACACCGGAGGGTTCGGCGGGCGAGGAGGTCGCAACCAAGCAGGACATGGAGCAACTCGAGGCTTTGGAGGAGGTGAGGATCCGTCCAATGTGACATATGATGTATGAAGTGCATGAAGAACAAGGGCACATGCTGAAAACACAGTCCTAAAGCTAAGAGTACCGCCGGTCCTCCTCTGTTTCTTGTCTCAGGTGGGTTTGGAAACTTCTACACCAGCGACGGCTACGGCGGCAACTACACGCACTCCCAAGTTGACTGGTGGGGCAACTAGGTTCCTCGTCTCTCCTCTTATCACTTCTTCACTCATTCTTCTTTCCTCTTGTCACTTGTCCTCATTCCTCCCCCACACTGTCTACACCCCCTTCCATAATCCACGTGCATGTTATTGGACTATTTATACACGTTTATATAGCCCCCCCCTTCCTTCCCTATGTGCAAAGATCTTTTAATTCCTCTTCTTTCCATCCCGCCCTTCGTCGTTACAGTTTTCGTTTCGTTTTTTTTCTTTGATTCCTTAGTTCCTGATGACTCTCGCCTCTTACAATTGGCCACAGTTTAAAAAGGGTTGCTCCATTTTAGCAGGTTATTGTTATTAACCTGATCCACAGGTCAACTTCAAGCTAGCAACATCCTTTGTTTTGAGCCAGAACATTTTAAAGGACCCCCCGTTACATGTCTGAAGAGAAATATCCAGTTCTAAATTTATTTGTGTTCTTTTATATGACACACAAAAGATTGACAGTGTGTGGACTTCTCCATTACAGTTGTAGAACACCAGAGGGATATTCATTTATGTTGGTTTAAAATTTTAGTTTTGGCTTTGTTTTTGTCTGTATTCACCCAAAACCAGCTTCCCGTGTTCCTGCACATGCCATCTTTGTATGTAACGCATGGCCATGTTGTAAATCACCAGGCCAGGAACTTTTCTTAAACATAGCGCAGAGAAAGGTGAGGCTGAGGTGTCCTTCTCTTACATGACAGGTTCTTAAAATGGGGTAAAGAAACCGCAATTTTTTTTTTTTTGTCATCTTTTAAAAACATTTGTTAAGAGACAAAATGTCAGGCTGAGACTGAAGAGCCGAGGAGCTAGGACACTTCCAGTAGTTGTTAATATCACAACAAATAGCATTTCTTTGTTTTAAGCAAAACATTATGGAGAATCATTTGTTTCTGTACTGTGCCTTTCAGCAGTAGAACTTTTGTCCCTTATTTCCATTGTTTTTAATTGCCATTATGCTTTACTGGCCAACAAGTTATGGCCAGCTGTGACAGGAAAAAAAAAATTGTATCCAGTGTCATGTCTGGGTTCAGTCATGTTTTCTTTATTTCTATTTGGAAGGAAACAAACTAGGCTTGAACTTAATCAAACCTTGGCAAAAAAAAAAACCTAAATAAACACTGAGGTGAGGAACCTCAACACTGTTCCTTATCTGTCTATTGGAGTTCAAATTCATCTAGAGGTCTCTGATGAGCTGATTCCCAACTGCATATTACCACTGCCGCTACCTTTCTGTACTTTTTGAACACACCCTCATCCAAAGCCACACGGGCGGATTGAACGAAACATTACATTTGGCTTTACCAGTTAGTAGCAGTGGTGGTTTTATGCATTCGGGAAACAAAGTCTGACTCATTGACCTGTATGTCACATCTAAAGCTCTGGTTTGAGCTCGAGTTAGAGTTTCTCTGAACCATGTTGTCACTAATTGTACGAACAGGGGGGTGGGTCACGGTTGTAATATTAGAGATGAGCCTCAGAATGTTATGCTACATTTGTCCTTTAGCATGAAGAATTCTGGGCTATAAAAAAGCAAAGGTTGTGATCACAGAGATGCTTAAGCAGGGCTATAAAAATCACTTAAAACCCCTAACATGGCCACTGCTGCAACTCCATCAGTGATTTTGGCTGTTCGTAGAACTTAGTGCCACCGTGCTCTTGGGAAACTGGCTCCGCTTCCACCACAAACATTGAAAAATCCCTCGTTTGCCAAAAAAAAAGCTCCTAGGGGATACACAACTTTAATATAATAGTTGAAAAAGAAATTCTTGCTCACTCTATCCTGGAGAGTTACATGAAGAGTCTTCTCTAAAATAAGTAATTCCAGTTTATTTGTTAGGTCTCACAGTGCTGTCGAGGTCAGGTATAAGGTTGAGAATCTGTAGCCTAATCTGTTTCACAGCAGGGAGATGCTGGGGCTTCTGGGAGATAGAACCACGCGTCTGTGGCACATTTTAGTCCTTGTGTCATCATCATGTCTTACTGTGCTGTATTCCATCCATACTCTACCTTGGCGTTAGATTGTAGGTGATTAGATTGCTCTGAATATATGTCATCACTATTGTTTTTAAGTCAGACTCTCCCAATCACTGTCCCACGTTATCCCAAAGAATCCTCTCATCTGCTTGGCACAGTAAGATACAGGGCAGTTAAAGTGTGCTCATGGACGAGTGGCATAAAAAAAGAAAAACACTAGAAATGTATAGAATGACCTGGTTAGCCCCACTTAGCTCTGCCATGGAACCAAGCTACAAGTAGCAGTTGACCTGCACCCATGATGTTCGTGTTTGGTCCCAAGAGAAACCCCACTGTCATTTGAATGAGCAGCAGAATACATCAAAATGCACTGTTGCTGTCTGGTGGGGACATTTAGATGATTATTATAACTGTTTTAAAATCATTTTTTTTGGTTTGCATAGATAATTCTAATGAATTCAAACCAGTCTAGGTTGTGTATATAGTTAGGCTCTTTAAAATAGAAAGAGAAGAAGAATGTGAACTCAAGGTGAAACAACACATCGACGTGTAGAAGATCATCTTCGATCACTCGACATTGGACCACGCAGTGTCAGACAAACAGAGCTCGGTGGGCAGTTTGAACCAGCATTGCAGCTTTTATTCTTTCCAGTTCGAGAACCCAGTCAATGGGATTTCCCTCAAACTGCCCACTGGCTCTGATGACATGACAAGGCTGGACCAAGGCAACAAAACATGCAAGTGTTGTTGTGTTTTGGTCAAGGATGTTAAAAATGCCAAACCAATGATTACAATTGTACAGCAGGCTTTAGTTATTATTTGTTTTCCAGTTGTCATTTGTTTTCTTTTAACTCTTCTCATTATGCTCGGGTCAGTGTTTGAATCCCTGGAGTAATAATTCATAAGGAGGCTCAGCAAAGTAGTTGGCGTGATTCGGGTCTGAGGACTGAGCAGGCAGCAAATCACTTTTTTTTGTGTTGATTTTCCTAAAAGCTACAGTTTGTGGCAGTCGAGGGAAGACGCGTGTTGCTGTTGCAGTGCCGCTCAACTGTTGCTGTAGCGCATCGTTCTCTCTGCTGTTCCCATTATGGCTGAACAGCAGTGAAGCACTGGTCAAATCAGTGTTGGCCAGAACTTGTTAGAGGTGTCCCACAAAATTATGTCAGCATCTGATTCCAAACTCTTTAGCTTCTCCGTCTCAGAATCTTCACAGCAACTGTTACAGAAAGGAGGCAGCAGCAGCAGGGAGACAGAAATCAGTGACTGGACTATATGTTGAAGATCGTTTTGCAGATGACAATCACTAATGAAGGATAAGCTTAGTTTAGAATCACTGTACACGTGGAAAGGTCTCTCTTAATTTGCACTTTTTCTTGGGGACGCCAGGAATCCCCACATGTATGGAGTCGGGCACTCGTCGTCCAACCTGATGCTGTTGCGTGGTCCCTGCTCTCGAGGGGGAGATTGAACATTTCCTACTTGAATCTGTGGCTGTGTCATTCGATTTAAAATAAATTCCAAGTGTGTTTCAAAAAAAAGGTAAACGGAGGAGGAAGAATCTGGGTCTCTACGGACATTGCCGTGCCTTCTAACAGCCACTAGGGGGCAGATAGATTTACTGTGGATCAATGGCGTGATGACAGGCGATGCGAGGACTTTATGATTGAACGCAGGGGTCTGAGCTTGTTGTTGACTGTTGGTAGTGTAGATAGGATTTTTTTTCACTTTGCTGGTTTACAGCAGGGAATTGTGGGAACTTGAGTTTACCTCGCTCTTCATCTTGTGTATAGAGCAATCTCGTCACGCGGTCGTGTTCAGAGCACACACATAAATATGCAATGTACCTAGGTCGTTTTTGGGTTTTTTGGGTTATTTTTCTACGAAGATGGACTATATAGGAACCCTCCCCCACCACAGCGAGGCTCTGGGCCTCTGCAGGAAGTGCAATAGAGATATGGCTATTTGTGGCGTGGCTTTCACTTTGCCGTCGCCGAGATTCAAGTTTCATTTGATGCTTCAAAGCACAAACTGGCACATTGACTGATGCACGCGGCGTGTGGGTTAGGGCTGGGTACTCTGAAACAGATGAGATTAAGAGTAAACTGCAAAATAATGTCACAAGCAAGAGAACAATTTGATGTTGTTGCCGTTTTGTGTTCCATTATTATCGATTCCTCTTTTTCTGTATTCTGATTGTTGGCCGCTGTAGTAGCAGACTATGGACGGAAGTTAGTTCATCCAGACTGTTTAGTTTTTTCAAATGAACTCGAATAAATTTGAAGCAGGACAGGCTCCATTTTCCCCCTCAGAAAGAAGACAACATATTATTAAATTCCAGCACTTTATTTTATGGTTTTTGAATATTTCTCAAAAGCCTTTTTTGATGCCTTAAATTCAAAGCTGATACCCAGCCCTAATGGAGCAGATTGGGAAGTTGGTTACACTTGCGTGCAGCATTATCACAGTAACCAACGCTTTGATGGTCCGTGACCAATTACTGGTGCTATGTCCCATTGCTGCGGCCTGCAGGCCCCTCTGTTGTAAGAAGACTCCCTGATAAGTTTGTACAAAATATCCTTTAGTCCTCTGTAGCACACGTCCTTCAAAAAAAAACCTCCGAGGGGTATGTATGTGTGAGCGAGTGTGAAGTAGAAGGAGAGGTTTCTCAACAATCCGTGTGTGTGTGGGTGTGTGTGCGTGCGTGTGTGTGCGTGTGTGCGCGTTTGTATGGAAAGGTTCTTCCACATATGAAACAGTTCTTTTTCTGTTTTTTTTTTTTTTTGTTTTTTTTTCCGGGACCAGGTGGAGTTAACAGCAACTGTGGGATTCAGCTGTTCGCGCGCAGTTCTCGAGTCTACTTTCGCTGCTAGTTTGTGTAATTTATCAAGCATTTCTGAGAAATATTTATTTTTATAAGCCTAATACAAAAGTTGATATTTTACAAAGTGACTTGACCAAAAGACAGTAAACAAAAACACTGGCACTTGAATGTTGAATGTCATTGGTATGAGTGAAAATTTCTATTTTTCTGGGGTAGTGTGAGCTTTTTAATGTTAAAGATGCAACGTGCAGGGATTTCTCTTCGGATGTGTCACTGTAACAAGCTTCTTTCACACCATGTGCACATCTTAGTGTCTGTTCTTGTCTTTTATTTTACAGGCCCCTTATAACACAAGCACATTTGAAATCTCAAGAGTTTTTGTTCGGCATGGCCCCAAATTGCACACCCTGATAAATATTAACAGTAAATAAATAAATAAATAAATAAATAAAAACAGATTTTTTTTTTTTTATTTATTTTTTTCATTTCTCAAAATGTAGAGATGAAATCATAGCCCCCTTGGTCCTTGTAATCCATCATTTAATTTGATCTGAAATGCTTTGTTTTGATGCAACATTACAGAAACAGCGTCCTCTTCTTTCTCTCATACAATCCGTGAAGACGTGCACGTGGTGTCCACGTGGCCCGTTGCTGTGACAGTGACGCATCAAGAGAAATGACCCGCACAAGTTACCTTTAAAGTCACATTGGACTCAGTATCAGATCCATAAAGCCTGTTTGTTCGACAGGTTCCATCGCCAATAATGATAATCATCCATAAACAGCCATTTTTTTTTAATTGGCAAACAAAATTTGAGACAATACCACCATGTATGCCAAGGTTTGGATAAAAAATAAAAAGAAACATTATGATTAAAGACCATTTTGTAAAAAAAAAGTTATTTAAAAAACCTTCAGTACAAAAAACAAGTGTCCAGATTCTCTCCAAGTTGGTTGTTTTATTTCTTTTCATTTGAAATTTGTCTTTACACTTTTCCTTCCTGTAAAAAAAAAAAAAAAAAAAAAAACTTTTGGTGAATGTCTGGCAAGTGGCGACCTTCAGAGTCTTCATAACACAGAATTAACTGTGGTTCTATTGCTATGTTGTTGTGATTTGCATATTTTCAGGCGTCAGTGTGTCAACTCTGTCACTGGGGAGATTCTGGCCAATCAGAAATGAGGATGAACAGGAGCTCCTGTTTTTATTATTAATTTTTTAAAATCTGGAAACATGCGGCTGATCCGTGACTCTTTATCCGTCGTGCATGAGAATTTTAGCGTAGATAGTATTTCTCCTGAAGGTCCACTGAGCAGAGATGCTGTGTAGTTTCTATGACTGCAGCAAAAATGGACCACAATTGCATTGCATTACATTGCAGCCAGTGTGAAGCTGTAATCATGTGATGCTGTGAGTAAGGTCATGGCTGGGAGACCCAGTACACACAAACACACTCTGTGGCTTTACTTCATTTTCAGGGTGATCAGCTCAAAAGGACAGTGACATTTAAAATAGGAAAGCGTGTAGAAGAATGTAGGAATGGTTTCCGCTTCGACACTGAAATGAAACGGAGACAGGTGTCGCCATTACTGACTGGCCAGAAGTCCCCCCTACCCCCCTCCCCAGTGTGAACATGCAGCAGCAGCAGCAGCAGCAGCACTGGCCTGGTAGTTAGCATTTGCTTTATGTATTAGTTTTAGCATTTGTGCACGAAGAGGAGCACTGCACGAAGAAAAGAAAACTGTGCATCTGTTCTGATTTTACCACAAATAAAGGTTTGGATTTGCAAATGTTACAAGTGTTGTGATTAATGTTCCCCCTAATTTTTCATGGGTCCGATCACGCACGAACATACACACACACACACACAGACACACACACACACAAACTGAGCATTCCTTGGATCATAACAAGTTACAAGGTGTGACGAAATGATAGCACCTGTTGTCGCCTCTTGTCACTCTTACCATACAAATCTTCATTTTGTTATAATTTCACCAGTGCTAGTGTAGCATGACACCACTGACTGTCCCGTGTTTCTTCATGTTCATGGTATGTTACAGTTTACATCTACGCATCGGTGAGTAAAACCAAGTACACTTTAAGGTTGGTTTCCGTTACCTTTATTGTTAGCAGATTGAAATGTAGTTTAATTGGTTGTTCCTTTCTTAATATTTACCAGTGTTTGTTCCTTTGTTCAGGCCCAGCATGCTGGAGGTTTGAGAGGGGGGCTGCCCAGAACTTCCTGGTTTTTATGCTACTGGTGATGTCATTGATGGCGTCACAGTGCAAAACCAAGTGGAAGGGGTTTCCTGTCTTTATAGAAAATTTCCTTTCCCTTGGTCAGGCAGTTAAAGACATTGTTATGATTATTTACTTAAGAACATAATTTAGTAATGTATTTTCATTAAATGAGTTGTAGTTTTATAATCATTTTGTCATTAAGGTGAGGGTTCTAACCACTTCTGGGTTGGTTGTGTTGCCATGAACATCTGACCTTTGTTTCAGTTATTTCAGCTATTTACTTTGTCGTTTGTTCGTTTCATTTTATTTACACATGCACGATGAAAATAAATTCACAATTGGACATCTTCTGCTGAGTTTAGCCTACCACCTTCCTTGCCACTCAGGCCTACTACACTACACAAGGCTTATTTAAAATAATGAAGTAACAGCAGTGATTTTTGAAGGATTCCTTTTAATGTTAGTGATTTGGCTCATGAGATTAAAAAATGTTTTTTTTTTATTTGCAGTTTAACTTAGTCGGTGGTTTGTCATAATACAAATTAATAATCATTTTCTGTTTGATTAATTTCAAGCCAAAGTTAAGTTTCATTTGAGGTGTAGTACAACGGGCAAGATCAGATGAGGTCCTTTGTCTGCATCTCATCGTAGTAGTGTACGGCAAGAGGTGAAATGTGAAAAGAAATCAAGAAGACTGAGGTCACTCTCGGCCAAGGCAATGCAACGCTGTGCCCTGAGAGCCCAGGAGCAGAGCTAACAGTGCGTATTTTTGGCCAACACTAACCGTTGTCTTGCTGGATAAAACTCCAGGTGCTGCAGAGAGCTGCTGTGCTAATACTAATGTTGCGTTGTTGTGTTGTATTTGGCCAACAGCGTGTTTGACGTCATGTGGCAACACACGACCGCATGGTGAGTTCCGGCCATCACAGGTGAGTGACAAAATGAAGTAGTCATGCTGTGGAATGAGTACGACCAGTAATGAGAGTAACACTGTTACTCTGAGTGTGTGAATGCAGGACCACACAACATAGGCAGGTCTCCAACTCCTGGTTGAGGCACTCCGTTTGCCCATTCGACTGTGGGTGGTAGCCTTAGGTGAGGCTTAGGGTGGCTCCCAGTAGGGTGCAGAACTCCTTCCAGAACCTGGAGGTGAACAGGGGCCCCCATCAGATACAATATCAGTAGGGATACCATGACGTCTCATAACATGATCCATAAAAGTTCTAGCGGTTTCCTTAGCAGAGGGAAGGTTAGGCAAGGCAATAATCATATGGTAAAGTCCATTGAAATGTCTGACCATGGCTGGCTAGGAACCGGTAGGGGTTTGAAGCAGCCCCTGCTTTTGTTGGATGCAGTTCTTGTTACAAGCACAAACTGTGTATGCCCATACATACTCTTTCACGTCCCGATCCAGCCATGGCCACCAGAAACGTTGCCGGATAATATACCCGGTCCTTCTGGCTCCCGGATGGCAGGTCAAGAGCGAGGAGCAGTGTATAACCTCCGGTTATATAGGCTCGGGGTTATGAGTGCATTAGGTTTACCATTCTTGGATCCTGGTCTGTAAGATAAGCCAAAGTTAAAACGACTAAAAAACAGGGACCATCGAGCATGTCTGGCATTCAGTCTTTTGGCCTTACAAATGTACTCCAAGTTCTTATTGTCCGTTCAGACCAGGAATGGGTGGCGTGATCCTTCCAGCCAATGTCGCCACTCCTCCAGGGCGACCTTCACTGCCAACAGTGGGCGAGAGCTTTCGAGACAAGAAGGCGCCAGGGATGTAGTCTTTGTTTTTTTTTTTGTTTTTTTTAACCTGTCCTGTCCAGCAATTGGGCATTAAGTATTGGAAGCCTTGATGACCCACAGTGCCTGACAGCTTACTCTAACAGGCGGAGTATACACAAAAGTGCCTCCTTCCTTTTATTTCAAACTTTATTAGGGGTTTGTGTACATGGTGCTCTTGTACTGTGAGTGGGTGGAGAGAGAGAGGGAAAGAAAAAAAAAGGGGGACAACAACATTGCAATCATCGTGTGACAATATTTACAATATTTAAGTGATAGTGATGTTAGTATATAATAATGTAATAGTACAACTTCACCGTCACCAGTGGTACGCTGTTCGGGTGGTATAGAAGAAGTTGAAGAAGGGAGGCAGGAAGTGATGTAGTTGTGGCAGAAGTAGAGTAGAGGTGAAAAACTGAGGAGGCAGGAAAGACTCGAGAAGAGTGCACAGGGTTAGGAGCATGCGTACTACACCAAAAAAATAAATAAAAAAATGCCCTGCCCGCCCGCCCTGGCCAGGGCCCGCCGCGAACCCGAATACCCCAAGGGGGCCGAGGCCCCCCGAGGCGTGATGTAGACAAGCAGACAGTAGGCCCGCCCCTGGGAAAACAGGGGTCAGATCCGGCCCCAGGCAGTGGGCCGTACCCGTCACTGGGGGGCAGGCGTCCCAAGACCCCGCCCCGGAGCAGGCCCATGTTCCCCGGGTGCCCCGAGGGCGACCACCCTCGGGGGGACACAGAGAGAGGAAGCAGTGAGGCTGGATAAGCAGCATCGCCGGAGGCGGCTGAGGCTCGCACCCCCACCTGACCGCCCCCCGTTCCCTCAAGGCCAGCCCCTGTGATACATCCCCCGGTTGCACCCAGGTACCAGGGCCCCCCCACCCACCTCAAGGGTCGGGGACCGAGGGCCGTGCCCCCGGGAGAGCAGGTCCCACCCGCTGGAGACCTTCTCAGCCCCCCCAGCAGTCTCGGCCCCGGGGCCCCCGCCCCGACAGACCCAGAGCCTGGCTCAGGGCTGCCCAGATACCTTATGTCTCCTGTTTTTAGGTGGGGGTGGACAGAATGCCTTGAAGATCGCTGTTTATAGACATTGCAGTAGATTCAGTTAACGGAGTAATCTGATATAGAAAAGAAAGTTTCTATTAGGTTAGTTGTTTCTGTGAGGGTGGTTGGTGAGTTTTCCAGGAAAAGTAGCACATCATCTGCATAAAGTTTATGTTATTGTTTATGTTGGTAGTCTGAATCCCTTTAATGTTTAATTTTTTTCGAATCGCTGCTGCTAAGGGTTCGATAAATAATGCAAAGAGTGCCGGAGACAGTGGGCATCCTTGCAGTGAGAAGCCTGGAGAAATTTGATTGTTGGTTTTGACTGAGGCGCTGAGTGAGTTATATAGTGTTTTAATCCAGTTAATGAACTGGTTGCAGAGACCAAATTTGTGCAATGTGAGTATCAGAGATTTCCAATTAACTCTATCAAAGGCTTTTTCTGCGTCTATGGAGATTATTGCTGTTTTTAGATTGCTGGTGGTTGCTAGATCAATTATGTTGATTAGTCTGTGTGTGTTATCAACTGATTGTCTACCCTTGATAAAGCCTTTCTGGTCGAGATGTATGATGGTGGGAGTGACTTTGTCTAGTCTCCGAGCCAGAGCTTTGCAGATGATTTTGACATCTGCGTTGATTAAAGATATTGGCCGGTAGCTGGATGTTAGTGTGGGGTCCTTATCTGGTTTTAAAATGAGGGTAATGTTAGCATGGTTCATATTAAATGGTATCATGCCTGTGAATTCTTGGTAGCATTCGGCAGGAAAGCCATCTGGCCCTGGGGCTTTCCCTCTGTGCATGTGTTTGAGGGCCTCTTTGAGTTCAGCCAAGGTGATGTTAGCATCCATGGGCTCAATTTGTTCGGCGCTTAGTTTTGGGAGGTCAAGGAAGGAATTTGCCTCTATGTCTGTTGGATCGCCCTGTGAGGAGTATAGGTTTTCATAAAAGTTTTTAAATATTTAATTTACCTCCTTAGGGTAATGTGTAGTGTTACCTGATTGATCCTTGATGGCTGTGATGTTTGACCTCTCCTTGTTAGTCCATAGCTGATTAGCTAGAAATTTGCCTGATTTATTGCTGTGCTCAAAGTTCTCCAGGCGCAGTCTCTGCAGATCAAATAATGTTTATTTGTTAATTATTTCATTTAGTTCTAGTTTTCTTTTGTTTAATTCTCCTAGTAAGTGCTTGTTCGGGGAGGCAGCATAGGAAGACTCCAAGGCTTTTATTTTCTGTTTGGTCAGTTTCTCCTTTTTGTTCTTGAATGACGCAAAGGAAATAATTTTTCCTCGCATTACTGCCTTTGCTGTCTCCCAGAGAAGAGCAGGTGACACGCCGGGCAGTTCATTGGTTTCTAAAAAAAAATTCCATTCCTTGCTAAAGTAATCTATGAATTCTTGGTCTTTGAGCAATGATGTTCACCTCTGCTTGAGAAGCCGAAAAGCCTCATCAGCCTGCTTAGTCCAATCAAAAGGTACCATGGCCGAGGCGAGGGCGTGGAGAGGGGCAGCAACTGAATTAAAACTCCGAATGAACTTCCTATAAAAGTTGGCGAAACCCAAAAACTGCTGGACCTTCTTTCTGTTTATAGGGGTTGGCCAGTCTCTCACTGCGCTCACCTTTGCTGGGTCCATCTCCACCTTCCCTGGGCTGATCACAAAACCCAGGAAGGTGGTGAAAGTACAATGACATTCGCACTTCTCTGCCTTAACAAACAGCTGATGATCTAGCAATCGTTGGAGGACTTGTTTGTTTGAAGATCGGGTGAGTAGATCAGGATGTCATCGAGGTAAACAAAAACAAAACAGTTGAGAAAGTCACAAAGAATCGTATTGACCATGTTCTGAAAAACAGCAGGGGCGTTAGAAAGACAGAAAGACAGAAAGGCATCACTAGGTATTCAAAATGGCCTGAGGGAGTGTTAAAACCCGTTTTCCACTCGTCACCCTCTCTGTTCCTCACCAAATGATAAGTGTTGCATAATTCTAATTTGGTGAAGTACTGGGACCCCTGTAGCTGCTCAAAGGCATCGGCCACCAGTTCGGTTCTTAACTGTGATCGCATTAAGCGGACTATAATCTATTGTATGCAGGGGTGCAAAGTACCATCCTTCTTAGTTACAAAAAAG
The DNA here is from genome assembly GCA_016785235.1 of Pseudorhombus dupliciocellatus. NCBI lineage: Eukaryota > Metazoa > Chordata > Actinopteri > Pleuronectiformes > Paralichthyidae > Pseudorhombus > Pseudorhombus dupliciocellatus. The sequence goes on from JAFBJW010000070.1 coordinate 4,546,090, forward strand.
AAACCAGCACCTGCAGGGGAAGACGATGGTCTGATCAACCCTGCCTGTAGCGACTGCTGGATGAAATCGTCCATAGCTTTTCTCTCTGTCCCGGTGAGAGAGTACATTCTTTCCTTGGGTGTGGTGGCACCAGGCAAGAGGTCTATGGGGCAGTCTAACTTGCGATGTGGCGGAAGGGAAGTGGTCCGAGATTTACTAAAAACCTCTTTCAAAGCATGACAACACTGAGAAACAGTAACCAGATCAGAAGCTGTCGGATCAAGGTCAGGCTTCATAGGTAAGGGAGTTGGGGAAGGTGTGTGTAATGCGGCCACATTTACGAAGGTTTCTAGGCATTGTTCACCACACCCCGATCCTCAATAACACAGCCCCCGTTGTCCAGTATAGCGATGGGTTGCGTGCCTTTAACCAGGACCAGGTGAGCGGGAGAGTCGAAACATGATTCAAGGGGCCGTGCGATGTGTGATTTGGAAAAGTGTGGATCCGATTAGCGTGTAGATCCGATTAGCGTGTGAGCCATGATAGCAGTGGGAAGTGGAAAAGTCCTTATCTTGAGCCTCTTTACAAGAGACCTGTCTATTAAGTTTTCATCTGCCTCTGAGTCTATTAGAGCCCCATGTTGGCTGAAGAGACCAATAACAACTGAAGTCACTGAAGTCAAAACACAAGTTGATTTGTCATCCTAAACACGGGAGTTCATGTGTGTAACTTGGAAACGAGGTGTGCGTGGCTTGCTCACCGAGCATGAGGCTCTCAGATGTCCTAATTCACCACAGTAGAAGCAACTCCCCTCCACACAACGGCGCTGCCGCACCTCCCAATGGGCATGGGTTCCACCAAGGCAGCAGAGGGCGCTGAGGGTGGGGGGTGGTGTGTCTGTTGACAATCCCCTGGTCGATGGTTGCAACAGAGGCGGTGGTCTAGAGCCAGACAGTCGCTCGTTGGCCTCGCAGTGTTGCTCTTGCGAAGTTGGAAATCCAGACAGGTAGCCAGGTCGATCATGGAATCCAAATCTGCCGGCAGCGCCAACGGGGCCAATAAGTCTTTTATTGAGCCAATGAGCCCACGTCTAAAAGCATCCTTTAATGCGGCGTCATTCCAGCCGCTCGCTGCCACTGCAGCTCGGAAGCGAATGGAATGTTCCGCCACCATCATGGAGCCCTGCCTCAAGTTCCCCAATTCCTGCACCACACCCTCCTCTTCCAGTTTTTTTTTTTTAACGAGCACCACCAGTCCATTTTGCCTCCCTGTCATTGATGGCGCTCCATCGGTTGTTATTCCAACAAACCTCTTCCATGGCAAACCGGCATTCTCAATGGCATCACACAACTGAGCAGTGGTCTGGCCATGCATTGGAATTACTCTGAGCAACTCCTCCATCACTTCAAAATTGTCATCAACTCCACGGACATACATTGCGAGCTGGGCAGTGTGGTCTCATCAAGAGCGACTGAGCATACACTGAAACATTTTGCTTTCTCAGGCAGTTGATCATAAATGTCACTTGACAGGTCAGAAATGCGCTCTGCCACGGTGTTGGCAGAAAGGCTGATGTTGCTAAATTGACCTTTCTTTTCTGGACAGACTATACTTGCAGTCTGTAATATGCACTTTTTGACAAATTCACCTTCTGTGAATGGTTGGTGAACGGTTGCTTTCTTGAAGAAATCTCGTTGCCTCAGTAGATGTTTTAAGATTGGCAACCCGGTTGGCTCTCTCATCTTCCTGGTACATAGTTTGCATACTCCTCAGCATGTCGAGCTGTGTAATGACGTTTCAAATTGTATTCCTTGTGCACCGCAACTTTCTCTGTGCAAATAAGGCATGTCGGGGTGCCCCTGTGCTCAACAAAGAAATATTGCATTTCCCACTTTTCCTGAAATTGTCTGTGCTCATCACCAACCTTTCTCTTCACTACAGGCTTTGAAGCAGACATGTTTGGGTTTGTGTAATAATTTCACTTGGCGTCACTGTCGCGTTGAAGTTTCAGTTTGTGTTTAGCCGTTTCAACGCACGTAGAACGTCATTTCCGCTACTTTTTCTGTCCCGCTGAGCAGCAAACTTACTTGCTTAATGTCGCAAGTTCACAACAAACTGCTCCAATTCAAAGTGCACCTGAAATAGTGCATGTTTTCCCCCAATGTCGGTTGATGCCTCTTCGATACGGACCGAGAAATGTTTTGCAATCACTAGTTTCTTGTAGGACCAGTCAAAGTATGGCCCCAACTGCTGAGCACAATCACAGAGGTATTAGAATGACTACCATGACAGAAACTGTTGCTCACTTAAATCCGGTACAGTAGTGTCCCACTGGTCTAGTGTCGCGGATACGTGGAAATGCCGGCGGTGGGCAACAGGCGAAACTTCCACGGACTTCATAAACATCTTTACAAACACATTGATATTATCAACTGTTTGTTTACCTGCTCTGTAATCGACAGAAGCGCAGACGTTCTACGATGACGTCATAGCATGGCTCTAACTGAGCACCGAACTAGCACCCGGTGCTTGTTTCTCTGCTTGTATCAAGCCTGGCCGATGTCCCGCCCCCAAGAGCCATATACCCCACTGTGATTGGTTGGTTCGTTCAGCTCCGCACACAAAACTTTAAAGTGCCATTCATATCAAACTCACGGGCCACACTAACATTAAACTTTCATATTAAGGCGGGGGCCATAAACAATCATCCCGTGGGACAATAGTTTGAGAACTCTGATGTAATAGTCCCTGCTTGTTTTGTTTTAGAGCTGGAATGGTGTTGCCTATTCCAGGGGAGGAATACTACTGATTTTGACCCCTTCCACATCAATGAAGAAGGATGTCTAAATGATGTCAGCTTGAGTAAAAAGTGTCCCTGTTGTAATGAAAAGTAAAGTGTATGTGTTTGTCCCTGTTTAAATCTTTCAGACTGCATGCTGTGTCTTGATGAGGCTTCTGGGGACCAGGATGAAGAGTGCCATGGCAGACCAACCCTCCCTCCCAGAAGAAGATATGCTCCAGGAATTACTTATTTAAGAAATGAAGATGTTGTATAGAAATAGTTTGTGTGTTCTGTTTTAGAGCTGGACTGGTGGTGCCTTTGTCCCAGGGGATGAAGACCTTTGGATTCTGGTATGAAAAACAAAGAGTCTGGGTGATGATACGTCTGCCCTGTTTCCTTGGGATTGAAGACGTCAGGGGAACCTTGTATTGTTCACAAGGTTAGATATGATGGGAGACCTCCAGGAGACACACCTGCAGAAAGTGTGCAGAGATGTAGGGACAGTTCCCTACATGGGGACAAGTGGGTAGCACGGGAGTGTTCATATATAGGGCGAGAGGACACATGGTCAACGGGCCAGTCTGGAGCAGAACCGAAATCTGTGATGAGGATGTTGGCCTCCACCAGGTGAGCTGCTGCTGCTGCATATATACACACACCATTATTCAGATGATGTACGTATGTGTTTGCAGTAAATTGCATTTGGCACTGTTTTCACATTACAGATTACCTAGTGTATTAGTGGACCAGGATGAAGACTGCCACAATGGACTACATGAAGAAGGCTCTAGGATGTTTAGAGGTATGACCACTAGTTTAGTGTAAAGAATTGGATGAAGCTTGAAAGCTTCCTTGTCTCATGCTGCCTTCTGAACTGAAGACTTAAGGTAAACCTTGTCTTCACTAGGGTTTAGTATGTTGGGAGACCTCCGTGCAGGGGAAGTTAATACACCCCTGCAAATAGTGTAAAATAGTGTGATGTCAGTGATGTGGGGACACTTTAGTTTATTGGAAGGGACATGTTAGAGGTTTTTGGGGGGAAGTAAACTCAGCAGACAGATTTAAACTAAATTGAAGCAGGTTCACTCCAGGTTTTGTGGCGGGACCAGCTGTAGAGTTACAGCAAGAAAAGGCACCAAACAGGTGACACATGATTGTAAAGTGTTATTGAGTCTATATTTTTGACTGACTTTGTACTAACTGTATGCTCTACCTTCCTAGGATGAAGACCACCATGATGAACTCTCTGATGAAGAAAATGGCCACAGGGGACACCTTAGATGATGACATGTCCTGAAGAAGGTGAGTTATAACTTGTCTTTCTACTTAATGTATCCACTAGGTCCTGGGCACACCACCTCTCTGCAGCACCTGGACGGAAAACGAGCAACACAACAGTTACTGTAACAACACAAGGTGCTTCTTCTGCCTTTCCCTCACTCATCTTCTTCTGGCTTCATTTACATTTTTATTCATTTCTAGTTTCTTTCAAATGAAACAACCATTTCACACTACACGTCTGATTAAGAGTTTTTTTTCCTCACAATTAAATTCAGTCGGTGGTTTGTACTTTTGACTTCAACTAATGAATGGCGCAAATTCCTGGAGCTCTTGCAATAGACTTCTTTCACCACGAGATGGAGCGCTAGAGTCATTTGGGAGGAGGTCAACTTGGCAGACAGATAACTGATTTAAACATGTTGCAGTTCCTGACAAAATGGTCACGGCACGCCACTCTGATGAAGAAGCAACACATTTTTAAAAACATGTTTCCAAAACAAAGCCAGTACCCAGCAATTATTTAATCTTTTGAAATATCTCAATACACATTTCATCAATACTGACTTTTCAAACAAAAGTCCTGTGTCGTTTACATTCTCTTGCACCTCTGGCTATAGAGCAGTCCCGCCCACTTCAGTCATTGGCCGCCAGCACCTCTCCCAGTCTTTGTATGAACATGTGAACGTCACTGAAGGTGTTGTACAGCGGCACTGGAGTGACCCGCAGCACGCTGGGCTCCCTCATGTCACACTGTCAGACAGGAAATAACATTGGTCACTTTTGACTATCGGTTTGCTAAATCCCCCTCCTATTGGTCAGCTACTCACTGTCACGCCTCTCTTCTCCAGCTCCTTGAAAACCTTCCGGATGGGGATTGAGAAGGACAGTGACAGCTGACAGCCCCTCTGCAGAGGGTCAGAGGGTGTTATGATGCGGACGTGCGCTTTCCCAGGCTGCGTGGGATCTTTGCTGTAGAACTGCTGGATCAGGTACTCCAGGTAACCCGTCAGAAGGACGGACTTCCTGCGCAACGCCTGCATGCTGGTCATGTTAAACACCTGGCAAACAGTCAGTGACCATCAGAAACATATATATACATTGAAACATAAGAAAGCAACTGGATATTTATCCATACCTGCAGACTGGCCTGCAGGGGGCAGACCAGCAGGATGGGCTGGTTGGACAGTCTGAATCCGCTCACACCAGGCTGCAGCTCCAACACTGCAAACACAAACAAACTTATTATTCAAACTTCATTCAAAGCCTCAGTTCATCTTCCTAACATAGGATGTTAGGATCCATTGTCTTGACTCCATCAGTAAGTGACATTTCACATTAAATTGTTGTTTACCGTTATTCATCTGGAACCGTGTCTTCAGGTCATGACCCCACCATCCCAACAGCCTGTGGGATGTTAACATATATGACATGTGTGTATATGTGTATATGTGTATCCATCCCTAACCTCAATTATGAAAAAGTTTCACATTCTGCGCTTCAACACTCACGCCGGTTTGACCGTGTATTTATGTTTCTCGTGCACAAACGCTCCTCCGAGGCCTCCGGCACCTGAGTTCAGATACTGCCAAATATAAATAAAAACAACATCATTCCATTCTCTTTCAGATCACTTAGGAAAGAAACAAATGAAACACATTCACACCCCTCACTTGCCCCACCCCAAAAACTCAGAGACAATAACCAGAGACTGTTGGTTTTTCACATTTTTTGTTCTCTCCTCTAAGCATCTCATCTTATTATATATTTTTACTTAATTTTTTAATTTACACTATTTGTTTTTATTTATTAACGATACTACCTCTGCAATTATATGTATATGTATATATATATGTGTGTGTGTGTGTGTATATATATATATATATATATATACTTCCCTCAATGTTTTTTACTTATTTATTTTGATTTTTTTATGTTTTAATTTTATTTTTTTTATTTATTAGCTATACTACTTCGGCAATTGTGTTTGTATATGCATGTGTGTGTGTGTGTGTGTGTGTGTATTTATATATATATATTTTTTTCTTCTTCTTCTATCAGTGTTTACATATGCACCTTTGCTACTTCTTATCCAGAAGTTTATGCTATAGCTCCGTGTATACTTTTAATTATTCTGTGTTTGTCAAATATCTTGCAACGACACACTGCTCACTTGTGCCTAACTGCCACCTGGGGATGAAGAAAGTTTTCTGAATCTGGATCTGAAAACTACAACCATCCGACCTTGTAGGAGCACCAGCAGGCAAAGTCCACCCCCCATTTATGAAGCTTCAACTCCACGTTCCCAACAGCATGGGCACAGTCAAAGCCTACGAAACAGCCCTGACAGACAAGGTCGCTAGTTAGTTAGAGTCAGTCAACTGGATGGCAGAAGCATCTGTTGATTTAAGATGACCACAACATGTACTACAGCAACCAAGGCTGATGTTATCCATGTCTCTGACAAACGGGCAAGTAAATGGGCTCACCTTCCTCTGTCCTGCCTCTGTGATGGCTGCCATGTCGAACAGCTGACCTGTGTAATACTGGACCCCGCTGAACATCACCATGGCGATGGACTCGCCCTCCTTCTCGATCAGCTGCAGAATGTCCTCCGTTCTCAGAGTGTCCTCTCCCTGGAGCGGGAAGCAGAGTTGTCAGCCTTGGAGGGACTCTCAGGCGACTCAAAGGACAGCTTTATGACAGTGAGAGCGCACATACCGGTCTGGGTGCAAGCAGTAGCATGCTCTGCTGCGGGTCGAACCCTCGCAGCCGGATCTGAGATTCCACAGCGTACTGGACACATGGCAAGGACAATGAAACAATTTATTAAAGAATTGTCCAGAGTTGTGAAAATATATTTCATGGTTACTCACGTGGTCCGAAGGAAAAGCTTTGTCCTCCAGGAGGATTTTGTGCCGTGCGGCTGTGGGTTTGTAGAAGGACAGCTGGAGAGTGGTAACTACATTAGTTGATTTCCACGACTACAGTTTGTTGTTCTGCAGATGTCTCACAACATAAAGCTCATATGACTAACACCTTTATCTACTAGTACCACCACTGCACTAGAAGATGCTTCCTCACCATCAGAAGATGTAAATTTACTGTCAGGCCATTCATCAGCGCCACCTCTTCAGGTTTAGCTCCTGTCACAAACAAAACACAGTAGTTTTTTAATTTCGTGAATCAGAATTTTGTGGAAAACAATCCTACCAAGGTCTCCCAGGGGTTCAGCAAAGTGTCCCTTACCAACTATATGAGCCATGGCTACCTCTATGTTGTTCTCGGCCCACGCCCAGGGTCGGGAGCCCTCTGTGTGTCCATGAGCCCCCCTGAGGGAAAAACAATTGCTCTGGAATCACCTGACTCAAACTACAGCTACCGTGGGGGCCTGAAGTGTTACTGTACATTTTCTCCCACTTGTCTAGCTCCTCTTCCACATATTTCCGGGTCATTTTGGGCTGGAGCCCCAACGAGTTCCCCACCAGGTAGATGCACTCTTTGCTGCCATCGACCAGCATGAGATCCGCTACAGGAACATTGAAAAGGAAAAAGGTGGGACGCTCTATTACTTACAGAAGAGGGAGGTGATTTGTGGATTTCAATGTTCTTTACTCACAAGGAGGCAAGTCAGCAATTTTGGGCACCAGGAAATTCTCTCGGAGATGCCTCAGTTCGTCGTGCTGGTCGAGGTATAACGCCACCTCAGCAGAGGTCGGACTGCAGCCCAGCAACACGGACACCTGCTCCACAGTCGCTCTGGGGGTTGAGCAGCTCAGCGGATCCATTGTTGGGGGCAGACTGGGAGACGGCCGGCCTGAGAAAACAGATAGCAATGACAGTGTCACTGAATTTCTAAAATTTCTAAATCAGGCATGAAGAACTAGAACAAAACAGAATTGTGTCTGCTGGAACTCACGATGAGATCAGCTTCTTCTCCGGAGACAACAGTCCAACTGAGTCCGTCCTCTGCCCTGCAAATGTCCTTTAACCCCTTTCTGTGTGTATATATGCAGCATGGAGTTAATCATTGCTCTATTGAACACAACTCAAGCTGGAGACAAAACCACAGCTGTGCATTAACTGTAAACCACTACAGTCCTTGTGCTACAGGCAGACAAGCGTGACTTCCGCGTTCCTCACACTTTCGCGTTCCTCACACTTTCGCTTTCAAGTGTGAAACGCTTCCACACATAACAAGCGACTGACTAAATGACTAACTCGTTCTGTCATTTCTCCAGAGATGTCACAACAGGGATTTACTAAGGCCCTACTAATAATGTTCTGTGATAATATTGTATTAAAATGTTAATATTTATTGATGTTCCCCAGCCCTGATATAAGGCCGCCACTGTCCACAGGATGGGAGCAAAGAGAGGGCCGGCTTACTATGCAGTACAGTAAATACTCAAGGCCTGGTTTTCTACTACAAATGACAAAACTGGCATTAAAACAATTACAAATACTACAATACTACTCATATTGAAGTCCTGCTGACTCTTCCCCACCAGCAAACTGACACTGGATCAGTGACGCCTCGTTGTGTCGAGTGTCTCACAATCAAAGTCAACAGAGGCAGAAAACCAGCGCTCAGGGTTCAGAGGTCACACTGTATTGAGAACTACTGTTCAGAGGAGGAACCTGGTCTCAGGCCAGAGGTTTCCCCGCCCCTGCTCTTAACTCCTCTCACATGTTTTGTAAAGACTCCTCACATCAGACGTGACCTTGAAGAATCATTACAAGGAGCCTGTGCCCTGCGAGTCAAGCTGATTGACCTCCGACCCTCCCCTCTGCCTTGCATGTTTACGGACGTTTACGCCATCTTTTTTATTGTCTTGTCAAGACAAGCATGCAGCCATTTTCCAACTCACACGACTATAAAAAGACATTTCTCCACTACAAACTTGGAGGAGGCCCCACATGGTGTGGGGAATAGCATGTTAAGAAATGACTCATGCTTTTAACAGTGCAGAAACAATATGGCTGCAAGATGTCTGCGGAGGCCAAACACGCCTTGCATGTATGCTCTGACCTTGTTTTTTCTCACAGTGCAACAGTTGCTGAGACATCTGGAAGTGCTCAGGAGGAGGGACTGGAACTGCCTCCGCCGTGTCGTTACTCAGGGCACACACACACAGATCAAATGGAAGTGGCTGATAACGTCCCTTCTCTCGTAAAGGTGGCTAAATATTAGGAATAATAATAAAAGTCCTTCTCATTCCATTTGTCCCACTTACTTCTTGATGTGATGGCTGGAACTGCTCCCCTCTGAGGACACGTCTGACATTGATGATGTACCAGACCAGGATAGGAAGACAGAGTCGAGTCAGATCTGGAAAGTTTAAACAAACAACGTCACCCTTCTTTTGCATGAGCAGATCCATTTCAGCATCTTCATTATTATTATAACCCTTGGCACACAGGCATATTTATCTAGACACACACACCTATTTCCATAACTGCATAACTGCTTCCCTTACACGTGACATCTCGCCTCTACTGTGCTTTTGTCAAGAGCTGAAAAAACAATGTGTCAAAATAAAGCATACAGTGCTGAATGCAAAGGTTAAATTCCATGAAATATTTCAATATCTTGACAAGAAGTTGATTTAAAGGTATGGGGGAAAAAGGACTGCTGGGTCATCAAACGGCAGCTTCCAGCATGAAAGGCCTGAGCATGGAACACCTGCTGTCACTCTTGGGTCTTTGATTTGCTGGAGAGGTGTGTTTCTGTGCGTGTGAAGCCTCCTGCACCTGATATTTAGCCCACACAGCAGAGGCCCAGCCATGGGGAGGTAATGAACCAGGGGGCGGATCAGGCCTGTTCCCTCCTGGTGGTTCCAGGGACTTTTAGGCAACAGGAGGGTGTATCTTAGTCAAGTTAAATTTGAGGCTATTTATTACACATGCTGAATCTCAAATGTCCTGCATTTCTCAAGTCCAGTCATCCTTTCATTTGCAGCAGAACGGTTTCAAATGGCCGCATGTGGTCAATAACAGTTTCTCCCAGTTAAGCGCTGAATCCTGCAGCAGTTGCAATGCAGACTTGATTGCTTTAGTTTCGGCGTGATCGCTAAGGATCCACCTCCAGCGCCCCCCCCCCAATCCCCTCCCACCCTCTGCCTTCGTATACTCGCGCGCGGCTCAAAGCAGCAGCATCACTCCGCAAGTGAGCCGCACACGTATCGAACTCCCCCCTGCCTGTGTCCTGTCCTCATCGACTCTCAATGGGACCGGACGCCTGAGCAGAGCCAGCTGCGTCGCTGCATCACCCCGCCCCAACCCCCACAGCCGCAGCCATGGACTATTGCGCGCCTGGTTCCGAGCGTCTCTCGCTGCGGGGATGTTTGCTCGTCACGCTGTTGTGGCTCGCGCAACCACAAGTGTGTGCCCAACACGGTAAGTCCGCTTCTATTTACGGCAGGATCGGGGCACTGAGGACACAAACCCAACGGCCCTCACTGGTTCGCACGGGTTTGCCAAAAATGTCCAACTGGTCCCCAGCTGCTACGCAACAGATGCTTTTAAAAATACCTTTTCAGATCAGATGTGCTGAAAGTAGGTGCAGATGTTTCATGAAAGCCAGCGCCGCACGCACATCGTCTGCGGAGCGTATAGATTTGACATTTGACGCAGATAGAAGAACATCTTGCCTGATAGAAGCTGCAGATTTAGACAGATTTGGCCCGAGCCGCTGCATTCCCATCAGTCAGTAGAGGGTCCGTGGACCTGCACAAGACAAAGACACACACACAGGAAGCAAAGAGGGACGGAGACGACTTAGACATGTTCTTTTCTGTTTAACTGGGATCGTAAATCCTAACGTAGACAACCGTGAAAGTCGCACAAAACTTTTATGATCCAGACACAAAAAAGGCTGTTTGATCTGTAGCTTTTCTGTCCTATCTGTCCTATCCCACACATCTTTGCCTCCAGGGCCCAACAACAACAACAACAACAACAACAACTGATCAAAGCAGACAGTCATTAAACTTTAAGGCAGCCCGTTGTAAAACAGAGGCCTCCCTGCAGCTCCACTCCAAGGACCTCATAGGAGGGGAGGACATGTTGTGACATAGGATGATGACATCACAGAATATACACGTATAACGTCCAACTATCTCCTACAATGCCAAATATCTCAGGTTGAAAGTTTTGTTGAAAGGCCAGTTTAACGACGAGTACCAGGCACTCTGGGGAAAAAAAAGACCTGTAACCTCTGTTATGTTAACACCACACGCTCCCTAATTAATCTTCTTCCCTGAGGACCTGGAGACTTCCCCCGTGGAGCCCCTGCACATCTGGGCTGCTGGGGGCCTCCTTCCCAATGGGGAGCTCCTCCACCCAGGGGCCGCTTCATTAGCTCACCTCATCCTAACCCCCCTCCCCTACAGCTCTCAGTAAACTCATTAAGCCGCCAATTGGACAACTTCAGCCGGCAGCCACAGTCTCACCAATTGTCCCCCCATCCGTGAAAACACGGTTGTTTGGACAACCTGTGACCTCGGATGTCTTCAGTGGAGCTGCCAGACGAGGTGAACTCGCAGGGAGGTGGAGCCGTGTAAACAAAAGCATTTGCTGTCAATATGGAGTCTGGTCCATTCAAGGCTTGGATGTCCTAAATAGCCAAACTCAAACAACAATTCGCTCTTTTTGTCTGAGAGGCAGAGGTGGACAGAGTGAGGACAAGTTCTGTTCAAGTCACCCCCCCCCGCCCCGGGGTTGTTTGAGCCACCAGCTGCAGGAGGCTCACAGGAATGTCTGTTGTTCTTAGCCATTTAGATAACCTCTGGCGGCGAAACTATCTTTGCTGTTGAAAGTTTCACGGGTTAAGGACATCCAGGGCAAAGATTAGACACACACTTTGACATAAAATGGTTGTCTTCTTTAAAAACTAGGAGCCTCTCCTTTCTCTACTCTATTATTTACATTGGTTCTTTTTTCTGTCTTTAATTGTATTACTGTTAGTAGCACTCCTATATATATATATATATTTCTTAATTTCACAATTCATTTTACTTTCTCTGTTTTATCTATTCTTATGCACTTGTTATTATTATTTATTTTTGTTTTCTTTTTCTACTGTGGATAAGAAAGTGTTTTTAAACAAAGATTATGCCTTGGCTGTACTATGTTGTTTATTTATTTATTTTTGTTTGGATTGTTTTATCCTTTCACTCTCAGACAACAACATTGAGTAAAGTCTCACGTCGTCCTTGTCATCCCCTCTCTCAGCACAAGAGTGTTACCCTGGAGGCCACCGGATTCTGCGCGACACCTACCGCAGTGTCGACTTTGACTCCACGGAGATCCAGAACACGGCCATCCAGGACCTGATCTGCGACCACTCACTGTCACCGGGCTGGTACCGGTTCAAGATCAACAACAAGCCGGCCGAGATGCCCACTACCTGCGTCGAGGTCACTAAAAAAACCTGGCAAAATACAGACATTTGTTCCACTTTGTTTCATCCTCTGCAAACTGCTGTTTCTGTGTAAACCCACCTGCAGATGAACCGCTGCGGCACGCAGGCTCCGGTGTGGCTGTCGCTGAAGGACGCCGCCCTGCCGCGGCCCGGCGAGCTCCGCCAGCTCTCGGCCTGCGCCACCTGGCAGTTCTTCCAGGGCAGCGCCAAGGACTGCTGCCTCTTCCGGATCCCTGTCACAGTGCGGAACTGCGGCGACTTCCTGGTCTACTACCTCCAGCCCACACAGGGGTGCATGGGCTACTGTGCTAAAGGTGAGCAAGAGACATATACTTAGTTTGTATGTAATATCTCCTTTCTTGGATTATTTATTTATTTTAATGTTCTGTATTGCAATTCTAATTTCCCTGATCTAATTTAATCTAATGAAGGAATGTTATCATATGTTGCACTTGTTTTGTCCACTTCTCGTTTCAGTCACTCCCAATGTAGGGCCAAGACTCTGCCCACCGGGCGAGGTGGAAGTTAACGGTCAATGCAAAGGTGAGATTTAAAAAAAACAACTTTTGTTTACCGTCATACAAAGGAAGAGAACACTGATATCTGTGTTCAGCCGCCGTTCCATCCCTGCCCTCCCGGCCGGTGATCACCCCCGAGCTGATTGGCCACAGTGTCCACCTGAGGTGCTCCTTCGTCCCGCCGCCGTGGAGCCACCCGCTGGCGTTCCAGGTCGTCTGGGCCCGGCGCGTCGGCCACAGCATGAAGGCCGAGATCCGGCAGGAGCACACGCTGAAGCCCTTCTCTCTGGTAGAGATGGATGGCGTTCACTTCCGGCTCGGAGAAACGGTAATTTTTGGCATTTTTTGACACCACAGCACTCACTTGCACCTGCATCCAGCTGCAGATAACTCATGCACAGAACGTGCACAGTGGCAGTCAGGTGGGCCTCAGCTGTCTTTTTAACTGAAGACACGAGGCGATGCAAAGACCTTTGATGTTTGATCATTTCTGATTTCAGCTTTTCAGCATGAAACATGAGGGAACACTGAAGGAACAACACTAATGGTTGTAAAGACAGCAACAGCTGACCGCCCTCTTTTCCTGGACAAATAATGTCTTGCCAGGAAATCAGCCTGTCGTTACATTTTCAATGTTGTCTGTTTGAAAACGAGGTGATGTCACTCTTGCGGCTCGCCCCTGACCAGCTGCGCTGCCATATTTGGAAATGTGGCTCGCATTAGTTGTGTCTGGAGCGGGTTGCTGAGGGGCTGGGCTGGCTCACGGGGGCCCCCGTCTTTAACACGTGTTGATACTGCAGCGGAGCTGGGTCAAAGGTCATCTCCATTGCTGTTTCTATCTGTCCTCGCAGTTCTCCTGCAGCGTGTCCACATTCGGAGCCAACTCCAGCCACAGCAGATCGGCTCCAAAGGAAAGCGAGAGCTTCTACGCCGGGCTGAAGGTAAACAATCCCATGTTATGTTTACACGACACGAGGAGGCCCACACTCATCCGAACCTCATCTTCCCCGTTCAGTTTTCCCCAGAGTCGCTCCACATCGCCGAAAATGAAAAGGAGCACGAGGTGACCGTCCACAGCACGGTGCCCGTCCCCTGCTACAACACCGACCAGGGCCTCCAGTGTGGGGTCCCTCTGGCCCTGAGCGTGCACGACCCAGGTCAGACCTATGGGACAACAGAGGGTATCATAAAGTGAAACAGAAAATCCTGGAACAGTGTATCTCAGTTCTCTATTTATTGCTGATATCAGCACATCAAAGCCAGCCCTTTATTACAGTCCTGCAGGCAGCTGGACACTGTCCATTAACACTCACTTCCTGCTGCGTTGACACCCACAGACAGTCTCGGACACGAGGCCCCCAACGTGGTGCTCTCTGCCTGCCAGCTGCAGCTCCGAACCGGTACCTGTGGCAACGGCAGCTGCGCCCAGGCGTTTCTCGTCACCGCTGTCACGGACTTCACGCGAGACGGGAACCGTCCCAGTGTGGTCGCCGCGGTGCCAGCAGCGAGCGCGCCTCGCCTCTGGAGGAACTACGTGCCGGTGTCGTTAAAAGTGAGTTGGAGGGGAAACTGCAGAGGTCAGGCCATCCTCGAGGGTTTATGAGGGAACTTTAAAAAGGCTTTACAGGAGAAAGACAGGGAAAGTCGGGGGGAACTTTGGAATTCGTGGCATCAAAGTTGTGTCGGACTTAAGAAGCTTTTAGGGCTTTTAGTCCAAATTCTTAAAGGAGATGCTCAAGGGGAAGCTTGGGAAGCCACTGTAGACTTTGTAGGCTCTAGGAGGAGATAAAGGTTTTGATGGATGCTACTGATATTAGGGTCTCAGAGGGGCCCCTGGGTTAGAGTAGAGGGCACTAGGTTTCGAAGCAGTAGATGGATGTAATTATCTAGTTAAATTACAAGGTCTTACTGTCATACTGTGTAGTACATGTACGCCAAGTGGGGGGGGCATTTCTAAGTGGCCATTAGATTATGTAGCCTCGCAGACGCTGTGTCTCCACGGAACAGATGGAACCACTGCACGTGGTGAAACATCAAAAAGCTAACGGTCGCGGGGTCACAAGGTGGGGCCACCCCTCCCTGGCTAATCTTTGTTCTCCTGACCCCTTTGCTCTCAGGTCATGGTCCGGGATGTTCCGACCTCCATCTGCTACTCTCTGACTGACCCGCATGTCATCACGCTGGACGGCAGGTCAATGACACTGTCATCAAGTTTTATTTCATTATTTCTGCTCCTGTGTTTAAACATCCACGCAACTTCTATGCACAGACGTTATGAAAACCACCAGACGGGTACCTTTGTCCTTTACCGGAGTCTCGCCAGGACGTTCGAGGTCCACTCCCGCCAGTGGGACTGCGGCAGCCGGCACTACGCTGCTGCGTGCAACTGCGGCGTGGCGGCGCACGAGGGGAACGACGTTGCCGTCTTCGACATGTGCCATGGGCAGCAGCGGGAGACCAGGCCGCGGCTGACCCTGAGGAGCCTCAGGCCCGGGGATGAGGGTAGCCGGGTCAGGGTGCTGGAATCCCACCAGGGGAAGAAGGTCACCGTAGGTATCCGGACATTTTCACCCTGTTGCAGATTCTTCTTGCGTTTCTCCGTTTGCGGTCACAGAAATTTACTGGATGTGGTTCCTCTCCTCTCGTAGTTGACCTTTCCCTCTGGGGCCTTCGTTCGGGCCGACGTTGGCGACTGGGGGATGAGCCTGTCCGTCCGGGCGCCCAGCGTTGACTACAGCAACACGACGGGCCTCTGCGGCACCTTTGACCGGAACGGCAACAACGATTTCCGCAGCTCTGCCGGGGTCCTCTACGGGCCCGATGACCTGCATCGCTTCATACAGGACTGGAGGTCAGATTCCATTTCACTTTTTTAAGGAATAAGGCAGTAACCACAAAGTCTTGATTTGTGTTGCTTCTGTGCGCGTTAGGATTCCTCCAGGGGAGAGTTTGTTTGATAAGACCCCTCCGGGGATGACGCAGGAGCTCAGGAGGCCCTTCTGCCAGTGCCACAGCGAATACCACGCCTCTCATCCCGCCAGCAGAGGGACGAGGACCCCGTACGGTGCTCCCGCTCGTGCCGACTGCGCATCATACGACAGCGTGGATCACACGTCCGTGTTCCCCTCAATGGACACGACGGTGGAATACGTCAAGAGTCCGGGAAGAGAGGAGAGCCCGCTGGATACGACTGGCTTTACCAGTCATCCTCTGCTTCCCGTCCACAGGGACAGGAGACAGGCACCGTATGACTTCCAGCCTGTGTTCGCCGCTCAAAGCCTCACTCAGGCCGATCTGGAGAGCTACGCCTATTTTTTCCCCGAGGATCACCTGGCAGAGGCCCGGCCGCGGGTTCAACCGCAGTGGCCCACCCCGAGCGGCCTCACCTCGGCCAAAGCTCTAGAGCTGTGCGAGGCGGCGTTGGCCAACTCCACTGTCGGCACGGTGTGCCGGCCGCTGCTGGGGCGCCGCCTGGACGAGGCGGTGGACCTCTGCGTCCTCGACCTGCAGCTCAAAGACGACCTGGGCTGGGAGGAGGCACTGCTGCCGCATCTGGAGAACGAGTGCGAGAGGAGGCTGCTGGAGAACCGCAGCCGGAGGGCTTCGGAGGCGGCGGGCCCCCCGGGAACGGCTGGGGAGGTGGTCACGGCGCTGCGCTGCCCCAACTTTTGCAACGGGAACGGGGAGTGCACAGAATGGGGCTGCCAGTGCTATCCCGGCCACAGCTTCTACGACTGCAGCCTGGCCATCAGTGAGTACATGCTCTCTTTCTGCTGATCTTTACCTCTGACACAGACTACAGCACGTTCTCCCGCATTGTTTCCTCAGGCCAGCCGGTTGAGTTAACCGATTTGGAGAACAGTGGGTTATGCGACATCCAAGCCTTTGACTGCCGCAGCGTTCGAGTGTTCGGCCTGGGCTTCGTGGACTCGCCGGACCTCAGCTGTCACGCCACCAGGCTGAAGGTGAGGGAAAGGAGAAAGGAGACGCATCACATACCCCACAGTTTCCACCACAGACCACTAGGAGGTCTGCAGACCCCCGGGTTGAGAATCACGATAGATTCCCTCCGAATTACTGCCTCCACAGTACATGAATGGAGTTTGGGTCGCAGGGGAAAAACAGAGGACGAAAGCCAACTTCCTCAGCTCCAAAGCCTTGGACTGCGCCGTCCCGTCTCTGAGCAACGCTGGAGTGAACGCAGAGGACTTCATGACGCACGACAAGCCGTATGCGCGCTGGGAGATGAAGGTAACGCTGAAGCAGAAATGCCTTTTTTCCACATCTGGTGGCTTTTGTTAGTGGTCATTCGCTGAACGTCTCACCTCATTCACATCAGGTGACAAATGACGGCTCCCAGTACAGCCAGGCCAAGGTGCTGACCATCTACGACGGCGTCTGCCAGGCCTGCGAGGCGTCGCGCTCGGGACTCTGTAAGTTAAAGGTAACTTGTCTATGAAAGTGTTGTTTGTCTCTTTTAATTTATGACATGTTTATCTGAACAGAAACAGGGGTTCAGTGGAAAAGCGTGGCGTGGGTGTTTTATGTTCTAGAATGACTAAACCAGAGGCAAAGGGATTTCCCATCCTTGTAACACGGAACAGATGACCAAGGGAAAACAAACCTCTTGGAAAATGTGTGTTTTATAAACCTGTGATTCCTGCTGTCGGCCACAACACTGTAAATATGAGTAAACAGACTCCCCGCGTTTCTTCTTGGCCAGGAGCGGACGTGTAACATCGACGGGATGTGTTTCGCAGAGGGGAACTCCAATCCCAGCAGCCCTTGCCTCCTGTGCGACCCGGACGCATCCAAATTCACCTGGTCTGTGAACCAAGGTAAAAAAAAAAACATGTGTTATTATGTTAGAGCTTCTAATAATAAAAGTATTTCACCTTTTGCTCCTCTGCCAGTCAACGAGCCACCGGCCTTCCACCGACCTCAAGGAGACCTCCGGACATTCGCCGGGGAGAACTTCGTCTATCAGTTTGCAGCGTCCGACCCCGAGGGCTCGGCACTCCTCTTCCAGCTGGATGAGGGTCCCGCGGGGGCGGTCCTCTCCCCGGCGGGCCTCCTCATCTGGAGGGTCCCACCTCTTCTGGAGGAGGGTGGCCAGTCGAGGCGCTCGCTCCGCTTCACACTCTCGGACGAGTGCGATGCCCAGAGGAGCTTCACAGTACAGGTAGAGCTGGGGAAGACAAAGGGACAAATGTGGTTTTAACTTTAAAGCGGTGATTCTCAACCAGGGGACATTAAATCTCTTGTACCTCAGTGGCCTGTCCTCCCCCTCCGTCCTGCAGATCGTCGTGGTTCCGTGCGCCTGTCGAAACGGTGGCACCTGCGTGCCCGACGTAAATTCCCCGGCTGGCAGCGGGAGGCACCTGTGCGTGTGTCCCGAGGGCAAGCGCGGCGAACTCTGCGGCGAGGACGAAGACGCGTGCCTGTCCACTCCGTGTGTGGCCGGCAAGTGCGTCAATGCAGACGGTGGGTTCAGGTGCGAGTGTCCTGCGGGGTTGAGAGGTGAGAGGTCAAACTCGGATGTGCCGGAAGTCACGTCGGTGTCATGGTGACCGTCTCCTGTTTGTTGGCAGGGCTCATGTGTCTGGAAGATTTCAACGAGTGTGAGAAAAATCCCTGTTTCCCCGGAGTCCAGTGCTTCAACAGCTTTGGCTCCTACAGCTGTGGCCCCTGCCCTAAAGGCATGCTGGGAAATGGAACCAAATGTCTAGGTAAGTGAGGCGGGCATTTTTAAATTTTTTTTTTTTTTTTTTCATCAACATAGGATGTTATTCTAGATCAGAGAATCTGATAGAAACTTTATTAATACGTGCCTGTCCTTGTGCAGCAGCCATCACCCCCACATCTGCTCCTCGTACAACTGTCTACAACCTTCCAGATGTTCTGCCGCAACTCCCCCGAATAAAGACAGACTCTTCCCGGAAGACCACCTGGAGAAAGACTCCAGGAATTAGCCTGGATCCAAGCCTTGCTGAGGCAGCAGTCAACAAGATCCCGCCAGCAAAGACATCATTAACTGTCTCCCAAACAACGGCTGAGGCTCTGAAAAGACACCAAGGACCTATCCACCGGCCCCCAGGGACAAACACAAATACTATTCAGAACATTTCAGTTACTACACCGTACCCAAGCAAGACAGATCAGCCCGAAATAAGCAACACAATCGGAAAGACAGCCACTGGAGCCCAACCACAGCGAGGTGACGGACCTGCTCCAGGTGAGTCATTTTTCATTTCTAACCGTGGATGGAGGTGAGGACTGGAGGACTATTTCCTGCTTGATCCCTCTCCCCCCAGGATCGGCCCTGTTTCTGCCCGTCAACGCCACAGCGACATGCGCCAGCAGGCCCTGCTTCCCCGGGGTTCAATGCATCAACCGCAGGCCGCCGCACGCCGGGTACGTCTGCGGCCGCTGCCCGCCGGGGCTTCACGGCAACGGACGCGTCTGTGTGAAGAACGCCAAGGCAGGTAAGGGACTTTAAAAAAAAAAAAAAAGTCTAACAAAGGTCAATAAGGGCCCTAACGCCGCTGGTTTGTGCTCAGCATCAAATCACCTCCAGCACACAGTCAGCAAAACCGGCCGATCCCCAGCCGGAAGCGCCAGCAGAGTCTCCCAGCTCCACCTGCCCAACCTGCCCACCAGACATGCTATCAAACACCTGTCCTCCTCCTCGGCCGTCACAAGACCGAACCGGGATAAGACACCACGCCAGATCCAGGCATCCGGAAGAGGGGGTGGCACCGGGAGGAGAGAAGCAGTCACTGCTGCGTCAAGAGAGGTGACAAAACCATCACACACTCCTGCAACTAGGCCCCAGCTCAACCACGTGGCGTCCACCCAAGCCAAACCTTGGACCCATCCCAGGCCGGTGCTGCCGCTGAGAGCTGCCCTGACTGCTCTGTCCTACTCGCTGTCCGAGACCGAGTTCTCTGCCGATGGAGACGAGGCAGAGTCTGGACTCGAGGACTCAGAGAGTCCGGCTTTGAACTTCGTGACCCCGGGCCAGAAAGCGACCAGCACACGCGTCCCAACCTGCGCCGACATGCCGTGCTTTCCTGGGGTCCAGTGTGGGCCGGCTGTGGACGGAGGCTTCAGCTGTGGGAGGTGTCCTGTGGGATACACTGGCGATGGACGGGTTTGCCGAGGTACGGACGGAAATGTCCAAGAAGTATTTTTCAGAAGACATGCACAACAATGACACCTCCTGTGTGTGTATCAGCTGTTTGCAGGCACGCGTGCGGCAGGAACATGGTGTGCGCCACGCCGAATACTTGTCGCTGTAGACCGGGCTTCACTGGACTGGACTGTCAGACGGGTAAACAACAAACTACATTTGTCAGTTGATTTCATTAACTATCAACATGATCGTAAACATCAAGATCGTTTTCTGTGTGTACTCTCAGCGATCTGTGATCCAGCGTGTTTAAACAACGGCGTCTGCATTGCTCCGGGCGTTTGTCAGTGCCCCACAGGTTTCCATGGCGACACCTGCCAAGAAGGTGAGTGTCACTTTCCAGCGCTCCCGTATGGTTCCATCTATTTCACGATCCCTAGTGGTCAGTGATGGAAATGCGAGGGGGTCTAACTGCAGCCTGTCTGCGCAGCTCTGTGCAGGTCCCCGTGCAAAAACGGAGGCACCTGCGTGGGCCTGCAGACGTGTTCATGCCCGTATGGGTTTGTGGGGCCTCGATGTGAAACCAGTGAGTTTATAGCTACTATAAAACTTCCCATGTTTATCCAGTGTATCCAGTTTTATGTTTGGGAAAATCAGAAATCATGATATTTTTTCTGTTCCTAACAGTGGTGTGTAGCCGCCACTGCCACAATGGAGGCCAGTGTGCCTCTCCAGATGAGTGCACGTGTATGCCAGGCTGGACTGGACCGTCCTGTGAAACTGGTGAGTGAGTGAGTGTGTGTGTGTGTGTGTTCACCTCTCAGTCCTGACGCTCTCGCTCTCTCCTGCAGCTCTATGCTCTCCGGTTTGCCTGAATGGTGGTTTGTGCATCCGGCCCGACGCCTGCGAGTGTCCCCATGGCTTCTATGGAGCACAGTGTCAGAACGGTAAGTCACTTTCACAGCAACACGAGCATGATCTGTCTCATTACAGTGATTTACTTTCCTATTCCTCCTGCAGCCGTGTGCAGTCCTCCCTGTAAAAATGGTGGCGTATGCATGAGGAACAACGTCTGCACCTGTCCGCAGGGATACATCGGGAGGCGCTGCGAGAAAAGTACGACACCTGTCATCCCTCTCCTCTTTCAGCTCCTTTGCCTCACTGGGTCTCAGACTCTCTCTCTCTCCCGCGCCCCTCCCTTCAGGTGTTTGTGAGCCCACATGCATGAATGGCGGCAGGTGCGTGGGCCCAGACATTTGCGATTGCCTGTCCGGCTGGCGAGGGACAAGGTGCGACAAACGTAAGTGTGGGAGATTAAGGAATCGGACTAAATTTGTCACAGGAAAACTCACTGAGGGATGGGGACGTTCAAGTCAAATCCTGTCTTTACTTAACTGTCTTTTTTTTGCCTCCCAGCCAGCTGTCTGCAGAAGTGCCTGAACGGAGGGGAGTGTGTGGGCCCCAACACATGCTACTGCGCCCCCGGGTGGCAAGGCACGCTGTGCCAGATCCGTGAGTCTATGCACGCTCCCTGAAACGCTTTGAAATCAAGTTCTGATCCCTAAAAGTCGTGCTGTGATTTTGTGATTCCTCAGCTCTGTGCAAACAGAAGTGTCTGTACGGGAGTCGGTGCGCCAGGCCAGACGTCTGCGCCTGTCGGAGTGGATACTCCGGCTCTCTTTGCTCCAGGAGGGTATGAACTATTATTTTTTTCCCAGCTGGTGTGGAGATTCACACGTGTGAGAGTCAGGAGGGAAAATGGAAACATGGGATCCATGCATCCAGATTCATCACTGATGACGTTACCCTCATATTCTTGTTTTGGTTTTCCAGCTCCCGATCGCCCGAGGCTGAGATCCACTCCTCCACCGGAGTCCCATTAGTGGCCGCTACGGGATCCAGAGCCGTCAGGCGCACTGTGTCACAAAGAGAAAGAGGGAAAAAAACATGAGCGTCCAAACTGTCCTCTCTTACTCTGAAAAGTTCCAGCTCCAGACAATCAACCGCTTATGGTGAAATTTAAAAAAAAAATAAGAGGCTCACTGTTTTAGCTGAGCTCTTAAAGTGGAAGCAGGTTCTACTCTCCAAACCTTTATATGACTATTTATTTATTTGGTTGTTTTATACTGTGGCATATTTCCTGTTGTATATATCCAAATTTCTGTACAATTGATGTTATTTCTTACTAAAGCAGTGTTTATTGGTTGTTTTGCAAAAAAAAAAAAAAAAAAATTAAAGATTACTGATGTGGTATCCATTTAGATAACAGCAAGTTGAGAAGATGGACGAATGTTGAACCTCACCTTTTTTCTTTCCACACGTGGTTTTGAAGCCCCTGCATCCGTCAGGGATTATATACCCATAATCCCTTGTTAATGGCGGTTCATAGAGCTAACGACCTCCAGCAGGGGTCACGTCAAGGACGATGTGTCCGATCACCTGCAAAGCACAGATGGAATAAAAAGATTACGAGGCAATAACCCACTGCTCCAAAGGCTCGGCTAACATCTGTAATTTCTGCTGTTATGCAACACCATAACAAGTTTTTACTTTCCTCAAGCTCCCTTTTGATTTTCGGGGGGGACTTGCTGTTTGTGGGCATTTGACTTTGCTGTAGGAGCCAGACAAGTTCACGGCCAGAGGAGTCAGAGCAACAGGGGCCGCAGAGGAAATGAGGATTAAGAGATTAACGAGGCCACATTAGCTCCAATTAGAGTTCCACTCCGCCTCCCGCTGCCCCTGCTCGGCCGAGAATTTAAGAGCCATTTGACTTTTTTTGCAACAGATTAAGATGGCGCTGATCAAAGAAATGATCATGTGGTTTCACTGCCCTCTGGTGGCGCTAGTTATATCATGAAGTGCATAAAAACTAAAAAACTGAGGCCGAAGTGATTCTCAACTGGGAGCCCGTGGACCCCTAGTTATGCAATCGCAATTTAAATATATATATATAAAAAAAAGATCTTGTGACATTCATAGAAACGGCATTATTTGATTCAAATGTGACTGGGAACTTTAGCGACCATAATGAATGGATGAACATTGTCAGCTACGTCAAATTAAAGTCGGGTGACCACCACTGCGATGTGGACGAACGACAGCAGGACCGAAAGGGTTGATGGGAGCAGCTCATACTCACAAGGCATCGCTCCCTCGCAGATATTTATATTCACTCCCAAAGATGGCACTGGGCAAGGTCGAGGAGGAGGGAGGGGGGTGTGTGTCCATCATATGCCGGGCACAGACAGAGCGAGACCGGACGGGTGGGCACACCTGGACTGCTCAGTCAATAGGAAGCCCGAGCTCGCGACCTAGAAGGCAGCCGTCATTCATTACTAATGGTATGTCGATCCACCGGGGGCCGGCCGCCTCAAACCCCCTCGGTCACCGGATCGGCGGCACCTGCTCGGCCCCCGGGGTTGCTATTTTCACCCCTCAGAATAAAGTGATGTGCAACCGCCGCCCGCCCGCGCGCGCGCGCACGGAGCCCAGCAGCTCCAGTCTGACCAGGACAGCGTCAGGATGAAGTCCACCGGCAGCGCGCAGCCCGACGGCTTCACCTCCGACCTGGACGACCTGGAGAGCAGCAGCGACAGCTCCGACGGGAAGTCCACGGGCGGCCGCAGCCCGCGCAGGGGGCCGGGGGAGGCTGAGGGGCACGCGGGGGCCGGGGGTGGAGGTGGAGTTGCGGCGAGGTGGAGGAGGCGGAGGCGGAGCAGCAGTGGTGGTGGCGGCGGAGGTGGAAGAGGCGGCGGGGAGACGAGTCTGCCCGGCGCGAGCAAGCAGAGGCAGGCGGCCAACGCGCGGGAGCGGGACCGGACGCACAGCGTCAACACGGCCTTCACCGCGCTGCGCACGCTCATCCCGACCGAGCCCGCAGACAGGAAGCTTTCCAAGATCGAGACGCTACGCCTGGCCTCCAGCTACATCTCCCACCTGGCCAACGTGCTGCTGCTGGGGGAGGACTGCCGGGACGGGCAGCCCTGCCTTCGCTACAAGAGCATCCTGCACGGCGCGCCCGCCGCGCTCAGCGCGCCGTCCCTGCGTCCCATCTGCACTTTCTGCCTCGGCAACCAGAGGAAACTGGTCAGTGGACGTTCATCAGCCACTCTCCTGCAAACAGAACTGCTCAGGCGTTACATTCCGCGCGAAACACGCCTTTTACGCACGAACAGAACAGAAAGGCCGTGCGTAACAGCATTTGTTCCAAAGTCACAACATCCAGACGCTTGGTTTACATGAGGTTCAAATATTATCATGGATCTACTCAAGGCAGCTGTTGCGCCGTTGATTGACAACACAGTATGAAAACACGCTGTGGTGCGTTCACGGCCTTAAAGTAAAGCCTAAACTCAGTGGTGCTTGAGTTTAAAGGTCAGGATTGCTCTTCAAAGTAACATACATGATTAAAAGTAATGTTGAGAATCATTTATGCAGTCAAGCTGAGTGACAATCACAATTAAAACAAACCAAACAAAACAGGGGGAAAGATTGTTTCATACCTTATATACACATGCAGCAGTGGATCAGTTTGGTGCCTGTGCCTCAACGATGCTGTTAAAACACAGCCATCAGAAAACACTTTGCATGTTAAATTGTTCACTTTCAAAAGTTCACTTCGCTGACTTGTAATCTTACTCAGGTTCGTGTTAAATTGAGGGGATATTGGGAGGTTGACGTGTCACAACGCTTAAACGTGTTTCTTTGCCTCCACAGCTCAGGGATGGAGGGAAGCACCCGGCAGCTGTGTGAAGCCTGTGGACAGACGAGGAGCAGCAGCTCATCATATTTGTTTACATGTAGATGCACGGTGTAGCAACACACCTGTAGGACTTTGTACATATCTAAATAATGTTTATGTTTGGATTAGACTGGAAACCACCAGACGTGACAAACATGGGGAAAAAAGCACTTTCTGTTCACGTCGGTTTGCGTCTAGAAATGTTTTGGTTGAGCTGTAACTTGAGCCACTGTGTAAAGCTGCACCTGATGGAGAGGAGGAGGAGGAGGGGGGGGGGGGGGGGGGGGGGGGGGGGGGGGGGGGGGGGGGGGGGGGGGTCCCAAAATAGTACTAGCCCCCCACACGCAGGCCATGTCCAACTCCTAAAAAAACACCTTGTCGCCTACAGTCACATGAAGGACAGAAAAAAAGCTGCTGGTGCAGAGGTTGCTGTCAGTTGAGTTGATGCTGCCTTCGAGTGCTGTCTGAAAGATCGCAAACATGACGGGAGGAGGGCTTTTCTCCACCAGAAGTGAAGGAGAGGGGTATTCAGACACATCCTGCATGAAAACATCAAACATATACACAACTCAGACTGAAGGAAATCTTAAGTTACAAAATGATGGACAAAAAAAGTACATTTCCTGCCAACTTTGAGAAAATGTTGACCCTCACTTTACCTAAAATTTAGTTCTGGACTGAATTAGGGAATATTCAGCTAAATCTACTCACTGTGGTAGATGTTTACATTTGCATTGTTGCACAATTTCTGTAACACTTTGAAAACATAACTCTGCCCCAGGAAACATATTGGCGTAATCCCTTTTACAATTAACTATATCCCTACAGTATACAGCAAATGCGAAATGAAAAGTATCACAGGGAAATGTTGCACACTACCTCAGACCTGTTTTTCAATATAAAAGGCCTACCTCTAAATCCAAATGTGTAACATGACTGTATAAGAGTGTACTTGAATACCTGATTGTGTCCTTTGCACATCAAAAGCACTGAGAACCTGATGAAGATGTATGTATTTTTGTACAATAAACTGAAAATAATACCTCGTTCAGTGTGTACAAATATGTTTTAAACGCAGTGAAACAAAACAGGAAAGAAAGGAAATGCAGCTCAGGTCATCAGGCAAAAATTCAACAAAAAAAATAAATAAAAAATTGTGGAATTGACTATTCCATTTTTATCTTATATTTTAAGGACCAATTCCAGACAGCACAAAATGCCATGACACAATTTGATGCATTTCAATAACCTTTATTTCATAAAAAAGTCAAATTGGTTTATATCAGATTAAAGAAAGTAGAAACCAATAGTTATCAGTTAGCTGGCGAGGCATCTTACAGGGGTGTGCACGTCGTCCAACTGACTGTAATGACCTCGACGCGTGTTACAGGTTTAGCCAAAAAGTCAAGAAAAGAAGATGGAGTTTAAGACCAAACAGGAGAGCCAAAAAGTGTTTGGGGCAAAATAAAGTGTAAAAAAGAAAAAGGAGGGAGGGGAGGGGACTTTGGCTTTCGACTCACAACATTTTTCCTCTGCCTCTTTGTCAAAAAGGCAAACTTGAATTTGACCAAATTCTAGTTTTGATTAGCACAAGCTGTGGCCGCCGCTGAGATCACCTGGAATGTTTTGTTTCCGAATTACAGAAGGCATTACAACAATAATACCAAGATAATAATAAAGAGGGGGGAATCCATAGCTTTTCCATTTCCGCCACCTGGAAGGGAGCGCATGAGTGTGTTGATGGATGAAGAAGTAACAGGTCGATGAAAAAGAAAGGAAAAAAGACATTCCCACTGCTCCTGCTGCTACTTGGGGACCAAAGAAAAGGGGAAAAAAAAAAAAAAAAAAATTAACATCTGGTGACAGAGGTCTTAGTCTGCCTCCTCTTCCTCCGATTCAGACTCTGCACAGAAAACAGGAGACAATGTCAGACACGTTTCTCTACAGAATATTTGTATAGATGTACAGGCGCCTATTGTTAGAAAATAACCAATATTACATTAATAACTCAGCAGTTCAACCCCAGTTACTGAGAATCCCATAATCCTGTTTACTTGCTCCCTGACATTCAGATCAGGAAACAGATGCTGTTCTTGCCACGACAAGTCCAAATATGAAGTGAAGACAAAAGAAGATGCCCCAGGGGCTGGAGGTTCAGGTGTGTGTGTGGTTGTTATTACCTTCTTCAGCATTCTTTAGCCACTCCACAAATTTTTTCATCTGCTCGAGGAAAACACTCTTCCCCTTGGCAAGGTGGGCTTCGCTGTACCACTTCAGTATGGCCTCTTCACTCAGGACGTCGGCTACGAGGGGGGGAGAAGTGAAAAAACAGTTTCAGAGATCGTCGACTTGTATCTGTTAACCATGTGTGTCCCCCTGTGGACGGGACGCACACACACACACACCTTTGTAGAGGAGCACCACGATCTTTTGAAAGGCCTTCATGAAGTGGATGTTGTCATAACAGTACTCCTGAATCTTCAGCAGCAGGCTGAGCTCGGACAGACCCTGGGAGGTGAAGGCTTTCAGCAGAGGGCTGTATTGCTGCGAGGATAGAGGGGGGAAAATACGTTTACAGCAACCAGCCAAGCAGGAATACAGGTTGGTATAGGTTTCTCCACTCGTGCAACAATCCTAGAGGCTGAAACCGGTTGCAACACATGCTTTCTGCTGTCAATGTGCATACACAGAGTCAACAATATGTGGGTTTCACCTTCAAGTGTTTGATGGCTTGTTCGGTCACCAACTCTTCCTTCTTGTTCCACTCCACAGAGTTCATCACACTGGACCAGATCATGCTGATCATCGCCTGCTCAGAGAGGCCGGCCTTTTTCATCTCTTCCTTGGTGAAGGCGATTATCTAAACCGTCAGGGAAACAACCAGGATTTGAATAGTTGTGTTTTATTCATCGCCTGTTACAGCTTGAAGTCACTCAGTCATCCGGATTACCTCCTTCTGAGGTTCACCGTGTGACATCATCTCCTGGAGCTCCTTCTGCAGCTCCTTGCGGGCGCCAATGGATTGCTGGTTTCGGGCGAAGTCGGAGAGCTCCTTCAGCCCGGCGTCAGTGAAGTACTTAGAAAAATGCTCGCAGCTCCGTTTGTTGGCAGGAAAGAGTTCCTGAGGGGGCAGGAGTTTTTTTAAAAATCAAATGTAATTTAGTTTGACAAAGGAGACAATTTGGATTTGTCGCACTTAATGTACCATCAGTCTGTTGTCCATGCCGACTTTGCGGAGACTGCCGGCAACAGAGTTGATGTCCTTCTCGTTGATCCACGATTTGAACAGCTTGACAGCAAAGGCTGCAGACACTCCTGAGCAGAGAGAAGAGAATGCTGATTAGTTATAAATTAATAGTTAAATAATTTATTCCAAGAGTGAACAATGTCTTTCTCCTCACCTTCTTTGACGAGGTTCTCGTTGAAGAGGCTGTTCAGGATGGAGGCTGATATGTTGCCGTTGGCCAGCAGGATACCGGTCAGCATGGCCAGTTTGTTGCGCTCGGACTCAGTAAACCCCTTTAAAAACAGCAGCAACTGCAGGCACAGAAAAAAAAAAAAGTTCCCCATCCTGTCAGTTGGTCCTTGTCTGCAATGTCAACAAAGCAGTGTTTCAGAGTGGTCAGACATCCTCACCTTCTTGATCTCCTCCTCGAAACCCTTCTCCAGGTACTTGTAACGCCTGATCAGCTTGTTAAAAACCTATTTAGGTAGAAAAAAAAGACACAAATCAAAGGCTCCGTCACCCTCTGTCTCTTAAATTCTATAGTTGTGCACATGCTGCGGCTGCTCCCTACCTGAGCATATGCTTGCATCGTCTCCAGGTCTTCTTGTGCCGTGAAGAGGCAGAACTCAGTGCGGGTCATGTCGTCAGATAAGGTCCCACCTGGGGCTGGAGGGAGGGGGAAAATCTCAAGTAAAAAAACAAAACAACTCCAAGATCAACTTCTGATATTATTATTATTGAGACTCACCCAGCATTCCGCCAGCCACCAGGATGTCAAAGAGTGTCTCTGCATAGCGGCGGTAGTCAAGCTTGGCGCCAGTGGCATCAAGGAACTTCGCGACCGCTTCCAAGTCAGTGCCAGTTTGATTCAAGCCTTGTACGATACTTTCTTGAAACTGAGTAGGGTCAAATCTCTCCTTTTCATCTGTAGAGAGAGGGGGGAAAAATGCCCACATGGAAAAGAATTATGCAGTGTTAGGCAAAGAAACACAGCATGCAGGAACAATGAACACTGACCTCTTTTCCTCGTTTTGAAACGCTGGCCGGTAAGCGTTGGCTTTTGCTGCTTTTGATTATTCATAAAAGACACCCTGAGAAGAAAGCAAATAGTTAATAGTTTCACTTGAGCAGTGTGGATTACGTGTCAAGGCATAACTGGAAAAGAAGGAGGTGCTCTCTGATTGTGTTTTATATCCCCTGTGTTTGGGTGTAGTTCCATGTTGGTATCAAAGTTTGGCGTTGAATTATTCTGACACAGGTTGGAGAGCAAGAACCTCAGAAACCCAAACTGATTCAGTGTGTTGTGACCAACAGGCACAACCGTTCCGTTTAATTTGAAAAGCCAAAGCCAAGAGCGCCAATTAGCCCAGAGCAGTTAAATGAACATTAACACGAACGCAAAGTGAGCCTAAACAAACAAAAGACAATACCACAGTACAGTGCTCTGACTTACAACGGCGTCAACAAGTGGAACAAGGGAGGACGACATTATTTCATTGCACGTTAATAACATGTATGGATGTAACTCAGCTGAAGGCATTACGTCTTTAACGGTCAGCTAACTGCGTGTTAGCATTGGCTAAGTCCGGGCCTCGCCATGCGCTGAACTAGTGCTTGTTAGCACGGCCCGCTAGCTACACAGCTGGCCGGGTTTGGGATAATTTAACCGCTTGCTTAATACTGTGATGGCCACCATGCTGAGATAATGTGCCATGTCACGAAAAACAAGATGTTAACGAAACACGGATAAACACCAATACTCCGTGGGTTCGGGTGAGGAAAGGAGGCTAATGCTAAGCTAGCTAACCGAACCGGAGGAAACCATAATTCGCCCTCCAACTGCGGCCGTGATTTTAACAACCCCGGAGGGAACCGGATTAAAACTTTCTAACACGGGGTCTGGGGGACAGATTTGTAGGATAGCGGACAGAAAGTGCAAATAGAGCTACTCACCGAATTTAATGCAGATAAAAAACGGTTGTTAACCAGGGGAATGAAGCCAACTGTCGAGTCTGTAGGCGGCCCAAACAAAAAGACCTTCCGTCAGGATCTACGTAAGCTCCTCCCGCGCGCATGCGTAGTTTAAAGGGGGCTTTCCAGCATCGACGTCACTACGTCACTCATTTACGTCACTGTGCGTAGATTATAGCAGAATACACAGGCATTTAGGTGGATGACGGGTGAGGAATGAGACAAATGGCACTTTAAAAAAATATTTGTAATACAATTATTATTTCTTATATAATATTTTGTCACATGTTAAGAGAAGGAGGGCCAATGATAACAATAACACCATAAACAAACAGACTGTCAAACAAGGACAATACAGTAGACAAAAATAAATTTAAAAAAGAATAAGTACATAAAAATAGATAGTAAAACGGAGAAAGTAAAATTAATTGAGAAAATTACAGATACGTATGAGTGCTAATAATAATATTAAAGAAAAAGAAAGAAAAATTTTTAATAATAATTTTAAATATATTTATTCACAATACTACCTCCTACCACCTGTAATAATATGTGTATATATATAATTCCTTCAATCAATTTTTACATCTGCACCTTAGCCACTTTATCCAGAGGTTCATGCTAAAGCTCCCATGTATACTTTTTATTTTTTCTATTTTTCAGTGTTTGTAAAATGTCCCAACATCACGCTGCTGACTTGTGCCTTAAATTGCACCCCTGGGGATAAATATAGTTTCCTGAAGCTGTCTCTGAAAGTCCCATGCTCTTGTTCCACTTTGTTGAATGTTTGATGTTTTTCTCTCTTATATAACATACAGGCCATATGACTGAGCGTTCCAGCAAAACAACATAATTAAGATATGACCCTTGAAGGAAGGAGTAAACACAAAGACATAGAATAAAAACTGGCTCCAGGGTATTGGAACTGGAACCTTTCGGATTTTCAACACCAAAGGGATGACGTGACATGAGGCGATGGGTTTTGGTAAACAAAAACCTTACATCCTGAAGCTCAAGTCATGTTAGGTGAGCAGCTTGGAAAGGCAGTTAAACTTGTTCAGAGCAAATACAGAAACCTGTTGCTATAATTTATAGAACACATTAATGCTCTGAGAAAACTGTCTGACATGACTAATGAAAAATTAAATGTTGATTTAATAAGTAGTCTGTGCACAAATGTCAATAATAAGTAAACCCTTGTTTTTCGCGGGGGTTACGTTCCAAAAAGAACCCGTGATAGGCAAAATCCGTGAAGTAGAAACCTTTTTTTTTTTTTACAATTATTATACAATTAAATACTCTATTATACATTGAAAATAAAAAAAAAACATTTTACAGGCTCAAGCATTTGTTTCACAAATAAAAGTACTTTAGAAACGTTTTTTTCAACAAATAACTTCTGTACTGTACTGTCAAATAATAATTTTAATCATCAATGTGAACAGAAGGCTTCAAATTGCGGAGATTAGCACCGCCCACTGCGACCCGAGTAATTGGATTAAACGGGAGAAAATTTAAAATGATTATGAAAAAAATACAAAGTACAGTCGGACAAATAGTGACTCAGGTGTATTTCACTGCTCTTCAGACTGAGCCGCTGCATCCTGACTCCGCTCTGCAGTGTTTTCTTCTTTTGAAGGTGCAGGTGCTTTTGTCGGTCCAGAGCGTTTTGTCGACATTATGGGTTTTAGAGAAACTCGAAATTGCAAGAGAATTTGCACGTACATAATGTAAATTTGGCAAGCTGTTTTACGTACAGGTACATATTAAACTGCAACGTTATTGACGCACAGGTAGAGAAGAAGCGGAGTGACTTTTTAGCCAATCAGAATGCAGAACACAATGCACGATGCAAATCCGTGAAGTAGCGAAACCGTGAAAAGTAAACCGCGTTATAGCGAGGGATCACTATATATTTCAAAGTATACTTTCCTATTTTGCACATTGTTATATTTCACCCCAGAGTATATTTTTATTAATATTTTATTATATAATTATATAACTATATTTTTTCACTAGCAGGGTACACGTTCTATGACAATAAACACTATAGATAGAGAGATAGTTAGGTCTTGAGCGGTAGAGCGGGCGAGGGGAGGTACATTCCCTTCAGATGGCTGCAGCAGGAACTACAAACATGGCCGCCCTAAAAGGACTACGAGATGCAGAGGCAGCAGGGCAAGGGCCAGGGGAACTGCCTGCCCAGCTGAAGGACATAGGGGCGATTGCCTGAGACAGAGCAGGGAAGCAGGCTGAGGCTCAGCAAACAGAGAGTTTTGCCAGTTTGAGTTGATCGCAATGAATGGAGTGAAGCCACTAGCTATTATTGAGTTTTGCTTTTGTAAACTGAAGAATGTTGAACCAAGACTGTGCCATCGTCTTTTTCAAGACATCACTATACATGTGTGTGTGTCTGTGTGTGTATATATATTCAAAGGGACAATACCTCCCTCTCATCTTTTTCTGTGGCTTTCCTTTCCTCCCCTCTCCTCCAGGTGGTGAAGAACGTCAATCCGGAGGAGGTGCTGCTCAGCTTTCTGAGGAGGAAAGGTGGATCATTTAAAATTAAAGTTAAAATCATTCTATTTCACATATTAGTTTATTCAAACTTTATTTCAATACACTTTCTTCCACCAGCGGGTCTGACTGGGACCAAGTATGGCTGCGGGAACAGAGGGTGTGGAGCCTGCACCATCATGGTCTCCAGATACAGCCGCCACCAGGAAAGAGGCATGTATCCTTCCTCTTGACCTCTGACCTTTGCTTCTGCTAAAGAAAGAAAATAAGAGTTCTGCATCCGTAACCTTCACACTATGCAGACACTACACCGTGAATGCCTGCCTGCAGCCAATCGTCACCCTGCACGGGGCAGCCGTGGTGACCGTCAAAGGCATCGGCAGCACCAAGACCAAACTCCACCCTGTTCAGGTGACACGTCTCGACCGTAACCCCATTTCCTAAGAGTCCCTCCTGATCAGTGGAATCTTGTCTTGACCCGCAGGAGCGGATCGCAAAGGCTCACGGCTCCCAGTGTGGCTTCTGCACCCCGGGAATGGTGATGTCCATGTACACCCTGCTGAGGAACAAACCGCAGCCCTCCATGGGCGACACCTCAGGGAAGCTCTTGGAGGTTAGAACAAAAATGAAATCTCACGTGAAAGACAAGACCATAAAGATTCAGGTCCTTTTTTATGACGTGATCTTTTGTCTGTTTGTATGTTTTCTAGGGAACATCTGCCGCTGCACAGGCTACAGGCCGATCCTCGATGGATTCAAGTCATTTTGTGAAAGCAAGGTAGGTTTCTTGTCTAATCTCCATCCAATGCCAAAAGTGACACGCTGCATGGAAAATGGAATGGACGGCAGCAGAAACACAAACTGCGAGTGACGTACATCCAAACGCTTAACAAACTTGATGTGTGTATTGGACCCAAGCTAAATTGGATGCGACTGTTATTTTTTCCACACAGATTACTGAACAGATTTCTGGTGTCTTCCAGGCTGTGGGGCGAAAATCTCCTCGCCGAGGTTTGGCGCTTCCTCAATGAGGACGTGGACGTGTCTCCATCAATCCACGGAGGGAGGGGGGAGTATCGCAAGAGCCTTATCTTCAGCTTCTTCTTCAAGTTTTACATGAAGGTCGTCCTGGAGTTGAGGGAGAGGGTGAGGAAACTGGAGTCAACGCAATGTTTCTCTGAACAACGTAATTATGCATCACACTTTAGTGGGCACTCACTACTTTTTCAGGGGGTTTCAGATGTGGATCTCCCTCTGGAGTATCTCAGCGCACTCAAGCCCTTCAAGAACGACGTACCACAAGGTCGACAATCCTACCAAGTCAGATATGAGCACTCGGAAACTGCATAGGAGTGGATATTATTGTGTGGTTCACCCAATTGCATAATTTATCACCACGGATCAATTTTCCAGTGATTTTAATAGTGACTGGATTAGTTTCTGGTTTCATAAAAAGTTTTAGTATAAAACCAGAGAAAATTCCTCTGATGTTACACGTTACATATTGGGTAACATCTTACAATTCCCTCTGTGCGCACCACGCTTATCAGATTAAACACCATCAGCTGCCAGATCATGCCTTCTCCAGAGGTTTCTTTAATCAAGTGAGGACCAAGGGGTTGTTGAGACGTTCACCCTATAAGACACAACTTTAAATCCAGGCCTTGTGTTTCACAGGGAGCAGCTCTGGTGAACATCTACAAAGACGGCTTGGTGCTGGTGACACACGGCAACACCGAGATGGGTCAGGACATCAACACCAAGGCCACACAGATCAGATTTCATCTTTTCCAAATCCTCCCAGTTTTCAGCTGCGTATCCCACTACTGCATCTTACCCTCATGCTCCAGATGGCAAGCCGCATCCTCCAGGTCCCCATGTCTTCCATCTTCATCAAAGAGATGTGCACGGGGAACGTCCCCAAATGCGGCGCCATTGGCCGCCTCGTTCGCACCAACGCCATGGGCATGGTCGTCCAGGTACCAGGACCTGTGGCGCTTGGACAATATTTCACGTTTTAATTCTGTTACGCCGAGTGACTGGTGGACCAAACAAACGGACACAGAATCCAAAAGAAGGGGGTTTATTGAACAAAGGTTGAACAGTTCTTTCGTGGGCGCTCGGGGGCCGAGGAGGGTCCAGGTCGTGCCGGGCTCGGGTGAAGACCACTAGGCCGAGCTGAGCTCAGGATACCGCGGAGTAGACAAGAACCAGGATCCTGGGGAACAGGTACGAGGGTTAGCGATAGCTCTGAAGTAGCGCGAAGTTGAGTTGAGGTTTCACTAAGGGTAGGCCTGTACCACAGTAGGAACTGCAAAGATCTGGCAACGAGAGGGAGAGGCTCTGGGCCCTTTATGCCCTCTTGATGGCTGATGGCTCCCAGGTGTGTCCACAGCCGCAGGCTCACCCTGGCACCGCCCCTGAGAGGAGGAGAGAGAAAGGAGGGGGGAAAGAAGCTGGCGGTGCACAGCAGCGGCTGCGACACCAGGGGGAGCAGGGAGAGAGGGCGTGCAGGGAAGCTGGAGCTGTACA
This sequence comes from Pseudorhombus dupliciocellatus, assembly GCA_016785235.1. Lineage (NCBI taxonomy): Eukaryota > Metazoa > Chordata > Actinopteri > Pleuronectiformes > Paralichthyidae > Pseudorhombus > Pseudorhombus dupliciocellatus. The sequence goes on from JAFBJW010000070.1 coordinate 4,581,191, forward strand.
GCAGCGGCTGTAACAAATTCCACAATCACGCTATTTCTGATCTATTTCTTCAGGATGCTTGTGAGAAGCTGATGATACACCTGAAACCACTGATGGAGGAGAATCCCAAAAACACATGGAAGCAATGGGTAACTCATCAGGTCCTGCTGTTGTAGAACGTATTTAAAGAAGACTGACGTGACCTTACCTTCCTGCAGGTCAGTGACGCCTTCTTCCAGGAAATCAGTTTCTCTGCAACTGGATTCTTCATGTGAGTAAGGGGACAAATCAAGCGTGTGTCTTAAAGTGAAGCATCCTGACTGTGTGTGTGTGGGGATCTGCCACCAAAGTGGACCGGGAGGAAGGTGAAGGCCAGGCATACTATTACTTCTCCTATGGTGCCTGCTGCTCCCAGGTGGAGATCGACTGTCTCACCGGGGATCACAAGGTATTTCCACTTTTCACTACTCTTTATGATTCATAAAATTTGGGCTTGAGTTGTTGTTTCATTTGTTGCAGAACATTCGGACTGACATAGTGATGATGTTGGGAAAAGCATTAATCCTGTTCTGGACATTGGGCAGGTTGTCCCTCTCCTCTTCCTCTTCCCCATCCTATATTATCTACTATCATCAGATCTGTGTGCTGTTTAGCAGGTGGAGGGAGGTTTCGTCCAGGGCATCAGTCTCTACACCATCGAGGATCTGCAGTTCTCTCCAGACGGCATCCTGATGACCAGAGGGCCGACTCAGGACAAGGTGCCGGGGCTTGGCGATGTCCCGGCCGAGAACCCTTGCGCCAAGAACCCTCGCGCCATCAACCTGACCAAGGTAACGCTGGCGGTCCCACGCGCCTGGAACTTTGTCGTGACCCTTTGGTGTACCGTTATCGTTCCAGGGCAGAGCCACCTGTCTTATTCGGCGCCACGCTTTTCTTTGCCATCAAAGCAGCCATCGCGGAGGCTCGCAAAGAGAACGGACTGGGGGACACGCTCCCCCTGAGCTCCCCAGCCACGGCAGAGAAGATCCACATGGCCTGTCAGGACCAGTTCACTGAAATGGTACAAGCACGATTGGCTCTGCTATGACTCTTATTATATATTTTTTAAATAACGCTACTTCCTGACGCTCCTACAGGCGGCGTCTCAGACGAGTGGGACTGCAACTCCGTGGTGCGTTCAGGTGTGATCGCCATCGGTCCAGGAGAAGAAGAGTCGGGGTCAGATTACAGATCATAAGATATTCTCACAATGAATGACAACAGTTAGGCTTGTTTTAATTTTGACTGGTAAAGAGTGAAAAAAATTATTTAGCGTTTAAACACTATCTGTCTTATCTAATCATTAAAGGTTACATTTAGTTCAACTTTGAATCACTAAAGAAAACTCTCAGTTCCAGTTTTAGATGTTTAAGGCCCACGGTTTGTAAGATCCCTGTTTGTCGGCCACAACCTGGAAATAAAATAAACATAAAATATACTAAAAGAATAATAAAACAGACAACAAAATTAATAACTACTACATTAATTCCTGTATTTCTTTGAGCGTGTGAACACCAGGGTTTTAACGTCATTACCTTCTGAGTGAGTGGGGAGGCACAGGCCAGACAGATCCGCTCTGGTGTCGCTGGGCTGTCCAGGGGAAACGGGCCGGCGAGGCCGCGTTCTGAGCGGGCGGCGGCAACGGCGTCCTTGATGGCAAGGAACACCGAACTACCCAGAGAAAGGACGGGTTCTCCGATACCCTGCAGGGACAGATGACCAGATTAAGACAAAAGGGATAAAGAAAGGGAGAGAGCAAAGTGAGCAAAAGGAACCTTTGAGGAGTAGATGGCATGGGGGTTCTCGCAGTCTGGCAACAGATAGACGTTGAAGCAAAGCGGCACGTCGCACACCGCAGGGATCTTATACTGGGAAGGACCGCAGGAGTGCAGGAGCCCGGAGGGAGAGAACTGTAGCTCCTCCAGGGTGTAGAGACCCAAACCCTGCATGAATGCTCCTTCAATCTGAGGGAGGGGAGAAGGAAATTTAATAAAATTTTTTCATTTTTTTATTGAATTTTATTTCTAAAATTTATTGATTTTTTTATTAATTCAATTTTAAATTATTAATTAAATTCTATATTTTAAAATGAAAAAGATGCTGTCTTGAACTCATGTGCAGACGATATATGATTTTATAACTCCAATTAAAATGCGTCCATTGCTCTACAAGGAGGTCCCATCAAGGTTGTCTCACCTGTCCAATGTCCACGGAGGGGTTCACACTCCTGCCGATGTCCACCACAATGTCCGTCCTCAAAGTCTACAACAAAAAAAAAAACTTTCAACCTCATCTTTAAAAATTCTAAAAATTGGAAATATGTTTAAGATTCAAGCCGTGCATTCTGACCCTGAAGTCTCCAGTGAGGCAGTCCAGCTCCACCTCGCAGCAGCACACCCCGAACGTGAAGTAGGCGTAAGGCCGTCCCTCCATCTTGTCCCAGTCCATGTAAAGGTCTTGACCTCTGAGGACAGCAGGAAGCCAGCATCCCTCATACCTGGCATCACATGCCTCCATCCAAAGATGGATGGTGACACCAGGTATGAGTAATCATCCAGTCATTAATCCTCTCACCTGTAGAATCCAGTGGCTGACAAACTGATTCTCTCAAAAAATGCTGCCTGGACCTAGAAGACAAAAAGAATTTGGTTGAATTCCAATTCCCCCCTTAACCCTCCATCTCAAAAATGCGCACTCCTGTGAAGTGCAAGTGCTGTGCTAATTCTCAGACTGAGGGCTGTATCGCCCTCAATACTGGGATTCTCTGACACCACCCTTGGGAGTAAGAATGTCTGGAATGCACGCAAATCATCACAGAATAAACACAAATCAAAAACGTTAAGTAACAGCTGCCTTTATTAAAGGCCATGTCTCAAATGAACAGATACAATATTACCATTGAAACAAAGTTAGCATGTTGTCAGCTTGGTAAGCTAGCCGACAACAATACCTACACATTTGCAGTCTATTCAATACAGTGATTCCCAAAAGTCCAAAAGTGTGCTGTGAGAAATCATCAGTGTGCTGCGGAAGATCATTCGCTTTCACCCGTTGTTCTGTGTTAGATCCGCGGCAGACGCTTCCACTCTAGTGAGAGTACTTCTGAAACATCTAAAGCCGGCGTAGCGTTCCACTTCCCATAAATACGGGCTGTTTATTTCCATCCACAGTGCACCTCAGCTCTGCTCCGTATCTGGTTGGACATGGAACCAGGTGGAGACCCCGGCGCGGTCGCTCGACGGCTGGCGGTTTGAGTGTAGTGACAGGCTGAACAGAAGCCCTGCATGCTGCCCCCTCAGTCTGAGGACAGATCTGCACTTAGGGGGTGTCCCATTTCTAAGTCACAAAACAGCCCTCAAAACTTGGTTTTGAGGGTCACTCAGACTGAGGATTAAGAAAGGAATTGGAATTCACCCTTACACTCGTGTCTCACAGTGTTTGATTATGTGCTGCATGTTACCCTTAGGATTAGGCTTACCCAACTCTCCCATGATCCTTTGGGGTCGCTCTGCCTGACTTGCTCCAGACGGCGGTACAGAGTCTGGCAGGCATCCTGAACAAAATCATTTGAAAAAAAGGTTAGTACAAATGTTTTTTTGTTCTTTGTGTCCTTACCATATGGACCTGGACCTGGATGCTACCTTGACTGCCATGCCGTTGGCATCTGTGCCGAAGGACGCAGCGGTGGGGCAGGTGTTGGGAACTGTGTTAGTGCTGGTTTCACTGATGTGAATCTTGGAGGGCGGGATGTGCAGCTCCCGGCTGGCCACCTCACAACAGACAGCACACAGACAGTCGGTTATTTGATGCCCATGTGTGTAACCCACAGCAACAGCACATTTGTAAGCACCTGCTGCATTTTAGTGTGGATCCCCTGACCCATCTCCGTCCCGCCGTGCGTCACCAGAACCGAGCCGTCTTTGTAGATGTGGACCAGCGCGGCAGCCTGGTTCAAGAAGCTCTCCCCGAACGCGATGCCAAATTTGATGGGGACGATGGACATGCCCCTCTTCCTCCAGCGGCTCTGCTGGTTGAACTGGTCGACGGCTTGCCGGCGGGCGCCGTAGTCCGACTTGGCCTTGCATTCCTCCCAGCAGCGCAGCATGTTCTCCGGGCTGAACTCGAACTTGTAATGGGTGACCGACGGCCCCTTGTACATGTTGGTCTCCCGAACCTGTTGAATGTTGCGTTCAAAACAAGGTTATTTTTTTAACTTCCAGTGTCCCCACTAACGACCACCAGACTACGACCTGGTCTGCAGGGCATCCCAGGGACATAGCCACGTCGTTAATCATGTTCTCCATGACCAGGAGGCACTGGGGCACACCGAAGCCCCTGAAGGCGGTGTTGGAGGGCAGGTTGGTCCGGCAGGCGGCGGCGCGGCCTCGCAGGTTGGGGATGTTGTAGGCATTATCCATGTGGAGCAGAATCTTCTCGACAACCTGCAGAAAAAAGAAAACACAACAGAGCTTTTTTACATTTTATTCTGGTTTGAAAATCTCCATGAAAGAAAAAAAAAAAAAAAAAAATCACCAACCAGAACAGATTCGTCCAGGGTGTTCCCAGCGTTGGTGTAGTACTGGATGTCTGCTGCCATGATCCTTCCATCATTCATGAAGCCGACCTGAAACAAATCTATGAGATTAAACCACAGCTTCTCCAATATCATTTATACCATATATTTATTTCAAGAAATATTTACTGAATATCCTTATTCTTCTGATAAGAACCAGAACCAGTCGTGGTACCTTGTACTTTCCCAGGACAGGATGACGTGCTCCCGTGATCAGCATGTCCTCGCCGCGCTCCAAAACACACCGGACGGCACGATTGGTCCTGGACAGAAGTTTGACAACTCCAATCATCAACACAACTTCCTTTTTATGATTTTTTGTCATTCTCAAAATTCAGTCCACCTACTTCCACGCAGCCACAGAAGTGATACAGGCCAAGATGGCGGTTTTAGCGATCTTCCCTCCAAACGCACCGCCCACCCGTTTGACGTGACAGGTGACCCGATTCGATGGGATGCAGAGCGTCTCCGCTATCGCTTCCTGCGGTCAGGGAAATAAGACGTTTAGACATTTTTATGATGCCGACAGACAACAGCGTCAGGCATGGCGGCGCACCTGAGTCAACGCCGGCCACTGCGTGGAGACGTAGGCGTTGAACTCGGTCTCCTCGCCGACGGGGACAACCAGCATGCTCTGGGTCTCCATGTAGAAGTGCTCCTGGCCGCCCAGTCGAATCTCACCTGAGGAAACATGCTCAGTCTCAACATTTCCTCACCCTTTACCGCAGTGGTTCTCAGACCCCCCTAGTGGTCTGTTGTGGAATTGCAAAGGGCCAGTAAAAATAAATTATCCTTGAGGTTGAGAACCACTGATGTACAGAAACTGATGTGAAGAGATTTTTTTTTACCTTCATAGACATTGTCAACACTTTTAAAGGCCTCTGTCACATTTCCAATCTCGATAATCCGCCGTGGCTCGAAAAAAGAGGATTTCTCGATGGCTTCCTGTCACGGAGGGAGTGGAAATCTAATTGTCAATGCTTCAAAACGACAATGTGGAACTGAAAAACAGTTCCAAAGTATTCAAAAACACCAGGCTTCAGGAATGGACACGGTCACGTAGAGAGGACGTTTCTCATGACAGACCTCTGTGGTGAATACGGGATCCGGCAGATCTTCATAGCTGATCTTCACGGCCGATGCACCCCGCCTGGCGTGCACCCTGGTGTCAGCCACCACCGCGCACAGCATCTGACCGACGCACGACACCTGAAGACACAGCCGGTGGTCAATAATTATATTTAAAACATTACATACGACTAGTATTTACCTCAGTCTCAGCAAGGAGTTCCTCATGATATCCAGAGAGCATTCGGACTTTCTTCCCGGGGATATCTCTGGCAGTGATGATGTCGACAACACCAGGAAGCCGCAGAGCCTCGCTCGCGTCCATCCCCCTGGTGGAGAAAGCACGCTTTTAAAAGAGGGCAGGATTCAAAGGCGACGGCGAGAAGACAACTTGCGTGATTTTGGCGTGCGCTCTGGAGCTGGTGACCAGAGCCAGGAAGAGTTCCCCGTCTGTTCTGGGGATGTCGTCGCAGTACACGGCTTCACCGGTGGCCTGGCTAATGGCAGAGCGGTGCATTATGGGACGGCCCACGGGATCCTGGCTGTTCTGGTCCTTTGGGACATGCTGGAAGAGGAGGAGGAGACGAAGAAGCTGTCAGGTGGGCTGCACATTCTAAATTGCATTTTTGTTAAGATGTTGGACCTGAAACTCCTGCAGGCTGGACCAAATCTTTCTGGGTAAAGGTTGCATCTTCTCAGGAAGCTGATCTGTGATCACGTTCTGTCAAAAAAAAAAGGGTAAGAGATCGTCTCCAGGCGCTTTGCTGCATCGCATTAAGGACTTACCGTCTCTCGGAGCTTCCACAGGACCTCCAGGTTGAACTTGAAGAGGAAACTGATAGTCAGCGACCGCCGGAACTCGACCTTCCCTCCGGGGGCCGAGGGAGCGAGGGCCAGCTCGTCGAGGAGGACGTTGTAGGCCTGGCTGAGGACCTCATCATCCCATGGCCTGAGGGGGACACACAAGGGAAACCCTGAAGAGTTAGAGGACAACAGATAAACACCAGTAAAGATGAAGACATGTTACACTGACCTCCCAATCAGAGCTGCGCACGTTTTGGCAGCGCTCACTGTGGTCGGTCCTATTCCCCCAAAATAAATCGCAACGTCCCGCACCACTCGAGACGCCTCGGAGAAAAGCACCCTCATCCCCGTCGTCACGGTGGCAAAGGAGCTCTCCTTCCTGGGAGCCTGACGGAAAGCTCGAACAAACTCCCCCTGCGGGACGAAAGGGGGACAAAACACCGCTCTCGATTTAGAGGCGTGGGAGTAAAGTGAAATAACATTTTTGTACCTTTCTGGAGAAGGGAATGAAAACAGCGAGCACAACGTCTTCGGGTTTCAGGGCGGTTTTTCCAAAGCTAACAAAGAAGTCCTTGTGTAGGGAAACCTCCCGTCTTCCTCCTGGTGGATTAACAAACATTTCTGAGTTCTAAAAGGCGTTGTGGGTTTTTTCTGATGTCTCCGTTAAAAACTCACCACTGGAAATGACACTCAGTCTGCACTTCCCCGCTGCCAGAACTGGGTTCAGGTCTGAATTAGGGTATGCACTCACGATGTTGCCTCCAAGGGTCTACACGTGAACACAGAGGAGATGGAAAACAACCCGAGGCTCTGAGTCAGCATGTGTAAGAGTGAAGTAGACCTACAGCCACATTCCGGATCTGCTGGCTTCCCAGGTTCCCCAGCTGCTGGATCAGGGCTCGGAACATTTCTGTCTCCTCCTCCGGAAACTGAGGGAGCAGCTTCTCCAGAAGAGAGCGCACCTCGGACAGAGTGCATCCCGCTCCCAGCCAAACACCTGCAGGACACAGAAGGAAAGATCTGACCGTTCCGTACATTTTCTTGAGAGGAGACCCCGAGCGCGGTGACCCACCCTGTGGCGTCTGGGTGACCTCAAACAGCTCCCTCACTCTGGTCGGGGAGATTATCAGCGGATGCACGACGCCCTTGAACTTTATATCCGGACCTTTAAACATAAAACAGAGAAAATAATTTGCATGAGCAAAGGCTGGAAAGCATCTTCCCGACGCTCACCTATGTTGGTGTTCCCCATGAGCAGCGGCGCTCTGGGACTGCCGCTCTTCAGCCGCACCAGCTCCTCCAGCGAGGCGGGGAGCACGCAGGTCATCCTCTCCCCAACGAAGGTGAGCGTCTGCGGGTTTGACGCCTCCGCCATCAGCTGTGGAGAGGGTCACGCATTATTGCAGCCCCTTCTCAACAAAGCAGCTCACGCCGTGTGTGAAATTTTGGAAACTCACCATGAGCTCGGGAGGAAAAATCAGCTCCTGGGTCGGGTCAAGCGGCAAAAAGTCTCTCTTGTCGAACAGCTGTGGCTTTTCCTTGACACGGAGAGGCAGAAATAAATGTCGAAATCCAATTAGGTTGATTTAATAATAAGCAGCAAATGAACTCACCTGCTCATCCGTCTGTTTCTCTGCATCGAGACAACAGTTTCCGGCTCCGTTGGCTTGACAGCAGTTGGTTTCCTATACATTCAATCAAACTGTATTAGTCGAGGAGGACAAAACACACAACAAATATGCCCGCTGAGGTTTGTACCTGGCAGAAGGTCCGGCAGCCGTCCACAATGGGACGATATCCAGTGCACCGGCACAGATTACCTGAACAGCAATAACACACACCCTTGTCTGGCATAGGCAAGAAACGGCTAGCTTTGGATTCAGCTGGATTAACGAGACACGACACAGCGAACGAACCGGCCAGAGCCTCGGTGATGTTGTCCATGGAGGGCTGGGGTTTGTTCCTCAGCAGAGCGTACATGGACATCACCATCCCTGGGGTGCAGAAGCCACACTGGGAGCCGTGAGCCTTGGCGATTCGCTCCTGTAAACAAAACCACCACATTCAAATCTTGTAATGCGTGAAAATAGCTATTCAGCAGTGAACAGGAAGGAAGAACAGAGACCCAGCTCTGACCTGCACGGGGTGGATCCTGGTCTTGGTGCTGCCGACGCCCTCCACCGTGGTGACCGCGGCACCGTGGAGCTGACACAGCGGCAGGAGGCAGGCATTCGCCGAGTAATGTCTGAAGATAACGTGAGTGGGAAAAAAACATCACATTACTTACTTCAGCCCCCCTTATTCACGGACGGCTGGGAATTCTGGCCTGTGTGCCCCCCGTTGAGAATCAGTGTGATAAAAGGATACGTGATGGATTTGGTGGCCAGCTGATAGCGTGACACCATGACGGTGCACGCACCACAGCCCCCGCCTCCGCAGCCATACTTGGTTCCAGTCAACCTCACTGGACAATCAGTCAAGGAAATACTCAACAGGTCATGTGATAGTTTGATAAATCGGAATCATCCAGCTCGTGTGTGCTGCTTTATTTTTGAAGTTGTAAAGGATATGTTTCTCCCTAAGGAAGGACAGAAGCATCACCTCGGGGTCGACATGGTTCTCTGTCACCTGTGTGGACAGGAGTTTGGTCTTTGGGGACTTGATATGTAATCAGGAGGATTATTTATTGCATTTTTTAAATGTGGAAACACCCAGAATGCTTCACTTGAGTTAAACAACGATGAAAAAAAACAAAAGTACTGCATTTAAAATGTGATCAAGCTTTTTGTTATATATCACATTATTTTACATAATGGACTGCAACTACTGACTAGTCTTAAAAATTAGATTAAATTAATCCAGTCATGCATATCATTTTAACCAAACCACTATCCAACACTGATCTGCATTAAAAAGTTCCAGAATGTTTTTCGTGTCCTTACAGAACTGAGCTGTCATGTTGTTTGGTCTTGTGGAGCCAGAACAAACAGAACTAAACGAGTGACACCAGACATGACAACACCGCCACCAGCCCCAGTCCTAGTGTAAATACTGCAGTTACCTTTTTCCCGTTGATAAAGAAGCACAGCATGTCTCCGTGTCCACCCTCAGACATAGTTCGATGGTTCGTCTGCGTCCAACAACACCCGAGCGAAACCGAACGTAGCACTTCCGCCTGCCGGGACTTTCACAATAAAAGACTACCATATGGTAAACAATGTATAACAGGAAGCAGATTTTCCTTCCTATTTTGCTCTCTCGTCCCTCACAATTTCCTTCTCTGAGAATGTGTGTGTTTTCCTTCTTTTCTGTGACTTAGAAAGAATATTTCATAATAAATATCTATCTGCTCCGCTTTACAAGGTCGTAAAGCATTATCTGACCTTTGTTCCATAATATACAAGGTAAATCATTCCTTTCCTCCCTGTCCCTGTTTGATCGGCCCTGAGTTTATTGACTCAGCCTCTGATGCAGGTTAAACATAAAACCACTTTACCTTCTTCTCAGAGGATTGGGTTTCGTCCACTTCTTCCACCAAGCTTCATTCCTGAGGATAAAGAAAACCCCCTGGGGGACAAAGAAAGCATTTCTTATTCTACAGTCAGGCTTCTGCTCTCCTGCTCTGTACAGAGCATATTGGGTTTACATCTTAGGACGCAGCCTCATATCATACACAAACACACATACCTCAGTACAATCTGATCTGAACAGGCCCAGACCTGCTGGGACGAACATGTGGGACTCGATTTTCCATTGGGCTGAGTCGTCAAATATCTCCTGTCATCTACTGAAAACAAATAAGTCTTGAATCTAGACGCGCTTCCCTCCTCCTCCTGTTTATAAATGATGTGATTCCTCGTGTCATGGCAAGCCTTTTCTTTTTGATTTAGAAGTTTTAAAGTTTAAAGTCAAGCTCCTCTCGAGGTGTCACAAGAGACACTTCTCCTCAGAGACGCTGTTAACCAAAGCACGGCCCCCGAGCAGCTCTGCCAGTTTTCAGCCATGCTGGACGGGTCGTGGCGAATAATTTCCCTTCCCTAAGTACAGCTTAGGCGCGCCAAGCGAGGGAACTATCACTTTTGTTGACTTATTTGGGAATTAAACCTTCAGACAGCGAGGTCTGATACGAGGAAAAAATGTCCTGAGTGATCGGAAAAAAGCTGGTGATCTAAGTTTTCTTCTACTTTAAGTGGACTCTTAATTTGACAGTGCACAATGTGTTGACACATCTAGTTCAGCCAGCCTGTAATCAAAATGATAACGAGCCACAAAGAGGCCTATGACGTCAGCCCGTGACTCCGGTTTCACCCTGAAACACTTCTGGCTGGAGGGAAATGCAGCCGGATTAGCCCCCGCCTGAACCGGCTCACAGTGGAGTGGGGGGGGGGTTACTGAGTTACTGATCCATTTGAAACTGGAGGAATAGAAATGACGGCGCGTTGTGAGAGATGAATGGTGCAACCATGGCTACTGTAAGATGCCGATCTTTGGTTAAACTGTCAAACATATCAATAAGAAAAAGATAAATAAAAACTGGAGCTGCCATTCCAGAAAAATGAGGCCTCAAATGTGGCCTCAAATGGACATCCTTAAATATACCGCTTATCTTTTTAGGGTCTCAGGGCGAGCTGGGGCCTCGTCGGCTTACTTTGGGCGAGAGGCCATCGCAGGAGATCACTGCTTAAGCTGCTTTCACGCACTGAACTCTGGAGAACATCTGGAGGGGGGCTGTGAGGTCTGAAAGCAGTGGGAAGAGAAAAGAAAAAGGGAGATTTTCTTTACACTGGGTCTTACATGATGTGTCCTTGGGTAGTATAATGTTCGTCCAGGAGCAGTTTAAGATGCGAAGAGCAGAAAAACTGAAGTTGGGAAAAGCGAGGGCATCTCAACAACTTCTCTTCAGTCTGCTTTAGAATCTCAAATCCTCCATTTACCCAATACAAGCCGACCTTAACAATAAACAGCCCTGATGCAATACAGATGTACAGGAGACTACTTTGTTTTGTTTTTTTAAATCTGTTACAGTTGCTGTAGAAAATTGCATTTGGGCTCAAAAAACAAATAATTAAATAGCTGCAATTAAATATTTGACTGTATTGGATCAAAAATATAAATATAATAATAATAATTATTATTATTATTTGATTGTACTGTATTATATATATTATTTTAAAAATTACAATCATAAATAAACAAATATTTGACTGTATTGGAGGCTACAGACAAAAACAAGCCTTTCAATTTACTCAATATATGTACTTCAAAAAAAAAAAAATCAGAACGAACTCAAGCATCTGCATTCAAAGCTTCTGCACACTCAGCAGAAACGATGCTCGTCTTGGGATCGGCGAGGGCGGACACGCGGGGGATTATCATGTGGGAAAAACGCTGCGGATCAAACGTGAAAATCCCGTTCCACCACCCACAGGAGCACAGACGTTGGAAGGAGGAAGGAGAGGAGACAAAGGAGACATCAGAAACATCTGCACGCTCTGTCAGCGGTGTGAAAAGAAGAGTGTGGATGCATTCATGTTGACAGTGACACAGAGAAGCAAAGCTCTGGATTGGAATAAACATTTTAAAATGAAATCATTTCCTATAGCTTTAGTTCTCCTCTTATCTGAATAACATTTTAAGCTGCTGTTATTTTCCTCTGTATCTTATTGTTGCTGGCACATCCAAAAATATTTATCCCTGGACACAGTGACGTCCGAGACTTGAACCTGTGACCCTTACAGTCTCTAAACCAACTTCCTGCTCCTGATATCGCTGATATCAAAACACAAGCACATTCCTCCTCCTCCAGACCACGAAATCCCAGAGGACAGACAAAACAAACATCTTATTTTTCAGGAGCACGTTATGTCTGGAGTGCAATTCCACTAAACTGTCCCAGCGGAGCAGGATAATCATCAGTGATTACACTTTGATTTGACAGCCAATCTCCTCACGAAGGAAACATGGGAATAAAACATGTAGTTTAGCCTCTGGAGACAATATACTGATCCTGTAGTCAGATAACTGATTAGATCTTTGGGGTCAAAGGTCAGGTAAATAAAGGTGTAGTCTTTTTCTCACCCTGCTTCTAACACAAACCAGACAACGACGACAACAAACACGCTCAAATACAAAGAGTTTAATCCGAAAAAATACTTTTCCCATTTTGGCATGTAATATACATTGTTTGGTCTTGCTGTATCTCGGCTGTCGCTGGGTCATTATTTGCTTTGTCTGAAATTGCGGTGGTCATGCAATGGTCAGCGTCCACGTGACATATTGACCTCAAACAACCCCCCCATGTCATCGTGGGGGCTCCCTTGCAGAGGTTATAGGTGCATGCTGCATGTGTGGAGCTGATGGTTGGATTATTTGCGGACATGAAGGAGCAGCGGTTGACGCTCGTCTCTGGGGACCCAATGTTCGGCAATCTTCGTTTCCATTTCACGCAAACATCCCCAAAAGTCACCAAGGACTCTCAGAGACCCCGTCTCCCTCTGAGGAAGTCCTCAGTCAAGGCACGCGTCAGGATTTTCCCACGATCACTTTGCTTAATAAAACCAAAAGAAATGAGACGTCTTGGTCCTGGCTGTGTCCATCCCTCTGGGGGGGCATGTGGATGAGTTTCTACTGCTCTTGCACTTGCAATGTTTCTGTAAGTCATCATAATGAGGTGTTGTTTAATATATATGGTGAGCTCAAAAATAGGACTATTATGGGTTCCAGCATCACTGCCTCTTCTTCTTCTGCTTCAGGGACTTCCTCCTCTTCACTATCATCTCATACAGCTTGTCCATGCCCTCGTCCAGACCCTCTCCGATGATGGCGCAGGCCGGCTGGACGTGGTACGGCGTGGACGGGCTCAGCTCGGCCAGCGCCAGCTGCCGCCCGATCTCCCCGACGTCCAGCGCCCGCGGCAGGTCCTGCTTGTTGGCGATGACCAGCAGCGGCGTGCCCTGGTTCTCGGAGAAGCGCGCGATCCGGTGCAGCTCGGCGCGGGCCTCCTCCAGCCGCTCCGCGTCCACGGAGTCCACCACGTACACGATGCCGTCCGTGCAGCGGCTGTACGGCTTCCACAGGGGTCGCAGCTTCTCCTGGCCGCCGACGTCCCAGAAGTGGCAGCTGATGCCGCGGGAGGCCCCCGCGCCGCCGAGCCGGATGCGCTCCGTGTTGAAGCCGATGGTGGGCACCGTGTTGACGAACTCGTTGAATTTCAGCCGGTAGAGCACGGTGGTTTTCCCTGCAGAGTCCAGCCCCAGCATGACGATGTGCAGGGACTGGAAGGCGCCCAGGTTGGAGAAGCTGTTCCCCATCTTGGAGGCTTGCAGGCCGGGGAGCGGGGAGAGGAAGAACCTGCGCCCCCGCCGTTCAGCGGCGGCGGCTGCGGCTGCGGAGGGCGCCGGCCCGCGTTGCGCGGCGGCACTCCGGCAGCATCCCTGGGCTCACGCCCCCCCCCCCCCCCCGCAGCGGCCGCCGCCCCCCCCCCCCCCCCAGCAGCGGCAGCAGCGGCGGAGGGCGTGCACAGAAACGGCGCGTCAAGCCCCGTGCAATACCGCTCTCCCAAAAAAGCGTAAATGACGCGCGGCTGGCCGTCACGTCATGTCTCCGGCCCGCGTGCGTCTCCAAGTGCGCAGCGGTGGGATCCACGCTCTCACTGCCGGAGTGACAGTGCGTGTGACGCACGGACCAGCCTCTCAACGCTGTCAAGTAAAAAGGCGAGTCAAGTCACGCGCGAATGGGCCAAATGGGATCCAGTGAATACGCGTTCTCCACAAAATAAAAGCCTCGTCCCGTTCACTACACACACAGCACGGTGGTACAGAGGATGACGTTATTTTGAAAAGGCGCCGTTCCTGATGCCTGCAGTGTTTCCTCTGCGCACCGAGCCACCTGAGCTTGAGGGAAGCCTGACATCTACTGGTCAAATATGAGAACGACGTGTCCGACGAAGGAAACTACAACCTGAGATAAAAACGCACCGTAATATTCTCGAAATAAGATTAAGAAGTATGTGTTTGTCAGTTTTACATTGTGAACTTTGCAACTTAATTTACATTATTTTTTTAAATTGATTTGTTGCAGCTTCTGTACTGATAGATTTAGTCTTTAATTTGCAGCTTTATAGTTTAATATTTACCAGATATGCGTAACTTACACTCAGCTTTTTTATTTTTGTTTTGGACAATTAATTTAAAAAAAGTTTTGTGAATCTTGTAAAGATTTTGAAACTTTCCATAAATGTCTTGGTGCTGGTTTGTTTTTGTTTCTTTTGGGTTAGGGTTTAAAGTTTATTATATGACATAATCAAGATTTGATTAACATTGTACAGGAAGGCATAAATGCATACATACCGGAGTAATGTGATGTTTGAACCACCAGATGGCAGCCTTGTATTGTTATTCGGAGAGAAACAAATTTTCAAAACACAAAGCATTGAATTCCTGTATGTGTATGCTCACTTGCAACTTCCAGAATCTGGGACACGCCAGGCGGACCACACTTCTATGTTTCAGATGTACACACACATCAAAACAAAACAAATAAAAGTCCTTCCACTCTAACTTTTGTGACTCCTGAAAAATTTCACCAAGCTCTAATTAGGCATAAATTGAAACAAAGCCCCCTGGTGGCTAAACAAGACCTTTATGGGGAAAGGAGCAGGATTAGAATTAGTTGTAGATAAATAAGGGGAAAAGTGGGAAAACGCACACAAGCAACAACACGACCTGAGTCATCAAGTCCTCACTAATTGCTCTCTGTCCTGCATTGATTTCCCTTCTAATGTGTGTGTGATCGATAGAACAAATTCTACACACACTCACTCTGATGGTCCTCTTCTGTTTCTCTCTCTCTCTTAAGTGTCTCTCGCCTGCTGCCCACAGTCTCGCCTCGCCTCTTAATTTATTCCGCCGTCTCCTCGCTGTTCCTCAGGTAACGGCTGACGAGTGGATGCTCAAGGAGGTTCCCGGGAAACAAAGAGCGGCTTCTTAACAAGCTGAGAGCTCTTGCCGGAACAAACTGGTTGGCAGGCCATCTTCCACCCTTGATTTAATTCAGTTTCTCTGTTTCTTTGTTTTGCTCTGCCAGCTCATTCATTTCGATGCCGCTGAACTCCTCGGTGTTATCCAAGAGGTGAGCTCCTGGGCACAGGCGATATTAAAACAAAAAGAAGCTAATAAAGTGTTTTTCTTCTGATGCTTAAAGTTTACTGCATCATTTAGAGTCATGTTAACACAGGCTTTAATGGGGCTCATCAATATTTGATCCACCAGCTGCTTAGCCCCATGCCTCTATGACAAAATCTCTGGGAGGAGGAGCAGGACAAAAATTCCCCAGCAATAAGAGCAGTAATGGCATTAATGGTGTCGTTAAATCTAAAATCTAATATCAAGGTGGCCTGTCCTCCGAGAGGGGACAAGTAGTGGGCTTTAATTAACTGTCACAAAAACCGTGTGTGTGTCAAAACAAGACCACATATGGACGGAGTTCATTCGAGCGTGTCGTTTGTGCTAAGTGTGTGAGGTCATTTGTGCATGATATTGGGACATGCTTTCTTTGTGTGTGTGTGTAGAATATATGATGTCATCCAACACCCAACCCAGCACAGTAACTTCATAAATGCTCCTGAGACATAACTCACATGTCCTGAGAGAATCTTTCAACCGTGTCGCTGCGTCTCTGCGGAATAAATGAAAATATTAATACGCTGCAAACACACACACACACACGCTACATATATGTATATTAGGCACATTAGATGTGTATGGTAAATGGGCGGTATGAAGTATTTGTATTCACAGAAAACTCACTGCCACCCGTGCTTTTCTCTTCTCCTTTTAATCCATTTCTTGCCAAAAAAGAAACGCAGATTTCAGAGAAACTGTCCCCGTCGATGCAAGTGGAGAGTGTGTCAGTACAAATATAGAAACTCTGTACATGTTCTTGGATAGGGAAACACAGTGTTCAGATTGGGGAAGAACCAGAAGCGAAAGAAAACCCAGAAGTGCATCGCGCCTGTGTTGTTTTTATTTGTGATAGTGACGGAGGTGATCCGAGGTGATGCAGGGGGGACAGGAGTGAGGGGGGTGGAGGGTCAAAGGGTCAAGACGTGAAAGTAAGGGTCACTGGAGGGAGAGGAAGTATCAAAAATAGAATGCGACTTTTTGTTTGGCAAGAAAGTGAATAATTGAACAGGTTTTTGAAAAAACATCTGGAAAGTCCGTCTGGTCTCTGATGTCCTGAGGTCCGAGAGAGAGAAAATCAATCAACAGACAGAAGGTGGAGGGACAGGGGACGAGGGGACAGGGTGAGGTAGAAGGAGATGAAGAGGAGGAGAATACAGCAGAGCAAATGGCAGATGCCAGAAATCGTAAACAGTTTTAATCTCAGGTGTCTGTCCCAAACGTAGTGTCCTCTGCACCGTCCCACCAGGAGTGTCCATATGAGTCAAAAGTAAAAAAGCGATCCTCTGGTACCTCCAAAAAAAAAAAAAAGTGGAAAAAGAGGAAAAAGTCCTTCAGACGGCGAAGTCTCCGTACCCAGTGGGGCAGAAGGCGGCGCCACGGAGCGCGTCCAGGCAGTTGACGAGGATGAGCGCGCCAGTAAGGTGCTTCCACCTCTTCGTGATGGGGTTCCTCATCCTGTCCAGGCCAACATGCAGCTCCTGGATCACGTCCCGGTAGCTGTCGCCGACATGGGCCGCCCACGTCAGGAGGAAGTCATACGCCGGCTTCCACATGGACTGAAGGGGTCAGAGAAAAGGAAAGATTTGGGTTACGGAAGGTGAGACAGTTTTTATTTTGTTGTCTCTTCCCCTACCTCATTGTCCAGGAGACCGTTCCTGTCACGGTGCGGCGCCTCATACGCTTCCATCTGCTGCCTGGACACCCGGGCCAGCTTGTCGGCCAGCTCCCTCCACCGGGACGCCACCTCCACGGCGGTGGTCAACAGGACAAAGTCCAGCACCAGCCTGGCGACCAGGCCCTGGCAGTCCATCTTCAGCAGTGCCTGGCGGAGAGAGGACACAAAAAAAGATTTAAAAATCTGGGAAGAAACAAAGAAACTCTAATGGCAAAACTTTACGTGGGTGAAATCTGAGATACTAAAATCCTGCATTTTCCCAACATCTTTCCGCTGCCCTGCGGCTCTTTGTGTCTTGCAGCAAACACCCCGCCCCCCCCTGCATGTAAGCTGAAAGGTATCACCACACTTTGAAGCTCGCATATCTCTGGGAGAATCTGCAGCAAAGGAACCCCCCCACACACACACACACTACATCCAACTAGCTTTTTTATTTCCCAGTCAAATGAAACACCTCCGCATCGTGTTTTCCACTGCAGCTGCTTGGGTTAATGCGCTGTGTTGTTTAAACCTGATTTATTCAAGTTAGACTGCTCCTCTCTCTTCCTCTCTGAACCCTGAAGACAACACGTGATGCGATTCATTTCGTCTGACCATACTCATGTCCATAAATCATAAATCCATTACAACTTCAAGAATTCATATAACGCTGCTGCCGGCACTCGATAAGAAAGAATAATAATAGTGCTCTCATCTTTAATATCAGCTTTTGGAATATCTGGACATTTTTGGGTTTATTAAAGAAAACACCTTATTTCCCGACCTCAGGGTTGCATCTTTGAGAAAGCAACATTTAGAAGCACTTTAAAAAATAGCAGCAGTCTGGGCCTTCATTTATATTCACCTCTCCCTCCCTATCTGCCTCGACCACCTGGCTGACGAGCACTTAGGCCTTCCACCGTGATTCAGGCTTCAAAACACGGGTTTTGGGCTAAATATAGAGTCTCACACACACACACAGCCACCTGCTGTCTGGAGATGAGCGTGATGCCTTCAGGAGCAAATCAGGAGATGTGCCCTCTAGGGCCCAGAAGGGATCAAAAGCAGGTGACACAAGAAGAAACAGGAAGGAGGTCATGGGGTTCACACATGGGCACGTGCCTAAAAAATAATAAATATGATTCTGGTCTATTAATAGAGGACCAGCTGCTCCATCAGAGACCGAAGTGTCCAAAAATTACAAGATAGTGGCGACATGCTGGACGCCCCGGAGCAGGCAGACAGACAGAGCTGACAGCTGGCCTGTCAACCAAATGAGCTTCACTTCCAAAATAAACAAACAGGGAGGAGGTAGGGAGGGAGCAGGAGGAGGGATGGCTAATGAGAGTGACAGGTCGAAAAGGGAAAGAGAGGGAAGATGAAGGCCTCTGTTTTGTTTTGGGAGTTGTGGATCTATTATTAAAACACACTCTCCAGGCCTTTCAGCCACTGCCGAGCACTAGGGAAGCCTTTCTCATTTTCGTCCTCCGTCTCAGTAACCGGAGCCGCCGCGTTAAAAGATCTGCCGGGGTGGTGTCGGATGCCCCCGCCTGGCCTTTGGCTACCGTCCCGATCAATGGCTGCTGCTCGCGTTTCACATGGGAACACCTGTCGGCTGCGGCCTCGCTCTCTCTGAGTAGAACTGAAAATAACGTTTACTCACGTTTGAATTAGATACTTATTGATTCTTTTTGCTGAGTTGTCTGGATTTGGCTCAGGCAGATAAAAGCCATATTATTAAGGGGGAAACAACGGACGCCTTGTTTGCGGAGTCTGACGTTCTCACTGTATAAATATTTCATTGAGTAAGAATTACATAAAATGGGCTGTTTTGTTGTCGAAGGAAAGTTTTTTTTCAGAGTGACTGGCTGAAACTTGCTGCAGCAGCTTGACAGCAATTCAAGTTGCAAATGTATCACCAGAGCCAAGGTATGGCTGCATTCAGCCAGGAAGCATCACATGAGTATTACATTTATTACAAGTACAAAGCGTCTGATTAATGCCGCAGACGGAGGACAGGACAAAAGCTTTTTAATCAAACACAAAAGCTTCCCTCTTCAGATTTAGACTTGTGAGAGTATGGGGAGGTCACATGACTTACAAACAGCAGTGGGAAAATGTTTTTTCATAAGTACTTTTTGAATAATGGCATCTAACAAAGGGGCACTGTCTTGGGACTATTTCTTCTTCCCTCAGGGAGAAGGTGCAACACAATATTGGAGACAACACAAAGGAGTTCTAGTGAAGTTAAGAAAACTAAAGTAGTGGTAATCTTCAGAAGATATTTGAATGCTCAGGTGTACCGTTCTCCTAAAGAAAGAAAGAAATTTTACCATCATGAGCTCTCTCTGGAAGGACTTCCTCTCCTTGTTTTCCATGTTGGTGCACTCCTCTTTGAGCTTCTCCAGGACCGATGCCACCCGCTCCGGCTCATTGTCCAGCTCCGTCCGGCAGAAATAATTCAACGGCAGGTTCCCGTATCCCAGGGCATCGGCGAACGCCCTCCAGTTCCCCACGTTCTCCATGAGAACCGTCCGCACCGTCGCATAAATGTAGGTGAGGAATTTGCAAGGCTTCAGAATCTGCTCCAGGAGGATGGTGGTCGTCAGGTCGGGCCCGCACCAATAAATGGGCTTGACCTTACCCAGCACCAAGACATTTTTGGTGTGGACGAGGCCCATTTTACCCTGATAGTATCCGATGTACCACTCTTTGGTGCGCAGCTGCCCTCGCAGTTTGATCTTCTCCTCGCTGAGCAGAGCGATCACGTCGCCTTTCTTGTACTCCAGCAGGTAGCTGCTCTTGTGCTGCCTGATCACCGTTTTGATCAACTTTCCAAACTTCACGTTGGTGACGCACCGGTCCTGGAACTTTGGGTACTTAGAGGTGACGGCCAGCGGCGAGAGGACAATCTTGTCCACCTCTTTCTTCTTCAAGAACCGCCTGTGGCCCGCGATCCTCACTCCGGTCTTCGGCGGTGGCTGCGGCGTCTGGACGCAGAACTGGGTGATGATACAGTCCAGGGCATCCTTGACTTGAACCCTGAGTGTGAAGTCTGAGATGCTGGTGGGGTTGTGCGACGTGATCACGTACTGGAGCCGGCTGACCTTCCCCAGTTTGACCTGGAATCCCCGGATCACGCCAGAACCTTCGCTGGCCTTCACCTGGTAGTTGGACATGTTCGAATACAATCCCACCTGGAGGTCCTGAGGGCGTCCCAACACATACTGGTGCTTCCCCCACAGCTGAAGGGCCACGGGTGGCGTCGCCTGTCGCCCCGCCTCGTTCACCAGCAACGTCTTGGGGGCGCAGTCATGTCCGAACATGGCCACGACCGTCTTGAAAGATGGGTGGATGTGCTTGGGTCCGTAAATGCCCAGCGTTACTTTCCGTTGCACGTCGTCCCAGACGGTCATGTTGTGGCTCAGGTACTGGGACTGAACCACAACAGCAATGTACATGCAGGGTTCTAAGCTGTCCAGCTGCACCTGGACGGTGTCCTTGTAAATGTAAGCGTTGGGAATCGGCATGTAAGGCCCCTCTTTGCAGTCGCTCCGGACGCACAGCACTTCGGCGGAGTGGCGACTGTCTTTCTTCACGGTCGCGGACACCTTCATCTCCAGCGTGATGAAGGACTTGGTCTCCATGTTGCTGAGCTTCAGCTCCACCACGGGGCTCAGAGTGGAGCAGTGGTCGGAGTTGAGCTCCAGCGGTGGGTCCAGCAAGGCCTTCATGGAGATCTGCTGGCGGTTGCCGTCGCTGACATGGCCCTCTGGGATGTGAGCACTGATGTGCGTGTCTGGAAGCTGGACGACGCCACCACTGCTGTCCAGCGTGCACACGATGTTGGTCTCCACGGGCTGCGTCTGGCCCCACCCGGGGCTTTGGCCCAAAGAGTTCAGGTCATGGCAAGACCTGGCGAGCTTCCTGTGGTTCAACCAGGCAGTCCTGAAATCCTCCCTGCTCTGAAACTGCTCCGGGGAAGGAGCCTTGAGGCCTGTGAAGAACCCTGATGACAGCAAGGTTGGATTCGACTGTGCTTGCAGAACAGACAGTTCTGAGAGACTGTGAGAACGTTTACTCCTGAAAAACGGATTATCCCTGTGGAGATTAGGTAGAACGCCTTGGCTCGGGCTGGTGGGGGTAGCTGTGTTAACATGGCAGCTGCTGAACCCATTCATTGAGCTGGTGTTCAACTGGGAGCAAGACGACGGTGAGGCTAGAGCATCAAACAGGATGAGGTCTGCCGAGTTCCTGATACCCACATCTTTATAGTTCTGGTCCAAGGAACAGATCGGTGGGTTCACAGAGGGCCTCAGGGTCACACCCGTCCATTCCCCCAAACCCCCAAGCCCTTTTGACGCATCCTCATATCCCTCCACAAGACTGTCGATCATCCCGCTGTCGCTCAGTGAAGAGTTCCTAAAGTGGACTGGCTGGACGTAGGCTGCTGGGATGTAGCCCATCTCCGTGTTGTTGTGGGCGTACCACCACTCGCCACCCGACGTGTCCAGCACGTAGAGGCGATCACCTTTAGAGAACTTTAGTGTGGTGAAGCTGCTGGGGCAATAATCCTTTATGGCGACCACTTCCTGTGCAGCTCCGAGGGAGGAGGACGTGTCCAGCCGTAAGGCACTGGGAGAAGGCACTGGAAGAGGAAAAAAAAAGACCAAATCTCAATTTTATCTCATAAAACTATTAATAGAATGTGGTATTCTATTGTCTGAAGTGCAAAATGGTTTGGACCAAGCGTGCTTAATCCATCACTGGAAGATTATCATCACCATCATCGTCGGAAAGCAGCTACGTTTACAGATCACTAGACACGTGTAGGAGCAGATGAGCTGCAGTTTTAGTCCCATTGGTGTATATGGGCTATGTAAACAAAGCTTTCACTCAACCACTGAAGTGAAAGAGCCAAGAAATTAAAAAAAAATATTGATTTATTGTGATTTTCAAAAGATGTATTGAATTGTTTCAAGCCTAGAAACATTCAGACAATGTCTCTGACCTTTGACATCATTGAGACTGGCTCCAGTGACTCCTTCACTGAGGTCGATGAGCGTCCCCTCGGACTTGCAGCGAGGGAGGACGAGGTTGCTGTTCGTCACTCTGATGATCCGATGGGCAGCCATGGCCGGTGCTTGTCGCTGAGTTCTCTCATTGGCAGCTTTTCATCTGAACGGGGAAACAAACACAAAGGGTTTCACGGTCGAAGCCAGCCAGCAAATATGAAACACATCTGCATTTAGGCTGAGAGAGAGAGTGATAGGGTGTAAAACACAAAGAAATAATGACATTACAGTAATTTATACACAGCAGTAATCAAATCTCTGAGTTAACATTATCTTTCATTTGTGTTGACAGACGACTGTAATCTGATTAAAGTGGCAGCACTTAAAGTGTTTGGCTCCAAAATATTGTTCCCTTCCGTCGTTCAGTTGCATGCTAATTATTTTAATCGTTTTGAAAGGCGGCACGAATCATGGAAGCTGCCGCGCGAACGACTTTCACTGATCATCTTAATTGGAGCTTCAACGTGCAGGGCTGGATTTTCCCAATAAAATCATTTGTATTTATGTGCAATATGTTTTCATTTCAATCATCCACATCCTGTTTTCAAAGAAACCTGAAGAAACAAGCTATTATTAGCCAGGCTGGACATAAATTATTCAGAAGTCTCCAAACAGTTGGGCAGAAATTGCTCCAAATAAAGTGTCCTCACACAACCACTCAAAGAACCAAGCAGAACAAATACATGTCATGTCTGTAATTAAACAGCTTACGCAGACAAAAAGGGATTTCAGGGGTTGGAGATCAATTTTCATTTCAATTTTTCAAACTGCGACATGCAGAATATTCCCATTTCTCACAAAATAGTCTAAAAAAAAATGAAGTACAAAGTCTATTTGCATCTGAACATGAAGGCTGATCTCACATTGATTCTTGCGTAGTTATCCTCGTGCTGGAAACCAGTCAAACTCCACAACTTGACATTTCATTTTCACCCAGCATCGTCTCCCGTCACCAGGGAGCACATCATCTGTCGATAAAACACCCTCCTCCTGCTTGAAGACGAGCACTTAGCGGGCAGCGTGGTGCCAGCCTTCAATCAATACCGAGCCGACAGAGACAAAGACGCCGTCACCTGGTTTAATAGAATGCCGAGGTGATCCCTGTTTAATGAGGCAGGAGGCGAGGATGGATCGCTGCTGTTCTCTGCAGCAGGAAACGCAGCAGGAGGCTGAGAGCACGGCGGATTGCGCCAAATGACCTCTGCAGATCCACAATCAGCCTCCTAGAAGCTGAGACCTCCTGTTGTCAGAGAAAACATTGTGGATATGAGGGGAAAGAGTCACCAAACCCAAGGCTCTGGAGACATTTGCAGACCGGGTTCTTCAAATAATGTTCTGGGAGATGAACTCCATCTAACTACACATGTAAGCAGAACATTTCAGTTACAGAGAGCAAACTGCCGGAGGGCTCGTGGGTTAGTCGTTCTCAAAATAGGAAACAGGGACATGTCTTTACTCCACTGCTGCTGGGCTCAGTGAAATTATTAACTTGTTTCAGTCAGGCTGACAGAATGGAGGAGTTGGGGGGGGGCACGCCAGGGAGTCGAAAGTTTAATTAGCCGAGAGGCAGCCGGTTCTAATCCCTGGATGAATGTTGCTGTAATAACTATTTCCAGCAGCCATATGCACACAGAGTTTATCGCAGCTGTTTAAAATGCCAATTAAAGGAGGGCCGATGACACGCGCGTTAACAGGTTGCTGCAGAACACAATCATGTCCAAGATTAAACTCACAACACTACATAACCATGTCCAAAAAAATATGATCCACACCAATTCAGGATTTGACTGCACATTGGCTCACAGTTGCCTCTCATAAACAAACTGCTGCGGCTGGAACTTTTTACTCATCTTTTCCCAGTGTGAGAACTGACAGCTTCAACTCTCATAAATGCATCTGCATTTGAAAATCGGCAAGAACATGCATGAATGTGATGATACTCCACATCTTGGCAAACTGGGAAAGCCCTTATCGCTGATGTGCCTGTGGTTCATGAGACGGCTAATAAATCAAAGATAAAGCCGTTACTAATTTTGGAAAAAAATGATTAAAAATGAAGGGCGAGGAGTTTTCCCCTTGAAGCTGATACTTCTTCCTCATAAACCTGCCTTGTTAAAGCCTCAGATGGTTTGAGAAACATTATATTCCTTCAGCTTTATTCCATGTATAATATGCATAATAATAATAATAATACATTATTAAATAAAACCCTCCACTTGGCTTGAATTTTCTTACACCCTACACCCTAACCTGAAACCCTAAACCCCAATCCCGACTGTAGCATTAATCGTGAAATCTGTTCCATCTATTACAGAATTATGTGTTTTCACGTTGGACTGAAGCTCTGCAGATGTTGTTCCGGCTTCAAATCCCAGCAGGGGCTTTGGATAATGACTTAAATCAGTGCATTATACTTGTTAATGAGATTATGATATAGGTCTATTATAGATGTATGAGTACGTGTAGATCGACAGGGCATGCAGAAAAGATGATGACGCCAGTAAGGTGTGGAGAAAAAGATGTTGAGAGGTAAGTTTGTGTGCAACAGTGTAAAGGTGTGTGTGTTGTGCTGAGTGGCCATTCATTACAAAATGGAGTGCACCTTGACGTTGAGCTGGAAAAACGATGACACGCTAGTTTTCAGGCTTAGCCTGAGGGGTGGAGACAACGGAGTGTGTGTGTGTGTCGGGGCATTTGGTGACACTTTCACAGCAGTGTATGGTCATGCATGTAGAACACAGAAGAGGGAGGGAAGATATAATGAGACCAAAAATATTTGTTTGCAAGAAACAGAGGAAAGGCAGAGTTCCGAAGGTAAGAACAGATGAGGAGGAAGAAGGGTGGAAACAGTAAGGAGACAGAGGAAACAGAAGACAACAGTAAAGGAGGAAAGAAGAGGAGAAGATGGTGAGGGAGAAGGGATGAGAAGTAAGTGGAGGCAGAGGCAGGAGAGAAGACAAGAAACAGAAAGATTTGTGCGTGGGGCCTTACGACACACAGAGAGGATTTACAGCTTATCAGGTGACCTCACTGGCAAGGCGTGTACACTCACTGCTCCATGCACAAAATGTGATGCTGGCTGCTAATTGTCAACTTCGGTCATGTTCACCTCTGTCTGCTGCAGAGCTCGCCACTGGAGCTGCTCATTTGAGAGCGGGCATAAATACATAGAAATGAGAGACAGGGGGAATAAAAAGAAATTAAAATAATAATAATAAAATACAGCAGAGATTAAAAAAAAAGGATGCGATAACGGTATAACTGAAATAAAGTTTAGGCTCAAGAGTGTTTCACTAGAAATTAAAAAAATGCCTTCAGGACCCAGTCATGGGGGCAGAGCTAAGACATGCATGTACTACAAGTAATGCCCTGCATGTGGACACTATACTACACACACACACATAGACATATATATTCAGCTGATTCTATATGTACAAGAATGCTACATCGCGTCATACATGAATTATGTTCATAATATTGTATTTCATAACAGAGCAGCCATATAATAACAGTATAATAACCAAGCTAACGTACATATTGTCAATATAAACCCTGTTATATACTACAACTTCATAAACGACATACAAGCGAACAACGAGGAATTATTAAGTAATGAATGAAACGTATATCTACTATAGAGAGACGTGAATGGGGCTGAATTTATCCACGCACTGTTCTATAACAGCAACAATAAATACGGAGGGGTATTGCGTTTAAAATGTAATAAGGAGTAATTAAGTGTACATTTGATTTTAATGCGGACTGACCTCTCACTGACAGGGAGCCTCGGAGAAGCTGGCGGACACCCCCCGTTGTCACGTCTCCCTCCTCCTCCTGCTCCTCCTCTCGTTCGCTCCCCGCGTCATTTGACTTCGAGGTGAGATAAAACACAAACAGCGCAGTCGAAGTCAAAGGAAAAGCGAGGCGATAGTTTCCAAGTGCCAGAAGTTTCCTAGAGGAGGATACGCGCAGCAGAAGGACGCTCTTCTCCGCTCCGGTCAGCCGGAGGACTGGAGGAGCAGTAGCGGGGAGGGGAGGGGCTAGCGGGGAGGGTGGGCAGTTGTGACGTCGCGGGGAGGGGCGGCGACAACACGCAAACAGCCAATAGCAGGATTGCCTCTATTAATCAATTAATCATGTAAGTGAATAAGTAATCTATTACTCGTGACTCTTCTACTTGTTACTTGTTTTATGATTGGCTGTTGTTTTGCTAATGAAGACTCTTCCCCTTTGACGTGACATTTTTATCCAACAGCTCAATTTAAATGTCCAGTGTGGAAGACTTACGCTATGAAAACCTCATTTGTCACTTGAATTTATATATTTAATCATCAGGAAATAAAAGGAACCATCTACCATATGGTAAGAAACACAATAAACCTGCCCCTGGAGTTAATAATGACCAGCGCACTAGCCTCCATAAATAAGGTCGAGCGGAGATGATGGGGTAAACGGCTCGTGCAGCGGGGCACTGCTCAGATTAATGAGGCTCGGAGTTCGGTTGATTAAGCGCAGCCAAGTGAGCGGAAATCCCCTAGATCCCTGCTTTCGGTCACATAAGCTCGAGGTGTAAGAGAAAACCATATTTAGACAACAAAAACAAACTATCTGGCATATCGAAGGGACCAATATCCGTCTCCTAGAGCAGTGATTCTCAACCAGGGGTCCATGGACCCCTAGTGGTCTGTGAAAATAAGTGATCTTTTAAAAAAGACATTTATATAAATAGAATCGTTTTATTCAAATGTGACTGAGACAGGGAGCCATGCTTCGCGCTCTGGCAAGGCTAAGAGAGGAAACATACTGTACCACTCTCAGTCATGCCTGAGGGAGCCTTTAAAAGCCTGCAGCCAAAGTTTCCAACAAGGCAGCTAATTAGCCCAACAGCTGGAGAAGAGGAGCTTTTACAGCTTCAGTTACAATGCACCGTCCTAATTTATCTCTTAAGTCAGGCCATGTTTTTCTCATCCCTCTCAACTTCAAATTAATTTGTCTTCCGCTTTTCCTGCAAGAAGCTCTATTTGAATTTCACATCATCTGGGATGCCTTCTGGGAAGTGTGGTCCAAAACACTGCCAGCTGTGTAACAAGGTAAAGGTCTGAGCACAGCCGTTGCTGTCCCTGAAGTTCAGGCTCCTGTTCGAGGGCCCAGACTGGATTTGGGCACGACTATTCATACTGGAGGGGGTGTTGAATGGGAACTGTGGGTGAATTTGAAAAGGAACCCTTCTATTCACTGCCTCATCATCAAGGAGCCTCGCTATGAGCACCACAGCTCACTTTGCATCAGAATAGCCGAGCCGTCCGCCCGTTGGCCAGTTCGGTTATGGGAAGAAACGCCAGGAATTTGGGTTTTTATTTCAGACGCTGCGTGAATGCGAAAACAGGAATTCCCCAAAAATGTGGACAGAAAGAATCTCCTGCCCATTAAGCTCCTGTGTCCTCCTCCTCTCATCCTCCTGCTTCCATGTCCCTTCGCACAACCTGTTCACAGGGAAATTACTCATTCATCGCTTCCTTGGCAACAGCAGCTGGAAAACGGACTAGAGTGACTGAGTATCTTCAGGAAAGCCCTCACACACACACACACACACACACACACACACACACGCACACACACCTGAAGTCTGCAGCCCTCTTCTCTGCGCAGCATCTTAAAAAAAAACTACAAATAATTTGACTGAACTCTGATCAGCAAAATCAACTGCAGAGAAACCAGACTCCACAAACACGACGGAACCAAGCAGTGCTGTTTTCTGGAGAGCGGCCTTTAAAATCCTTAAATCCCCCAAAATCCCCTGGTTACTACACGATTACCGTTTCATCGCCCGGAATCCTACAAAACTTGCAAAAGAGCAGGATGCAGGAGAGGATTTGGTGTTCAGGACACTTGGGCGAGATACAATTATCAAAAGGTTAACGATGGATTTGGCACATTCACAGAAGTTCTAGGAACCTGCTCACAAACAATGTTTTTTTAACTTGAACTTGTCTCTGGTTGTTTACTCCCTGCAAAGACAGATACTTTTCAGCTGTGGGCTTAAATCTCATTCGAGGCAACACGCGGCGATCTATCAACACAGAGTCTGACCATGTGATGTCATTCTGCACCATAGAGCTGAACTCCTCTCTGTGGGGTCTCCATTGCTCAAATCATTATCCCTGCCCTCATGCCATAACCCACTTCAATTCAGCACCAAATACCCACAAGCCCGCTCTCTCCAGGGGTTCGCTCTAGCAACCCTGAGATTTTGAATGTGGCGATAAATGAGTGAATGATTATTCCACTTTTTTGTTGGGGACAGTTCCAAATACACGTTAGCTTTTCACAGACTGGAGAAGATAGCTCAAGGATGCGTGGTCGTCAACGACAACACCGGCGACCTTTCAGGGGAGCCCCCCTCCGTTCTTTGATGTGAGCATTCAAACGGCAACCGCAGCATGGACTTGAAACGGTGACTAGATCTCATTGTGCGTCAGCCGAAGGGGAGGCTTTTCACTGAGATTAAACACTACTTGATTAACCTGTCCATCAGTTGCTCGCTTTGAAGCCCCAGCAATCACTGTGACTGAAAATAACGGCGAGATGAAGAAATGTTATGTTCACCAAAGCTTGAGCTCCAAATTTCTATCCATCAGTCTTAAGGGATAAAAAGCCAGTATAATTTCAATAGCACCTCTGAACTTGTGATTTCTGTCCACGCATCAGAAGTCAAACCTCGGGGTGTTTTCAACATAAGTAATCTGCCGGCGCCCAGACTCTGAGAGCATGGAGCTGCGCCAGTACTGTATGACCCAACCGGGGCTTAGCCGTTACCATATGGCGTTGTGGTTGTCAGGAGCTGTTTTTTTGTTTTGTTGGGGAAGATTAGCTCTGTGTGTGGTTTCTGTCACGCTGGATGGTCACTACAGTTTAGGAGTTTCAGAGTTGATAACACTGAGTGCGCATTTCAAGAATAAGAGGGCATGCTGTAGTTTGGCAGAGAAAAAAAAAAGGTTTAAAAGATCAGCGTGAGACTAAGTCGCTTCCAATGCACTCAGCTGCTGGTAGTGAATCATCACTGACCTTCGGTCTGTCTCCGTTTCTTTCCCCCGTCAGTGGAGGTGGTAGATATGTAGGGCATCGGGATCCAGGAGCCCATAATCCGATCGGGGATGGGTGGTGGGGGGGAGTGTGAGAGTGGAGGCAGGAGAGGATTATGGGATTACTGAGGGTGAGATGCAAAATGAGATGGCCACTCTGCAGCTGGCACGCTCCCGGGTCATCACCACCGTGGCTCCATTCATGACAGCGCATCCTACAAAAACATAAACAAGAGTGAGGATGTAATCTTGCATCGACGTTAACACGGCATTCCTACTATTCATTCTCATGCACTGAAACAAAATCAATACAGTCTTTGTCCCTAATACCTCCTTGGAACAGATACCAACTGTAATTAACCTAGAAGAGTCCTTTGAAGGGATTCCAATTCAAAGGAGTTTGGCTGTGCTGAACAAGAATAACCAAAAATAGTGGAGGACGGCTTAATTACATTAAATTAAATCATAATAAATAAATAATAAATATACAAGAAAAAATAATTGAAATAAAAAAAGAAAAAGAAAAAAGAAAAAGAACATAATGTAGGTGGCGGCAAGGCAACTATAAACAGGATGCCAGCTGCCAATCAAACCAACAACAACATAGTGGAGGCTAATTATTTTAGCATTTAAAAACATAGTAAGTAATTAAGCCAATGATCAGTTAAATCCCTTGTTTCTGCCAATGCAAGGAAAAGTGCCATGTTGTTGCCTAAAAAACTGAAAGAGATTGAATAACTTGTAGACAAATGTTGTTTGGAGAGTGTTGGAGAGACCCAGGCAATGACAAACTACCTGCACAAATCACCACGATGGCTTGATTGCAGCCATAACTCAGATGAACAGCCACGCTACCCAAGGTGTGTGAGAACAAGCAAATGACCCAGGGATTTTGGAGCATCTTGAATGACAGATTGAGGATTAAGCTGTGATCGGTAGCCAGACGTGCACGTTGCTTTGCCAGGGAGCAGCCCAGCGGAGGGAGACACCGGACAGGACAGCACTGTGTCCCCAACTGGAAGGATATGGACCGCTCTAATGTTGAGAAGACAATGGCAGCAATGGTTGAACTATAATAATTATTTCTTTTAAAAAAATCATGTATTAAATCTAAATTAGTATTATTTTCCCTAAGTAAGTAAATAACAAAAAAAAGTGTTTTGTCTAATATGGTGGTTTTCCATGGCAACGTGTTGAAGTTTCAGACATTAGTAAGAGTAAGACATTAATATTTAGTAACCTGCTTCACTAATGCTGAGGAAAAAAGTTTTAGGAGAACGGTTTATGATACACTGCTGCCCTCTAGTGGGGATTTAACACTACGACAGATGCTGGAGAAATTTGATTCTAGTTTTAGAAATATACTACACATTTAGTTTTTGACTCCTGAACTGCCTAAATCACTAGATGTGTGTAACAATGAAAGGCCAGAGGTCACAATCTACTGTAAATTAATGAACTAATTTAAGAAATGTGAACCATCTACATACAGGTACTACTTGAAAAATTTAAATATCCACTCAACTTTAAAGGTGAAATGTACATATTATATAGACAAATAGTATGCAAAACAATATATTTCAAGCTTTTATTTGTTTTGATTTTGCTGATTAGGACTTGCAGCTTCAAAAAAACTCAAATTCAAAAACTCAGAAAATTAGAATATTGCTTGAAATCAATAAAAAAATGGATTTTAAATACAAAAATGTTAGGTCTCTGAAAGTAAAATCTTGCATCTGTACTTAGTACTTGGTTGGGGCCCCTTTTGTATGAATAACTGCCTTAATCCGGCATGGCATGGATGCTACCAGCTTCTGGCACATCTCAGGTGTTATGGCAGACCAACATGCTTCAATCGCGGCCTTGAGCTCTTCTTTATTGTTTGGTCTGTTCCCATTTAGCTTTCGCTTGACAATGCCCCACAGATTTTCTATGGGGTTCAGGTCAGGTGAGTTTGCGGGCCAATCAAGTACAGTAATCCCATGGTTGTTGAACCAGGATTTTGTAGTTTTGGCAGTGTGGGCAGGTGCCAAGCCCTGCTGGAAGATGAAGTCTGCATCCCCATAAAGATGGTCCACTGAAGCAAGCATGAAGTGACCTAAGATGTCCTGGTAGACAGCAGCATCTATGCTGGACTTAAAAAAGAGGACCAACACCAGCAGCTGAAATGGATCCCCAAGTCATCACAGACTGAGGAAACTTAACACTGGACTTCATGCATCTTATATTGTGCGCCTCTCTGGTCTTCTTCCAGACTCTGGGACCTTTGTTGCCAAATTAGTTGCTAAACTTGCTCTCATCAGAAAAGAGGACTTTGGACCACTGGGAAACAGTCCAGTCTTTCTTTTCTTTAGCCCAGCAGCCCACCTGCGGTAAAAGCTTGAAATATATTGTTTTGCATACTATTACTATACTATTACTATTTGTCTATATAATATGTACATTTCACCTTTAAAGTTGAGTTACAGAAATAAATGCACTTTTTTAGGATATTCTAATTTTTCGAGTAGTACCCTGTACATGTGATCCCTCCTGTGTCGTTGTTCTCAGGTTGACCCAGGATGCCAGGCGGTGACTCAGCCGCCTGGCAGACCTTCCCCACACCAGCGGGAGGCAGCGACTGGTTGCCACAGTGACGGCCTGGGTTCCAGGAACCTGGGGACGCCCCGGGGGTGTTTGAGGACGCCATCTCCTGGGAGTAAATATGCTGAAAGAGACACGGGGGGAAAGAGGGGGGTCTCTGTGAAATACTGAGGTGTAAAATGAGTCTGAGAATTTTTGTCAGAGAAAAAAAAAAAACGTATAAAATTGCCATATTCAATTGTTTTAATGCAACCTGGACTCAATTTATTTAGTATATTTTATATATTTTTAATACAAATATAAAAATCAGAGAAAAAACTAATTGCATTAAGCAATATTCAATTCTGAATACATTTTAAAAATACTATTTTGTTTGTTGTTGTTATTTTTTTTTTTATTTAGACTAAAAAGAGAGTGACATGATAAATGAAGCTCTCCCTGCACAGAGTTGCAGTGTTTGATGCAAACAATGAAACAGTTATCGGCCACGTGAGTGTATCTATCATCGCACAAAGAAACAGTTTGTTGGGTCATAAATGGCTCTGTTCTCCAGACTAAATACAGAAAGTGGACAGAGCTCAGAGAGGGCGCAGGAATTTGTTTTCGAGTCCGTAGATACTGAATAAACTTCATACAGCCCTTCCTCTAAGTTCCATATGTTTGTTTACAGTGAAAAACCCCCGGCACATCTGAACTTCGGCATGGCGGGCACACGCCTGGACAACTCAGGGCAGTGAAAAGAGCGTGTTCATTAACATGCACGGCCATCCGCTTCCTCTGAAACGGGGCCTTTGTTGCCCAGCAGATGCTGTGACACGAGGAAACAAGCCAGGGCCGGATCGAAGGGGGGGGGGGTGCAGATGGAGGATATATACGCTGAATGGCACCTTTACACTTGTTTGTATCACGTCAGAGGTACCTGTACTGTACATTAGTTTGACACCTGTCCCGCCCACTGACATGGAGGAGACAGGGTCTGTGACTTAAATAGAGCAGTTATAATGTTTTAAAGTTAACATTAAACCCAATAAAAGTATCACGGGTTTTAGAAACAATATAGTCTACTTCTGGTTTCTGCACATGAGGGATTTTAAGAATCAGATCAGTGCTGCAGCAGTGGAGTGAGTGGAGGTGGACAGACGGGATTGGCCAGCGACAGACTGGCTGACCTCACCGCTGCCACCCACCGCACTGCTTCAGTATAAAGGCAGCGGCGCGTCCCCAGCCTAGCGCTCTCTGGTCACCACAGCACGCCGCCTCTGACAGGCCGACCCTGAGGTGAGGTCATCGGCTTCCACATGAGACAGAATTTAACATTTCAGCAGTCTCAGTGAGCATTTCCACTGTTTTCAAGGAGAGAGAGAAAAAAAAAGAAACGATGACCGACCTCGAGAGCTCCATGGCGATCCTGATAGCCGTGTTCCGCAAGTACTCGGAGAGAGAGGGGGACAAGCACAAACTGAAGAAGAGCGAGCTGAAGGACTTGCTCCACGACGAGCTGCCGGACCTGATGTCGGTGAGACACGGGGTTTCACTTTGAGGAGAGTTGAGGAGAGGTATTTTCAAACTGAAAATACTGAGTTACTATTCATTAATCCAGTGATTCTCAACCGGGGGCCCACGATTCCCTAGTGGTCCATGATGGAATTGCAAAAGGCCCGTATGAATAAATGATCTTTTGATCTTGTATTTCAATAAGGGGGGGGGGGGGGCTATAGTACAAAAAGTTAGTAAAAATCAAGTTTGGGAAGCAGGTAGCACTGTTAAATCCATGTTTTACCCTGTGTTGTCCGTACCATGTCCTGATCTGAACCCCGTGTGCAGCATGTGAAAGACCAGGCCGAGCTGGACAGCCTGATGGAGAGCCTGGATGCCGACGGGGACGCTGAATGCAACTTCCAGGAGTTCATGACTTTCGTCTCCATGGTTACCATCTGTTGCCACGAGTTCTTCGAGCATGAGGACGAGTAAACGAGGCGGCGACCTTGGACGGCGGTGAAAAGCGGAGCTCAAGTCAATTGTACAAAAAAGAAAATAGAAGCAGGAGCCCGGCAACGCAGCGGCTTCGGCATCCAGACCAGAACAGTTTGGCTGAAATGTTTATTTCAGATCTTTGTATTTTCTACTCACTCTATATCTAGGTAGCTTTGAACGTTGTCAAGATTTTGGATGCAGTGACAAACTGACTTCGGAAAGGTAGCTGAAATTTTGCCTCTCTCTAACGACCTTTAGCTTCAGTTTATTTCCTGTTCTTCTTTTGAAAAGCCAGGTGGCTTCACAGAAATCAAATAATCTATAGAAACAGTGTGATTGGCTCGTGAAAGATTTGTTTTCTCTTCTGTTATAGCACTTTGTTTCAGTGACATTATATTTTTAAAAGATCTATAAATGGCCGACAGACAAGGTTCACCTTAAGAAACTTAAGACTTTCTCGGGTTTCCCGACCGTGAAGGACGGAGCTGACTAAATACTGAAAGTGTCGACAGCTCTCGTTGTCCTTTCTCTTTTAGAAGTGGCCAAACAGCTTGAAGGTTTAAATTTAGCTGATACTGAAATTTGTTTAGAAGCTTGTTTTGGGGGCAAATAAATGTATTACCTCATATTTAGGTAGCCGGTAAACGAATAATCATTTAAATGTCATTTCGAACTTTGAGTCGAATCTAAAATTATCTGCTGCTTGTAGAGTAGACAAATTTTTCGGCAGAAACTTTTCAAACAATCTTTAAAAAACAAAACTCCAAGCTCTGAAAGTGCTAATAAAAAGTGTGGGATGGCCGACGTGACGATGTGTGCTTTGAAATGTGCAGATCTGTTGGTTTGTGTGGACGTGAATTAAATGGTCGAGGTGTCACTGTGAGTTTGTTCTTTGTCTTCTGGGGACAACATCAAATATCCAATGAAAACCAAACTCATCAGAGACATTCAGCACAAAGCAGCACAGGAACTTCTGGCCACTCCCGCCCTTTCCCTGCAGATGTTTCCTGGTTTGCAAACACTTATTCAGAAACTTGGAGGAATCAGGACAAAGTCAAACAAACCAGGACTTTTCCCCTCAAATCTGGTTTTCACAACATTTATGTCCCCTGAAAGAGGAACATGCTTTCCCCTGGTGACGTCACATTTAGGAACAGTCGAGATCAACTGCAATCCGTATAATCTGAGTGTCAGAGGCGTGGCCGGCTTCTCACTTTCAGACATCTGCAGGCTGTTTAGCATCAGTGGGTGGAGTCAGCCGCGCCACTGGCCCGCCGGGGTAACCAAACTGAACCCTGGGGACTGACACCACACCCATCTGTGTGTGTGCGCATGTGTGTGTTGTACATGTTGTTGTTCTTCTCTGTGAATGAGGAGCTGCCTGCGGATTGTCAGAAGTGGTGAGTTCTCTCTGTTAGTCACCATTTACAATTTTTTTTTAGTGAAACAAAGCTGTTTCTGAGCTCTGACGCCTCTCAGCCAAATAAAAAACAGACCTTTAAGAACTATTTGTTGAAAGAAGAAAATGTTCTCGGTGCTCAGAGCATAACCTTCTCACCCCCCACCCCCGTTTAGGTCGATGTCAGCATGAGCGCAGTCCTGACTATGGTCCCAGTGACACTGGACACGACTCGTGTTCCCGAGGCTGTGACCAAGACACTGACGCCAGGTATGTTCACGACCCGCTGACCAATACTACTGGACTAGAAGTAAATAATAGAATGAATATGTGATCATTGGACAAACACACACGCACAGCGTTTTTTTGGCCCAGGGAGTGTCTTATCAGTCTCCTGGGCCTGTCGCTGTGGAGATAAAGGCCAACTTTCCATGGCAGAAGCAGAGAGGCTTTATATGTTCATCACATTAAAACTAAAATTCTATGTTTGTCTTTTATAGACTCAGGGGATGGAAACCTTGCAGCCTTGATCGGAGGTGAGAGTTTAACTCGATATTTTATCTGTTCAATTTGAATTATTCTGTCTGACGTCCCTCCTCCTCCTTGCAGGAATTGTGGGAGCGGCGCTGCTCGCGCTGCTCTGCGTCATAGCTGTGCTGGTGTGGTGCCTTTCAAGACATAAAGGCTCCTACATCACCAATGAGACGGATGAAGAGGACGGGATGGACGACGATGACGAGGAGCCTTTCTGCTCCGATGCAACGCTGCGAACCAAGGAACCTCTGATGGTTACCCAGGACGAATAAAGCAATATATAGTGATGATAGTATCCATTCACTTACCTTGTCGCAGAGAAATCTTCCGAAATCCCATTTGCCACTGAGTCACATGTCAGAGTCTCCACCGTCGCACAGTGGACGGTTCTGCCAAAGAGAAAAAAAGAAATGTGTGACAACATAAATTTCCAGCCTGAATTCAGCATTATTGTTTTATTATTGAGAATGATTTTTTTTTAAAAAGAAGGGACATAGATGTTTTTTAGTGCTTGCATATAGGTGATAGCACCCTCTGGACTTATTTACATTTTTATGAGAATAAACTTAAATTGTATTTGGTGCCTGTGTGTGTCCTGTGTGTATTGATAAAACGCTCGCATTGCGCCATCTAGTGGCTAAAACTAAGAAGTGCCGCCTTGATTTGCAGGGCTCAATGAATAGGAAGCGAGAGAGGAGAAAGAGAGAGGGAGAGGGATAGAGTGAGAGAGAGAGAAAGAGAGAGCGCTGTAAGTTTTGTCCATTTTTCGTGGTTGAAGTGTGAACGGGAACATCAGATCCAGACATGGTGAGTGCGTACAGACTCAGCAATGGGAAATAATTAAATTCTGCAAAAACCTGTTTGTTACAAGTGGATTTCAAATTCTTTTTTGTGTGTCCTCCACAGTACGGGTTCATCAACAGCTGCCTCCAGTCACTGGTGATGGAGCGATACGGCCAAGACACTTGGAAAAAACTGAGGTCCGTGCATTTGTGGGAACGGAAGACGACGACCTTGACTTTGAAACGTAATGTTTTTTTTGTTTTCTGCACAGCTCTCTGCCCGGGGTCCAGGACACGTTCATGACATACACGGTTTACGACGATGTGCTCACGCTGAGCCTGGTGGGGGAGGCCTGCTCGCTGCTGGGTGAGAGTCGAGCGCCGGAACGCTTGAATTTGTTCATGCAGTCAGCGTAGCATCTCATATTTACTGGAAATTCTGCTTTTAACCAAAAAATGAAGGGGCGTCAAGGTGCGAAAAGTGCATGTGCTCACTCAGGTGATAACTATGTCCCAGGTGAAACGGGTGACACCCAGTGGACTCAAGAAAGACTCAACGAAACAGCGACCAGAGTCAACAACAGCTTCCAAAAGGCCCGGCCCATGACACATGATTAACCCCGTGGGTCCGATTACCTGGATTGTACGAACGTCTGTGGATAATTGAATCTGTAATTTCAGATGTTCCTGCCGACGAGTTCCTGAAGCTTTTCGGGCAGCACTTCTTCGAGTTCTGTAAGAAGGCGGGATACGACGCCATGCTCAGGACACTGGGGGGGAACCTGATCGACTTCATCCAAAATCTGGACTCGCTGCACAGCTACCTGGCTCTGTCCTATCAGGTGTGCACGTGGTCAAACATCAAGCGTCACAGGTCATAGCTTATTCATGTCGCGCAGCCAACCACTGACATCTGTTTGTTTTTTTGTGTAGAAGATGAACGCTCCCTCTTTCCGAGTCGAGACGACAGACGATGGGAACATGCTGCTTCACTATTACTCTGACAGGAAGGGTCTGCACCACATCGTGCCCGGTAACAACAGCCACCTCCCTCGTCTGCATCTGCATGGGAAATATTTAAAAAATACAAAACTCGCTTTCCAGGCATCATGGAGGCCGTGGCCAGAGACCTCTTTGACAGCGAAGTGACCTTGGAGGTGCTGAACCAGTCGGTGGAAGACGAGCGGACGGGGAAGAAGGAGCACGTCGTGTTTCTGGTGAAACAGGCTGATAGTCAGAGACAGGTGGACGTGGCTGCTCTGTCTCCAGAAGCACCGTGTTTATAAAGCGTGTGTCTCTGATTCCTGGCTGTCCCGTCTCCTCCCAGGAGGAGTGTCTCAGAGGAATGAGGGACAAGAGTGGCTGGGACCCCGTGCGCACCTTCAATCCGTGCTACCCGGACAGGCTGTGGATGGAGGAGAAATCATTCTGCGATGCGTTCCCCTTCCATATCGTCTTTGACAGAGACGTAAGACTTTGTTTTATGGACACTCTGGATCGATATTAATCTGGTGAATTAAGGGGCTGATGCTCTGTTTGAGGTCAGCTGATCATCAGGCAGACCGGGGTGAACCTCCAGAAGTTTGTTCCCGGTCTGCGGGCCAGAGGGGCGACGCTGGACCGGCACTTTGTCATCATACACCCGCAGGTAAAGGCGAGTCTCCTCTTCCTCAGCCATCTTGGATTTGGGTGTTTCAAGGCGTCTGTCTTCCAGGTGACCCTCACCATCGATAGCATCAGGACGTTCATCAACAGCCAGTTTGTCTTGAGGAGCTACGCCGACGAACGCCCCACCCTCCACCTGAGAGGTAAACCCCTCCCCTCGCACGATCAGAACTGCCCGTGCACTCCCCTGTGTTCGTCTGCAGGTCAGATGCTGTGGATGGATGCCCTGGGCTGCATGCTGTACCTGTGCTCCCCGAAGCTGAGGAGCCTGCGGGAGCTCCAGGAGGCGGGCCTGCACCTGGCCGACCTGGCGCAGCATGACGTCACCCGAGACCTGGTCCTGCTCAACCAGCAGCGCCTGGCAGAGATGGAGCTGACCAACCAACTGGAGAGGAAAAAAGTAGGGGACCGCGGGGACGGGCATCCTGAGTGAAACGCGCCTGACCTCTGTGACGTGCTGCACCGGCTGTGTCTCCACAGGAGGAACTCCGGATCCTGTCTCGCCACCTTGAGGTGGAAAAGGAGAAGACGGAGACGCTGCTGTACGCCATGCTTCCACGCCACGTAGCCAATCAGCTCAAAGACGGGAAGAGCGTGGAGGCAGGTCGGTCAGCGATGGCACAGTCGTCCCTGTCCTCCGTATCTGTTTGCTTAGTTGAACTGTTTCCTGTCTTCTACAGGGGAGTTTGAGGCGTGCACCATTTTATTCAGCGACGTGGTCACCTTCACCAACATCTGCGCCGCCTGCGAGCCCATCCACATCGTGCACATGCTCAACGCCATGTACTCCAAGTTCGACCGGCTCACCAGCATACACGACGTCTACAAGGTACCACCCCTCCTGCAGCACGCTGTCGTCTTCGTTTCTTTGTTTAAGTTTATTCTGTTTCCCCAAAAAGGTCGAAACCATCGGCGACGCCTACATGGTGGTGGGCGGCGTTCCGGTCCCGACGGACACCCACGCTCGCCGAGTGGCGAACTTTGCACTGGGCATGAGGATCGCGGCCCGGGAGGTCACCAACCCGGTGACGGGCAAGCCCATTCAGATTCGGGTGGGCCTGCACACGGGCCCTGTGCTGGCCGGGGTGGTGGGGGAGAAGATGCCCCGCTACTGCCTGTTCGGGGACACGGTCAACACTGCGTCCAGGATGGAGAGTCACGGCCTGCCTGACCGCATCCACCTCAGCTCCTCCACATACAGGTGTGTGGAGCTTCGGCCACTGATGAAATCAAACTAAATTAAAGTGAGTTTTCTGCCTACCTCCTCCACAGTGAGCTGAAAGACGCTGGGTTCGACGTACAGCAGCGTGGGCAGATTGAGGTGAAGGGCAAAGGCAGGATGAGCACCTATTTCCTGCTGCGCAACCTATTGGTGACAGAAGACGACATCATGGGATTAGAGGCTGGGAGGACGCATCTCTACAAGGATGACCTTTGTGCCCAGGATGAAAAAGGTGAATTGGTTCCTGTAGGCCAGTGAAAACAAGGCATTATTTTATTGAAATGTGACTGAGATCAGGTCCCAAAAAGGGTGGAGAGGCATCGCTACTGGCGACAACGTGTTCACTAGATTTCCAAAACATCTTTCATTTTTAGACCCTGATGTGAGACCGGACACGTCCACAGACGCTACGCGTGCCATCACCCCCTTCGCCTGGGACATCAGCTCCCCGTATGCAACAGACGGGAGCGGCGGCCATTCACCTGAAAACAATCTCAACAGCAGACTCTGTGCTTTATTCTGATTTTATTCTCCCTGAAGCGTCTCTGTCTGTCCCCGTCCTCTCCTTTTACAGTTCCAAAGCCTTACAGATGAATAAAAGTGTGCAGAGGTCTTTTTGGGTGGACACCAGTGAGGTTATGACACCACCATGTGGTGACTGGGAAGAAGTATTTATGTCTCTACGTGTACGTGCTGTTTTTTTGCGGACAATACGAGCCATGACGGCCCGTGTTGCAGTGACCCATGGGTTTCACGGTGAGAGTGGACGCTCCTGTCATCACACACTTCATCAGCTCAACAGCCCTGCTGACGGAGAGGGGGCCGGGGAGCGCTGCTTTATTAGCGTGCAATTTTAGAAAATGACTTAAAATGGCACATGAGTAGTGTGGGGGTGCACACACACACACACACACACGCTCTGTCTCTTCACTGTAGTGGGTTGTGTAAGATGATAATGGCCCGAGCCAAAATCAGCCCACTTCAGTCCATAATAATACGTTTGTGCACCTCAAAGGTGAGCGGGCCGGGCTTATGCAAGCACATCCGCTTGAATCAGATACAAACGCACATTTGTTTTTATCCTGCGTGGAAACATTATCATGCACCGAAACCCGACAGGAACTTTTAATCCGGTCTCTCTGACTTTGCCGCGTTTTGTCGAACATGATTAAGTGATTACATATTTGCTGATCTTAATTTGCATGCAGGAGATACAACTAAATCCCTGGAGCGACTCATTGGGCCTGACGCCGCCGACGAGGATTCTGTGATCACAGACGCTCCATCTTTTGATATTTGACGCCTCAGATATGGCAGCTCGTCTTCGGCTACGCTTCCTCCTTCTCTCTGTTCAATTAAAGTGGGTCATGGTCTTTGCATATTGATGCTGCAGTTAACCACTTTAATGATATATGTGCATCTGCTCCAGAAAACCGCCGGGGCCCTTCTCAGGGCCGCGTCGGATTCTAAATCCACCACATCTCCCCGACCCCGACATAATTGTTGCTGTGGAGATTTCCTGTACAGGAGTAAACACAGAGGAGGTATTGATCAAAAATATTGCAATGCATTGTGGTTGCTGAGACGGGAGGAATAATGAGGTGAGAAGGATGAAAAGACCGCGACACAAAGCCCGAGGGAATTACCCACACAATTAACCCCCGCAGGTGAGGGTCAGCGCTGCCTGTTTGCATCCCTTGTTCTACTTTCAGCAGCACAATGAAGTCTGACGGCGACCAGAGCATGTGTTTGGGATATTTGTTCCACAGCTCTGAAAACTTATTTTTTCATTCCATTACCTCTGTCAGGAAATGTCTGTGGGATTACTCAAAACCCAGTGAAGTGAATTCCCTGAAATCAGGATTCACTCAATTTATCTTCTTTTCTGTTCCCCTCACATTACAAATGACTGAGTACACACACGTCGCTACACACAGCCCTCACATGTGGGTGTTTAGTCTGTCACAACTAGTCTGGATCTTGGTGAATTATTTTTTTTTTTCTCGCCGTACCTCCCACCGCCATCAGGAACAAATCGAAAACTGAGCAACCCCGACATCACGCTGGCTCCATCAATAATCCCTACATGCAACTGAAATAATGAGAAAGCCCCGTAACCATAGTAACCATATTTTGGGTTATGTTTCAATCACAAGTTGCCTTTCCGTTTCAGGCATTTAGTTAAACTGTATTTTGCGTCACATGCTGGCAGGGGCCTCATTGGGCTCTCGTGACGCAGCGGAAAAAGGTGGAGGCGGGGGGCCTTGAACCCCTCTCTGGCCCGAGCCACACTTGGCGGACCTTACAGCAGGACGCAACGTGGGATGAAGGGTGAGTTGCTAAGCAACGGCAGTGCACAGAAGTGAGGGCGCTCATGGCGGAGCCCGTGTCGGATTGGCGCCGGTTCACCGGCTGGGCTTGAGCTGGAGAGCCACAGCACTCATGCTGTCAGGCCAAAAGGCCAGAGGTGAGCGAGGGGACGTCTGTGGACTCCATTAAAGATCTGGGCCTCCGCTGTTCACATTTACATTTACAAGTCTCCAAGAGAGATGGAGGGAGACATTACAAGGGAGGGGAAATCTTCTCTGAGCCCCGGTGCTCCCTCATCGATGGCCTGCAGCAGCGTTAATAACAGATCCGAGTCCTTCCACTCCAGGGGTTCAAAGATGGCCACTCTGCGTCCACCACTCTGCTCCAGTGACCAGCCCCTGGCCATCACACACACAACTTCCACTTGGCACCACACACAGGCGCTGTGCAGCCGCTGTAAGAGACAGTTCATTGTCTCAGCTTGTCAAACTTGACAAATTGGTGTAATCTGCTCGTTTCCCTGCAACTGCTTCGTCTCCACACAATGAGACACAATGGGTCAAAACGATGCATTTGTTTCCTATAGGCCAGTGATTCTCAACTGGGGCTCCGCGGGCCCCCAGTGGTCCGTGAAAATAAATTCTCTTTTAAAAAAGATCCTATGACATTTATAGAAATGGCATTATTATATTCATATATGACTGAGACTTTTATCTAGCTAAACTACAGAAGGCAAGATCACTTTTTTCTCTAATTCCATCTGTTTCATAAGTGTAATTCATTGTATTTTAATAAGGGGGGGTCCTCATCTGAAAAAAATACACGTTATCAACCCAAAATAAAGATTCTATTCAACAAGGATTGGCTGAGGGAAAATGACATCACATCACATCTCTCTCTCTCTCTCTCTCTCTCTCTCTCTCCATGCGCGCGTCTGCAGTGCTCGCTCCCAGGCGCGCGGCTCTGGAGCGTCTGGAACCGTGCGGCAGGAGCACAGCGGTGGCCACGCACAGGATTCCGGGGAGGGAGAAGTGGAAAGAGGCTGACGGCTCGATGTGTCCTTTCTGATCTGTCACACCCGTTCATCCCCAGCTGACCGGCTCTAAATCACAGAGGGGACTGAGGCGGGATGAGCGAGGGATCAACAGGGATGAGGAGCGGGATGAGCGCATAGAGAAAATAAAGGGATACTGGTGAGGAAAAGTTGGAGGAGGATAAGGAGGAGGGGGCGCAGGGGTCTCGGGTCGGATGCTGCTGCTGCTCTGCCATGCACCATGAGTAACGACAGCACCGGAGCCGAGGGGGTCGAGCCCCTCTGGAACTTCAGCGGTAAGTGAACGACTTCGTATCGTGAAGTTGACCACAGAGACGAGCGCGGACGCGGGACTTGAACCCTTGATAATAAAGACAAATGTAGAAATGATTGCATTTGTCTGATAATGAGGCACTAGCAGGGACAGAGAGGATTGTGGCATCGCTCTGAATAATTGAAGGCCTGTGTGTGGTCCATGATTGTTCTTTGTGATTATTTATTCATATACAGCCCTTGAAACTAATGGCTGCATCCTCGTCGTCTCTTTTCTCGTGTTTTTCTATGAATGGTGGAAGTTGTTTTTTCACAGCTCAGGGCGACAAGGAGAAGGAAAATAAGGGAGAGTGCAGGAGAGGCAGGAGGTGATAACGAAACAGAGGCAGGGAGAGAAGGGAGCAACAGAATTAGGTTTTGGGGGAGATTAAGAAGCCTGAATAATTACCTACCCCCCTTCTCCTCTGCTGCACTCGACTTTTCCTCAACACTTCGCCTCGTCCTCGTCTCATCTTCTTCCCAGGGTCTGAAATGAAAAGGTGGACGAGACAGACGTTAGTCCAGAGTACATAAATGCACACACAGTTGCTACTTTGACGCTCCAAAAGACACCGTATTTCTTCCCGGAAAGGAATTTGCAAGGCCCCAGCGTGATGGAATGATTGACAGCTCTGAGTTCTGTATAAAACATCAGGGGGTTGATGTAACACCCCCCCCACCTCTGATTCTTCCCTCGTCTCCTCCCCCTTTATCCTCGCCTCCCTTGTTCACCTCTCCTAATTCGAGCCTATTTCCATCCGTGCATCTGCGGAGGAACGATCCCTGCGGTGCCGGGCCGTGTTTGTGCCTCTATATGCTTCAGTGGAAAACAATTGATTTCTCTTTTTAATTATTGTTTTTCCAGATGTTTTATTTTGGTAAGAGCAATGCTGCCGCTTTTTTTTTTTTTTTTTTTTTTTTTTTTGATGCTGCATAATCTTTTAATTGACAAGGATTGAAATCTGACTGCGTTTCAACCAGGCATGGCTTAGAGCAGCGATTCTCAACTGGGGGTCCGCGGGCCCCTGGTGACGGAATTGCAAAGGGGTCTGTGAAAATAATTTACCCAGCCGAGGGGACCATGACTTTTCTGTGTCCAGGGACACAACAGGGACAAGCAGGAGTGCGACATCACTAGACGTGGCTCAACTTTCTATTGGATTTGAAGCTGCTTCTGTCATTGTCACTATCTGACGCTTTTATTGTTTCAAACTTACTTTTGAAATATGGATATATGAAGATGCTGCCTCAACCAGTCAGAGCGTATTATTCTCCAACGAGTTTTCTAGATGGATTCATCAAAAGAAAGGAGTGCAGACAAGAAACAATAGTGTGTTGTCATGACGACGCCTTCATACGGAACCTGTAGATCTTCCAGCTTAACCTGTAATGGCCCATTTATATTCGTGTCCTTTGGCCCTCACGAGTGTCTGAGCCTGAGTGTGTCAGCCCCAGATGTTGCTGCTGGCATGCACAGGGGCACGGACACGTGTGAAGTTAAGAGGGAGTGGGCCGGATGCGGGGGGGGGGTAGAGGAATTAAGAGGTGGGGGGTTCGGCGAGGCAGATGAGGATTTGTTCCAACAGCGAGAAGT
This sequence comes from Pseudorhombus dupliciocellatus, assembly GCA_016785235.1. Classification (NCBI taxonomy): domain Eukaryota; kingdom Metazoa; phylum Chordata; class Actinopteri; order Pleuronectiformes; family Paralichthyidae; genus Pseudorhombus; species Pseudorhombus dupliciocellatus. The sequence continues at coordinate 4,626,055 of JAFBJW010000070.1, forward strand.
GACAGCTCGTCGGCGACGGGATTAGAGCCAATTGTGCCAATGTTGCTCATATCAATTCCAATTCATTTAATTTAATTTAAAATACTACACTAAAGGCAGAATTTACCTTAGAAATGTAAATAGTACTAATTCTCCAACACTGCAGAAACCTCCACAGTCTGTGTTTGAACCTAGGATTTATGTGACAGTCTTATCTCAGTGACGAGCCCCCCCGTCCTCCCTCCCCCAGATTTCCATGTTTCATAGGAATAATTTATCATATTTCAGAGAGAAACTGCTTTTCCGATGCAAATTCAATGCTTCCTCCTAATTTCTCGGCAAATTCACTGTGTTGAATCGTCAGACTTTTTTTTTTTTTTTTGCACGGCATTGACAGCGACCTCCCCAGCGTTTAGCGCCGGCAAATGAATAGGCCAGGATCGGGGAGCGGTGACTTCATCCGTTATGGCACAAATAAAAATCAGGGCTTTGGAAAGGAACTGGAATTCCTGTTTAGCTGAACCTATTCTGAGTTATTCACAAACATGTAGACATAATAAAGACTGAATGCAGTTATCACAATGATGAACATGCACTTCTCTTTGATGGTAACATCAGGGCCGGCCCTAGGATTTTAGTGGCCCTCAGTAAAATGCACATGAATTAACTTGTCAAGAATATGTCTGCTTGAATAAAAATATGAAGCCAAACAACAACTCATTTTCAGGTGGTTTCCAGTGTAATCAACAACATTATTTCACCAAATAAACATCCACACTTCCATGCTAATGAGCAGCCCCATCTTTTTTTGGCTCACGGATCCAAACCCACTGGGCTGGCTTATACCATCTTTTGGAAAAGCTGCGTTTATCCGAGGAAACACCGAGCTGGAGTTTGAAGGATTTACACACTCTGGAGGCCGTTATGGAGAAGCTCCAGATTCAGGGGTGGGAGGGTGCGGGGGGGCGGCTTAATGTGGGGTTGAACTGCCGAATGCGGCCACATGCGGGACTCGAGGAAGAGCAAATCAAATCCCAGGAAGTCTCCAGTGTCGCCATTACTGTACCTCCAATACTAAAAATCGTGCTCCCCTCATTTTAGTCTCAAACATCTCTAAAACTATTGGACGGATTCTCCTCTTTGGGGCTGTCGGCTCTTTGTTTTGTTTTTCGCGCTAGAAGCCAAAGAATGGAAGTCGGTGGAGATTCCAGTGTTTGAGACGGATGGAGCACATTTTAAACAGCATCAAAGATTTGACTTGAGGAGAAGCCAGCCATTGTGTGTGTTGGGATTATGCACTGTGCACGTGCGTGCAGTTAAACTGGAGTGGGGGGTGTAATTGGCCCACAATACAAAATACTTGGGTGAGAGAGAGAGAGGGAGAGTAAGTTATCTGGAGCTGGAGAAAGAACGCTTGTCGAGAGGTAGAGAGGCTCCATGACTGTGTGTGACTGTGTCAAATAGAATAGCTAATGTTGCCGGGCGCGCGCACGCACACACACACACAGAGAAAGAGCGCTGCTGGCTATGCACTGTGAAGTATGGATTGGCAATGCTATGATGTGCTTGGGGGGTGTAAACTCTTTCTCCCCCTCTGTCAGTCTCTCTCTCCCTCCCTCGTTCTATCACACACACACGCACATACTTTTAAAATCAAAGTGGAACATGAACCAACCAGTAGCTCTGCCTTTGCCAGAGGTAAGAGAGATGAAGAGATGAAGCGAGAGGGAGGAGGACAGAGTGGAGTGTGTGCAGAGTGAGGAAGGAGGAGGAGGAGCAAGAGAGGTAGAGGAGGGGGAGGCCAAAGGAGCAGGCTCCTGATCACAGCGTTCAATTTGATCAAACTCCCTATGACCCCCCAGTCAAACTTCATCAAAGGGGATTTCATTGTTTGAATAAGTGCTTCTCTTAAAGAGCAGGAATACGCAGCCATCAAAAATATTCCCATATAACATACTTATTTCCCGTGAGTGGAGCAGTGGCTGGATGAAGAACACATCCCCCTGTCAGGTGAGCGCATTTCTCCGATGACATCCCACCTCGGCGATATCAAAGATGTATACACACCACAATGAATATAATATATGTGGATGTCAGAGGTGTCGAGTTCTCACACTGCACCGGGAAACAAGAGTATAAGAGAGAGACGGGTTGGTTTGAGAACTCTGCAAACTGTGTTCGTGTGATTAAACACACAAACCAGTGTCGCGCAAGAACCTGTAATTAAAGTTCCCTTGGCTGCAGCGCTCCCAATAACAAATCAGTTCAAATTATAAAATCAATTTAAAAAGTGCAAATCTCTAATCAAACCACTCTGGAAAGAAACTTTCAGCAGGCTTCAGTCACGCTCCAATCCCCAAAAGCGTCTGCTGCCCAACCCGGTTTGATTTCCTGGCATTTCCATTGTGACAGCGCTTCTCCGTTAGCTTCCTCACATCCGTTGGCAATGACCCGGCATATTTATTGACCCACGTTCCTCGCTCCTCTTCCCAAATAGCCGCTGTGGCGGTCGCCACAGACCTTTGTCCACCAGAAAATCTTTATCATACCTCAGGAGTATAAAATTGTGCTGGTGTGGTTGCTTTTCTTACATCTCTTGTGTACCACGACCCATGTTTTCCTCGCTTCCCCTTCACCTCCTTGCTTTTTATCAGCACAGCTGTCGCAAGAATCTCACCTTCCTCTAGCTCAAATCTCCCCTCGGCCCTCCCTGTCCACCCTCGCCAAGGCTCCCGCCAACCTCTGCTCCGCGCCGGAGATCACCATGTCATCCGCGAACATCCCCGTCCACAGCAAGACCCCCCCGACCTTCTCTGTCAACCTGTCCATCCCCTGCACAACTCCAACAAGCTCTTTGCTTCTTTCTCAGTGGTGCTGCTCCGCCATACTGGGCTAATAATGAGGGTGATACTGTGGGCTGTGCCTGTGGGCTTTGTGTGGATTTGCTGATTTCTGAGAGGGGGGGGGGGGGGGCAAAAGGGGCCCCCCAGGGGCTTGGGGGGGGGGGGGGGGGGGGGCAATAGTGGCCGCACAGGGGCTTGTTTGCTCGAAAATTGCTGGACTGGCCTTCCTCCCCGAGGAGCGTTTTGGATCTCTTCTTTTACTTTGAGCCGTCTTTTTTTGAAAATTTAAGAGGAATATTTCAGCTTCCTGGCGTCGTCGAGCTCGAAAGGGGAAGATGTAACCTCGCCGCTCACCTCTTCCCTCCTCCGGGGGAATAAAGATGCACGGAGGAGGGAACAAAAGCACAGAGTGAGATATCAAAACATGCTGGGGGTGAGTGTGGCCTTTAAATGCATTGTAGTATTCGCGGGTCAATCTTTTATTTGGCATAAACTCAGCGCTTTCCTTCAGATCCGCAGCTGCAGGAGGTGAGAGAAGAGAAATTGGAACATCTACAGTTGTATAATTTAATATAATCTCTATTTTAGATGAATATTTCAGTAGATTGTTGGCTGCTCTGTGTGTTAACGTTAGAGGGATATAAATGTTGCAACAGTGCGCCGGCTCCAGTCTTGTTTCTGCAATGCTGTTCATGTATATATACACGAGTGTGAGACGATGGTGATGAAATCAATGGTAATGTGCTCCTCATCTGCCTGTGTTGTATATTTCAGACAAGATCTGAGGCGGTTCTTCCTCTGAGGGCAGGGGTGGGTCCTGCTCTTTGTTATTTTCGGAGAGAAACAGAGGAGAGGACAGATGACAGGAGCCCACTTCTTGAACAGTCTGAACCTAGACTCCAGCGACAGGTTCTCTTGTGGATCTCTTGTGGGTGGAAAAAGCTCTGGACTCGAAAGCGAATTGGAAATGCTCGGCAGCTTAAACATTTGATTTGCAGCGAAAATGAGCTCTTTTAGATTCTCTTCTTCATACTTTATTTATAATATATATATATTCCCCTCTGTATTTAATCAGTTACGCTAATATGTGTGCACTTTTCCTTCTTAAACTAAAGTTGTATTTTATTTCGGTGTATAAATGTTTCAGCCCTGTAACTGGGACTCAATGCATGTACAGTGGTGATGCTCCCCTGCACATGCAAGACACACATATATGATTCAAACACTGCAGATAAATTACATACATGTTTAAACACGTGGTCGCTACCAACTAGCTGAGGGCGGGGGGGGGGGGGTTAATGTGTCGAGCGGGGGGGGGGGGGGGGGGGTTAATGTGTCGAGCCCCGGTGCCAGTGATGGGTGCACTTACTAAAAGTCAGAAAATCTGAGAGTTAGCCAATTTTAGTGATGGAAACAGTGGGAGGCAGCCGAAGTGAGAGCAGAACCATTATGTGGGGGACAGCAGGAGGGCTGCTGGAGCAAGGTGAGCCCAGTCAAACGTGCTGGCAGTCTTGTGGTTGTCAAGGCACGAAGTCAATATATTTAGACTGAAAAACGGAACGTCTGTCGATTTGGTGGGAGCGACGCAAAGGCCACGGACGCCACGTGTAAAGGTGAGCACACACAGCCATAGACGAGCCCCACTCGTCAACCACACGTGGACACATTGGCTGATGTGTGAGTGAACTCTACAGTCTCTGCTGAACCATTCCTCTCAGCAGCCCGCGTTATCAGAGGCAGCCAGTCTCTCCCTGATAATTGACTTTGTATATCATCCAAAGGACTGTGTTGACTCAGCATCTTGTTCAAAAAAAAAAAAAAAAAAAGGACCATACACTGAATGTCGCCCACAGACTGAACAGAATCCACAAATCGGGGGACCAACTATGTCCTCACAGTCTTGCACAATCTCACACGCTGCCTTTTGTTGAATCGGATAATGAATTTCTCATATTGCGCAGCAGCCATCTTCTTTCTTTTCTCTACGTTTTGCCTTGAAGCCGCTTTAAGGAACGAGATGTGCCGTACAAGTAAACTTGCCTTACCTTGAAGTGCACGAGACACAATGGACACAAAGCTAACCCACTGTGGTTATCTATCGTCGGGTCTGTCCCTGAGTATCTGGGGTTCTTTATAAACCTATTCTGTCTTCACTTCTCTCAGGGTCGCCGGTCAACCAATCATCCGACCTGTTCTCCAACGCCACATGCAATGTGTCCACCAATGACTCGTCCTCCTGCTCCCCAGTGGATGATGGGCTGGCGGCAGGGAGTCCGTACAAAGCCCTGGAGATGTTTTTCATCGCCCTGGTGACGGGCTCTCTGAGCTTCGTGACAGTCACTGGGAACATCCTGGTGATGCTGTCCATCAAAGTCAACCGCCACCTGCAAACGGTCAACAACTACTTCCTGTTCTCGCTGGCGTGCGCCGACCTGATCATCGGCGTGTTCAGCATGAACCTGTACACGGTCTACATTATCGTCGGCTACTGGCCGCTCGGGCCCGTGGTGTGCGACCTGTGGCTGGCACTGGACTACGTCGTGTCGAACGCCTCGGTGATGAACTTGCTCATCATCAGCTTCGATCGTTACTTCTGCGTGACCAAACCCCTCACGTACCCAACGAGGCGGACCACGAAGATGGCCGGGCTGATGATCGCGGCGGCATGGATCCTCTCGTTCATCTTGTGGGCGCCGGCCATCTTGTTCTGGCAGTTTATCGTCGGGCAGAGAACGGTGCCCCCGGGGGAGTGCTACATTCAGGTACAGCGTGGCGAACCTGAACGCATTCATTCTCCTCCTTCGCTCGTTTCGAGTACTTTCCTTCACTCCTTTGTTTCCCACAGTTCCTCTCTAACCCGGCAGTGACGTTCGGGACGGCGATAGCCGCCTTCTACCTTCCTGTCATCATCATGACCGTCCTCTACATCCACATCTCCCTGGCCTCCAGGAGCAGGGTCTCCAAACACAAGCCGGAGAAGAAAGACAAGAAGGGAATGAAGTAATACAAAGTTTCAACAGCTAGCGTTCACTGGCACATTCACTGACAAATTCCATTTGCTAAACAAATCTGAATTCCCCCCCCTAGAGCTCCCAGTCTGATGAAGAGTCACCTCCTGAAGCAGAACAACAACAACGAGACCAGCCCTCAGGCCAGTCCCCGCTCCACGCCAAAACTCAGCACTGACTCCACCACCACCGCCGCAGAGGCCGTGAAGAACGGCCGCGTGGAGGAGCCGCAAGCTGCCACGCAGCCACGCGCCGCCACCCAGCCCAGTCCGGGCCTCACGCAGGTAATGGGCTCGCCACGTCTCGGCTTCTCGTTTGTTCTTCTGTAACATCTAATCAATACGTGCGTGGATTGGTACGTCTAGGAGGAAAAAGAGAGCTCCAATGATTCGTCCACTGCGTTCATCGCCCCGACGGAACCGAAGGATGACGCCGGCAGCAAAGTGACATCTGAGGTCGGTCTGCCTATTTTCATGTCATTTCATGTCCTCTTCCGATTTAAGTACATTTTGTGTTCAAATCCACAAACCGTGCTTCTTTCAGGCTGCGGCGAACCCCGGCCCGGTCACCACGGCAACGGCCAATCCTCCGCTGGCCAAGATCAACACCAGCTCGCGGTGGTCGAAGATTAAGATCGTGACCAAGCAGGCCGGGGATGAGTGCATCACGGCCATCGAGATCGTCCCGCCTGTGGAAGGAGCCGAGAGGCACTCCATCCCGATCAGCCGGCCCCGAACCGTGGCGAGGAAGTTCGCCAGCATTGCCAGGAGCCAGGTGAAGAGGAAAAGGCAGATGGCGGCCAGAGAGAAGAAAGTATGTTACATTGGAGCATTTCCTTCAGACTCACTTGCAATGTTTTGAAACTCTCCAAGGGTCAAATTTAAATCCTCAGCAGCGAAAGAGGATATCTGTATTTGACTTAAATCAACAAATCTTAATCACCATCCTGGACAAGTCGTTAAACTTGGAGAATTCATTAAAAAGTGTCCCTCATCTGCATTTTAAACCCACAGTCCGGCCAACAGCAATTAATGAGCATTCGCTTGGTGTTTCTGCAAAAGTTGAAGCACTTAAGATGAAGTGCTGACGCACGCTCACAGTCACTCGGCACATTTAACGGTGCCTTGAATATATTTAAGCCCCCTGCTTCAGAGAAGTCAACTTGTTGAGCAGCTGCTGGTGGGTTTTTTCCAAAATGTTATGAATATGTATCAGAAATCTGCCCTCGCCCTCAGTGCACGATGCCGCCATCACCCAGAGAATAAATACAAATACTTTCAGTGGATATTTACATTAGCTACGCCTCCCTGGTCCTTCTCACCAGCAGACACGACACTGATCGATGGCGGAACAGAGGCAAAGCAGCGTCGGCTTCACAGACGATAATCACATCGTTAACCATTCCTTTTGTAGCCCGTGTCATGGGTTTTCTATGCGGTGGATAGCAGCAGCATATAGTAAAAAAATAGACGAATACGTCAGTGCTCAGTCATCGATTAACAACTTTGTTCTGGACTTATCTGCAAATAGATTTTCAGACAGCTACTGCAGTGAAATTAAAAAAAAAAAAAAAAGCCTCCGTTCTGTTTTCACATCACTCTTCCGCTTATCTCTCCCCCACGAGGTGACCAAGACCATCTTCGCTATCCTACTCGCCTTCATCATCACGTGGACGCCGTACAATGTCATGGTGCTGATCTCCACCTTCTGCCAGTCCTGTGTGCCGGACACCGTGTGGGCCATCGGCTACTGGCTGTGCTACGTCAACTCCACCATCAACCCGGCGTGTTACGCGCTGTGCAATGCCACGTTCAAGAAGACTTTCAAGAACCTGCTGCTGTGCCAGTACAAGAACATCGGTACGAGATGAGATGGAGGGGGAGGAGCCTGAGAGAGGGGAGGAGGGGAGGGGGGAGTGACAGAGAGCTGAGGAGAGAAATGGAGTTTGTGCTGGGGGAGAGTGGAACCAGGATTTATTCGACAAACAAATCCATTTACACCGGGGCGCTCTTCGCCGGCACAGAACTCCGTCACCACAGATCAAACCACAGCTGTTTGCAGCTGTACTCGGGCACAGCTTGGCCACCAATTAAAAGCGTGTCTGCGCACGTCTCTGCTGTCGGAAAACACAAGAGCCGCGGCTGCAGACATAATCACAGCTACGGTCTGTCACAGTCGGCCAATTAGAACAGATGCCTGTTAACAAGCTTCGGCGAGTTCACTGCGTGTATGCAGGCTGCTCGTTTTTTTTTTGTTTTTTTATTTACCACACACAGTATCACAAGCTAATGGATCCGCGCTGTGGAGTCACTCAACCTAAACAACAGGAATAGCTGGAGGCACAAAAAAAAAAAAAAAAAAAAAAATCGCCCTCAGGAAAACTGGAAAAAAGGATTCAGGATTTTTAAGGACGCTGGAATTATTCCCCGCTCGACGCAGATCCGTAAAAAAAAAAAAATGCCCGAGCGCAAACATCTTCTGCAGTCAGCCAAAGTGCTGAGAAATCTCCCATGACTCAGCAGGACTTGGGGGGGTCGGGTTGGGGTGCTGCTTATAAACGGGACTTGTGTCAGCTTAGCGCGGCTCAGCAGCCCGTCGGGGAACTAGTCAGGCACTTACTGCTCGGGCTGATGAGAAAAGAAGCGTGACGGCGTTCCGCTCGTGCATGCCGGGACAGTCGAGGAGGGACGAACACACGGACAGGCCTCTGGAAGAGTGTTGCCCTGTAGGAGGAGCTATTTTGGGCCGAGCAGGTTCGATAAGTGGACCTGTAAGTAGACACGGTTTGGTGACTCACAGGGCTCTGGCTCTTTGTACGAACAAACCGGAGCTCGTCACTGGGAAAAACACAAATCTACAACCTCCAAAACTCCGCTCTTGCTTTTTAGTGAAGTTGGGAGAGAGCAGCAGCGCCAGCCGAGTATCTCTGTACGGCAGCCTGACAGCAGCCGCTGTAATGACCAGTGTCGCTGGCAGATTGTTATCGGGGCCATCACCCGCTCGCTAATTAAAATGAACTTCACACGTCGGTTGAATCCGCCGTCTCTGACTGATGGGTTTTAAAATGAGGAGCCTGCAGCAGTCTAGTCTCTTCTAGTCTTAGCTACCTCGATATCTTCTATTATATTCACACATGCGCCACAATTGATCGAAAACAAACAAAGAAGGGAGTCACAGAGTCAATTAATAACTAAATTAGCCATTACTGGCAATAATATGATTTATTTCAGAGTCCCACTTGTCTCGACAGATGACGCCGCTGCTTCCGATCGGCCGGCCGTCTCACTTTGCACAACATCCACATCCTAAACAGTTCTGGCACATCTTCATCCGCTCTCTGCAGTTCTGACGGATTGATTACACCAAAACTCATTTCCTGTCAACTTTACGAGTCTTTCTTTCTCATTTGGTGCTTCCTCTCATCCATCGTTGCTCCCAGTTTGTCTGATTGGCTCTGTGATCGTCCACATCATGTTTTATTCATTAAAGACATCACTGCGAGAATGTGACAGAGGAAGTGGAGACAATTCCCCAATTCTCTCGGTTCCCTCCTCCTGCTCTATGTCCTCAATTAATCATGACCCTCCACATGCTGTCTTCTTCGTCCGAAACAGTAGTTTATCTCTTGGACCAGAGTTTTACGAAACTGGGCTCACTGCTTTCTACTGACAGAAAACGGGAAACAGAATCTATCAGTTGGGAATAAATCCATTAACAGTCAACTTCTCCAAATGTACCACAAACATAATGGACTAATGCTCCCGTAGTTGTGTTGATGAAGGAACCGAGCTACGTTATCTCTGCCTCCATTTCTCGTCAGCTCTCTTTCACCAGGGCTCTGTTTGCTGGTGTAACTCCATCCATTACACCAGGAGGGGAGGGGAAGGGGTGACTCAGACCTGGAGTCTGACCCAGAGGGAAGAGTTAGACGCTTTGGACCCGCAGATGCTCGATAAAGTGTTAACAACTGTGATTCCTCACAAACGGAACGGATGGCCTGGCACTTGAGGACGTCACGCAATCGACCAATTTCCTGGTTTCACTGTCAACAACAAAAAAGAAAAAAAAAAAGATTTTACAAACGTGTTTGTTTTGAAATGCTGCCGTCTTTTAATACCACAACGGTGTAGTAGGAAGCCAACGCACAGCTCAGGGCAGCTCACGCCATCTCAGAGGACAATGGCGACGAAGAATGGCCACATCTTGTGTCCAGGAGATTGTTCGCACAGAATGTAACCCCCCCCCCACCCCAGACAAATGGTTCTTCCTACCAAAACTAAAAGAAAACGAGTCTTCAGATCGATGTAATGTAAAATACACAAGGTAGTAACCAGTCACTAGTTTATAAGCACATTCCTGTAAATACACGCCTGGATCATTCTGAATATTCACTCGAAATATATCACATACTGCAGTGATTCTCAATCGGGGGTCCGCGGACCCCTGAGTGGTCCATGATGGAACTGCAATGGGTCCGTGAAAAATTCAAATGTGACTGAGACCTGTATTGACCTAATCTACAGACGGTAACATGACTTTTTTTCCCTCTGATTCCATCTGTTTCACAAGTGTAATTCGTTGTATTTTAATAAGACAGGGGGGTCCTCAGGGTTGGTCCAAAATATGCAGGGGCTAGGACCCCAAAAAGGTTGAGAACCACTCACATACTGAATCATTCCAGTGGGAGCAGACGTGGTCTTCTTTCAGAGTATATAGAATATGTCAACTTCCGATGTACAGAGCATGTACTTTATAGTGAATTGGTTTTTTTGTTTTGCTTTGTTTTGTTTTTTTTGTCAATTTATTGCCGTCAACAAAACCTCTTGTCCACATCGAAGAGCAAAATCATCAGTTCTCCTGCTTGCAAATGTTTTTACTCCGGAGGCTGGAAATCTACGACTGAGACCAAACTAAAGGAAAACAGAACTCTGTGACGTTTCCTTTAAGTTGGTACAAATCCTCACATGTATTGTAAATGCTTTCAATTTATAAAAGCTGCCCTGCGACTCACAGGCCACCAAGCAGGGGGATTCTTTAAAGCGTAAATCAATACTAGGAAGAGCAGAGGGGTGTGACTTGAGCGTTCACACTGCAACGTTTCCAAGCAAATCCTAAAATCCATTTAACGCTACACATCCCAGAATTGGAGCAGCAGACGTATCTCAAGATAAAGAGGCGGCGTGAATCACTGCTTAATGACTTGAGTGCTGCAACGAGAACAGTTGGAAGAAGGGAAACACTACTTGGAATGAACTGGACCACAGATTATTGGGAGAATATGAAACCGGTCTCAGACATAAAATATGAAACGTGCTTAGTTTCGGGTTGTTAAATAATTCAACATGGGTTGTTTTGGAGTTTAGCCGTCTTTGCTGCGGAGGGTGGAAAGAAACAAAGCAATGAGAACTTGAACTGCAATATCTGTCTGTAATTCTTTGGGAAGCTGCGCAACTCCTCCTGTAACATGAACTTAACTCTGGCACTTTAGGTAAAACAGTTATTTCCCACGTGGGCGGTAAAGCCCGCGAATCAGCGGTTTACTCCAGTTTTTATGGGTCGCAGTTGATTTACTCTTTAAACCAATAAGAGCGAACACACAAGTCCTCTCCTCGCTTCAGTTTCCTGTGGTGGTTTATTTTGTCTGTATCCTGCTTTATGGCTGTTCTCTTATATCGTATGTGTGTATTAATGTCACACCCCCACCCTTTCGAAGCGTCACAGTTCGTGTGACTTTTTAAAATGAAAACGTCCTAAAAGATAAATCCGATGCTGCTTGTGTTGACGATGAACTGTAATGCTAATAAAACACCTGCTGTTGAAGGATCGTGGGCCCTGTCCATGCTCTCCACATAGACAGACACGTCCAGATGCTGAGCTGACAATCAGACAAACTATGCCTGCACACGCTTCACCCTGCCCTGCGCATTTCTAACAGATTTCTTTTTTTAATTTAATCAGAATCAGAGATAGCCCCTCCCAGTGGCACTGTACAGCTGACGTTGTGCTGTAACCATGGCAACGCAGACAGAAAACTCCACATATCATCTATCCCGATGTCGATTCCAGTCCAAACGGAGCGCAGAGATCAGAACATGAAAGCTGACCTAGATATGGAGAGCCAAGTGGCGAGGAGTCAGAGTTGTGATTACAGGAAAGGACACGCCTCCTTTTACACTCTGACCTGAACAGACACACATCTGCATCTCACACACAATGGTCCTACCATGAGACAAAACAATGGCAGACGCTGGTGTTCATCAGTCACACAGCCAGGGGGGAAGAGGAGAGGCGGTGTGTTGCCATGGTGAGGGGGTGATTACCATCTTATTTTAAGGACAAGTCATCATCACCAGGATGGTAAATCATCACACACACTACAACAACAACGACTACTACTACTACTACTACAGCAGCCTAGTACTATTGGTGGTATAACAAATATGCTACATTGGCAGCCCCCATCCCCCCAAAAGTGCAGCTGAAGCAATGGCTGTCTATAGTTCAGCATCTCACAGGAAGTGATGTCAACAGTACTCAAAGGAAAGCCAAGATCTCATGCAATACAACTATAAACAGGATGCCAGCCGCCAATCAAACCAACAACAATAATGACAGTATTATTTATAGAGCCCTTTTCAAAATACAAATTACAAAACGGAGGTAAAACAAATCCAAATGCCTTTTAGACATGGATGAATGGATGGGCTCATTCTAATGGGGTCTAAAGACTGACTGCAGTACAAACACACACTCAGCGTTCCGGTGTATTACAACAGCACAAAGAGCACAAAGTCATCACGGGAAAACTAACAGAAGTGCAATACAAAAACACAACTCACCATTCCGCTGAATCAGTGGGACCAATGGGGGCCACTGGTGCGTTGTTTTGGTCCGGAAGAGCCGCACACGCTGTTTGGAGAGCAGTGACAGGTGATGTGCACCAGCTGGGACAATGGCGGCCAATGTCGCCCTCTGGTTTAAACGCAGCTGCTCTCTGTGACAGCTTGAGTTCTTTCATCAGGAACCTGTCGCACCTGCAACAACTGCAAGCTCCTTAGCGTAACAAACGCTGGCCAAGTTACCTCTGTGTGTGAGAGAAGGCGTCTGTACTGGCGTCGAGCTGTGGTACACAAACTTTAGACGACATTCAACACGCTGCTGCGTTCACGTGACATTGTTGTGAAGAGGGGAGTGGCACATAATAATCACCTGTGGCGATAGTTCCGTGTCCCGGTGCGTTTCCTATTTAAGTTTTCTTCTTCCTCTTCTTCTTCTTCTTACGACGGTAAACATCCTGTCGTTTTTCAAAATAAAATGCCCGTCAGGGGCGCAGGTGTTGATCTTTCAAATTTCTATTCTAAATTATTCATCAGGTTTAACTTTTAAATGTTTGATGACGACAGGTGTTTTATATTTTAATGTGTGCGTGTTATGTAATAGTGATTAAAGATTCAACTTCATGCACAGTGCTGTCAAACAATAGTCCTCCAATGGAAAGAGATCCAGTTGCCTTGACTAAACGATCACCTGATACTATGACCTGGATGAATGAGAATCTCCACAGACGCAGTCCTCCAATGGCAAGATTAAATAGAATAAATGGACATGAAAATATAAAAATGAAATATTTATATACATACATACTGTATGTGTATACACGTAACGAACTAGGTTCTAATATCATAACCTCATCCAGGATTTAACTCTAATTGTATATTATTTTAAGATTAATGGGAACATTCTGAAAAGCAAAGCAGAAAACTCACAGTGGAGATCCACAGAGGCTGGTTTGAGTGACACATCACAGGGGCTCCTAATACCACGAGACAGGCCATCACAACGTCGGAAAACTGATCACAGCAGCTATTATTTCAGTCTGTGTTATGATTGGGAGATAAAACCAGACCTCAGAATGGTTTATCGTGTCCCCAGAGTTCCCACCAGAGACAGGCACTGGAGCACCCGTCTCTTTCACGAACTACTTTCTTCCCAAAAACAAAAAAATTACCTCTTTGACTTTTTAGTTTCTTTCTATGTCCTCCTATCCAAAAAAAAAATCCTGAGCGTGGAATGTGGAACAAAAGCTCATTAAATTTTGACAAGGCCGCGCTCATTAGTAAATGAGATAAAATGTCCCGCGGGGCTCCATCGTGTAAGAGTATGTGATTCCTGCCAGGCTTTCTCTGAGGCCTTCTCCGCGAGGGGCTCATCCCTGCATAACTTCACGTTCCATTACTTAGAGATCCCTCTGTCATCTATCATCTCTCTCTTTCACTTCTAACTGCAGATATTGTTCTTATTTAGCATTGCTCTCACTGATGAATATTCCCTCCATTACGCAGATGGATGACATACAGATGCAGCACTACAGGGGTCTGAAAAAAACGGATGTAAGCTTCATGTTGCCTGCTTGTGAAATAGAAAATGTGGCCCATTTTTTCCAAAAACAAAACACTGACCTTGTTTTCTGAGGCAAATCGGGGGTACCTTTGGCCTCAGATATGTTTTATTTGTGATGTTAACATAAATATATATGATATAACCTAACTCCATGAACAACAAGAGGAAAAGGAATAGAAGACCAAAGAGCCTCTCCCTCCACATTTTGATTGTCATCTCTTCGACCAGTTCCAGAGTCACTTCACCAACTTGTCCCACTTTCAAATTAAAAGCTAGACCATACCAACTGTGACAGAGAGAGGGAGGGGTAAAGGTCAACAGCTGGAAACCAACCATGGACTCTGCAGCGATCTGAGAGTGCCCTCATTTCACTTGAAATGACATTATTAAATTTAGATAAATATTATATTATTTTAATATAAAGGTATAATATACATTTATATTAAATTAATGACATAATCATTTATGTTATTATTATTTTTATATTATTTATATTTCCTGTTAGGACCAGTCAGCAAAGCTTTGTTCCTTAGATTAAATAGATTTAGCAAATTTGAAGAAATGGACCAAATGCACCTGAAAAAGCCACAGCCAGACGGAGAATAAAGAATCAAAAGAGAAACGGTCACCTGGATATAAACAACACAAGACTCAACCAGATGTGTGTTGGTGGCGGCGGCAGGAATTAAGACAGCAGAATCCGTTTCCAGCAGGGTGCTGTTTATTTATTGACGATAGCTAGCTTCTCCAACGTACATCAAAGGCTTGACTGCTGGAGCGTGGAAAACAGTGTGCGCCGCAGAGAGACAGCGCAAAGTCGGGTGACACCGTGTCAAGCTGTGTAAAAATAGTAGTTGTTATAATGTGATGACACAGGAGCAGCAACTTCTTGATGTTGTGCATGATACCTCCAGACACAACCAGTGGACTATTAATTAACTGCTCGTGACCAAAGAGTTCCGTCTCCTCGACAGTCGAGCCTTTGTTTGCTTCCTCAGTTTGCTGCCCCGGCACGGTTTGGACACCGAAATAGTCTGTTGACAGTCTGCATCGTAGAGAGCCCTCTTCAACGTCCCCGTCCGGGTTCTCAAGCTGACGCTCGGGTCGCAACCTCCCCAGCTGCCGAACCGATATTTGCAGTCAGCTGGGAAGGAGAGAGGAGGAACACAGTGCGGTGCGGCGTTCTGAATCAGAGTCAAACATAAATCAATCCAGTGCACCTCCAGGTTCCAACCAGGGCGTCAATCCAATATTATTTTGTATCTTTCAATTACTTCATGGTTATCTTTTCAGAATGCTGTGCGTCTATTATCAGTCATCCATCAGGGCAGCCCTCGATAACATTTACCCATTCAACCAACATCTATTTTTCTCCTAAAATGAAATTTTGATTCACACACATTTCTCACAAGCGAAAGCCTGGCAGGCCTTGGCCTTGGTTACCGCTGAATTCTCACACACACATGCCTCATCTGTTGGGATTATGCACATTGCTTATCCTTCGGCCTCTCACAGGGGGCACTTTAAATAACCCAAATCTTAATCAACGGACCTCCTGCTCTGGAAACCACGCCACGTGTGAATCGCTATCATCAGCCACGCTCGCTGTGGAAAAGAACCCTTTTTCATTGCAGAATTGGGTTAGATTGAAGCCACTGATCCGTTTTTACAATCTTCAGCTTTGAACCTTTGAATCAGTTAAAGTGGCATCACGTGTTACAGGTTCTTTTGTATTGTTTCCTAACTGAGCGAGGTCTCAGCCACTGCACTCATTCTTTACATTGATTATGTGTGTGTGTGTGTACCTCCAAACTCTTTTTTCCAGTTGCACGGCACTTTACATTTCATCGTGTTGGTCTGCTGGTCACATGACCCCTCCCTGAATCCAGCTCCGCAGTGTCCGTTGCTAGGCACACAGTTGCCATAGCGCCAGTCGGTGCATTCCGACCCATCCTGGACGGGTTTGTTTTTCTCTGCGAGACAGAATGAAGTCCGTGAAATTAGACAAGACGTGCGTAATTGTTTAAAGTTGTTATTCCAATAATTATTTCAATGTGAGCATGATGTCTTTGTCCCTGCACAATAAAACTTGTGTTCATAATTATCTGCTTGAACCTGACCGCACAAGAATTTGGTAACTTTTTATTTGGCAGTATATAAATAAAAAGATTTTCATGTTTTTTTTAATGCACAGACATTTCCACTAAATGCGTGAAGATGAATATAAAACACTTATTTTTGATTATTTTACCTTTGTTTGTCCCTCCAGCCAGAGCAGGGATCAGAGCGACGAACAGCAGCAGCGCAGCCCTCATCCTGTAGAAAGACAACTGTCATTAGCTGTCAGCTGTTTTATCTCCGAGCTCAGACTTCAGGTTTTCCAACGGGCCTCGTTAACCACCATTAGCTTTGCCATAGCGGCAAGCACCTGACGTAGGCCCTGAGGAGGAGGACACAAGGAGCAGCTCAAACAAAACATCTTTTCTAAGTGTTGCGCCGTGAGAAGCTGGCGGAGCGCGATTTCTCCACTACACACCATAATTATGCACTGCCGCTCTAATAGTCCGTCCAGGGACTGGAGCTGAAAAGCAGCACGGCAAGCGTCCCGCGAGGGAGAAACCACTCAGAGCTTTTCAAGGATCAACTGAAGCAGCAGCGGCGGAGGGCAATAAATAATCTAGTAGCAACAAGGGTTTATTTTAAATACTGTTTCTGACGACGGGACAACGCAGCAACTGAGATTTTCCAATTGTTCCAACAACTGGGTAAATAACAAGGAGGATGCCGGCTCATTATGACTCAGAGGTCAGAGGTCAGAGAGGGACAGGAGTTTGCTCGGGGGTGAGAGGTCAACGGCGGGATGCTCGACCGACTGCACACACGAGGGAAGTAACGCAAATGACATCATATCTGATATTTCATATAGGAATAATGCAATTGCACGTGCACAGAGGCGTGCGACAGCGAGGTAATTAAAAGATAGAATCGGTTTGGGTGGAAGTATTGTTGTGCAGGTGTATCACTGTTGGATCTCCCGCCAAAGCGAACAGGACTTTTTTATTAACTTTTTCAATGGCTGAAGAGATAAGGGCGAATATGAGACACCTCGGAGCTGCTAGCGGCCATTAGCGGCTGACTGGAGGCAGATGTTATTACCTCCGCCGAGGGGGTGAGTGTTTTCACTGGCTGTTTTTTTTTTTTTTTGCTGCTGTCAGCAAAGAGACTCTAGCGAGTGGAAAGAAAGAACCTCACGAAATATCTGAGCAATAAACAGTAGTTATGCCATTAATGGCATCCCTAATTCATAAATTGACAACCGCTCCTTCATAGAAAGACAGAAAAAGAATGGGAATCCGTGGACTCCAGTATCGCCACGAACAGCCCCACCCCCTCAGGACCCCTGCAACCGGAGGATTAGTTTGCATAACAGCTTTAGAGGAAAAAAAATGGCTGCATATGAATGTGTGTCAACACCGGACTCGTTTACATCCTGCGCGTGTGCCGCCTGGCAGACACGGGGGGGGGGTCTGTACCAGGCTGATCAATCCTTCATGAGGACGCTCGGCACCCTACATCTGTTTACTTCACAGTGACGTGTTCTGTCTGGGCTTTGTAGCGAGGTATAGATCTGGTGTTTGGGATATCTGGAACATCTGAATCTGGGACACTACAGCGCTTGTCAGACTGGCTCGGCTGCCACACACACACACACACACACACACACACTTCCTAGTAGAAGGTTGACAAAGTGAATTTCTGTGGTGTGTTCATTATTCTAATCTGTCGAGCTTTGGGGAAAAAAAAAAAAAAAAAAGAGTGGTTCTGCTCCCGGTCACCAGAGTTAGAAGTTTTGGGATTCTGTCCAGCACATTAGGAGTGAAGGGAGGAGGAGGAGGGGGGGGGGGGTACTCTGAGAGTTAGTCACACTGCACGTGGATGTGTGTGTGTCTGTTGACTCTTTAATTAGGGATTTTGACAAGCAGCTGAGTGGAAATGATGGAAGTGTGTTATTGTGCGTATCCCTGCACGACCTACGAAGGGGTGCATGCATGCACACACACACAGGGTAATGTTCCACACGCAACACCACCAAGCTGCCTGCATCAGCAAAAAAAAAAAAAAAAAAAACACAATTTAAACATTTTTTAAATCAAACCCTAAAACACGCGACTACAGCCTAACACACACACGTGCGCATGTTAGCCCTTCGGACAGAATCTGTGGCGCGTGTATACAGAAGAGCTTCACTTGCAGAATTTCCAAAGTTGAGACGAGAGAGATGGGGGAAAAGGGGGCTGGGACGGTGGCTTGGGAAATGGGGACAATTATGTAAAGACTAATGAAAGCCAGCGGGCGGACGATAAGCAGCAAACAAAACAGGGTTAGAGGAGCAGAGGAGCGAACAGACAAACACAAACCACAAGAAATCATGAGTCCCCGTGGAGAGCGAAAACAACAGAAAACTCACAGAGTTTTTAAGAAAGCTAATGTTTTAGATAGGTAAACAAGCAGGTAAACAAGCAGGAAAACAAGGAGCAGCCGAGGGCGGAGGACTTACTCGTCTATAGGCGATTGGGTCGGGAGGGGGGGGCCTGGTCTCTGGTCTCCTGCCTCTTCTACTCCTGCACTTCGCCAAGCCCACAGCTTTTGTCCCGAACCAGTTCATTCTGGTCGCGTTAGCCTCATTCACCCTAACACACACACACACACACATTTCCCAGCAGCCTCTGCAGGCCCGAGATTCCCCATTTCAGCTTGCGTTGCTTCTTTTGATCGCTGTGCGTCTTCGTCGTTCTGTCAGACGAGGCAGATCGATTCACGCGAGAACGATGAGACAGAGAGAGACAAAGAAAAGCTGAAGAAAGAAAGAGAAAAGATGAACAAACTCTTTCTGGAACTAAACAAAACAAGAGAATCGCTGTGAAAACGTGTCTCGTGAGCTGGTCTGGTAAAAGAGTGAGTGTGTAACAAGTAGCTGCAGGGAGATAATAGAGTTTGATTTATCTTTGCAAATGAGCGTAAGAGCAGCTGGCAGCGCGTCAAACACCTGATCAAAGGCAAAACAACAACCTCGGAACCCGGGCGCTTCAATAATTCACAAGGACCTCGCCGGTGCTCGTCAGACGGGGAGTGATTCGCACAGGCACGGAGGCGGCAGCGTGCGTTACAGAATATCGTCTAACGCGGCAGTTCTCAACCGGGGGTCCACAGACCCCTGGCGGTCCGTGATGGAATTGCAAGAGGTCCTTGAAAATCAAAGATCTTGTCCCCGATTGTGTCTGTGTCCCTGGCTATTTGCCTACATCCTTGCAGATTGGCATTTACATGTTTATGTCACGGGGGTAATTATGAGACCGGAAATGTCAGTGGTCTGTACTGTACTTGACCCGATCAAACGGTCATTGATCGTCAGGATCGATCAGGCTCCCCGTGGATTGAAAGCCTCGGTATTGAAAGCAACATTCTGACAACGTCCCTGTCGAAGAAGCCCGTCCTGTGTCAAACTAGCGAGTGTTACTCAGAGTATTACACCTTCCGAGGTAAAGAGGAGCAGTACAGGCTGTAACAATTCAGCTGCTCATTAAGTACTGACAACAATGCACAGTGATCAATACATGGGAACTGGAGGGAGTGTTTCATGCCGCATGGACTCATTAGGAGCTCGACTGGCGAGTGGCATTTAAACCTAAAGGTGAGCTGATCGCACTTCCTCTTTGACCATATTGTTTGCGTGAACCCATCAAAACCAAAGAAGACTTCTGTTCCTTTTGTGGGTTCCCGCGAAAGAACAACATTTTACATTCCCTCAATGTTTTATCTGGCTTCAAAACTCAGCCTGACAGTCAGAATCAATTACCTTTTTTTTTTTGCACATGAATCACTGACTCACCAGCGTGAGGGTGAATCAGGGAAAAAAAAAAAGCAGGGGGGTTGTGTTATATAAGTAAAAGTATCTTAATATTCTACTTGCAGGCTGCGATTTTAGAAGAAATACATTTATGAGGAATGTCTGAGAAGATGATTTCGTGAGGAGATGATGCTACTCACCGCCGAAGCCTGAAGACTTGGGGGGCGAGGAAGAGGAGCCATGGGGCGGGGCAGACAGAAGATGTCGAGCCAGTGAGCAGAGGTGGCGGGTACGAACAAAAACACGAGGGGATATACGATTAGGATTCGCAGGCAATCGCAAATGAAATGGAGATAATTAAATGCTGAATGAAAACATTTTTAAATCTACTTCCTTACATATTTCGTTCCTTTATTCTCTTCACAGAGACACAAAAAATAGGGAATTAAAACCATTAATTTTATTTCCAATGTGTTTACAAAAAGTAGAATGCTAAATACGAGCGCATTGACATTACATTGGCCTCAGATGGAATACAAAAAAAAAGACCTAGCGTGCTTTAATCACTGTTTGCCGTCAAAAGCAAAACTAATCTGAAAAAAAAAAAAACAAAAAAAACAACACCAACGCGGTTCAAACGCTAAACTCCACAGGCAACAACAAAACTAGAAAAAGGTCAGTGAAGTTTGTTTTTCTTCCTTTCGGCAGCTGCTATGTTGAATCAAAGCTGGAGAATATTTTTAATAATACGCTGTACAAAAAAAAAAGAATAAATCATCAAACCGTCAAAACTCTAGCCGCTCAGAAACTTTTTCTTTTCTTTTTTCCTGTAACTATAAAAGTGCTGGAGGTTCGTTCACTGGCTGAGCAGAGACAGGTGTGCGCGTGCACGTGTGTGCAAGAGTGTGCACTCTGGTCCCAAAGAGGGTGACATGATGGATGACACAAGTTCAACTTGTGTAAATGTCGAATTAAAGCGCACATTTTTGAAATATAGAAAAAATATCATTTGCGTTCCAGTGTGTGATTTCCAATCCAACACCACTGTGATAACTGGTTTTCCCACAGAGGGGACTGGTTCCCCCGAGGTTGGCGCGCATTTCTGCAAGCTGTGTCTTTTTTTACTGTTGAAGATTGGCACAAGACACAGTTCGCGATCAGCAGCCACAGCCACATAAATAATAATCATCTCTGTACAGCGTGATGATAATGTTGACGAGGTGAGGTAAAAGAAGTAAAGCGAGCGCACGACAACTGACAACCGCGGGGCTGTTTCACAGTCGCCTGAACGCACTTTGGTCCGTTCCATTGGTCCTTGAAACGAGAGCTCCCCCCACTGGATATTCAGTGAACTCATCCAGTGGCCACTGAGGAAAAAAAAACTCTTGATTTTGGTCTTTAAGGCTTGTAAGGCTTGATGAAGACGTCAACAGGTGAAGGTCCGAAATGGAACATCTGCGATAGTCTCCATTTTAAAAAAACGCGCAATGGGATCAGATCTGGTTCGCGCTGTCCCACCGTGGTGAGGAAGAGAAGGGACGCTAACGTCTTCATTTCCGCCCTGCTGGGAAAGTTTGCGTCAAACAGCCGTTTCCTGGTCCTCTCTCTGGATCATCTGGTAATGTTGCCTGTTCTCCAGATACGCCGCCAGCTCGGCATCCTGGGCCTTCTCGGCTCTGTTCTTCGGGGTGTCGCCCTGAGGACACAAAAAACGCACATCACCCTCCTCATAACAAAACGCACTTTTGTTACAGTGACCAGTCTGTGCTGGTAATGCCAAGGTCTTTCCCATCAGGCTCCAGCTGCCTGTGTGACAGTGAGTTTACAGGCCCTGTGTCGACAGCCTTTCTTATTTCTGGATAATTGAAAAGTTGCAGTTGTGGTAGAAGCGGCATTGTCTCCCACTGATAAAGCGGAGATAATGAGAAACAGCTGAATGCGAAATGAAACGCGCAGCGTGTGTCCTTGGGAAGGAGAAAGAGAGCAGCACAACACAACTGTTAATCCAGACAACGAGCAAGTATCTTACAGCGAAATATTCAAATTGTGGCCTCCTCAAGTTGTTTGTCCCTTTCTCTCTCCTCTTACACTCCCCCCCACTCCTCTGTATGTAGGTCACTGCAGAGTCCAGACAGTTACAGGAGCTTTTCTACACGGGTTGAAACCTCCACGGGAAAACGCAACACAAACGAGAGAGGATGCTACACTGTGACGCACACATACACACACACCCACCACCACCACCACCAGTGCAGCGGTGCCTCATCCACATCCATAATGGTGCTCCACCTTGCCGAACTTCACAAAGGAGGGTTCTCCAGAAAACACAGTGGAAAAAAAATTAAATCACACTGCAAACTTTTCCAAGGACAGGCAGTTTGAGCTTGGGGAAATAGTTTCAGCAAAAAATATAAATAAATGCATGAATGCAGTTAGTTCAGTTTAAACTTCAAAAGGACAGTGAGAACATGTCTCATCTTTTTCCATCTCTGTCTGTAACTTTTTATTGAAGAAGCATAAAAAAAGAACAAACTTCTGATTGTGAAATAAGTCCTGCTCTGCACTTACTGACCAAAGGCCGAGCGGCCTAGTGATGTCGAATTCTCACAATCCTCCCTTCACACATGGCTGCAAAAAACCATCCCAGTGGCTGAAACTTCACCATGTAAACCCCCTCCCCCCGCCAAAAAAAAGCCAGAATCCAATCTCAGGGGCCTGTTACAGGTCACCGAGCCTGCACAGGCAGTTGGAGACCTTAACCGGCTGCGGCGATCCCATTTAGCCTGCAGCTGGTGCTCTGTGGGCTTTGTTGAGTCAGTGTGAGCTGTGAAAAGGTGGCAGGAGCCTACCTGGAGGTCTGTTTTCATCAGCGACGCCCCGGCTTCCACCAGATAATGACAGATGGTCCTGTGGCAGAGGGACGCCGCTCGGTGGAGGACCGTCTCCCCACTGGTGGTCCCCCCAGTTCAGAGAGAGAGGGAAGGGGGGTGAGGTAACAGCTTCTGTTTGCTCTCTTATGTTTATTCTCTTTAAAATTCCAGTTCAGATGGGTTGGTATTGTTGCACGGTTTTCAGTGACACCAGTTACTTACTGGAGTTTCTCCGTTATATCCAGCAGGTCACTGGGAGCTGTGGGGAGAGGAGAATTAGGATTTATCAAATCGAACACTTTTAATCTTCCAATCATTTCGTGGACTTGGATCAGAGTGATGGTGGGGGGGGGGTGCTTCAACCGAGGCAAAATGACTTGACTTGTGACTTGTGAACAGTGTGCTCATCACTGCTGCTAGGCAACAGCAGCATGGACGCTAATATTAGGAGAGGGAGGTAAATATTTAGCAAGACGTCGACGTGACGCGTTCTGTGGTTGTGGTTTGCTGCGGTCACCATTGTCCAGAATGTAGCGGACTATCTCTTTGCTCCCCGTGCTGACAGCGTGGTGCAACAGGCTGCAGTCCGACGGGTCCAGCGCCGCCAGGTCCGCCCCCTTCAAGTGCAGCTCCTGCAGCTGAAGACGAGGAAAGGGGACGCGAGATTTGACATTTTTACCAACAACTACAGGGAAACAGAAGAAGAGGCAGCAGCAGCCGCGGGTGGGGGGGGTTCCCAGTAGCCTTAAGCGCCGGGGCCTAAATGATGCACGTCGGGGATGAGCGTGAGATGAAGGATGACGGGTCGGTTAATGAAACTATTACTCACCCGCTTCAGATCCTTGCTCTTCACGCACTCAATCAACATCTCTGGGAGGAGAGAGACAGAGAGGAGTTAGTGGAGAGCCACAAAGTTCTTGTTGAGGCAGAAAGCAAAGAACTCGCTGGCCAGCAGGATGGAGAGCCTGATGATGCTGGGTTGCCATGGCGACGTCACATTGTGTTGTACGCGTTATATTCGAATTAAAACTAGAGTCTGTTATGTTGTTCGCCCACTTTTCGCAAGTCAATTCAACAACCCTGCCAAGAAAGCATTGCAGCCGTGGGGTGCACACGCACACACGTGCACACTGACACACATACGCTGGAACACACTGAAACAGGCTGTATGTAGCCAGGCTGGAGTATATGAGATGAATGTTTATTAGGCTGACCTCAATACTCACTCTCACTCCTTCTCTCTCTCTCTAAATAGCTGAGTCCTAATCCAGTTATGTTGGGCTTAGTGTGTGTGTGTGTGTGTGTGTGAGAGAGAGAGAGAGAGAGCAAGAGAGACTTCAAAAAAAATCTCTAATAGCTTTTGTGGCTGCAAGACAAATCAAAAACAACACACACACCACAAAAAAGCCAACACACTCTCTGAATGTAGGAATTAAATGAATTTAGCCCAAGGATGGAATTAAGAGGCAGAAGAGGAGAGAGAGAGATGGAGAGAGGGGAAAGAGAGGAGAGATTTATAAAACAGCAGCCGTGCACAGACATCACCGACTTATAAATTGGACACATCTTTGTCTCTCCTCCCCCTCTCCTTCTCTCTCTCTCTCAGAGGCGTCACTTGCTCTGCTGAACTCTTGAGTTTGATGCAGTCAACATGTCTGACCCGCGCGGATTAGAGAGAGAGAGAGAGAGAGAGAGAGAGAGAGAGAGAGAGAGAGAGAGAGAGAGAGAGAGAGAGAGAGAAAAACAAAACAATCCTGCGACTAAATCTGTTTCTCTGGACGAATAATGCAGATGAGGGGCGAACAAAAACCGAGGTCCGCCGCCATGTTTACAGTTTCTTTTCACGTGCGTGAGTGTTTTTGTCTACGAATCCCGTGCGATCCGTCGATGAACTGCCTTTCAAACTGAAATAACAAGGAGCGCCAAGGTAACAGCCGCATTATTGCTTTATATTGAATTCTGTAATACAGCACTAGGTGGGAGCCCCGACATCAAATCCACTTTTTGGTCCACAATCTAATCCTCATTATCTTTAAGGGCATCACTGTTAGTGTGTGTGTGTGTGTGTTTGGCACAGTTTCCCATGAGGCAGTGGGGCCTTTCAGGAAGCACATGGGGGTTGAGAAGTGGGTTACGCCACTCGGCTCAGATAAAAGCAAAGATAGAACAGAACACAAAAGCTGCTGGAGACAAGACAAAAGCACGGCGACGCTGACAGCCAGGGACCGAGCCTCCCAGCATGCACTGTGGGCGCGTGGAGACAGAGGCTGAGACGATGCGTGCCAGAAGAAAAGAAGTTTCAGGTAAAAATCAGGTGTTCAAAGTGTGCGTGTGTTACCTTTTTCCTTTTCTGTGTCACCCGTCTTCTGGCTCGTCTCCCGTCTGTGGAGACAAGCAAGACAGTCTTACCACTTCCTGTTTCAACACAAACAAGCCAATGCATCATTTTTTTCCTACTCAGGGTTTTTGCAGTAGCTTTGTAGCATCAAGAGTTTCAGTTACTTGTATAACTGTAAGGCCCCGTTCAGACCTGTAGGAATTTAAATACATCCTGAACGGGATTCCTGTGATTACTTGTGACAGGACGTCCCCGCTCTATATGCAAATAATCGTGTCAGTTGAATTGCAAGTGGAGTCAGGAGGAGACGGGGGGGCGATGGACGAATATATAATGTTTTATTATAATAAGAACCAGTTCCTAGATAAATTGAATGATCATGCACGGACTTGTTTGTCTCTTGGACACTGTGAACAAGCGCTTGCGGGCGCACTGACCTCAGCCTTGGTTTGAAATCGGCCGCGGTGGTGTTGGAGCGATGGATGCAGCCGGCCCTGTGGGGAAAATAAATAAATAAATGTTATGTCTCCACGAAAGATGGAAGAATTTGAGGACGGACATCAGCTGGGTGTCCTTGCTTGTGTCTCACTGGACGCATAAGACACTAACCTGGTGAGCTTGCTGGCCACGGGCACAGCGTTGAGGGCGAGCGCCTCCGCCGCAGAGCTGTCGCTGTTCACCCGCTGTCTCTGAGAGCAGCTGCAAAGCAGGACACAGAGGGACACGTTAGCTCAGGGACGTTGTATTTTTATTCTAGAGTTCAAACCTGAGCGTGATTCACAGCTTGAAAACAATCAACGCCACCGGCTAAAACTTTCCCTCTCGCTTATGTATAAACCCTCCCACAATTAGTCCCGAGTCAGGTTTTTGTTTGCTTTCCTGAAATAACCGACTCTCCATCCTGTGGAGGATCCAGACTCTCGCCCCGGTCAGATGTTCACCTGACGGCGAAGTGCGAAACTGACAGCATGTGAGGCTTAAAAAAAAAAAAACACACAAAAAAACAAAAATGTTTTGAGTGTGGGCGGCATTCAGTGTGTTTGACTGAGAGTCAGAGAGAAGCAGCAGAGAGAGAGGTAATTACAGTGGGAGGAATATCGTTCACCTCTGGCCCTGTGTGGGCACACACTGCTACACTGAGTGTGTGTGTGTGTGTGCATGTGTGTGCAGTAGATTGGTGTGACTCTGGAGTGCTCTGACATGTGTTCCATCCCTCTCTCTCTCTCTCTCTCTCTCTCCATCCGCTGACTCTTCCTCTTGGCCTCATCTCTCCTCCTCGTCCTCCCACTCGGTGCACTCAGCATTGCAAATCAGTCCCGCCAACACACACACACACACACTCACACACACATTGCCAAAGGGAAGTGTTGTTGGGATCAGAAGGTTGTGTTGTTCTGCCTATACTCATGTTGTACCTGTTTATTTGCTCCCTCTTTGTATTCTGTCCGCTAATCTTCCACCGCGACGTTCTAACCAGCTTCGTTTTGCACGCGCTGATGATGTTTAACTCGGGACGACAGCAAAAGTAAATAACAGATCCCAGGCTCTGAAATGAACACGTCGCCGTTAGCTTGGGGTTAATTAAATAAAGCAACGCGCCCACTCGTGTTTACACTAATAACCGTCATTAATTATTGAAATGGTAGCTAATGTGTGAAGCCGTTTACAGTATGAGCTCAGGAAGGGAGCCGTGTTTATCGGAGCAATTCTCTCTGGGGGTACACAGGCCGCTAGTGGTCTGTGGTGGAGTTGCAAGGACGGAGAAAAGATGGAGAACTTCAGTTTGGGTGTAATGAAACAGAATGAGGGGTGGGGATAGGGGTGGGGACAGGGCTGGGGGGGGCGGGATCTAACAGCTGGTGCTCTAACAGGTTCCTGTAGGTGAGAATTTAATCTGTATGAGAGTTTGTGTAAATACGGTTAAAAGGATTTAATATGGAGGCAGGGGATGGAGGGAAGGGGCAGGGGAAGTAACACTTTGTGGCTCTGGAGCAAAAAAAGAAGATGAATATGACATATTAAAAATATTAGTATTACGTATTTATACGTGCACCCACACACAAATAGATGCAGTTGGAATTTGCACACACAAGCTCTGGGCCAATGGCAGCAAGCGAACCCGTCCTACACGACCCGCCTTAAAGACAATGTCATAATTGCAATTGGACATGCGTCGGCAGCGCAACACATGGATTCATTTTTTAAGATTGACAGCGGTGTAAAAGTCCTCCTCTCTCTCGACACTGTCTTTGCGGCAGAATAAAGACGGAGTCAGGGATTAACATGCTCTATAATCCTCATCAACTCGTATGATGTTATCTACGGGGCCCTTTCCCTTTCCCTCTGACGGGTCTGTTTACAAAGGATTTCTGAAGGCAAATATCTGTTCCATCTGCAAACATGAGCGATGACACACGCTATCGGAACCGGCATCGCGTGCCGCAGATCTGCTGGGAACGTTTCTTTGCTTGATATCCACATGAAGCCTCCCATGGACATCAAACCTGTTGTTCCGGCCGCTGATCAACAGGCGTGACGGACATTCATTAAAATCTGTCCCCTCAGGACCCCCCCCCCCCCCGTTTGTGGTGGAGGCTGACTCACCCGCTGTTCGCCAGGCTGGAGTCGGGGGTCACGTCGTCAAGATCGGCTGAGGGGGAGGTGCCCACAGTGGTGGTGACGATGAGCTCAGGGTCCAGGATGAAGAGCTCTTCCTGGGAGATTTCCGTCACATAGTTCAGGTGCTCCTGAGGACGCGAGACTAACGGCGTCATCGACATTGATCTTTCAAAAACGTTGATTGACTAACCATGTGAGACGGATCGTACCTGAGCTCGGTCGATCCTGTAGAAGCGGTCTGCTGTCGTGGCTGAGGAGACAGAGGCAAACACTGAGCAAAGGAGACGTGCACACTTTCAAAACTTCTCCCTGTTTCACAAAACTTTGAGCCACTCTCAACTTCTCTGCAATATTCCACCAGGACTCAACGAGTTTTGTTTTTTTCTTCCGTGTGATATTTTTGGTGAGCTGGTATTAATATTCATGTCAACTATGCTTTTGTTATTTTCCAGGGCCCCCCCCCGTTTGTGGTGGAGGCTGACTCACCCGCTGTTCGCCAGGCTGGAGTCGGGGATCACGTCGTCAAGATCGGCTGAGGGGGAGGTGCCCACAGTGGTGGTGACGACGAGCTCAGGGTCCAGGATGAAGAGCTCTTCCTGGGAGATTTCCGTCACATAGTTCAGGTGCTCCTGAGGACGCGAGACTAACGGCGTCATCGACATTGATCTTTCAAAAACGTTGATTGACTAACCATGTGAGACGGATCGTACCTGAGCTCGGTCGATCCTGTAGAAGCGGTCTGCTGTCGTGGCTGAGGAGACAGAGGCAAACACTGAGCAAAGGAGACGTGCACACTTTCAAAACTTCTCCCTGTTTCACAAAACTTTGAGCCACTCTCAACTTCTCTGCAATATTCCACCAGGACTCAACGAGTTTTGTTTTTTTCTTCCGTGTGATATTTTTGGTGAGCTGGTATTAATATTCATGTCAACTATGCTTTTGTTATTTTCCAGGGAGAACCACAAACAGCAGAAGCTCTGTTATTGTCACTGACGACACCTTAACCTCTTTCACAGTCCCGGCCATCATCGCTGCTTTAATCGGATTCTAAACATCTCCTTTTTTCGCCGTTAAATCAAAAACCACAATGGATCCTTTGAGCTCAGCTCAGACTTCTGTTGTGTATCTGCGTCTGATCAGGCGGTAACGAGACTGAGAAGGGTGGGGCCACAGAGAGATAATGATCTGCGTGGGCTGTCAACCACTGATGCGATGAACCTCATCCTCGCCTGTAGTGTAAACGGCGGCGTTTTCTCTCGGGATGAAGGGAGCCTTCTAGCCTTAAACATTTCATCCCCTCCTCCTGTGTGTGTGTGTGTGTGTGTGGCTCTTCCTTTAGAATAAACACATTGTTTTTCCCAGTTTCCTCATTAATTTACATGCGAGTGTGTGTGGCCCCTCCGGTGATTTATTAGTAACTTCACACTCACTTTTCATTCCGAAAGCTCTTTACCATCGTATAAGAGCTAGCAGAGCGAGGGAATAAATGAAAAAGAATCCAATCGGGGGGGATGGGGATTTACTTACAGTCAAGGAAACACCACTTCGGGGACAACCTCTGCGAAGAGAGAATCTTTGGTTTGCCGGCATCCTCCTGGGTGAGCGAAGGAGACACAGGGCAGCAGATTAGGGAGTGAACAGCAACGACGAGGCCTCTGTTTATTCCCCAGCTTTACACCTTCGGATTCTGCTTGTGCTCAAACTGTGTCTTTAATCATATGTGTCTTCATTTACCATTTTCACATCAGTATCACTGCTTTCCAGCTAAAAAGAAATAATCTGCTTGTATCTTCTAAAAAATGGATTTACTGTCCCTGAATATCTTTTCCCAGAGTTCTCGTCTCGCTGCCTCTCTGCCCCTCTCTGAGTTTCGGTCCGTGCGCTCCGCTGCGTCCCTGAATGGAATCGGGTCACTGCCTCGATTTTCTTGTGTTTCTCGCAACTTGCTTGGCCCCTGCTGGGATCAAGGCCTACAGCAGAGACATGTCAGTGACATTACCGCCACTCCTTCTCACCATTCATACTCAACTCACATCATCTGCTCTTTTTTCACCCTTCCTCCAATTAGTGCAGAACATCGTGGGAGACTTTTAACAAGATCAGAAAGCAGTCTCCGCTGCTTGTTGTGTGTAGACGCCCGTTTAAATCCCGGCTCCTTGTTTACAGAACGCTAAGTGTTCTACGGGCCTGTGAAGTCCCGCCCCCGCAAGCACGCTTGTCAGACATGTCAGATCCTTTTCGACCGAACGTCTCGTCTGTCCACTGATCAGGGCCGAAGAGAAGCCTCCTCCATCTTTTTCACCTACCTCTCTTTGACTGATGTTTTTCCCACTATCACCCACACTTTCACTCGCCAACTATTGACTTTCGCTTCTGAGGATTGCTCGACGGACGTTTGGAACACAGCAAACGGTAAAAAGCGGATTGCAGGCCAGTTTCAGGAGAGCGCACTAACGACTAGGAATCATTCTGCAGTAACCCCACAGCATCACCACGGGCCAAACTGTAAAAATCAAAAATCGAATTGTGATAATCTAAGAGGTGATGTCAGTCATCATACAACCGTGATGTTGTTGTCATAGAAACGTAAACCCCACACGCTCCCCTGGCATCCCAAGAATGAAAAAAAAAGAAATATCTGAATGTAAAAAACTAATTTCTCCTTCCAAAAAGCAAAAGCTTTCCATGCACACGGTGACAGAAAGGCCGGCTGGAATAAACACCTCCCCGCACGCTCTGTGCGTTTGTCTGTATTTATCTAAATCTGCTGTCAGGTTCAGTCGGCAGTCGCGAGCCGAGTTTTAAAAAACGCCTGAGGCTCTTACAGCAAAACCTACAAACACCGAATCAAACGGCTGAGCTCGTCGGGCTTTTTCTTCTACACCTCCATTCTTCTTCTGCTGCCTCTTCCTCCATTCGCTCCAGCCTGTCTCCTCACACACGCTCTTCGACTTCACTTTCCCACTGATAATGGCATATCCTCGCTGAATCCTCAAATTCAACTCTTATTCGACAAAATTAAATTGAATTAACTTCACTTATGCATCACTTTTTTGTGGGGAAAATGATATTGCTTTAGTGGAAATAACAGCCACTTAGGTGGAGATGCTGAGCAGAGCACAAACCGGTACGTACAAACGTACTGTATGAATTAATAGGATTAGTCCTTGAGATAAGAGGCAATTATTCTTTTAAAAAAGTTTTCACAAAAAGAAAAGTTTAATTGGATTAAATGTGGACTCATTTGAGAATCGCTGAAATAGACAACAAAGCATTGTACGCACTGGGGCATGGACACCGTGTGATTGACAGCCTGTACTGTCCAACTGCCAGCTCCGCCCCCTGACTCCTCCCTATATGGTTATTTCTGGTTTAAAAATGATGGTGCCGGACCAAGGGGGGCAAACCCTCAAATTACCGCTTGCTTTTCACAGAGTATCCTGCAATTAACAGACACCAGCCGTCGTTAGAAACAAGCTCCTCTCCTCACGCGGCAGCAGCGAGCATCCTCAGTTGCCAGGCGATCAGACGTTACATGACTTTTGGTTGCCAGGCAACACAACGTCTGACAACAAGTCAGGAGCTTTCTCCTCGCTATCTGGGATCTAACACAGTATAGTTCTTTTAAAAGTAGTAAATTTGCGTTATAAATAACACAACGGTAGAACATGCATGATGAGATGAAAAGCTCTCCGGGAGATGAGGGATGGGGAAAACATGACATGTCAGGGTAGAGACTCGGAGTTTCCTGCTTAACTAACAGCACGTTGAAGAGTTGAATTCACATTCTCTGCATGTACTTCTGTAACGGGATTATCTCTGCCTCTCAGCATTTGTGCCGAGGTTTGAATCACACAAACGTGTTCGCCCGGGAATTTAAAAAGCAAACACGGTAAACAGCGTTCTGCCGGATTAGGCACAATTAGACTTCACTGGCCTGGTTAATGTGGACAGAACACGTTCTTGGTGCGGAAAACAAAACATTAACGCCGACACATTTCTGTAATTCACCGGGTTCTCAGACGGAAGGGTTCACCTCTGAAACCCCATTCAGACCTGAAAGTTTTTACTGTACTTGTGGTACAGTTCATGCAAGTGTATGACAAGGTGGTCGGAATGAAAAGGAACGGACAGAGGAAAGGAGGAAAATCTTTAACTCAGAGGGTCTTTGATTGCAGTGGCTTGAAGCTCTGATAACACAACAGTGAGAGCATTGTTTTTGCTCTGATGCAACGACGGCGCTGTAATCGTTCGGTATTTTCCTGAGCTTGAAATTGGCTTTGCCTGCATTGGCGCGTTGATTCCACAAGCGCAAGGGTGCACGGTGGGTAATAGGTGCAAACAGGTGGGAGGTTGCATTCAAATGAAGCAGCATAAAGCTAATTTCATTTGACAGGAACTACACTAACGTCGTCACGGCTGCAGCTCCTCTTGCAAATCAAACCGCCAGTGATGACTGCACGGAATAAATGGAAGCTCGTACTTTGCCGCAGCACAGGGACTAATTAATCCTTAAAATCTATAGTCTGTGAAAAAGAAATGAATATAAAATATCCTCTCTTTTCTGCAGATGGCAACGAACAACTTGATTTTACACTGAAATCTAAATATTTCTCCCATTCACACAGAACAGAATAAAGACACCGTAAGCACACGATACGACCAATACACTTAGCAAAGGTCTCGTGCATGCAGACGTCCAAATACAATAGTCCATGCAATGTGCGCTGACCCAGAGACACATGAGGAAACTAATCTTTAAGTTTTTGGACACCGTACAATGCGGGGGGGGGGTTCCTTGAAAACTTAGGTCAGAGCCAGCATGGCTTAACCAGAGATCTTCAGAAATGCGGCACATCAGATTTAGTTTGACCAAGACCCCCGGGGCGAGGTCTTCCAGTCAGATCTGACAGAGCCGGAGAAGATCAGGGGCCTCCATGAACACAGACTCTACTCTATGGTCCCCGCTGATATTCAGGCTTCAAAAAGGAAGATCAAATAGGTTTTCAAAAGGTGGCTCAGACCCCCTCCCCCACAAAAAAGGCCTAGCCAGCATCACCGGGTTAGTCTGAATATAGCCACGACATATGTAACGTCCCTCCTTTCATTTATCTGCTCTAGTAATGGCCCTTTTCAGCCAATTAGGAGATGATCCATAACGACTGTTCAGACATGAAAGCACTGTAATGGATAGAGCTGCGACGCTCATGGGATATTTAGGATCTGGCCCTTTGCCTCTCACAGATCTGGAGCTGCGAAAAGTCACTGCACGGCTATGTCTCTATGAAAAATCTCAGAGAGGAGAAGCAGGACAAAAATTTCTGAGCAACAACAGTAGTTACGCTGTTAATAATACAGAAACTAGCCCGAGAGAAGTTGTGGAGGTATTCTTGACTGACCGGGCTACACGAGCAGTAACAGGCACATTTTAATGAGCGTTCCCGGTACGTGAAATCTTTGTTTATGTTTTCCTGGGATTTGAAATGACTAACAGTGTGTGTGGTTTATTTTTTTTAACCTGATGCTTAAAACATGTTTTTTGTGTATCTGTGTGTACAGCATGTAATGCATCTGCTGTTCTGTTTGCGTATGGGGGCGTTTTCGTGCGTGGGCACGCGCACGTTTGAGGAATATAAAGCAGGATTTCGTGCCGGTGAGGACATTCAGAGCCTTCGATAACAGATGTCTTCAGCTGCCTGTCTCAAAGCTTGGGTGTCAGGTGTCAGCTTTCTAAATTGGAGCGTTTCTCTCCATGCTGCAGTTTCACAGCCCAAAAAAAAAAAAAAAAAAAGAGAGTCAAAGATTCCAGGAACATGTGAATATCAATGCAGAGCACTTAAATACAGTCAATAAGATGAGGAGAGGGCGACAGTATGTAATAAACACAGTCAATTTACCATTTAGCTAATGAGAGCGAGGTCCCGCAGCATTTGGTAAACACCGGTGTGCTGCTCTGACCCTATTGAGCTGTTTCTTTGTGAGCGGCTCATGGTGGGAGTCGATATCACAATCAAACAGAATTGAACGTTTCCGATTACCATTGTTGACTGTTTCGTGTTTTTTTCTTTTTTTTCCTTTCTTTAGTTCTATTCTGGATTTATGGACGGACGTGGGTGATTGAACATTGCTGATAGTTTCCTGTGTGCCTCTGATCAAAAAAAACAACAAACCACAACGTAAACGCCAAACTACCAACCTGTGGTCCCAAGCACCTACAGGGAGGAGGGACAGAGCAGAAGTCCTAAAGGAGACAGAAGTGGAGGAGGATGGAAAGTAGAGTAGAGCAGATATAAGGAAAGATAGGGTTGACACTCACTCACACAGAGAGCTTAATTGGCTTGGCTTCCAATTAATAAAACAAAGTTTTTCATGCTTCCTCTCCTCCTGGTGTCAGTGCCTCTTTTCCTTTCAGCGACAGAGAACCGTGACCTTTTCATCCCCCCCCCCCCCCCCCCCCCCCCCCCCCCCCCCCCCCCCCCCCGGCCCCCCCCCCCCGAGTCTTACCTCCTGCAAGCGCTGGATGTGTTCTCGGCAGGTTTCCAAGTCGCTGTCACCGGGAACCACGATCAGGCCCAGGGGGATGGCTGGAGAAGAAGACAGAGGAGCAAGACAATTATCCGGCAGTCGCACTTCGATGTCACGCCGGAGAGAGCGGAGACTTTTTTTGCCTGATGTGGGACTCCAGATGTAATTAAATAAATGATGTTTGGAGGCCCGCCGGCAGCACAGAACACGCTGGCATTACTTAATCAAGTGTGCGCGGGGCCCCGGTTGAACATTTTCTCTTGCTGATAAAGCTCAATGGCCAGGGTAAATTACAAGTCTGGGAGGATTCGCCGTTCTTTAAAAAGCGGCGATGATTGCGACATCTCTGCTTACAGTAAGAGTCCAAGTCCACGGTGGCGCGGCCCCGGCCTTTTATTTTACCGAATGGGCCCGACTGAGCTGGCTCGTCATCAATGAGCCAACGTAGGTCACGAGAACAATGGAGGCCGGCGTTTTCCCTGAGACACCACAGCTGGCTGAGCATCACAAGGCTGCTTGGAAGAGCCGTCAAAATCGAGCGAGAAGATCCTGAACCCACGCACGTTCCCACGCCTCTCACTGATGCTAAATACCTTTGTGAGGGTAAACAAAGGAGGCAACAGATGCTAGTGTTACTCGTTTGCTTTTTGCTTGACTGACTGATTTTAAACTGGGTTTTAAGGTGGGCGACAAATTAAAGTTCACCAGGGACCCATGAGAGACTCCGTCTGGGTCTGTCCTCATAAAACTGAAGTGGTCACACAGTTAAACCAAATGCAAACTGAACGTTATAATCTCCATGACAGAGGATTTCCTTCGACAGTAAGCCGATGATATGTGGACTAAAGCAAACCTGTATTTTTAGGATGATAGAAACTGAATGTGATACAGATCGGGGTGATTTAACTGTCAAGTCAATTTATAGAGATCTAATAGTTCTCTCTTTGAAAACCAGTGCGCTGGATTTATTAATAAAATATGGTTGGTGGTTAAATTGTTAATAAACCTCTGACATGAGACTTATCGCGGGTTTTATCCGAATCTTTGTCAATAAAGAGTTTGTACAATCGTTCCACGCTCAGAGCGGAGTGAGAGAATCGGCTTTGAGACAGCAGAACATCCCTGCCTTGGGGGTGGGGGGGTGAGAGAGACATATTTTTACCATCGCACCCACCAGTTGAGAGCGGTGATTGATTTGCATAATAGAGGAGCAAAACTTCAAAGAGCGAGAACAAAGGACGAGCCTCAAATCAGATTAAAATTGTTCAGAACTGATAGTTGGGGGGGGGGGGGGCATTTTGGAAAAATAAAACGTGATTATAAATTATTGATGCAAATAAGGGTGCGATATGCATCCATATATATTTATTTCCACTGCAGATAACGTGGGCTTAAGTCTCAGGAGAGATGACGTGCGGAAACGGAGAAACTGAAAGAACAATGTCTGCTCCACCAAATTAGAGTGGATTCCAAAGGGAAATAGCGCCACCCTGTGGCGACACTTGAGACCAGCGACTGTGCCTAATGAGAGAAAACAGGGAGCTTTCAGTTGAGTGAAGAGGCTGGAGGGACGGCTGGAAACAACCTCGTTGACCTTCACATCAAGGCTCCACCCTCCAATTACTCCCCACTTGTGTCTAGCACGTGTGTTGAAATAAATACAACATGGACACGTGTGTGTGTTTCCTTACATGCTTGTCGCAGCTTGTCCTTGTCATAGTGCAGCGCCTCGTAGTCGGTCATGCCGATCCTGCTGACTCGGATCCGCAGCTTCTCTGGGACCAGCTGCTGACTGGAGCACAGACACAACAGGGTCACCAAATTAAGGACAGAGACAGCACCTGTGTATGTGTGTGTGTGTACATGTGTGGGGGTTCTTACTCATTAAAGTGTGGCATTGAGGTCCGCCACTTGGTCTTCTGGACCATGTTGGCCTGGTTCCTGAGGCTGATGTGGATGACAGAGGGAGCCAGTCTGCATGGTTCACCGTCCACCTACACGGTACCATCATATTCATAATAATGACCCCCACTGATGATGTCACAAGGTTTTTTATGGGCCCCAGTGTGTGTGTACCTGTACTGGGAGAGGCTTAGTGGTGGTGAGGGTGACTTCTCTACACTGGTTCAGTCTCTCGCCATGGCCGCCGACTTGGAGAGTAGCCTAGCACACACACACGGAATCAGATAAATGCTCATTTATTAAATAACACACTT
Source organism: Pseudorhombus dupliciocellatus (assembly GCA_016785235.1). Taxonomy (NCBI): domain Eukaryota; kingdom Metazoa; phylum Chordata; class Actinopteri; order Pleuronectiformes; family Paralichthyidae; genus Pseudorhombus; species Pseudorhombus dupliciocellatus. The sequence goes on from JAFBJW010000070.1 coordinate 4,662,701, forward strand.
TTTAATTCATAAACTTCTCCATCTGTCTGACTGTGTCACATCTGTTTCCCTGAAAGATGAATCTTGTTGTTATTTAAAACTTGCCGCTGTACTTTCCAAAACTCTCTCAGAAAACTTGCTCAGCCATCTGGAGGAACAATTATTCCTCCCACTGAACAGGCAATTATGGGAAATACTGCGCGCTTTGGCCCACTTCGGCAGTGATTTTGAGAATAAAATAAGGAGAAAAGTTTTGTCAGTTTATATCACAAGAATTAAATAATTTGATGAGGGAAATATATCATAACATTAATAGAATAACAATGATGTCATTGTTTAGAACGCTGTACCAGTGATGTCATGGTGAATCCGATGACCTCGATGTAGCCGTCGTCATGGCGCTGGGGCTCAAAGTCATGATGCTCACTGGGATTTCCCCACGGTGTTGTGCCCGCACAATATCTGACGTTAACACACACACATGCTTCATCATTAGCATCACTGACACACATTCATTCAAGAGCTGAAATGGAAGAAAGGAAGTAAAGCCCTGACTGACCTGGGAATGTTGAGGAAGACGAGACACTGCAGCTTCAGGTCCTGGACCTTTGATGTTAAATCGGTCCCATCACACTGGTGACAGAGAGAGACAATTAGAGAGAGACAGACTGAGACAGAGCTGTACATGCTAGATTGACAGCTACTCACCACCACTTTTATGTGCCTCGACAGGTCTTTGGAGCTTCCCATCAGGAAATCAGAGAACGCTGTCTGTGTGTAAGAGACGGACAGGTGAGCGGATAGGCAGGACAGCATCATTAAATAAAGCCACAGTTGGATGCGGTTATCTTCCACCGCCTCCGGCAAAGCCACAGGCACAGCCACAGGCACAGCGTGTCCGCCAAAATCACAACTGTCACTCCTGCAGTTAGAAGGAGGTCTTCGACGTGGACTCACCCCAGCATAGAACATCTTGTTCCTAAATCGACTGTTGAACTTCTCTGGGTTCGCCTCTGAAACAAAGACCAACACGAGTTAATCACTCCCTATATTTTACATAGTGTTCACACATATTTGTAATAATGTGGATGGGGTACCTCTGGATTCATGGAACTCTAGAGTCACATGAGCGTCAAATCCCAGGCTGAAGTAATTGTTGAAAACATCTAGAGGAAGCTGAGAGAGGACGGACACACACACACACACACACACACACACAGGAGACAAAATGTCATCACGGTCTAAAGTGCTTGTCAAGAAGATTTTCTGTCCCAAGAGTGGAGCTGTAAAAATATATTATTGACATTAATGCCTGAGCTGAGCCCACAGGAAGCCAGAGGCGACATCAGCCAGCTCGACTGCCAGAGGACAAAAACATACAAGGTATTTGTGAGGATAAACTCAGTGAATCCGAGGAGGGGCACGTGTCTGCGGCGTCTTGGACTGACCTTATCGGTTTGCTGTTCGTCCAGTTCTGCCGCTGCGCTGACGTTTGGCTCCACCTGCAGGTTCCACCTGTCCAACTGGACGACAGTGCCCTCCTCGACATGGGACAGGATCTTGGACAGGGGTTCATCTGTGTAGCCCTGGAAGAGACACAAACAGAGTATTTTAGGACATATGAAATCAGCCGAACATACAGTTCTGTTTAGTGGGTTTGTCAGTTTTGTACTCACCCCTCCCCAGTTGAGGGTCCTTGCGAGGTCATTTCCTGTCCCCAGTGGCAGCACGGCAACGGGAGGCTGAGGGTTTAACGCCAGCTCGTCGAGACAAGACAGGATCCAGCCCACCTGGTTTTAAACATTCTCTTTTTATTCCCCCGTTTCTCCTCCTTTTCTGCTTTTGAATTTGCGCGTTACTCACAGTGCCGTCTCCTCCACAGGCCATGATCCTCAGGTTGTGAACTTTACGATACAGCTCCAGGCTGCGGGATGATGAAATGGTAAGTGGTCTGTGTTTTTTTTTTTTTTTTCTAGCCGTCATGATGGGGAGGACACGCCGGGGACCTACCCTTCCTTTGGCCCTCCTTGGCTCAGATCAAACACCTGCCTCGGGTTCAGATACCACATGAAGGACTGCAGGATCTTATTTCCCTACGAGACAGAGAGACACACAAGGGAGTCAAAACACTCTGAGGAAACGAGGCTTGGACATTCAGCAGCAGGCCGACGTGAATACCTGGTTTCCTCCGCTCTTGGGGTTGACGAACACCAGCAGGGGCGTCATCAGTGCCGAGGGGATGGGTCGGATAATAAACGGCCTCCACATGCGTCCTTCCTGTCAGAACAAAGGAGAATCTGCTCGCAACACCGGCCTTCGTCCTCTCGCCTGCACTCCTGTGCAAATTACAGAGACTGACCTCTGCCCCCTTCTTGCTGCTTTTCCTCTTGAACGACGTCCTCTTCTTCTTCTTACTAGACTTCATCGACGACTGTTGGGAGACAGGGATGCCAGCTAAAAACATGCACTGTGGAAAAATGTGACAACAAGACGATGACTCAGCAGATTGAAGGGAGCACTACCTGGTTGCGTCGGACCCGGATGATCCATGTGGGTGGGACTATGAGGGCGGCGTGAGCTCCGATTGGACAGTCCTCCTCGATTTGTTGCAGCATGAAGCAGGACACTTTGTTGTGGTACTGCGGAGGGATGTTTATTAATGAATTTAAACGCCATCATTTATGGGATATGAAAAGGATGGTTAATACTCACGGCCTGTTTGCACCAGGAGCAGCTGATGGCGACAATCTCTTTGCTGTGAAAGGCAAACTTCTGCTGGAAGCCCTGCAAATAAAAAAAAAAAAAAACAAGAGGAGAAGTCCCGCCGCTCGGTGACTGACAAACCCACAAATCATCTCCAGGGTAGCTGCCTACCTTCCCACATTGTTTACATTTGCCTTCCTGCCGTCTCCGGTGCACCCAGTGGTGACGCACCACGATGGGCTGAAGGCAGAAATAACAAATAGGTCGGTGTTAACAAAGAGAAATGTTGCGACGCCAGAGAAAAGTCAAGGACTCACCTCTCGAATGTTCCTCGAGCCAGATTCCCTGAAAGATGGTTTACACCTGAAATTGATCTGGAGAGGAAAACAGGTGTTGTGAATCTGCTGCGAGGACCAGGCCAGAGGCTATGACGGAGGAAATGGACTGTGGCCACCCCATGGAGAACCAGTGGATGATTGCAATGATTGCAAGTGATCTTGGCCAAGGAGAAGGTCAAAGAGGAAATGGCGCCCGGCTCTGTGGCGAGGAGGCGGACTCTGTGATTCCCCAGCGACACAGAGTGCAAGGAAAGGAAGACCCAGAGGAGGTGTTTCTCGCATCCGACAGGAAATTAGTGAAGTAGAAACCAAGGATTTTTAAAAGATTTTATAAAAATCAGGAACACCAATTCAGTTCACTCATTTTAAAAGTGGATTATCCACGCAACATTAGAGCCTGTAAAGAATAATTAGGCCTGGAGGAGACAGTGTAATAATGTAACAATGAATGGATAGAAATGATGTCCAGACAGCCCCCCCCCCCCCCGATTTGCTCTGTGGATTTCTCTCAGATTCAGATCGAGGGTCACAGGAGGAGCAGAGAGGAGAGAAAGCAGCGTGTTTTTTTTTTTTGTGCGTCTCACTCTAAAGCCGGGGTCACTGAGGGGCAGGGTGGCCTCCAGCAGGATGGCCTGAGGGCTGGGAAACTGCAGGTCAGACAGGAGGGACAGTTCAAGATGACCGGCAGTCGGCTGCTTAGGAAAATGGATGACACTCATTCATCGTGACGAGAAATAACCCGTTTTCCTTCACAACTGAGGGTTTAGAGTAATCCTCCTTTCCACTTCTCTCTGAACTTAAACTCATCCTTGAGGAGGGAGACTTTAATCCTCCCTTTATTCTTGCCTCCATCACCTTTAGTCCCACATGAAAGAAGATTTAAACATCCTTCTCCTATTCCCCTTACCCACTTTTATCTGTCATCGCTGCTGTTTTACACCTTATTCTTATCCCCATAAATACGCATGTATTTCACTTTAACTACCTTGTGAAAACACAAAGAGAGCAGCATTACCTTCTCCAGTTGCTCCGTACAGATGGTGTGGGCGACAATCTTGCAGGCGGCACACTTCTTTCGACTGTAAGACTTTTGCTGGAAGGGAGAGAGAAACTGAGGTGAGAGAACTTGTCTTAAATGAAAGCAATCGCAGTCATACAATCTTTCACCACTGGGGGTCAGTGTTACACTGTGAAATAAGGATATTGTTACAGTTTCGCTGTAGTTTCCTCAGAGCTGCCTCTTGGACAAATGTTCACTCTCCTGAGCGGGACAAATGATCTGCTTTAAAAGTCATGCTACTTGACACTCAGATAAACACGTCATCCTGAACACAATGGGGGACAGACAAAGGGGAAACAAGAGGGAGGGACTGACCAGTGCTTTGGCAACACAATGTTGTTCTCCCACGTAACAGTAGTCTCCGGACGCGTTTGTCTCGAACCAGATATGATCTCCGTACACGGCCGATTCCTAAAGAGACAAACACAGAGGTTTCAGGGGAGACAAATGGAAACTTGACTTTTGAAAAAATAGGTCACGAGAGGCCTCATTCTGAGACTTACAGTCCAGTCCAGGGTGCTGCGGATGCTTGATTCTGGGTCGGTCCTGTTCAGAGACGACGTGCTGGGCTGACAGGGCAAATGGTGCAGGCCAGACTTGGCGATCGCTTTCCTGAAAAACACAAATACATTTTTATGTCCTGGAGACAGCACCACGAACAAAGAGAGAACCCTTTAACCCTTTTTTACACATTTTCTAAAAGTCAATTGGAACAATGGATGACAGATGTGATCGTTGTTTCACGCCAAGCATTTTGACCCAGACGCCAGCCGTGTGATGAGGAGAGAGGCGACAAGCGACAGATGTGACAGATCTGCTATTGATTAAAAGATAACGTGACATTTTTTTGCCTGATGGCGACAATGCGGGGGCAAAGTCGTGGGGACACCAATAATCAAATATGACTCATGACTACCCAAGAGGAATGACACTAACATTTTGGTTCTACTTTTTAGAAAAAAAATTAAAAAATCCAGGTGTCAAATGACAGTATATGTGTAAAGGTATATGTGTGTGTGTATTACATACGACAGGAAGTTCTCCCATGTATCCAGATAAGGATCGTAGTACATGGTTCCCTCGTGACCCCCAATAGGTGAAGAACAGCTTTTATGCAGCGTGGACTCAGAGGAGGTCACATGTGTCCCAGCAGCCCCGGGGTCAGAGCTCAGGCCCGCTGAGGCCACTTGACCCAGACTGGGGCTGGTGGTGGACGTCTGGATTGGTTTGCTTGAAGCCTGGTAAGGTTGGCTGGAGCTCCGTCGGTGGTAACGACCATAAACTCCGTAGCCAGCAGCGTCACTCTGCAGCACAGAGTCTGCTGGGAGGAGGTGGGAGGAGTTCCGCCGGAGACAGCGGGGAGTTCGAAGCAAGGGGCGGGGTTTGATGTTTTTCATCACGACGCCTTGGGGTGGAAGCGTTTGAATCTCTGCTGCGTCTTCGTCGCTCTGCTCGTCTCCCTCTGAGTCAGAAAAGGAGAACAGGGAAACATCCAGCTCCTCGTCTTCCTCTTCTTCCTTCTTCTTGACTGCTCTTCCCATCTGGACCACGCTCGCGAGTAACATTGAGGACCCAAGTAAATGAGGTTCAATGGATTTGACTGTAGATGGACGTCGGTGCTGGACACAGGCAGCGCCGCCAGAGGCCCGGCGAGCGTGGCGATGTTTATGATGAAACGCTCTTCTTCCTCTCCTCAAAGCTACATCTCCTCTCTCTGCTCCTTTTCCAGATTCTCCCAGTGCTTCACTGGGGTGGGTCAGTCCCAGCTCTATCACCGATCGCTTCCTCTGCCCGCTGGCCACCAGTAAGCCAACACTGGGGCGCCGGCGCTGGTCGGCACAAACTGGGGGTAAACCCACAGAGGAGCGCCTGGACTGTGCTAATGAAACGGAGGGGAGGCCGACACTAGAGCGCCTCCTGGCTTTACTGGTCTGAACGGCGGGACCAGGCTGGCGCACCACTAGGCGCTCTGGTCTTTTTTGGCGGTAACCAAAACGCCGCTGGAAGAAGAAATCCATCATCGCTTTCTGCAATGTGGACATTAAAAAATGTGCCGTCCCTTAATTTCAGACAATACGTTTACGTGACCGTGGGACAGCAGATGGTATCCATGACAACCGGGTGTTGTCTATGCAAGCCGGTACCGGACGACGGCATCTGCTGTTCACCTACAAGTGCACCTCCGCTCCTCGCCTCCAGTCATCCTGTTGAAATGCTGAAGGGGCAAGTAGGCGGAGTTGTAAATGAAATCCATGTGGTTTCTATAGCGATGACATCAACAAAGAACTGTTTGTTATTTATTATCTAGACCAGCGGTCCCCAACCCCTGGGCCGCGGACCGGTACCGGTCCGTGGGTCATTTGGTACCGGGCCGCACAGAAAGAATAAATAACTTACATTACTTCCGTTTTATTTATTTCGGGAATCTGAACGATGTTTTATTTTGAAAAATTACCAGATTCTCTTAGTTACATCCGTCTGGAGATCACAAATGATGGCGGCCTTAAAAGTATGTTCGAGGGCTAAATACCCTGAGATTGCGACAACAGCACTGAAAACGCTGTTGCCATTTCCAACATCCTACCTGCAGTGACGGCGACCAAAACAAAATTACGAAGTAGACTGGACATAAGCCACGCACTTCGGGTGTTATTGTCTCTCATTACCCCCAGATGGGACCGCCTCATTGCAGAGAAACAAGCTCAGGGCTCCCACTGTTTCAGCTTTGTGGTGAGTTGTATTTGTGGTGTATCTTATTTTGAAGGCATGTTTAAACATTACCATTGTGACCAGAAAGCGTTGAAGGCAGAGAGGACGTTACTCATGTTATGATGTTGTAGCGATGTTAAGAGGACGCTGGTGGAGTGGATTCACGTTCATTATTATGTTTAGAAATTACCACAATTGACATGCAGGTCGTATTATACTATTTTGTTGTATTTATCCGCCACACCTCAAAGGCCGGTCCCTGAAAATATTGTCTGACATGAAAACGGTCCGTGGCACGAAAAAGGTTGGGGACCGCTGATCTAGACAAATAGATTCATATTTAGGAATCAATAGATCGCTGGTGCAGTGCTGTGTTCTCAGTGGTTCTCAACATTTTTGGAATCCTGGGCCCCCTGATCAACCCTGAGGACCCCCCATATTAAAATGCAATGAGTTACACTTATGAAACAGATGGAATTATCCCAAAAAAAAGTCATGTAACCCTCTGTAGTTTAGCTAGATAAAAGTCTCAGTCACATCTGAATAAAATAATGCCATTTCTATAAACGTCATAGGATCTTTTTTAAAAGATAATTTATTTTCATGGATCCCTTGCAACTCCATCACGGACCACTAGGGCCCCCGAGTTGAGAATCACTGCTCTATTGTCACTTCACTGGTTTCCTTGCTCACAGTGCGACATGGCAGTTCTGTTTCTGGATTCAAAGGCTTTTAAGGAAATGCGCCCTCTCGACAGATTTCATACACAGGCCCTGAAGTATCTGTCGAACCAGATTTCGCTGAGTCGAAAGTACTGTGTTATGCCGGGGGAAAAAAAGAAAAAACAAAAAAGATTTGATCTCCTGTTACACCAAAGCTGAGATTGGAACAGCAGAGAAACATGACCTCACTCTATTGAAAGATTTGGACAAAAGACATTATTTTGATCTGATCATGTACACTAGGACGGATGAAGGACGGTTCTATGATACTAGTGGACTCACTTCAGACAGTGACACAGATGACTCATCTAACTCTACCCGTCAACAAGGCGTTAATTAACTGCTCGGTTTCCTGCTACAGACACCGCTAAACGCGCGCATATTACTGAGCGTATGTGTGTAAAACTGAATTTCATGAGACGAGAGGCTGGAACTCCTCCACTGAAACCGCCGCACAGTCTTACAGGAAGTCCCATCAACACGCTGAAACCTCTGCCGCTCGCTTAATCCCACCCCCGCTGACATTAAACTATGAAGCGCTCTGTCTCCTAATGCTCTGTCGGAAAGGTCAGGGGTCACCACAGCTGTTGTAACGCCACACAGTGCATAGTCCTGGTAATATTACTCTGCATGCGTACTTCAGTATATGACACATTAATTGCTACAGACAGGAAGTACAGACAGGAAGTGACATTTCCCACAGACCGCTTATTGACCTGGGAATAAACACAACAAGTGTATTCATTGGATGGATGAACAGCTGCCTTCCAAAGCCTCTTCTGGGCCATAAAGTTTTTTGTTTTTTTTTCCAAAAGTTCCACTCACTCACTATTTACTACATCGTAATATCAATGTCAGCTGTTATGCTGCAACCCGTTCACTCGCTCCATGCTTGCAGTGTAAATAATGAAACTTTAAAAGCCTGTTATGCAACCACTTCCACAATGATAATCCCTGACCATAATGGGGGAGAGCGAGGGAGATGTGAGATGAGAGGACGCCATCCACCTGATTGTGTGTTTACACGTGAACGCTGCATGTGTTCTCTGGAGACACAAACTGAGCCAGGCACTTCCACAAATAGAGACGTTGTGTTAAAAGAGGAGAGGATTCCTTTTATGGGGGGTGAAGCAAGCGAGCGGACTCGCTTCACGGAAACCCCTGGCGTCCTGTCTCTGCCGCCGCGCACACTTCCCGAAGACGTTTTTCCAAGAGAGAGGCCATGTGACAACCCAGAGGAGAAGTGGTCTGGAAAAACAAGTTAAGGCGTAAGGAGATCAATTCAACAGGATGCCACATCAAGAAGAGGAGGCCTTTTCAAAATAGTTGGGAAAAAGTTGCTTCGTTCTGCACGAGCTTAATGTCGTTAAGTGATGTCATGTGCTGATTTGCATATTCATGAGGCCATGGCGTCGTATTTGCATTCTGCCTAAGGTCAAAGTTAGATTTATCTAAAAACGCTGGCTGTGTGGGGGGGGGGGGCAGTAGAGCAGTTATCCTCCAAAAAGGGTGTTTGTACCCTGTCCTCCCTGTCCCGCATGCAAAAGGGAAAGTACGCAGATATGCAAATATCTGCTGGTGTTGATTCGTTTTTAAAAAAAACATCAGCTGACCAACGTGTCATCAGACAGTCGGGAATATTTGGAAGAAGCAGCGCTAACCCCCCGCAGTTGACCAAAACAGGAACAGACAGTATGTTAGAAAAAAGCAGCTGAGGAGAACCACCAGCATGCAGTTCACCAACAGAACCTGTCAGAGTGTGAGACACTAACCAGGGCTTAAATATTAACACAGCGCACAGCTCTGTTATGCAAATGCACAGGCACAACAAGGCCCAGGGAGCAGAGACGAGAATCAGCTGCTTTGGCTCACTCGGGCATATTTATAGAAATGTTATTAATACGCGGCGTCTCAGACAAATAAAGCGATGAAGAGGAAAAGAGGAACCTGCCTCTAGTGTTTAGAAATAACACATCATGAGCTCCTCTGAAATAAACTCAATGAAGTTGAAGGAGCGCAAACACAAATGTCTCTGAATAAAAGATTTCTCTCCAACACTCAGAACCTTGCATTTTGTAACTAAATCTACTTACTGTGTGTGTGTGTGTCGAGATGTTTTCAGTCTAAACAGAAGCACTCTCTCACGCTCTGGTGTTTTCAGTCCACATGGTGCACAGTCTAAACAGCTGCTTTCATAGCACCAGCAAAATATTTGGGCCCATTTCTTTGAAAGTGAATGACTGAACCTGATATTTGTCCCTCGTAACGACAGCAGGGCTTCATCCCGTGTCCCAGGAAATGATTGAATATGAATGAATATGAGGCAATGACACTGAACTTAACCTCAACGTCTCATTGGACGTTCACTCGCTTGTAATTAATCTTTCGTTATTTATTTAGCTAGTCTTTGTCATTTGCTTGGCTTGGGCCCAGTCCAAAGTGGACACGACGCCATTCGCCTACTCGCTCCGTTTTTTAGTCGCGGCTAAGTCCTGAGAATCAACTGGACACTCAACTGCAGCTGTCCCATGTCATGTATTTATGAGAACACAACCGACGGTCTAATCGCATTTACCAAAAAAAAAAGAAAGAAGGAAGGAAGGAGAGGTTTGACTGCACCTGCGACTGAGGCTCATGATCTAAATGCACGTGAAACCACGACAGAATTTGAACTGGAAACCAGACTCTCGGCTCAGCAAGCCAGAGACAAACTGGCTGGGACTTTAGCATTTTCACTCACTTTATAAGTTTTCAACTCATAAACGTGCTGATCGCTCATCTCAGGGTCAACCCCCCCCCCCACCAATGCTCGGCCCAGCAGCATGATGGGACATTTCTCCAAATCGTGACTTCATTTAAGGCATTTAAGGGCATCGCCCTCGGAGCTCCTCCCCACTGTGGCGTCAACGGCCGCACACAAAACCTGCAGCTGTGGGAAACGCTGAGGTTGCCGGGGACTCATTTGTCATGAGCGCTCTCCCACCGCTGAGAACTAGGAAGTACACAGCACTGCATCGGTCCATAGTTAATACCAAACTAGAACAAGATGATTCTGTCTCTGCTTGCGATTATAATTGAATAAAATCTTGACAGAAATTTAAATAAATAGAATAAATTCAGAGCCAACCTGGAAAATGAGGGGCGGGAAACTATCCATCCATGCCTCCACTCCTCTTTCTCATCTATCTATGAGCAGAACTCACACTAAACCCTGGTGTGCAGTGACCACTAACAGAGAGGGAGGGGTGAGAGAGAGAGAGAGAGAGAGAGAGAGAGATCAAGTAGGTGTGGCCCTGAGAGAGAGAGAGAGAGAGCGAGTGTCTGAGAGATGACAAAAATAACTTTGTGTACTTTCTTGACAAGTTGAGCGCGATACTGTTTGATAAACGTTCCCACCCACCCTTTGCACACAGTACAGAACTGTTCCAGGAGGATAAAGACACAGGTACTATTCACAATATGGAAAGTGGGGATTAAATATAGATCCTCATCTCCATTTCATGATTTAAATAGGTCGACAAGGGGCTCGTGTTGTCGTCCATTGTCTGAGCTGGACCCGGCCCAGCAGGGAGGCCTGAACTGAAGGGTGTGAACATCTTTGTGAGCATCTCTTCAGAGCAACGCCGGCGTGTTACTGTTACATCTGCGTCTCCCACGCGTCCTCATCACAAACGACCCCGGCTTCCCACTTACAAACAGGAGGCAACGCTGTCATCGTTGCCTCCGTTGGCATGGCAACCCCCTCCCCCTTCACATGATGACCGGCGACCCGCTGGCAAGGTTACACACACACAAGTTACAAGCCTCTACACAGTTCTCCACATCCTGCTTCGGATGAACTTTTCAGCCAATGGCTCCACCCGCTGGCCAACATTAGGTACTTCACCCCCATTCAATACTTCACGTTCTCACCATCACTCGTCTTACCTCCGGGTGAAGATCTTGAGGCCGGTGAATGACTTGGAGCAGCCGCTCATTGTCTCCTTATCCTCCTCCAGGGGTGGCGGTGGCGAACAGGACGAAGGATGGAGGGCAGAGGAGGAGGAGCGCAGGGAGGCGTTGGAGGAGGACGACTCCGAGCTGAGCTCCCCATCGACTCCTCTCATGCTTGCGAACTCTTCTCCTCCGTCTCTTCTCGGCCTTTGCTCAGTGGCGTCAGCGCAGGTCAGATCAGCGTCGGCTCCCAGCTCCAGCTCCATGACAGACAATAAGCTACTGTGATCTCATGGCCGGTCACATTTTGCCAGGATCAACCACAACTCCTGAAATTTAGGCAGTCCGTGTAAAGCTCGGCTGAGACAGAAGAGCCTTTATGTGACTGGAGTTCTGAAAATCATGCGCAGGCCGTCCGAGAGGAGGCCACCCGAATGCTGCTTTTACTATTCCAAATATTCCCCAAGGAATTCTGGGAGCTTAAAGGAATCCCAGTGCAGGGCTGTCACACTCCTCCTGACGTGAGGTGCTGGAGGCTTCCAATAAAAAAGAGGTGGCTTTGTGACCCCGGCTGCATCGCTGTGGTCAGGTCATATGGTTTTTCATGGAGACCCGGGACAATGAGGTCAAAGTGTGCACTAAGAGGACAGCAAACAAAGGCGCAGACTTTACACAAACCAAGGTTTGTTTACACTTCGAGTGGAATTAAGCTGGGGAAAGAAATGGAGGAGGAAGGAAGTAACCTACATCTCTCTGTACAGAGTCTTATTATAAAGATCTGTAAGTTTTACACAGCAAAGTAACAACAGCGGTGTTTTACTACACATTAACTGCTCTGGGACTTCAAACATGGCTACCCTAATCCAAAGGTCTTTCTACAAGACACAAGGTGTGTGTGTGTGTGTGTGTGTGTGTGTGTGCGTGTGTGTGTGTGTGTGTGAGGGATTAGCGTTGAGTCCTGAGAGAGAGATTATCCCTCCCAGCATTCCTGTCAACGTCTCCGCTCGGAGCCGCCGCTGTCAACAGCCACGGTATCAGCGGTCGGCCGGGCTTCCTGCGGCTGTCACTCACTCTTCTTCTTCTTCTTCTCCTCTCCTCTTTGTTTGTTCTTCGGCTTGCTTCACTTCCCCCTTTCCTCCTCCTTCGCTTCTTCCTCTTCACCTCCTGGGTTCCCCCTCTTCTCTGCGATTAGACTGTTGGCCTCCTCCTCCTTCCTCTTGCTTCTTCTTCTTCAGGTTCTTTGCCAAGTTTAATTACACTCCACTCCACGTGAGGCGGACACACACGCACGCACACACACACTCTGGTCTTTTCCTGCTCTGCTTGCCCGGCTACAATCAGGAAGTGGATAATGACAACACAGAGGGCCTCGTGCATAGCTGCTCAGTCACATGCCTGTCTGAAAATGTTTCATGGAGCAACTCCAGTGCGCATGCATCTGTCTCCCAGCCACAGAAACAGGTTTCAAAAAGTACATATGAAACTTGATAGTCGTACTCACAAACCACAGCAAAGGGCCGCGCACAATTCCCAAGGAGCGCCTCTCACACTCAAGGTAAAAAGCACAAGCCAAACAGAATCCTGAAGGAAATCTCTGAAGGTAAACTTCAAACATCACACAAGGAGCTCCAAGCCCAGTCAAGAGCATCGAGACATCAAGGATGTGATTGTGTTTGTTTTCTGTGTCGCCAAGTGCAAGTGTGACTCACAGAGGGTTTTTTTTTTAAATCATATTTCCTGGACAACAATGGACCTCTGTGACAGAGAGGGGTATGACACATCGGGCGTGGGGTAAAAAGAAAAAAAAAAGGGTAAATCATCAAAGGTAAATCAAAATTAAAAATTAAAAGAATGAGTGACCTAAAAATTGGCCTGATTTCATTTTAAAATAAATATATCACATTTATGATTACAAGCATATTAAGAACTACTTGTCCCCACATGAGTAATATTGCACAAACACTAGAGTAAAATACAGTATTTGTAATACTTTAAATAACCACATGAAGGCGCTGTCTGATACACATACAAGCTCAGTCTCCACTCTAGTTCCTTTTCGTCTATCAATAATACTACATCTTATTTATAGATAAATAAAGATATACAATAAATATCGAATACTGTAAACATAGTTCAAATGACAGTTATTTATATTTGTATTGTGAAAGAGAAATCAACCATATTTTGTTTAAAAAACTCAATTTAAAGTGTGAGGGAACAGATGTCTAATAAATGTCAACTTAAGTGAGACCTGGGAAGAACTAGTGGCAGCAGAAACCATGGACAGTATATTCATCCTACTAGTATTATTATCATCTTTTACACTTTAATTTAGTTTTACCAAAGCAGGGTAAATGGGTACAAAAAAAAAAATTTCTCTGACAGGATCACAGAATCCAGCAGGAATGACTAAAAATAGACGTCTCAATTGGAATTATGATGTAAGCGTTACTTAACTGGGCGCCGTTCTATTCTGCCCTGACCGTAACGTAAACACATTTCTTTCTGTATAGCGTGTGGGAGCAGGAAGGAAAAGCAGAGCAGAATTAAAAAGATCCTCTCCACACACAAAACGCATCCTTATACTTTCATGTGCTCACACGCACACACCTGCTCCATCTTTCTGTCACCTCTGCTCCCTCGCATCCGCCGCCCACTCCGTATTTCCATGACAAATAAAATGCCACTCGACGGTATAACGCGTGATTCAGAGAGAGAGATCCTTTTAACTTACCAACACCCACAGCTGACCTAGTCCCCCCCCCCTTCCCCCTGTTTCTGTGTGAAGAGCTGATTATAAATTATAACATTAATCCTAAACCTGACCCCCCAAAAGCAAACAATGTGCCTAATGAGGTGCAGGAAGCGGCACGGCATGGCACTAAGCGCCTTTTCTCTCTTTTGTCAACTGTAAATTCATGAATACATCATATTTGATCTGTGTTTAAATATAAGCACATATATATTTTGTGTCACACTACAGGAACAAGAGGAGGTGGAATACTGAAGAGTTCTTTCTGCGATTGGTTGTTACGAACATTTCCAAGCGTCCTCCACTCTTGTGGAGGACGCTGTCAACAACAAGCATAGTATGAGTTATTACGAAAATATTAAGCTGTAGGCTACATAAAACTCAAAACGTGTGGCTGTCACTGTGATCCCTGCAATCCTTGAGCAGGACAATTAACTCCACGTAAACGCGCATCGCTTTGTGCTGGATAATTGCAGCTACTTTAATTGTTAATACGTCACGGTGCTCGGTTGGCAGTGTTTGCCACAGAGGACTGGAGGTGCAGAACATCATGAGTGACCCCGTCTGCGCTGCATTTGTGCTGGGTCAGCAACGATCAGTGACAGTGATTAACCTACTTACTACGCGTTTTGACGGCTGAATGCAGCGTGGTATGTCAGAGGTGATGTCACCTCCTGATGTAATAATGAGCAGAATGCAACTCAGCTTATTACGAGCACACAAAAAAACCAAAGAAGAAGACAAACTACGATGAGGACAACTCATCGGTGCACGTGACGCATGTCCTGCAGCTGGTCAACGTTTACTAGGTTTTCCACTGTCTGCTGTCCCTCACACACACTGAAATCAGGTCATTAGTGGACTGTGTCGTGTCCCTTGTTAAATCAACAAACAATGACACGGAATTGATTTTAAAAAGGAAACTTTCTCCATGACAGTCAAGACAAATCCAGATATTACCATGTCTACGATTCTAACCCGACGACAACAATGGAACAGTGTGTGTGAGCGTGTGTGAGCGGCATGACTCTTACCCACGCCCCCGCGCACAGTCACAGCGTGTTGGACACAAATGGGAACATCACAACTGTGCTAAGTGCAAATGAGATTTCTGTGTTAGGAATTCTCAAGTAGCTCAGCTGTCGACTTGAAACGAGCTTGTGCAGCATCTTCCATATTTCATCGCTAAACATATACAAAGAAAAAAAACACACTCCACATGCAGAGGTTCTTTGTCGAGGTGCAACATCAGCCTCCACAGTGGGGACGACTGTGAGGAGACAGGAGGAGTTTGGGGCTGAAGCTCCTCTCTGTTCTCTTGGCCATTTGTCTCCGCCATCTGCGGCAGCTCCACCATCTGGTGCGCTAACCCGTGCTATATTATGCAACTTTTTTGGCTTAAGGCACCAAGTGCATTGTTGTCCCCTTCCCACTCCCTCGGATCGGTCAAGTTGACGCACAAATATGCATCTTTGTTGCTGGGCTATTTTTCATACCTGTTATCAGTTGAATGCCGACTTGACACAAACCCATTTATGGTCTTGTGTATAACTGTCTGTTTTACTTCCAGTGCACATCCTGCAGACAGTAGATGCATCTAATTATCCAGAGGAAAAACAATTTTAATCCTATTGGCCACATTAGCTGCCAGGAAGGCGGACACAGTCCCTTATCAGCATCTGTCATCTGCAACAACATGTTGCATATGAAGTCTTTTTAAATTGCATTTATCTCCAGCCATCTGGAGGCGGCCAGGCCCTGTTCCATTTCTCGTCCGTGACAACTGATACATGAAAAAACCTGATGCGGTTTACTGCTACTTTTAAATAGACACACAAGAGAAAATGAAAAAGATAATTGCAACTTCCCTCCCCTGCTTTACTTTGACAGGAGGAGAACTGACAGCTGTCACATCTGGCCCCACCCCCTCGCCGCCCCCGCTGCCGCCACCACCCACAATCCTATCTGGATTACTGATTACACTAAATTATATTGAGATTATGCCTCTTGCTGGCAGTGACATAAGAAGCCAGTGGATGAACTGTGTCGCTGTCGCTTCACTGTCTGGCCGGGGATCGAGCGGTCTCATGAAACAATGGCGTCTGGCCCCCTGTGTTGAGTTCCTCCCTCAGTAATTCAGCCTGCGTGTTCAACCTCGTCTGTGTCTATTTGTCCGTCTGACGGAGCGACCAGATAGAGAGGGCCAAAGTGCGAGGGCGGCTGCTCAGACTCTTGTTTATGAGCAGGGACAGGAATTAGATTAGAGAACCACACACACGCCAACTGCCTCCTTGGCAATGGACAGGCCAATATTTCATTCAAAGACAACAGCAACAGCATGAGTGTCCTGGAAAAACGGCAGAAAAACTATAACCTTACTTCACTGGCTACATTGAGGGGCTAATTAGTGACGGGACCGCTGCGTGTCTGAAGCCTCGAGTGTAATCAAACAGCATCTTGACTAAATGCATGCATCATCAGGTCTCCAGTGGACCCTCGTTTGCGTTGCCGGGGGGACATGGTTCTGATTCCACCCCAAATGAACAACGCAAGGTCGGATTAATGAGGATGAACTGTCACGGAGACACAGGACAGATCTGTGTCTGTGGTACCGGGTGTGTCTGCTGTCAATTATTAAAGCATACGTGTGGGTTCTCAGATTAGGATGCTAATTTGAGAGACTAGGATGCTGGAGTTAGGACGCACACATGCTCTCTCTCGCAGTAGCATCAAGTTAGAGAGCACGAGTGTATTGTTCAGGTAAAACAGGTTAGCAGGAAGTGGGACACATTCGACTTTGTTTACTGTTTTTTTTTTTTGTTTTGTTTTGTTTCCTACCTGTAGGACACCTGTTTCCTGAGGTTCAGCTGGACGAACTCTGCCTCCATCCGGGACGCGGACATGTGGCGCTCATCCCCCTCTGTCTCTATTGGTGGCTAAAAAAAACAAAAACAAAACACAAACATTGGTTAATCACTGTTCTTAATGTTGCAGACAGAGGAAGGAAGTGACGTATTGACTCCACTAGCAGCGCGGTGATATTCTGGCGCTCACGCCGGCTCTTATCTCCCCGAACTTTGTTAGAACGCGATCTTTGGGAGTTCGAGTTAAAATCAAAGTTGACAGCAGTAAGGTGATGACAACACAGCGCAGGCACGAGTCTCGGTCACCTGGTCGCTGCGCGGCTCCTGTGCGCTCCTGGAGCTCCCGTCCGCCGCGAACACGTCCTCCTCCTCGGTCACATCCTCCAGCCCGGGCCGCTGCACCAGCGGAGTCGCGACGTCTCTCATCATTGTCGTCTCCCCGGTCCACTGTCCACCGTCCCCCCCAGTGTCTTGCTAAATAAACAGAGAGACTGTCACAACGTGCGCTCGCGCCCTGTCACCGGCCCGCTTCCTGTTGCGACACCGGAGGAGCGGAGCGATACGCGGAAGGAGATGTCGCGGGGTAAAAGTTCCCGAGGCAGGTGACAGGAAATCAGCTGGGATCTCTCTCTCTCTCTGCCTCGCTCCTCATGTCACAACACCACCGAGAGGTCGCGCACGTTTGTCCTCATCTCTGCTGTGATTGGACGGCGGGATACTGTGACCCCGCCCCCCTCATATGATTGATAAACAGGTTCTGTGTGTGTGTGTTCACAGATCCGTTTGTCTCTTAAAGTCCATCTCAGCCAAATCTAAAACAACTGAAATAAAAGCAGATCACCTGGGAAATTTATACAATAAAATATCAGCGCTTAGGCAACGGTGCACCCACACGCAGGCTTCCATATGGATCCATCCGCCCACGGCCCTGTTCCAAGCGGCCTGGGCTTGTAAAGGAAACTCTAAAAATAACACAGGATATTGCAAGTGCACCTGGTTTCATAATGCATGTGAGAGGGCGGCTGAGGCTCAGGAGACTCCAGACATTAGCCAGGACCGCTTGAATAAAGTTTGGGACAATGCTAATGTGACACTGAAGACCTATCTCTGCATATAAAACTTTATGGATGGATTTAGGGTCCATACCTGGGTCGGGGAAGGTCTAGAGGTCAGAGGGCGAGGGGTGGTGATGTGTCGTCCGTCCAGCTGGAGGCAGCAGTGCTCGGCATCGCTGAAAGAGTGAAGAACAGGAGGGATATCCCCATGTTAAACAAACGTTTCTTTACATACAATAACAATAAAAAAATAGGAATAGTTTAACCCATCTGTGGAAAGTGTTTTCCAAGCTGTAGAGCAGACGTCAGGTATTAACTTTGTAGAGGGCACAAATGGCAGGAGGTTTTGAAATACATGAAATCTGAAATAGTCTGCCTTCCTGTATGTCTGTAAGCTTAAATATATATAACAACATTTTTGATACTGATGAAGAGTAAAAGATCAATGAATAAAAGTCGGCGTGTCCACAGCGGGTTGCCAGGTTGTCGGCCAAAACAGCTTTTCAGACTGAACACACAGCCTTTGTCTGCCCCATTGATAAAAAACCCCAGAATGCTGACTGTGCTGAACCCGCAGTCAACCCAAATCTGCGTCTGGTCCGCGGCACCTCGCAACCCAGCCGGTACCCCGACAAACCTCCCCCAAACCGCCCCCCGAAACCGCCCCTGGTGTCCAGCCCAGTTTCTCTTGGCCTGTGCATGCACGGAGCAGCTAAGCCCCCCGTGCTGGACGGCCAAAGCCCTGCAGGATTAGACTAATGCAGACGGCGGGAAGCCATCGGGGGTGAAAAAACAGGCATGGGAAGTGAGCCTTATCTAAAATGACCTCTTCTAACTTTACCATCTCTCTTTTGCTCCTAAATGCATTGTCTTTTTGGTTCCGAATCACTTTTTTCTATTTGTTTTCACATTTCCCTTCAGTGAGAAAGAAAGGATAGAAAGAGTCCAGAAAACCCAAAGAAACAACATGGGATGAAGGGAATTCTATTGTTCTATGGCACAATCTCCTTTCACTCGTTCACAGAGCATATCAAAGACCCATGTGATGGATTATCACCCAGGTAAAATCCCCCTGTGTCTTTAGTTTGGCTCCCTGTCCTCATTGTCTCTGCCCTGCACTCCTTCAGTGCGGTTTGTTTTGGCAGCCCTGGGGTCTGGACTTTTTGCGGTCAGCCCCCCCCATCCTCAGCCCCCGATTCTGCTGACAGGGGCCCAACCCACCATGAGATAATGCCATTCCAGAGGGATCGTGGCTAAAGCCCCTCTTTTCTGGCTCTCAGGTATATAAAGAGGAGGCTGGCCGTGGAGCGGAGGACAAAGCACCCTGGGAACGTCGACATCTATCCTTCCTCACCTCCCTTCCCTTCACCTGCCGGACTCTGAGCTGAGCGAGTACCGAGCGCCGAGTCGAGCCAGATCTAACTGTCTCCCGCAGCCGCTATGGATATTGCCATCCAGCACCCCTGGTTCAGACGCGCCCTGGGCTCCGTCTACCCTGCCCGGCTCTTCGACCAGTTTTTCGGGGAGGGCATGTTCGACTACGACCTCTTTCCCTACGCCACCTCCACCATCAGCCCCTACTATAGACAGACGCTCTTCCGCAACTTTTTGGATTCTTCTACCTCCGGCATGTCTGAGGTAATGACCCTGACGTCGTTAAGGTTAAAGCGAAGAAACTCTTCAGTGACGTTTACTCAGAAGTTCAAGTATCTTATACTTGTATGAGTTCATATTTTTAAGTTGACAGTCTGCGCTCGTGTGTGTGTGTCCCGCAGGTGAGGTCTGACAGGGACAAGTTCATAGTCTACCTGGACGTCAAGCACTTCTCTCCCGATGAGCTCAACGTGAAGGTCAGCGACGACTACGTGGAGATCCAGGGCAAGCATGGAGAAAGACAGGTACAGAGGTTTATTGTCACCCTTTTGTGACATTAGAAGTATTAAAATTATTACCGACCTCTTATCTGGGAGGTGGGGTTCCTCAAGGGGCCACGAGGGCCACGGTTGTTGCCTGTGGAGCACAAGTCAAAGTCCTGAAGATTGGCGCTCAGATGGCAAACCTTTAAACCTGCGATCCCATCCTGTTTGTGTTTTCAGGACGACCATGGCTACATCTCCCGCGAGTTCCACCGCCGCTACCGCCTCCCCTCCAGCGTCGACCAGTCCGTGATCAGCTGCTCCCTGACAGCCGACGGCCTCCTGACCGTGACCGGGCCAAAGGTCACTGGGGGGAGTGAGTCTGGCCGCAGCGAGCGCAGCATCCCCGTCACCCGCGACGAAAAGCCCAACGCCGCTCCATCCTCTTAAGAGGCCACCTGTGGTCGGGGGGGTTGACCAGAAGTCGGCGGCCTGAGTCTACGGGCAATTCTTCCTCTCTGTTTTCCGAGTCCTCCTAGCTTCTCTTTCTCTAGAATCTTCGTAGCTCACTCTTACAGTTTGAGTAGCATTGATGTTTTTTTGAGTTTAACAAACCTCTGCCTGCGAGGGTGGTCCGGCGAGGGGGAGACGACTGGAGCGGTTCAAGGAGAGGAGTCACCGAAAGGAGGAGATGTTCACGCAACGCTGAAGCTTCACTCTGCTGATTGTTGTTGATTCGTTTCAGAGAGGTTCCTCTCATGGTACGGTGCTGGAGCCAGGAAGTACCAGTCAAACACACTCCGGGTCCCAGATTTACCACCAGTGAAGTTCTCTGAGCCCCCGGCTGCTGCCGTACTTCTTCTTCTTCTCTCGTCTTGAATTTTGTTCTGGTACTGTAGTCGAGGCCTTGTTCAGTGGAGACCATACCTGCTCGTTACTGAGAAGTCCATACTAAAGAAACATATAATAAAGCTGTACAATTAACAAAAGGCAACGGCTGTGTGGATTTTATATGTGTTTTTATTCCTGTTAATTATTGCAGTAAATTAATTAAATTTAATCTACAGAATTACAAAGGTACAAAAAGTGGAGGGGTTCTAATATTTTGCATTAACTATAAAATTGCATTAAGTGATTTTATACTTCTAAATACTGAGTACAAACATCATCTTGAATAGCCCTCATCTTCACATTCAAAAGGTAACAAGAGTGGATACGTGGACAAATAAAAATAAAATAATGTTACGTAGTTTTTTGTCTTGTGTCTGCGGTACCTGTTGGAGGTCTGGATCCAGCAGGGTCGCCTGGCCAGCTGCTCTCAGACACTGTGGCACTGACGTTATTACAGAGTCATCACCATCAACCTGCAGAACACAAGGACAGCCAGGTAAATAAAACACAAGAACTGCACTGACACCTGCTGGCCACATCTGGCTACTAGTGGTTTGTGTCCTATTCCAGCTTCACGTACACTTTGAGTTTGGGTTGATATTACATTCTTAAGAAAATAAAGCTGCTAACTAAATGTCCCTAACCTAAATTAGCATAACAAACAACTGCTAAAGTCGTTTTGACACATTGTAATTCAACTTCAAGATGTTACAAAGTAGAAAAGAGTATCTGCAACTTTAATTCTGCCCCTCCAAATACAATAATCAACCAGTGAGTGATGTGAAAGGGCAGAAATGAGTAGCAATGGCAACAGTGCTAAAATAGCTAGCATAGCATAGGTGGCTCTTGGAAATGGCTCCTCCACACGTTATGGACCTTATGGCTGCTTATGGAAGTAGTTGATAATGGATAACTACCTTTCCTTCACATCTCTGAGTCAGGTTGACTCTGACATCTTCTCATTATCCCTCCAACCTCCAGGGGGCGCGACCGGAGGATGGAGTTCTCGTCCGGTCCCAACTGCCGCGAGTAGTCTGACTCCAGTCCGGGTTTTGTGCTTCCCCGGCGGCCGCGGCAGCTTATCCTCTCTCCCTTTGTGTTCTCCGCCCTGCTTCACATCCATAGGGAGCCGGGCAATCCCGGAGGGAACCGTCTCCGTCCGCCTCTTCCGCAGCTTCCTCATGTCCGAGCGACAACAGGAACCAGACTTCGGCGGGGATGAGGCGTCCATGAGCCGGTTCCCCGTCCACCGCGCCTGCAGGGATGGAGACGTCGGGGCTCTGGTGGCTCTGTCCGAGCCGCTGCGGGCTCATCTCGCCGCCGAGGACCCCTGCTACGGGTGGACCCCAGTCCACTGGGCGGCCCACTACGGACAGGTACGGATTAAGTTCCAGGAGATGCACCGATCGCCTCCATTTTGGCTCAAACATTCTCGTGTCTTTCTGATTTATTTAAACAAACGCTCCACACAACTTAAACCCACTTACTTTGCATTTATAACACAGGCCTTGTTTAATTATCGTGTCTGGTACCTTATGGTTGTTTTTAAGGCAAATAAAACGCTCGTTCATTCAGTTATTATCACTGTACAATAAAGTTTTGATACCGTGCGAAAAAAATTTTTGATAAATTGATTGCTGGATTCTCATTGGGCCAAGCGTAGCCAATGGCTGCTCAGGCGCCAATGCACCTATGGGGGAAACAGGAAATGGATAATTACAGTCATAAAACATAAACAATAACATAAGTATGAATGAAATATAAATTCCCTTTTAAAAGTATTTTAGTAATAATAAAGTAATACATTTAGAGAGTACGTTTCTACATTAAAAATAAAAATAAAATAATAATAAAAAATAAAAATCTAATAATAATGTAATAGAAGTAAAATAACATTGACAAATTAATTTACATTTCTGGAATTTACTGACTTTTTAAATGAAAACTCTGCAAAGCCTTTCAAAGCAACAAACTCTTCTTTGCCATGTTCTCACCTGTACTGCGTACTGCGCCCTCTGCACTGCAGCTGGAGTGCATGGCGCACCTGGTGCAGATGGGCTGCGGCGTGAACGCGACGACCAGCCGCTTCGACCAGACGCCGGCCCACACGGCGGCATTCGGAGGACACCCTCACTGCCTGGTGTGGCTGACCCAGGCCGGAGCGGACGTCAACAGACAGGTCAGTGGCATCTGTTAGAGGCATTATTATTATTATTACTTCAGAACTTAATTGGATCATTGTGCTCTCAGGACTTTGTAGGTGAAGCCCCCATCCACAAGGCAGCCCGGTCAGGTAGCCTGGAGTGTGTCCAGGTCCTGCTGATAGCAGGTGCTAAACCGCAGTAAGTACCCCGCCGCCTGAGCCGTGTGTGTGCAGCAACACAGCAGGTCTGTCACACTGAGTGCGAACCACAGCAGCAGGTACACTTCTCTTCTCAACGGCTTTGTTCACAATAACAACAATCTCCCCCTTATTAGCGCTGCTTAAAGGCACTGGTGTCAGATGTCAGGCTAACTAACAGTGGAAGTAATATGTATTAATATACATACTCATTTGCTTTTTTTCATCTAGACTGAACCCTAACTTATTCAATGTGACACTGTGGTATGCTGCTGTGGTGTTGATATATAGTCGATACTGTTTTTATTCAATCTGAGTTTGTTGCTAAGGTAACACCAGTTGTTTTGGAGGAAACACTACTGTTATTCTTATAGTATGACAATATTGAGAATGACAATATCATTTGTGTATTAAAAATATTCTCATGACCATATGTTAAGAGTTAATTCTTGAGAATGTTTGACATGATGCAAAGGCTGAAAAGCTCACGTGGTCCCATTTACACTGACAAGCTAAAAACTAAAACATTTTATACTGGAGCTGTTTTATCAGATCCACTGACGTTGAAATAAAGTAAGGTGGTGTCAGTAAAAACACATCATGAGCTTTTCAGCGTGCGCGTACAAACGTGTACTACCTGTGAATTTGACACTGTTTAACTGGTATGTTCTCCACTGTGTAAAAGAAAGCCTGAGACAAACACCCCTGCTCGTTCTGATGTTTTACAGCAATTCAATTTGAACACGATTTTCTCGGGTAATCCCAGAAAGAGGGAGCAATCCATATAGGCAGCCGCAGAATCTGGCACACGTGCGTCAGCGAGCATCTTTACAGTTGTGGCAATGCGTGTTCACTATCGCTTCCTACAGTTTCTGCAGCTGGCAAACTGGCGAGGTATTTCTTGCAGTGATATGGTTTCAATGCTAAGACAGAACAGATGATGATGATGATGATAGCCTTTGTCAGGACATGCATGCCATAGCTTTAACACTTAACTGTTTTCAGACACTGTGCTAACAAACTGTACTGGACAGGCTTTCAGGAGCTAGCATAGCAGTCTCAGGTGGAAGAAATCAGATGACTTAAATGAAATGTCTCCTCAAACTGTTGAATGAATATTATGATTCAGGGATGGTTTCGACACAGTCTGGAAAGTGTTCATTAAAAATATCAGTCATATTATAACTTGTCTTTCCCTAATGACTGTGTGAAAAGGTAAAGTCAAAACATCTAAAAGAATAAGGCCTTAGTTGTCATTAAAATGTCTTAAATCAATCTGTCAAAGGTCTTTAAAAATGTCCTCATATGATAAGTAGGATTTTATGATTGTAAATAGTCTTGAACAGGGGTGCCCAACAAGTCGATCGCGAGGGTACTGTGGGTCGATCGCATGGCGTTAAAACGTAGACGTCAGCCCATGTTTTGCAAATTTATAATAGGTAGAATCTACCTGATAGATAATTTTGACTTGGTCATTTTATAAGTAGCTCGCATGCTGGAAAAGTGTGTGCACCCCAGGTCTTGAATATCAAAATAAATGGTAACATGTATTATATATAAAAATCATTTACAGAGTGACTCTCTGAGTGATGTGGCTGCAGCCGGGACATATAAATTAATTAGGAGACCAGTTCGGAGACATTTCATTTAAATAGCCTGTATAGCAGTGAGTGTTTCACTTAGCATTTAAACATGGAATTTTCCTTTTTTTTTGTCATAAAACCTGAGTTAGCATTGATAGGCCCTGTAATGTTGGCTGAGTGCAGGATGCAGATAGACAGCTTGACATGAGATGCTGCGACGGCCCGACAGGAAGCGGTTTTTTCTGACTTACCCCCCCCCCTTTCCCTCGCGTAGTTTAAGAAATGCCAGCGGGCAGACAGCGGCGGACCTGGCCCGCGCTCACGGCTTCCTCGACTGTTTCCGCTTCGTCTCCAACGCTCAGAAACACCTGCTGCAGCTGGGCGCGCCCAACGGCAGCGTGCCCTGTGGCATCGGCCGGCTCAGCGGGAAGAGGCCACCCACTGCCATGGAGCCCGAGCACCTGAAGAAAGCCCGAACGGTCGAGGGTGAGCGCTGCGCCCGGCCTCCCTTCAAAAGTTCTTTTGGAAAAAAAGACATTTTCTAGTTGTAGTTTCTCTCTCTCTCTCTCTCTCTTGCAGATGTGTTGGTGCACGTGCACGGCAGTGGAGGGGAGCAGGTGGACATGAACATGGAGTCAGGTGGGACTAGCATCCATTTTTAGATTTCTTGATGAAGTTTTAGGATCAGCGATTAACGTTCCTTTCCCAAAAGCAGAAGACGACACAAAAGGCGTCGCCAACGGCCACCATCACGCATTGCACCCCCCTGAGCCCGACCCCGCCAAATCAACTCCCCGGCGCTCCTCGGCCGACATGTGTGGCTCTCTGCACCTGACCGGCAGCCCCAGCAGCTGCGTGTCCCAGCGGCCGGCCTGGTGGGGGCTGATAGGAGCCGAGTGCGGGGACTTTCAGCGCTACGGACACTACCACGGCTTCGGGGATACGGCGGAGGAGCTGAGTTACGGTGTCCATGCGGGGGAAAGACACAAGCAGGATGTAGACAGCAGCGTCCACCTTTACCACGGGTCATAGGCAAGAGCATTAGTGTCCAAAGGTTCCCACTGCTCGCTGGTTATCAGAATTAAGAGCTATTCAGTAGGATTGATGGTGTGTGTGTTGACGCCGTCCTCTCTGAATGCGTCCCGATCTGCCATCCTTCAGTAGGGAGGAGCGACTGCACCGGAAAAAAAACGGAAACTTCCCCACTCGCCTTGATATACCAAAGGGAACGCGTCGTGCAGCATTTCATTTGAAATCATTCGTTTTGTATTTATACTTCAGAGCAGGTGAATGTACTGACATTTTTTCTTATAGTAACGGTGTATTGGGACATGGGGGGAAAACTGCACTAAGTGCCAAAGGCTGTTTTATACTTTATACTCTGGTTTTTCCTATTAAACCTTTTTTGTAGTTTGATTAAAACAATGGAAGTGAGTGAGTTTTGTCAGAGAAAATAGCCAAATATTAATTATGCAGATGGACGAGAGCGAGAGAAGGTGATTTCAAAACTCACCCTGGAGCAGTTAGGCACAAGCCCAGCTCCTCAGGAACCCCCCTCCCCGCCCAGGGTCTCCATCACAGCCAAAACTATTTTCAAAAAAATGCTTTATTTCTTAAATATCACTTAACATCATACATAAAAAAGAAAAGAAAAAAAGACTAAAACAGGTTTGGAAGAACAATGTGAAGAGTAACGGCTCATCACCTCCTCAGGTCGAGCTGCATGGTCTTCTGTAGGCTGGCGATGCTGGCGTCCAGGGCCGCCAGGCCGTCTCTGAACGCCGCCTCGTCTCTGGTGTCAAAGGTCGAGCCCGATCTCGCGCTGCAGTCAGACCACAGGGAGTCGGCATCGCACTGGGACAGCGTCGAGTTCGGCGTGCCCGAGTGGTGGGGCCGGCCGTTCTGAGGCGCCGCAGGATCTGAGTGGCCGAGGGACATCAGGTACTGGGCGACGCGCTCGTCAAGGGGCTGGCGTGGTGTCGCCGGTAGAGACTGGACCACTGTGGAGCAAACCGACGACTCTGGGCTCTGATGTATCCTGAAACACAGAGGAGAGAAGAGTGAGGGTCTCCCAGTTACAGAATCCATGGTCAGCATCACACACACCTCTTCAAGTTTTCTATTTCCTCCTGTCTTTGTTGGGCAAGAGACGCCCACTCGCTCTTCTCTTGCTCTGCGTCCACCAGCTGGCTTTGTGTCGCTTCCAGGTCTGCACACAAACACTGCTTCAAGTCTCCTGTTTTGATTACACTCATTGTCGGTGATTTCAAGAGCATGTGTGTGACATCGTCGAACCTGCCCTGAGGGCGATGTTCTCTGCCTCGCGGCCCCTCAACTGGCCCCGTGCTTCCTGCAGGTCTCCACGCAGCTCTGCCAGGTCATGCTGCAGCTCCCGCAGCTGCGACTGCGCCGCAGAGACCTCCTCCTGCAGAAGCGTCACTGCAGAGATGCGCGGGTCAAATTACTCACAGCCATTTTTGGTTGTCCCCCATCTTTGATCATGAGACACACAAAAATTACCTTGTGAGTTACTCTCCGATTTCTCCTTCTCCTTCAGCTGCTGGACTTTTGAAGTGCCATCACTCAGCAGGGGGGGTGACAAAGCCTGCTCCAGGTGATGGAGGAACCTCTCTGCTACATTGCCTACACACACACACACACACACTCCTCAGTTTAAAGACTGTGACTGTATCAAGTCGAGGAGATCGTGACCTGCAAGTTACCTTGTCCAGCGATCAAAGCCTTGAGTTCTCCGAGCAAATACTGGACCGTCTTCTCCTTAATGTCTGGCTCTGCCTCGCTGTGCGTGTCCTCAGGAATCCCACAAACCACCGGGGCACAACCATCTCTACACAAGAGCACATGTGTGTCCGCAACGGCACACGTGTCTGCCGCGGTGCGTGGGCTGACAGTGTCCCTCATGGGAACATAATCCACCCCATCGCTGTCTCGCTCCGGCGCCTGACCCAGAGGCGACCGAGGCGATGACTGGTGCGCTGAGAGGAGCACGGAGGCAGGGAGGGGTGGGGGCGCTGCAGAGCGGGAGCGGCGAGTGCGCCTTAGAGTCGGGTGGAGCTTCACCCCTGAGTGTGCAGGTGGAGCGGGGGACTTTGGTGTTGGGGTCCGTGAAGATCCTGTGACATTTATAGAAATGGCATTATTTTTGATCAAACGTGACCGAGACCTTTTTCCACTCTGCTCCGACCCATCATAACACATACCTGTCTGTTTGGATGCTTTCCTCAGGGGTTTCTTCTCCAATGAGGTGGGTGGTCTGGATTTGGCTGCTCCACACGTCACTGTAGGGGCTTACACACATACACATACACACACAGAGAGAGAAAGAGCGAACAGGACTAAATACGTCTGTCCTCTCTGTCAACGACCACTTCACCGACTCAGCTCGCCCTACCCGTCGCGTCAATCTTAAGGATGCCGCCGAGCAAGGCAGCACATCGGTCCAGACCCTGGTGGAGGGTGGCGACCTGCTCCTCCGCGTCTGTGGAGTACAGGGAGTAGGTGGGCTCGGGGCGGGCACCCGGGTTCACTCTGAAAACACGAGTTAAAAGCCATAAATACTAATGGGTGTTGCATACATTGTAAAAAAGAAAAAAGTCGTGTACTCACTGTCGCCGGGCCGACTGCGTTCTGCCTCCTCCCGTCAGCCTCCCAGATGTCACCACCTGCCAACCACAGCGGGTTTAGAACCACAGTTCTCTGTGGTCCCCATAGGGTTATTTTCCTCATTTGTTAGCTAACAGTTAGCTGCCTTAGCTCACCCTGTGTTTAGCTGTCGCCTTCATAACGGACGCAGCTCCCTGTTCTGAGTTCTCAGCTGCGCGGTATTTTCCTCCGTGTCCACAGCTTCCGGGTTGTGTGACCCGTCCGAGCCAATCACAGAGAAGGATGTTGGAGCGCGGCGCCGCAGAAACAGGAAGGAGCAATTTGATTGGCTGCGCATCAGGGGCGTTCAGGTCCGCTGTCGGCATCCATTACTTGAAGTTCTTAAGTCACAAAGACCGGGTTCTGTAACACTTTGATTCAACCTGGAAGATGGACAAAGTTTTCGGCATGAAATGACAGTTTTTAAAACATAAACTCAGCAAAATTGCGTTTTGATTTGCAAACTCAATATCAGTATCAGTATTTACTGTTGGAAACTCTGCACTGCACTGACATGTCTCCTGTCCACCGACCAACAAGAGACAAGTACAAGGTCCTCAATAATCCTGCTTCTAACTAGTCACACCTTAAAATACTGCAGCGGCTCTGGTGTTAATATTTATATATTAAAAATTATAAATATATTTAAGTTTCTTTTTAGTTTTGAATGCAACAGCCGTTTAACACTAAACGTGTGGCTAATAGTTTGTATTTTTTGTTGAATTCAGGTGGTTTGTCCTTAGTCCTAGTTAAAGTCGTAAACTGTGCGTCCAAGGGACTTTTCAATATGCAAATGAGGTTCCAGCATCTGCTCCGTCCAACAATTCAAATGAATGGGGCTAATTTCATGAGCTGTTGCAGTTCACAACTTTCACCACGGGATAGCGACAACGACTCCTCCCAGAGTCCCATGGTTCTAATTTGTTTTAATTCACAGCCAAAAACACCAGAAGAAATTAAATTTAAACAAACCCGATTCAATCGGCATCATTGAGGTCTAGTACCAACATCGTAGTGTCTATAATATGTAGAATATGTACAGAATACAGCTCTTTTCAATAAAAAACTGATTATCTGTGTATAATTTAAAAACAGGTTGTTTCAGCACTCATTTGCTTGGAACACAGGTATTTATTTTTGTCTCTTCTCAAACAATCATTTTCATGCAAGTGATAATTAAAAATAATAAAACAGAACAAAAACTTTGCACAACATGCAGGCCTGTGAATACAATTTTTTTTTTTTTAAACAACTCACTTCACATTCTGTTTTACACTGAAACAAAATCAGTAATAAAACTGTAACAAGCTGAACGGCAAACAAGAATAGCCTTGTGTTCGTATGTCAGTGGCTGTACTGCACTGATATTCCCTCTACCCCCAGTCTTCCTCTTCAGATGCAGCTGCCACAACCGGGCTCTTGGCTGTGCTGGCCTGAGCTCCTACATGACCCTGAGGAGAGAGGACACAAAGTGAGCACGCTGAGGAGGACAGACAGTCTGAACCCACAAAGGTTAAGACGGGGGGAATCACTGTAAACCATTATAAAACTGAAAACTCAGCACTGATACCTTTCTGGAGTCGGTGTAGGCAAAGTTCCTCCTAGCATCATTGCTCCCAGGGGCACTGAATGCACAGTCTTCTAACCACAAGGGAACTTCCTGCTGGGCCTGTAATTCCAAATCAAATACAGACAATGAACACTTTAAGTCAAGTCAACCCACTGGTGAGCCATGACCTCTGTGTGCAGCCATCTTACCTTGGACAGGATTGTAACCAAGGAGCGGGCCAAATGGCCATCTACATCTGGGTCAAAGAAAGACACAGCCTTCCCAGTGTTACCGCAGCGGCCAGTTCTCCCAATACGGTGGACGTACTCGTCAATGTTTTTGGGGAGGTCAAAGTTTACCACGTGCTGCACATCTGGAATATCCAGGCCACGGGCAGCCACGGAGGTCGCGACCAGGACTGGACATTTGGCTGTGCGGAAGTACGTCAGGGCCAGCTCTCGCTCTCTCTGCTCTCGGTCGCTGCCAGAAAACATTCAACATGACGTTAACACGAGGTTAAACTGACATTAACCCGCGCTTCGAAACAAGACTGCGTCACCAAAGACAGAACGCACCCATGTATGCTGGTGGTGGGAACTTTCTCTTGGCATAAGTAAGCTGCAATAAAATCAGCCTGTCTCTTGGTCTCCACAAACACCATGGTGCGCTCATTACCTGCAAGTTTCACATAAAAAAGTTTTTTAAAAAGACAGAAACAGATTTAATAATGTATAATGACATATAATTCATGGATAATTGCTTCAGTTAAAACCTGTCACCTGTGGTCTTCAGCAGGTCAAGGAGCTGCTCCCGCTTGCAGAATTTCGTAACTTCAATAAACGTCTGCTCCACATCACTGCAGGCTCCACCCACCACACCCACAGCTAAGAACAGGTAGTCGACCTTGAGAAAGTCAGCAGCTAGCCTGTGGAAAAAGATGCAAACCATCAATGCAGCTCGTGAATAAAACAAATGACGCTGTGAAAGCTGCGGCTGGTGGGGGGGCCAAACCTCCGGATGTCCTCGGGGAACGTGGCACTGAACATCAGAGTCTGCCGGTCCTCTTTGGATGGCATCCCAGGGGAGCCCACTAGACGCCGCATATCTGGCTCGAAGCCCATGTCCAGCATGCGGTCCGCCTCATCCAGCACCAGGTACCGCAGCTTCTGCAGCCCTACCTGATGGACAGAAATCTGTCAGCTAAAGACGAGGATGGGAAAACCTTAATTTAAATTACCTTTCCCCGTCTGATCATGTCCATCAGTCGTCCTGGCGTTCCACACAGGATATTGCATCCTCTTGAGATTTCATTCATGTGGTACGCAGTGCTGACTCCACCATAAACAACTACTGGGCGCACGCATGTGCTGCAAAATTCGTCAAGCCAGGAAAAACGCACTGGTTCACTGATACATCCTTTCAGTGTGGGGCGGTGATTATAGCATTAAATGGTTCTTCGAAACTATACCCAAAGGCGAACTTCCTGGCCTCCTGGTAGATCTGGCAGATGAGCTCCCTGGTCGGGGCCACAATGAGGGCTTCAGGCTCCTGCAGCTCGCTGAAGCAGCTGGCTGCCACGCCGTCTACTATCAGCTGCTGCAGGATGGGGAGGAGAAACGCAGCCTGGTGCACAGAGGATGCGTTAAAGCTCCAATCATACTCACAAGTTCAGGGGGTCAGATTCGCTCTCATCTTACCGTTTTACCAGATCCAGTTTGGGCACAGGCCATGATGTCCCTGCCAGCAGAGATGATTGGGATGCCGTGCTTTTGCACGGGGGTCGGCTTCACGTAACCAGATTTGTTCACGTTTCTTGCCAGGGATTCACACAACTTTGCCTCTTCGAAAGTCTAGAAAAAAACACACTAACTTAACAACATGCTGACAATCTATACTAATTTGTCTGACAGACAGAACTTCTCACCATGAGTCCCTCAGGTGGGTTGGTCCCACTGACGTCCACCATGATGTCATCATACTTGTCAAAGTTGATGCCCTGCTCATAATGAGCAAAAATGGCATCTTCGTCCTCGGGGGGAGTCGGTGGAATGTAAGTGACCCTTGGTCCTGAGGGTGAAAAGAAATGACTGTCAAACTGCTGGATTGTTCCATTTATTTTCCAGGGAAACAGGGAATCCACTTACTTTCACCCTCCACTGCATCACTCTGTTCTGGATCTTTATCTTCACCTGTATCACACACACTCATCAGTGCAATGCTCACAATTTTTATTCAGGGAATAATGAAAAAAAAAACCACTGATGCTACCTTGGGAAAAGACAAGTTCATCTCTTCCACGATAACCTGCACGCATACAACACACAAAACATTTATAAAAGATAGTTCACTCTTCTAAAAGTTTAAGGACTGCTCACTTACCTCCTCCAAGTTCACGTCTGCCACCCTGGTCGCCTTCAAAATTAAAAAAAAAAATAAAAAATCGGCCATTAAATCATCTGCTCTTCAGATCTCAAACTGACTGTATAATTAATTATCATGACATGTTTCTTTTGATGATGAGTCAAATACCTTGTCTGAAACCTCCTCTGCCGCCTCTTTCTCCTCGATATCCTCCTCCGAACCCTACTCACAACAGACAGGGATGTGATGAGACAATCATATGATGAGATGGTGGTCAGCATCTATTTCTGTGTGTATGTAGTTCACCTAACAAAATAAAAATGCACTTGCCTTTTTCACGCACTCCGTCATCGTCTCCTGTTAAATCAAAAATGGCTCACATTAAGTGTACACTCTTTGGGAGGACTTACAGATGATCTGATTCAAACATTACCAGTGTTTTCACGACTGCCCACTCTGCCAAATCCTTGTCCACATCCTGTAAAAATAAACAGGCCGTCAGGGTAAAGACTTTATGGACCATGTTAAGTTCTTGCCTTGGTTTTAACATTTGGTTGAGATTCTAATCAGAGGTTGAGCAAATCATTCCGTTAAAAGTGGCTGGAGTAGTTTATATTCCAGTCTCACCTCTTCCTCTGAATCTGCCCGTTTGCCCTCCTGTGCAGCTCCATTTGTCCCAATCTATAAAGAACCAATAGGAAAATCACGTCTGAGGCGCTTTGCTGCCACCTTGTGGGAGAAAACTGTACATGGCAGTTCCCTTGACGGCAAAAAAAATCCACTTTACCAACGACTAAAGCTGTAGACTCCGGACCCCTTCTCTCCCACTGTTATGTGCAGATCATGTCTGAAATAAATATGGAAGCGCTGCTGATACTCACCATTGCCATTTTCATCCCCAGCTAAAAGAAAGAAAGAGGAGAGAGAGAGATAGGTACTTTATTTATCCCAAACTGGGAAATTCAGGTGTAAAAGCAGCATAGTGGTCAAAAACAAAGATATTTAATATTATAAATAAATACTATAAAAAACAAAAAGAACACAAAAACCAAAAGGAGCAACAACTAGTTCTATTAAAATATATACAGACATATGTTGATGTGCAAGAGATAGACTGTAAAATGTAAACAGAAAAATTATTACCATAGTTTAATGGTTATTGTGCAGTGTAATTGCATGTGGTAGGAATGATTTCCTGAATCTATCCCTACGACAGCAGAGCTGGAGCAGCCTGTGGGAGAAGGTGCTTTGCTGTCTGACTATGGTGTGGTGGAGAGGATGCTGATTGTTGTCTATTATGCTAAACAGTTTGTTCAATGTTCTCCTCTCCACCACTGTCTGAAAAGTGTCCAGTTCAACACCTAGTACAGAGCCAGCCTTCCTAATGACATTTTCCAGCCTGTTAAGTGTTGCTGGCTCTGATGCTGCCTCCCCCAACAAACAGCTGCATAGAAGATGGTGCTAGCAACCACAGACAGGTAGAACATCTTGTTGCACACATCAATGGATTTGAGCTTCCTCAAGAAATAAAGTCTGCTCATCCCCTTCTTGTACACAACATCAGTATTCAACTTCCAGTCCAGTCTGTTGTTGATCACCACTCCCAGGTATTTGTAGTCCTCCACCTCCTCTACCACCTCCCCCCTGATCTGAAGTGGCTGTACAGGAATCTGCTTCCTCCTGAGGTCTATCACCATCTCCCTGGTCTTACTGGCATTAAGGCTCAGGTGATTCAATCCAGACCAAACCAGTGAGTTTAGTCAAGCAGCAAAAGTGACATTGTCTTATCTTCAGTGAGGCAACCTCCATTCAATTACATATGATAAACGTGCACCTGAGGTGGAGGATCCTGTAAATCCTCCTCGTCTGCCTCTTCCACCGCGACCTGGAGAGAAACAGGAAACAATCATGTATCTATAGGTCCCCAGGGTGGCTCTGATCATTGCTCATCCTTTCTTTGCCTACCTCTTCCAAATCCATTACAGTCACCATTCCAGGAGTTGCCTTGTGGTGCTGGAAATAGTTAAAATCAAAATATCAAAATATGACTAAAATGCAAAACATCTGGATACAAAATATCACAATGTGCAAAATATGAAAAATGGAAAGGAAGGGGTAAGAAACAGAAACAGATCTGTACATGTGATTTGCAGATAATGCTCTTGAGGTAAATTATATATATATATATATAAATGACAGAACTAGTCACTTATGCAGGTTCAACGTAGATGAACCACAAGTTTAATGAAATTAAAAAAAAAAAAAAAAGTGGTACCCCACCTGTAGTTAATAGGAAGCTGGGTGGTGCAGCACGTTCAGCGGTAGTTTCCTGCAGTCACGATGAGATCGCGTCAGTCAGTCAAAGTACTACTGTTCTGTGGTACTTTGAATATCCTGGCTTACCATTTCGTTCCACTCGTCCATGTTCAATACCTGAAAAACACAGTCATCATCCGATGCTTTGAACACTTACTGTAATCCCGCTAGTTTTCAGCGATCAGCGGCTACCAACCTCTTGCTTGTTTCTTGCTAGCTCGTCTTAAGCTAGCACTTAGCAAAAACGACAAATTCACGGCCAATTGGCTGGGACTGATAACTGACATGTGGTTTATATATTCCCGTACCTATCTTCTTCCTCTCCAATAAACCCCCATAAACGCCACAACGCGAAGCTAACCCACATGTCGCTAACCTCACTGCCGCCATTGCTAGCTTGGAGCGGGCTAACCACCTGCTGCACAGATGTACCCGCATAAACCAAGAGCTCACGCAAAGTACACTCTTGTTTTCGACCCCTCTCAAAATGTTTCAGGAGCTAACATTGTTTAATGAGAGGAAATACATCATTTACCAGATGTTTGGTGGTCGCCTCGTGCCTTCTCTCGCCTTCGCGGTAGTTCAGCTCAGGGTCATTTCCCATGTGGGCGGGGCCGTGTGCAGAGCGCGCACCAGCGGCAGGTGCCCAGGGTTGCCAGTTCTGCTGCTTTCGTCACTCCGCCAGCATGACTATTTTGAAATACCACATTACCATTACATTACTGCAGGGGTGGGCAAACTTTTTGGCTCAGGGGCCACATTGACTTTAAAAATTGGACACATGGGCCGGGTCAGCACCAGATGCATACATATCAAACATAAACATAAAAAAGGCATGACAATGTTATTACTCACATTACCTTTTAATGTGTTGTTGATCACCCGTTTTTGCCAGTGCATCAAAGTCCGGTGTCATTTTTGTTGTGGCAATTCTCAGAACAGACCTATTATTTTTTCAAATTTGTTCTTGCTCTCAGGACACAAAATAGCTGCAGTCTCTACCATACACTCTTTGAGAAACTCCCCTTCGGAGAAAGGCTTACTGGTCTTTGCTAATTTGAATGCCAGTAAATAACTTGCCTTCGTGCTTGATTCTTGGATGGCAGATTAAACACTCGGCACTCACTGTCGACTTTTCTTTTCTTTGGCCCACTCATTGCTGCAGATGGGTTCACAATAGTAGCAGAGTGAAAACAGAGGAGCACAGGCTCGGCAAAATCAAGTCAATGCATCACTGTATGTAATGCGCCTCCTTGTGGAATGATAAGGTATTACAGGAAAAGGTCAAATGAATGTTGTCACAATTATGATATATGATTTGAGCAATTCTGTGCCAATCTTTGGCGGGCCGGATAAAAAAGGCAAACGGGCCGCATGTGGCCCGCGGGCCGTAGTTTGCCCACCCCTGCATTACTGTGACATTTGTCATATTCGACTGTGGTCTTGGCTTCTAAATTTGTACATGAAACACATTTCACACGCACGCTCACTCACTCACATCTTGAGAAAGAAAGACGAAGCAGGTTTCTTTAAACACGTAAAAGTAAATATATATTTTTTTTAAAAAATGAAATAACAAAAAGGAAAAAAACCACAACATTTCATAGAGAAGAGCTGCTTTTGTCATTTTGCAGAGGTAATTTACACAGGACTTTAAAATGAGAACTTTACCACAAGTGGCAGGACAGCGGCAACGCCACGCAGTTATTAACGTCTGGACTTTTGGAATCATTCTTTTTTTGCCGTCTGTGATACGGCATCGTGCCACTTCTGGTAGAGGAGGTTATGCCACATACGGAGCTTCTTTTAAGGGTTAATATACACTGGCTCTTGGTAGTTCACTCAAATGACGTACGCACCACTGAAACATTTACACACAAAATTGAGTTATTTACTCTCCCTCAAAAACAGGAATACTCCTTTTTATATTTTCAAAGACGACAGATAACAGTTCCAAAACGTTTGGCTCTGGGATTGGATTCGAGAGCCCCTCGCCCTTCCACACACATTTCTATCAACACTTTTTTTTTCTTTTAAACAAGCGTGGCTCTGAGTGAGGAAAGAAGAAATGGTTGTTGTTGTCGCGTTGGGCTGCCTGGCAGAAACCAGGGGTGTGCATAGGTGTTACGTCTCCTTCCCGAGGCTCTGGTAAGGCAGTTTCATTTTTCTCCTTTCCATTCAGTTTTTTTTTATTCCAGTTCAGGAGCCTTTTTTTAAGTGGTGGATGTATCACAGCTGATTGTGCCCCACCGGGAACGATGTTCTGAGATCCATTGACCCGCTGATTAGTACGGAGGGGCGGTGAGAGGGTTCTTGAGGACGAGTAGGCCAAGGCAAGACAAAAAGGAACGTGACGAGGCGGAGGGGGAAAAAAATGCAGCACACGTCTTTTTCATTGTCCATTTTGTCCAAAATGGAGATGTAAACAAAGGTCGTCAGGGAGGGGACAGAGGGATGAAGTGTGCTCCTTCAACATATTGACAGGCACAGAAGGCCAGTGAAATAAATAAAGGGCTGTAGAGGGAGGAGGGAGGGGAGGGAGGAGAGAAACTGCCAAGTTTCCTGTGCTTTATTTTTTATTTTCTTCACTTAACTCAAAAAGTTTGCATTCCGAGCTGAGGGAGTTCACTTTGTCGCCACTATAGCAGCTTCCGATGTGCTTCAGAGTTCGGCTTGTTGGTCACAGGGGCCGAGGTTGGGGTGAAGGGTGGCAGGGGGAGGAGGAAGACACAGTACCACGAGAAGGGCCTTTAAGGTACATACACACACACACACGCACACACCCACCCACACACACACACACACACACATAAGACTGCTTTATGGTCATGCTTGCTATTGCCTCCACTAGTACCAGCCATCCATTGATTACAAAAGAAAAGTACAAAATATCTACCACGCTGGCCCTCCACACACTCCTCACCCTTCAACTATATGAGGACAGAAACATATTCACTTAGGTTTTCATCATTTATATATATATATGTATATATGTACACAACAATACGCCTTTCAGGCTGTTGAGAAAAAGTGGCAAGGGGCAGGATCAAGTCTCTGTAGTGAGGCGAGTTGAGCAGAGTTTAGAGTTTCTTCGCTTCCTTCTTTCTCCCTCTTTAATGAGTTTATCTACAGAGGAAATGTTGTGGTCCTGATGAGAGAGACGCAACAAGGGGACACCGATCAAAGTTTACCATCCATGTCGGATCCAGAGGTCATTGGAGGGGGGGGTTGTTGACGACGACGAGCCGGTGGCTGCCTGTCGCGTGTCAGTACACCCAGGAGACGGGTACCCACTGGGAGGTGGTGGACACCAGGTCGACGGCCTCCTCCAGCAGGCGGATGGTGT
The DNA here is from genome assembly GCA_016785235.1 of Pseudorhombus dupliciocellatus. Taxonomy (NCBI): domain Eukaryota; kingdom Metazoa; phylum Chordata; class Actinopteri; order Pleuronectiformes; family Paralichthyidae; genus Pseudorhombus; species Pseudorhombus dupliciocellatus. The sequence continues at coordinate 4,700,722 of JAFBJW010000070.1, forward strand.
CGTCGATCTCGTTATTGATGATGGTTTGGTCAAAGTAGTGGGCGTAGGTGTGCTGCAGCATCTCCGATTCCTTCTGAAGCCGCTCCAGAGAGTCGTCCTGTGTGAGGGCCGAGTGAGAAAAGACAGTCACTCAGCTTGGGACAGGACTGTTCAATGGATAAAAAGAAAAAAAAACGAGTGGACAACAACTTGAACTACAACAAACAGGGGAGTCCAGACACAACATTGAATTTGTACTTACGGGCAGTTTCCTGCACCATTTTGGAACCTCAAGTGCAAAGAAAATAGGCATGCCAAAGAAAATACAGACAGACTTAAAGCACATGCAGTTAGGAGAAACAAATTAAGGCAGACGGATTTTTTTGGAGCGAGCCTGTTGAAGTGAAACAGTGAGTACATGCAGACAGAAAACAGGGGGTAAGGTAAGTGGTTTCAGTGGCTGTACCTCCGTCATGCCAGGGGTGATGGTGGGAGCTGCAATAAATACGACGTAAGGGGCAAACTCTGCGGTCCGGAGGATCTTTAGTGCCTGATGAGAGAGACAGAGACAGAGAGAGAGAGAATGTTGAGACTGCAGAGTTTCCAAGAACCATCAGACAAGTACCATCCCATCAAACTCTCCGTCTCACCTGTGGCTCAACATCCAGGATGGAGATCATGCCCTGCGCGTGGATCTGCCTGATGGTCTCCAGTCGGGTTCCGTACATGGCGTCCTCATGGCTCCCGTACTCCAGGTAGTCGTTGTTGCTGATGTCCTGCATCATCTGGTCATGGGTCACGAAGTAGTAGTTCTTCCCATTCTCCTCGTCCTTCTTCGGAGGCCGTGTTGTGTCTGGGCAGAAGGGATGAGACATCAAACCTGTGTGCCTTCGTCGCAGACGAGTGATTTCATTTAGTCAAGATATGCAAGTTGGCTCCTTACGGGGGATGGGGTAGGCAAACCGGTCTGGATGTTTGGTGATAAGTGTATTCTTGATGTGCCTCCTTCCCACGCCATGCGCACCTGAAACAAAACAGCATAGACTCCTCTACAGTTTTTTCTTTTAAAGCTCAAGACTTACAGGGCTTTTCCACCAAGCTGGTGCAAGTGCTAGTTAGATAAGACGTGGTTCCTTACCCAGCAGCACCAGCGTTTTCCTCTTGAACGACGGCAGTTTCACCACTTCCTCATACGTCACCAGGTCTAGTTGGTCAAACACTGATGGGGAGAGCATTTAGAGTTAGCGCTGGCGTTCTAGAGCAGGTGTTCGTTCTAGATGGACGTGCCTCAAACGCAAGTTGTGTCAATGCTAATTACACGTGCGATTGCTGCAATTTCAATTATTCGTTTTAACAATGCTATGTTTACTAGGATCTGGCAAATCTGCATTTCATCTCTACAAACCCTAACAAGGCAGCCATCACTCAATAGTCAAGGACACACATTAGGACCAAGGATGAGGTTATACAAGCAGAGAGAGAGAGAGGAGTAATAACACAGAAGCTGGACAGCCAGCTGTCTGGAGTTACTTACATGCAGCCACACCATTGGGTAAGAGATAGCGTGAAATATGGACAGAGGGCGGAAGGGAGTGGAAGGGTTAATAATAATAATAATAAAAAAGACAAATTTAAAAAACACACCATAACAGGTCCTTAAAACATCATTGCAATAGTGTTAGTCGGCGGAAACTGAGACGGAGGCAGGAGAGGTCTGTCAGAGGGGGCGATACAACAAAGCATGCAGCAGCAAATTCAGAGGCATTTTGAGCATGTCAGACTTACCTGCATTGTGCTTTGCCAGGTACTTGTCCTTGTACTGTTTTTTCTTTTTGCCAAACCAGGTGCAGCTGGCCTGCTGCTCCTGTTTAGTCTTCTCCATGGCTATACAAGCCACGCGCCTGAAAACACAGGGGAGGTAACTTTAAATTGCTGCAAACATAGGTTATGGCAAGGCCGCAGCGAGGTCTCGCTCACCACTCCTGCAGCTCAGGGGAGGGGATGAGGCCTGCCGTGGCGTTCTTGGTGTTCTCCAACTTCCCCTGCCACCAGTTGTGGTCATCCTTGGAAATGATCTGGATGATGTCACCCACTTGGAAGCGAATGCCCGCCTCCTTGCACGGAATGAGGTCATCTTTCGTCGGGTCGTATTCGAACTGAGCGCGGACGTAAATCTGTGGCGGGCGGGCAGGGTGTTGGGAGAGAAAAAAAACAAATGGCTGCAAAATAGACAGTTTTGCTGCGCAACTGTCGGCGGATATACGGGGAAGAAGATGATCGAGAAAAGCCGCTTCGCAAAGGAGACGCGCTGTTAATTAAGTTAGCGATGCCAACGCTCATCGTTAAAACACAGCTGAGGGCAAGGAAGCTGAAGTAGGGAGGAGCATGGACATTTAAATACATAAACAGCAGCATGACTGAACAACAAATACACCCACGTTTTTTTTCCATTACGTGTCCATAACCAGAAATGGGATCTAGGCAAATCTACGATGAGGAATCGAACGCTGCGATGAGGGTGGGAGGAGGAGGAGGATGGAAGAAGGGGGGTGGGGTGTGGGGGCTACGTCTACAGAGGCTCCACTTAGAGACATCTTACCTTGATGGACAATTTGTCCTTGATAGTAGTAGTTCTGGAGATCTATGGGGTTGAGAGCATCACACACATATATATCATGCAGTAGAAAATGTAGAAGGGAGGGGGGCATTAACAAAGGAGGGAGGTGATGAAGGACCCACAATCAGAGGCGGAATCTATGATACTAAAATGTGTGTGTGTGTGTGTGTGCGTGTGTGTAGGATCTTAAACACAGCGTGCAGCAGGCAAAAAAATGGCCAAAATGAACCAATGCAAGTTAAGGGACGCATTAACGAGGCGGCGATCCAAGCGCTTCACAACCCCATTAGCTCAGAATCAAGCCTGTCCACTCGCTTATGACATCATCACTCCCAGACCACGGAACGGAATCGCTGACAGAGCCTCCTCATGTCTTTACCGCAGTGTAGGATTCCTCCCCACGTAAGTGCTTCCAGTGTTAGTTTGTGCGTAAAGTGAGCAGGCTGTAAAGCAAAGGGAGGAGCCAGTGGGAGGAGGAGGAACTCTCACCTGACGGCCTTTGGGCTGGATTGTCGAAGGAAGGTCCTGGTTGGGAAGACAAAATAGGATTATATTTATTTGTGCCTGTGTGGATGAAAGCTGGGGACATCACAGTGACGTACCAGGATAGAGCTGGTGACACTAGCATGACCGTTAGCAGGCGACTGTCGAGACAAATCTGGTGACTCCTTCTGCAAAAAAACAACAAAGATGGATTAAAAAAAAAAAAAACTGTAAGTACCAAACGTGTTGAGCGCATTGGGTGCCGTACCTCACAGGACACGGACTGGGATCGGTAACTGGGCACGATCTTGAAGGTAATGCTTCCCCTCATCTCTTTCTGTGGGGGGGGGGGGGATACATTGATTCGTACATTGATACTGAAAAACCAGCCCAAATTCAGAGGTGGCCAAAGGTCTGTTTCACTCACCAGCATCTTTTGGAGCTGCTCCACAGTCTGATTGGCGACGCTAATGCCGTTAATTTCCCGGATCTCGTCTCCGACATGCAGAGTCCCTGAGGCAGAGAGATACTTAATTAATAACGCCGACAAATGAGACTCTTGAGGGATGCAAGCGGTGAGCGGTGTTCTTGCAGGGGCGCGTACCCTGTCGATGAATCATGCCGCCGTGCATGATGCGGGCCACAATGCAGTGGTTGAGTTCATTCATTTTCAGAGTAATGCCCTGGGGGGGAGAGAGAAAGAGAGAGAGACATAGACAGAGAGGTCAGAGTGGAATCGGCGATACAAACTTGACGGAAACCTCCCATTGCGTACCATCGGTTCATCTGTGTTCTTCTGGAACTGCACCAGGCGAACCCGGGTGACGTTCTCCAGGTCCATGTCGCCGCTGGTGCTGTCTGGGGAGTCTCCGTTCAGGTACGGCGAGGTGGGCGGGGGCGTCACCCTCAGCGCTTCGTCGCTGTAAACCTCATGGGCGACCACATCGTGGGTCTGCAGCAGAGCCTGGGAATGCACAGATAGCACATGTGAAAAGACAGAGGATTTTCCACTGTTGCGGGAACGCCGAACAGAATAAAGTTGAACGATCGATAAGGACAGTATGTTCCCTCCTGTGTACTAAAGCCCTTCCCCTCTGCAGGGCTGGCAGCGGCACTTAGCATCTGTGGCGAGATGTAAACCCCCGACAGGTCAGAGAGCAGGACGCGCTAATTGGATTGAACCAAATTTTAAAGCGTGACAACTGCGCTAAGTGTCACAGACGGTGGGGGGGGGGGGCACTGCGCCGTCCCACATTTAGTTACCGTGCCGTTTCCTACAAATTAGGGGAGGCGCCAGAGCAACACGCCTACAGAAAAGACAGCGTTGTGACAATTTCTGCGAAGCAGCGGCTCAACAAAACACCGACGCCTTCGCGTCAAGTCTCAACTTACAAATCCCACGTCTGTCAACAGAATCCTTCACAGATGTCCTTCCCTTTGAGCCTTGGCTCTTTTCTAATCTCACAGATGATCAGAGTGAAAGTTCTCCTTCATCTGCAGTGATGGTGCGTTCATCCCGACTGCTCTGCTGCGTCTGTCTCCTCTGCTTGAGTCTATCCCTGCCTGAGGGCTCGCCAAGCTCAGGTGTTAAGCAGCTTTGTGGCGGGTGTGTGTGTGTGTGTGTGTTATCGAACCATGAAGTGTGGCTGCGTGAGGATCCTCCTGAGCTCCTTGGCTTCCATGTTCTCTGTGTAGCAGGAGATGGTTTCCAGGACCTGGGGAGAAAGGTTTTGGAGTCTCAACAATGTACATTAAGTAAATAAGACATGGTATCTGCAGTGGTTCCCACACCTCTTTAGCTCGCTGCACTCCATCGCTTGGCGGGTTTCTGATCTGGGGGGATGACCTGGTGTTGATTTTGTCGTAAAGCTGAAAGAGCGAGAAAGAACTCAGTCAGACCTGATACCACCTGCTGGACATTCCTGCTATTACAGAGGAGGGGTAGGGGGTGTGGTTACTCACATCCAGCAGGGTGTGGAGGTGCTGATCCTCAAAGACACTGTGCAGGAAGTCCATGTCCTTCTCGCTGCAGTCCGTCAATGCGTGGATCTCCTCCAGGCTGTCCAAAACCTGCGACACCGCCCCTGCACACACGTTCCCACAAGAGGTTACGCTCGCATCGGACAAACACCGAACCCACAAACACGCAGTCCCTTGCAAACATTCAGGTGCAAACACCGGACAAGACAGACGTGACTTCAAACACAGGCACGGGAAAATAAGAAACAAACAACGGAAGGCACAACGGGACAAAAAACACACACACACACACAAACACTCAGAAACGATTTAACCCCGAAGTACCTGCTGCATCGCCAACACATGCAGCAAAAGCAGAGAGACAGTGGTAACATGGCGTCAATACAACATCAGGAGAAAGTCACTTCAATAAAGTCACAGTGTGGATGATGGATGAAGTGACGAAATTTGATGATGTAAACCAAACAAGATTTCCTCGGAAGACAGTTGAGGAGACAGGGGAAGCCGAAAAAACAAACAAATAAAAGCGACTACAAAATGCAAGTGATGTCATGGTGATGTCACACATCAAAATTTTATGGGCGGGGTGAGTTGGGGGGGATACGTACTTTCAGCAGCTAGCAGTCCTAGAAAACGCACGGCAGGAGGGAGAAATGACACCAAAGAAAGAGAGGCTGATGTTAGATTTCGAGATCTATCGGGACGGATCACAACAGAGCAAGGAGGGGGGCAAAACGAGGCGGGAGGGGAAGAAAGAGGTAAGAGCAGCAACAAGGAGAGAGAAATAAACGAAAGCAGACAAGCCTCTGAGTAACCTGCGAGCGTCTACTACTCTGAACACAAGTCATTGACTGGCAGCAATGATGTAACCCTAATTTTCTGCTATTTAACACGGGCAGGTGGAAGTGAAAGTCCATGTCTGAGACAGGGAAGTGAGGCGGTTGGGAAACATCTGTCTTTGCTGAAACAGAGGAAGTCCCGCACAGACGGCTGGAAATCGCAGCTGACGAAAATAGAGGCAAGAAAGTGAATGTGCTGATTGTGTTCTCTTGTGCGGACCGCCGTCCTCTTTCGCAGCCCCGCCCCCTGCAATAGGACAGAGCTGAGAGATTTACCTGAGGAGGTGGGGTCGTCGGAGAAGTCATGCAGCTCCTCTGGGGGGTCTCCATAGAAGGAGTTGAACTTGTGGCTGGACACCGCAGCCAGGACGGCCCCCTGGGAACCAGAGAAATTAAGAAATTAAAGTGGGTCAGTGGTCGTGACCCAGCTGCCTGTTTGTGGTCGAGGTGGCACTTCCTCTGATTTCTAACACTCGCTTCGCAGCTGACCTTCAGCTTCCTCCTGGAGTTGAACTTCCTCAGCTGCTCTACCGTCTCGGGCAGGTGGATCTTGTAGGCGTACCGGTCCCTCTCCTACAACAGAAACAGAAACGCACACGCATGAGCACAACGCTATTTGTGCACGCTCACACACACTCACAACAGTTGCAGAATGGATGTGAAAGAAGGAAGTGGTATTCACTGAGCTAAATGTTATTTTCAGCTGCTAATGCCATTTTACTACAATACTGAGAGTCCATAATCACACATTCAGCAACATCTAACATCAGAGGAAGCCATGCCTTCAGCCAGGGGTGGTTGAGGGCCTCGTAGACTGTGATTCTCTCGGCAGGGTCGAGCATCAGCATGCGTCTGACCAGGTCTTTGGCACTCTCCGAGATGTGGGCCCACTGGCGGGGGTTCATCTGGACAAAAAAAAAAAAAAAAAAAGCAGACGGCGTGTGAATAAGTCCAATTGTTTTTGCAGTTGCAGGCTAACCACCTTTGAGCTCTTTTAACTATTTTTGCAGTATTTTACTTTATAATGCGAGAATAATGTTTTTTTATGTAAAGCACATAGAGTTGCCCTTTGTATGAAATGCGCTACACAAATACAACTGCCTTGCCTTATTGCTGGGGATTTTATTTGGGAAAACATAAAACCTGTCAGTCTAGCAGAAGATATTAAGCAGCAGTGGTGTGATGGACGATACCACTGTGTTATCCATCAAGCTGTCACAGATTACAGCACCAAGCAGGAAATTCATCCCCTCAGCTGAAAACAAAACATTTATCAGGGCCTGGATCTCAGCGTCTTCTGCATCTTCAGCACCTCGCGCTGATTTTTTTTTTCTGTGAAGTAGCGCGGCGCTCGTAGCATCGTGACAAACAGGAACCCCAGTCAAGGGAAACCAGGAATTCTCTCACCTTATATTTGCCTTTAATGATGGCCTCGAACAGGCGCTCCTTGGTGCCGTAGAAAGGGAGGCAGCCGGAGAGGAGGATGAACAGGATGACGCCACATCCCCACACGTCCACCGGTTTGCCATAGGGCTCCCTCTTCACCACCTCCGGGGCCATGAAATGGGGAGTACCTACTCTGCCTGAGGAGAGCACCCAGTTTTAGTCATTACTAAGTAATTTGAAGATGAAAAATGGTAGAGGTCTTATCCAGGGGACTGTTAGCTATGAGTTTGTCGGAGCAGATTTTATTGTGGTTTCATTGGGGTGGAAATCTGTGACGATCACCGTGAGCGTACCTCCGGCTACTAATCCCGACTCTCCCAGCTGTATTGCCACTCCGAAGCCTCCAAGCTTGACTGGGGCAGAGTTCTCCTTAGAGGCCAACAGTACGCAGTGAGGCTGCAGAGGAAAAAAAGACCTGGTTTAAAACAGACAACATGCATATAGCAAAACCAAGTTCCTGAACTTGTGCTCTGCATTTTTTGCATTGGTTTCACACCAACACTCAGCGGTGACTAAATGTGCTTGTGACTTGTTCCTTACTGGCAGGCAGGAAGACATTTCCTCGCAGCTACAGCACCGTGCAGAGAAATGTTTTTGCACTTTCCTGTGCAAGCATGTTTCATTGGCAACCACCAGTCTTTAACAGGACATGTTACATCTATAACCACATGTTTTGTATGACAGGAAACAGTAATGCACCACGTCAAGATGCCTCATCTCGCAGCTCATGTGCGAGGTTTTGATTCACAATATTCTTGTTTTCCTGTCTTTCGGTATAAATTACAAACTGTTGCATTGGTTCACATGAAAGTAACTTAGGCAATGGATTATCTTATTTTAAAAATGGAGACAAAAGGGACTTGGAAAGATGAGAGGAAGAGAGAAGAAGAGAAAACGCCGAACTTCTGCATGTGGTGAAAGGTTGTTCCTGTTTCCCTTTCCTGTGAGTTGTGTTTGTATTTCTGCATAAACGCGGAGTGAGGTGAATGACAAGTGCAGAAGAAGAATGAGAGCTGAGAGGACGAGGAGGAGCTGAGGGCACCGTCAGAGGTTATACATATATCTAAAAAAAAACAAAAAAAAACAGGCATTCGGAGAAAGGTGAGGATGAAGTTCTACAGTGATATTTAGAAGGCGCCTTGTGAAGTTTGATGGAGGAGTGGGGGATCACTGGTGAGTGAATCCAAACGTGTTAGCGTTTTTAAACCATATTGCATTCGTTTTTGTTTAACATACACTTTGTGCTTGTTTGACCTTTCAAAATAAAACTCACATATTAGCCAGCTGCTTATGAATAACTCATAAAGGACAGTAAGCTTTATTTTACTTTTTTATTCATGTACCAGGGACAGTTGTGGCAATGTAAAGGGAATATATATATTTTTTTATGATCGAGATAAAACTAATATGATGAGAAAAGAATTTATTTTGTGAAGAATTAAATGTTTGGTACTGGTCATTGGTAGTTTTGATCTTTAAGAAAAACTCGTGGCGTGTCCTTCCTGCTTATATTATTTTATTATTTTCCCATTTTATTTCTTGTGACTTTTTAGAAAATGTATAAATATATATGCATTTAGCTTTCCTCAATCTAATTCGTATACATTTAACTATTAAAATAAATTAAAATATTTCATCTTCTTTCTCTCCTTTCAGAGCCTGACAGAAAGTCCTAGTTCATCACCCCACAGCCACAATGACCTCACTCGCACCCACTTCTTTCCCCTTGACTAACACCTCTCTCTCTTACTCCGCTTCATCCCTCCCTCTACTGATGTCAACTCTCCCCCCTCCCTTCTTTCCTTCCTCCACATTTTCCACGGTCTCCCCAAACCAGACTGCTTGTACACTGGATGACACCACCCTCCGCTTGCCACTGATCATCTTCTACTCCCTCTTCTTCCTCTTTGGGATTGTGGGTAACCTCTTTGCACTGTGGGTTTTCCTATTCTTGCACTCAAGCCGGAACTCGGTGAGAGTCTTCCTCATCAACTGCGCGGTAGCCGATCTGGTCCTGCTGGCATGCCTGCCCTTCAGGGTCTTCTATCACGCCAATGGGAACAAGTGGGTTCTAGGAAGGGTGGCTTGCAAGCTGGTGGGGAATCTCTTCTACATGAACATGTACATCAGTATCATGCTACTGGGCCTCATCGGCTTGGACAGGTACTTGAGGCTGAAAGCAAAAGGGAGAGCCCGGAGGGGCATGTGGGGGCGTTCCCGGTGGTCGAGCTGGGTGGCATGTGGGATTCTTTGGGGTTTGTCACTCATGGCGCTGGTGCCCATGGTCGTCATGGCAGATGACAAAGAGAAGACCCACGTGTGCTTCCAGTACAAGCAGCGGCGCGGCGCCAAAGGGAGGGCCTACTTCAATGCCGTGCTCGTGGCGCTGTTCTGGCTCATCTTCATCGTGCTCGTGGTCTCCTATGCCAAGATTGCCTCGCAACTGCTGAGGGCGTCCCGGAACAAGCCGGATCTCCCCAACGCACAGAAATACGAGCGCACCGCCAAGAAGTCATTCTTTGTCCTCTTCCTGTTCACCGTGTGCTTTGGACCCTACCACATGTTCCGTCCCATCTACATCTACTCGCAGCTCAGCGGAGAGGTCTCGTGTGACTACATGCAGCTAGTGGACCACACCAACGAGGTCATGCTGTTGTTCTCCGCCTTCAACAGCTGCTTGGATCCGGTCATGTACTTCCTGCTCTCGGGCTCGGTGCGCAAAACCGCACTGCGGGCACTCGGGCATCGGTTCGGGAACAGGCTCTTCCTCCATGATGCGACGTCCAACAGCTCGACCACGGAGCTCAGGCGGCCCAGCGTGCCCATGGGGCTGCCAAAACCTGAACCGCACGCCCACTCTGCTGCACCGAGAGCCAGCGTCTGTGCCACCAGCTCCAGCCTGCACCCAGGAGCGACTGTGCTGCCACCTACTGGCTAAAACCAATCACAAGTTTGGACGGCAGAGGAATAAAAGCCGCATTAAACCCTGCTTTAACGCCTGAAAGAGACTGACAGTGAACACTATAACCAAAGCTTTTCTAGTTTATTTTCTACCAAAAAATGATGTCATATCTCTAAAAATGTGTATAATTATAATAATAACTCATGTCCAATGCCTTCTTGTTGACAAATAAAATGTCGACCTACATTCAGACCTGGGCTGTTTTCTTCCTCGCACACGAGCAGTCACTGTTTAAAGGCCTCATTGCAAAACAAAGAAATGATTGACATCTCCAGTCAACCATTGTACAGCTGACAATTTAACTGCTCGACACTTGGAGATGGGTGTTAAAAACCAAAACACCAGCGCTAATGAGCGGTTTGACCTACAAGCACCGATATGCACTGCAAACGAGGCTGCGGTTTAAATGGCTGGTGTGTCTGTGGATCAAGGGGCTGGGTCAGGGCTGCCCCATCTGCTCTGTCGCCGGTTATCCTGCAGGAATCAGCGGGCTGATGCTAATCTGGCTGTAAGAACGGCCGAAACAAATCCAGACTATCATGCGACCTCAGGTCTGCCGGCTTCCAGGTGCTCGTTTGGAAACCCACACAGGCGGCATCAGATGGGAAACCAGCAAATGTCAGTGTGAGGATTTTCTGAGAAGACAATTGAAATGTTTTTCGACCCCACAGAGACGCGATAACATCTCTGAATAGATAATAATAGGGTGCGGTATGAAGATATTTATCACGCTTGCTGTGAAAAGGTTTCACAATGTTGCTGCCCTCTGTGTTTACACCTTGTCCACACTAATACTGACATTTTATAGAACATTTGTGTTTGCACGCCTCATGCAAATTGCTGTTTGAGGAAATTTTGAGATACATATGTATATCAGAGCTCACCTTTACATCACGGTGAATCACATTGTTGTCGTGGCAGTATCGAAGCGCTTCCAAAATCTGCCTCATGTAGTGGCTGCATTGAAAGGAAGCAAAAACAAACAGGGAGATCATTCATGTCGACAGATTGCCAACTGTATGTTTTATATACTTAATAATTATTAAGTATATAAAGTATATACTTAATAATTATATTATACTTAATAATAAATGCTCCCGCATCCTACCTGGCCACTGCTTCACTGTACACAAAGCCGGCGTCAGCTCGCTTGACGATTTCAAAGCACAGGTCGGCTCCATCCATGCTGAGAAAATGTGACAGAAGAAGTTTCGATGAGTAAAGACGCTGTCACTTGCATGTACACAGCACCACTATGTTTTCATTAAAGCAGTTTTCAGCTAGTGCAGTCTCCAGGGTTTATATCGAATACACAGGAAAAGGAACACATTTGCCGGAAAAGTTGTGGAGGAAAATTTGATTTGCTGCAAATGTGCGGAGACAGCTCTCGCAGTTTCTTGACAACGTCTCCGTCTCTTGTGGATTTGACATTAAACTTACTGGGCAATTAACTTCTCCATTCCGCGATAGATTTACCTGCGGATACTACAGTCCATCGACTTAATTTGGATTTTTTGTTTGTGTAAAGGAAGTCTGCCACGAAAAGTCTATAGCCACAAAAACGAGGGGGCCGTAGGTGTTGGTGATCGGGCGTGAAATTACCGGAGGTGGCCATCTGTCGGCTGACGGCAAATTTAGCCTGCAACTGTTTGTCTACTTTGTACTCTACAAACTGGTTGTTCTCTGCATCGCAACAACTATTATGATGGATCAAGAAACATAAATAAATAACGTGTTTGTGATGGGCGATTACATGACGCAGGAAGGCAGGTGGAGGGTGCCGCTTGGACTTACAATTCAAAGACCATGTAGAGCATGCCGTCCGAGCTGTAGGTCTCCAGCAGCTCCACGATGTGGGGGTGTTTGAGCATGTGGCAGATGCTGGCTTCACGCTTTAGATCTGGGAAAACAGACATCAGAAACCAGTGAGTTCCGGGGACAGTGCACAACAATATCTTACTGTAATATAGAATACTGCAATACATCACCTACGCCATACGACATTCAAAAATAGGAGTCTTTAACGTGTTAATGTTTGATGGCGGGAAGACGGAGACACAGCTGGGATGTAATTTGACACCGCGTCCACGCTTCTGAGGGAGCTGCAGACGTGCTGCTGCTGAGCTCCTCACTCTATAAAAACCTCATTTTACACAGTGCACTCCCCATCTGCAAGTCAACTGATCTGTGTGCATGCGTGTGTGTGTGTGTGTGTGTGTGCTTCCTCGCGGTGTCGTGACAGGGGCCTGATCATTATGCAACGCGGAGAAATGATGCCGTGTCGCCGCCACAGAGGCCCCCTTTCTCCCTTGCTCCCTTTTTTTTTGCTTTCATTATTTCTCCCCCCTCGCTTGCTCTCATCCTTGGCCCCCGTCTCATCGAGCGACCATTCTCCGGGTTAACAATGACAGCCAGTGTCCGGCCACGGAAACAAGGAAACTGCTCAGACAGACGAGAGAGGGAGAGAGAGAGAGGTCTGGATCAGACTGAATGAAACCAGCGACGCTCGCTGGGCCGATTCCAGAGCGATGCTCGCAGAGGAACAATAAATAATTCTACTCGCGGCTTTGTTATTTACTGTAAAAGTGTGGGTTGAGCAGCAGAAGGCAAGATGTGACACATGCATTCTGCTACAGGGATCAAGTATTTATGTTTACAGTACCAACTTCTCAAACCTAAATTAACCCCCAAACCCTTGATTGGACAATTAATCTCTTTTTTTTTTCCAAACAACTCCCTGACAGATAGATTCATAAATAAGTACGGATGTTTGTTATTGTGCCTGTAGCTCAGCAGGAGCAACTCTCCATTTCACTCCCATTTATGCTGATGCATGTTCTTTCCTAAAAAGCTTAAGTATATGGTCTGAAGAAACCACCCCCCCGAAACCTGGCTGCACTCCTCCACTCTGCTCTACCTTGTCATGTTGGGTGGCCGCTTCCTTATTTCTGGGGAAGAGGTAGTTTGGAGCGTAGTTTGGGTTTGGGAGACCTTTGTGAAAGTGTCCAACGTTTTCCGTTCTCTCCTCCCTCTGGGTCATTTCCTTGTCTTGCTGTTTATTGGCGGCTTTGCTAATCTCTGGCTGGGACCTCACAGATGGCACAGGGTGAATGCCAGAACTTTACCGCCAACACACACACACACACCTACAGTACCTACCTTGTCTCTATCTCTCTCGCTTTCCCCCCTACATGGACACAAACACACCCCAGCAGGACAGAGCGCAGGACCACTTGATGGGATGCGGCATGCGCCGACATCACAAATACTCACCATCACAATCTAACTAATACGTTAGAGCACAGATAAGTCTGTTCACAACTTAATAGTTGTATACAACACGATATCCTAATCATATGGAGCCGTGTCTGCTCACCCTCTGTGCTGAGGCCGGGGCTGGAGGTGAAGCTGGCCACATCGACAATCTTCACAGCAAACTGCTGGCCCGTGTCCCTGTTGATGCAGCGCCGCACCACGCTGAAGGGGCCCCTGCAGGACACGGTACACACTTCGGTTAATCACAGACAACAACACACAGGCATGGATCTCCAGTAAGAACGCACATGCACATACGTCCTGGTGCAACAGGCAGACAGGGTTTGGTATTGTGGATTTCCAGTGGGTGGTTACGCCTCATAACTTCCGTCCTCATGCCAGTGGGAATTATAGAGTGGTGGTGCGCTGCACAGATGTAAAGCCTAAAATAAAACCTATATTATTCAAAACTGAGCAAGGGAGACCTACCCTGCCGTGTTTATTTCTGTTGGGCAGAGGTATAGGGCCGACATACAGCTGCTTTTAGGGGATGATCAGAAATTCTGTTGAGTGACGACCGGTTTGTTGTATTACGACAAGCCACAGAGTGTGTATCGAGGCAGGCGACGCACCTCCATCCTCTACCCTGCTGTCCAGAACCCGAGCCAAGATTTCCAGGATACAAATGCAGCCATCTCTATGCCAGAGTGAGAGGAGACTGGCTGTCCAGCTACGCTCCTATGCTACAGGCCTATTAATATGAGGGGTTCTCCACACAGGAGACGTCCGTGTGCAAGTTGAAACACCTTTTACTGCCAGATGTGTGGTTATTTCGCACTGGTGCAAAAGGAAAGGGGCAAGAATGAAACACGAGAAGTCGCATTTGTGGCTCACTGAGAGTTACAGCTGTCTCTACTTATCCTGAAGTCTACAATACCGAAGACACACAGACTTAAAGAAGCAAAGAGACGGGCTTTAATGAACTTGCAGGAGCCAAAGCAACAGTAAAAGTGAAACTATTTTACAGCGCGCTCAGCTGATTCACTTGCCCATTTGTCTCCTGACATCTGCTGCGATGATTAGCCCAAACAAATAGAGGCAGCATGTGCACAGGCTGGGTCAGAGAAGCTGTAAAACACAACACCCCCACCCTCCCCCACCCCGGTGACCTTTGCCCTAGTGGGTTAATGGGCTGTAGCAGCTGGGTTTCCCATTACAAAAAGGAGTCTTGGGGGGTGAGGGGTGAGACCTGGCAACCCTGTACTAACTTTACAGTCTTTTCACATCTGTGTTTGACTGGTGACGGTTTACAGTCAAGTCAGGGGGCTTCTGATTTCATGTACGCAGGCGATGAAGTGAAGGGACGCGCCTGTGTCTCAAAGTGAGGAGCCGGAGAGGCTGCGTGCTGCACTGACATCACCACAGCTGTGCTGAGTGGGGCTAGCACAAGAACGCCCACGCACACGTCTCGCATCAAACATTAGCCCCCGGAGTGGCGATCTCCACAGTGGCTCTCATTGGTCCGCTTCGTCTCTCTCCTCGGTGTAAAAATCAAAGAGTGCATGTTAGGCTGATGAGCCAGATTTACTCCCAGGGCCAGGGACACATCTGTAGCTGCAGACTCAACAGTGCTGCCCCCCACGATCCTTGCCAAAAGCAGCGTTTTGCACTTATAACTAACTCAGTCTGCGCTTAACGTTTTAGATCAACTCACATTGTCTGATAAGACTTGGCTCTAGGTGTCCTCTAGGTGTCCTCCCTTTCACAAGCAGATGGGAATCTGACACATTTAATAACGTGTCCCGATGATCCCAGCAGGTATTCAGTGATCCTGCTTCCTGCAGCTGAACAGTCCCCGCAACTATTCACATAGAGGAATGGATAAAACAATCAATGACACTTAAATTCTAAATGTTGTCCTGAGCAATTTGATTATCTTCCTCCAAAATAAGCCAGGGGATTGATCACCTCACTAGTTTAGCGCGAGTTGTGGATCCCAATATTCTCGGCTCTAATGAGCACCCGAGGGCCTATGGGGCCTCTTGACAACCAGAGTGCCCGTTCAAACGGAATCGCCCCAGACAGAGATGATTCAATTGCTGCTGTGTTTTGCTGACTACTTCAACTAAAAGTAGGAATCTCAAAAACAGGCCCGTGGTGAGCACATTATGTTCACATCATGTCTTTCAGTAGCGATCGCCAGGATCATGGCGCCCCTTTCAAATCCAGGTTTTAAAAGTGATAACTGCTGAACGGTGAAGTCAATCCCACCCAGGCAGGCTGCTCCTCTTCCACACAAGTCAATCAGGGACAATAATAGGCGACTTCACTGAGCAACAATAGAGGACTGAGGGAGGGACCGCCGGGCTGGATAATAGGGTTTATGTGCATGTTTGTGAGGGGCTGGGGTCAAAGGTCAACGGCGGACACGCGACCCTACAACAGCACAGAGATCATTGAATAATGAGACACAAATCACCAAGGGGGGGGGGGGGGGGGTCAGGGAAGAGGGGGGGGGGTGTCAGTGAAGAGAGTGATTTCCACTAAATCATAGGGATGAGTGTACTCAAATTTGAATTTGAATTTAATTTCAGTTACATTCTGTTAAAAATTGAGGTTAAACTATTAAAATATTACAGTTCAGAACAAATTGTTTTTGATAAATATAAATCGGCTGAAAAATCAATTTTGGAAACGTTTTGCTCCTTAGTACAATCTCCCCTTCATCCATATCAGTCAGGCTTTCATAGTTTTTTTGCCTTTTTGCAGCCTGATAAGATAAATCATTCATCTAACTCTCAATCTTCAAAATCCTGTGACCAGCATTCACAATATATGTCATAATTATACCTCCAGTGTTACCGACAGTAAAATACAATGTTTAAAACAACGTGGCGGAGTGCTGCAGTCACTGTCTTCTGGCATTATTTATATCCTTAGCCCCAGGGCCATCCCATTCCCAGCTCCACTTGTCGCCATTGATCTGCCTCAGCCTCCCTCCAAACACAGTACTGAGGGAAAATGCCCCCCCTCCCATCCTCAGTCCCTCCCTTTCTTCCTACAACACATCCCAAGACACCGGGACTCACCACATTTGATCCATCAACTGCACTTTCACGAAAGAACTGGCAGGATAAAGAGGGATTTTCCAGGGGATTTTCTGTGACATAAACGTGGCGGCTTGCTCTTCTTCACTAGAGCCTCCAGCCCAGACGATTGTGCACTCACGTCCTCTGTCGCTGTCTTGTCTGGACTACACCTATGGAACTGTAGTTTTGACGTACGTTAACTTTCCAGTACAACCCACACATGCTCATTTGTGCCATCACTTACTAGTCTAGCCCGGCTCCCTGCATCCGTTACTGGGACTATAAGGTAATGGTTCTGGACGAGGCCATCTATTAGTAACCATGGCGACAGGAAGTCCCAGGAAAAGAGCAGGCCCTGGGGGGGGGGGGGGTCACAATTTGCCCTAGGACAAACTTAATGGATGCTCAGGTGGGTGATGAGAGGAGCATGCAAGGGGGGGGGGACTGATGAGTAACCCAGGAACCCTATGGGAGACACTGTCCAGGAGGAGAGGAGGAGACTGACCACACAGTAGGAACGTGCACACTGTGGCAGTTTTGGCATCTGCTGTTGCTGTCAAAGACAGCAAGGCATCTAACACATGTAAGGCAACAGCTTCCTGCATTGAGGTCACATGACATCATTTGTTTTCTATTTTAATCCATTTTATGTTAAATTGCATCCCATCCACCCCAGTGAACTTTCCCCTTGAAGGACCAATGGGCCTTAAGGGCCACAGCGGACACACTGAGCGTGGCCCCTGCAGCTCTGTTGTGTGTGTCAAATGTAAACACAAGCAAATATCCAGGATCGACTTACTTTCCGATCACCTCGCACAGCTCGTACACATCCTCGAACAACACGTCGTCGTCCGCCATGGTCATGCAGGTAGAGGAGGATGCTCTCCTCGGGAGGTTCGGGTGAAATCAATAATATCGTCGAGTGGAGATGCTGTCGCCGCACACTGGTGCAAATTCAAACCCCCATCTCCTCCGAAAATGTCAGCGCCGCGAGGAAATAAACCGACCGAGGAGTCCAAGTTAGCTCAGCTAGCGTCCGAGGCTGTCACTCCCGCGGCCCCACCTTCTCCCGTGCTATTCTCCCGGTAGCCTGCTTGCCAGCGAGCTAGCTTACACAGCATCCACGGAGCGGAGCCCAGGGCGTGGAGAATTCCTCGCTCGTGCGCAAAGGAGCGCCAGTCCGCTTCGCGTGCCCCGCAGCTGGGTAGTGTCCGGTGCGGAACCCCAGCGATAGCATTCGCCGGACGCGAAGTCGCGGCGCTCCCTCTTCTTCGCCGCAAGCTAACGGCGGCTCTTGGAAAATGGTCGGCTAGCGTGTTTAGCAAGTCGATGGAATCACCGGTTGGCTCTCGCCGTGAACACCCAGTCGTGTCAGAGACGACTTATCCCGAGGAAAACGCGATGTGGCCGGGGCTGCGGCGCGCTTCAGCGTCCCGAGTCCATGTGGACGAGCCCCGCGGTCATATCGCCGACGGTGTCCGCTGCATGCACCGTCCGTGCAGGATGTTTCGACCGTGGTCCGGTGCAGCTGCCGCTCCGGTTCCCTTGCTGTGGCTCTCGGATGCTGGCTGGCTTCGACTGGCTGCCCCCCCCCCCCCCCCCCCCCCCCCCCACGCGCCCCCCCCGGGCTCCCGGACCAGAGCCAGGCCCCGCCCTCTCTCGCCCAGGAAACTGGCACCGCCGGAGCCAAGATGGTGCCCGACTCCCGGGCCCCTTCGCTTCTCGCTCCGGCGCCAAGATGGCGACCTGCGCGGGGTCAGATTTAGGCGCAGTTTCCTAATCTCCTCCAACGGTTGCGTCCAGTGTGCATCGCGCATGCGCGCGTCGTCCACAGCCCATCACCTTACGTCAGCCTTTCCCCTGCTTATCTCCATCCTTTCAACATGCAGGTTCTTCCTCTGCACGTACATCACCTCTGTCAGGGGGATTCAGCCTGACTGACACACCAACAAACATTTGGCGCATTTGGTCTCACTCAGAATATAAACCTACAACATGCTGTGGTTCCCAAATTCCCAGGGGTCGTTGGGGAGGTTCCCTTAGGAGAATTAGGGGCAGTTCAAGGCCTATATAATGATATATATCGATACAGATGGGGTTGCTATGACAATCAACTTCAATCACTGGACTGTAAAGTGCGGTGTGATGATAAAACATATCTTAAGAATGTATTTCACAAATCAAGCAAATGCCCGTTAATGAATTCAATGAAATAAACGTGCAGTTTGATTTAAATGACTTTACCTCCGTGTTGTGGGTTTGCAGGTGGGGTTTCCTCAGGTGTGGGAAGATGAACCCTGAGATGTGTCGATGACGCCACCTAGAGGTGTTGAGATGAATCATACACCTCCTATCATGCACAACTGCTTTAGGGTATTTGTTGCAGATTGTTGTGCTGGAGTACACTTGTCAAATATGATTTGAATTGAATGCAATGAATATTCTTAGGTGCAGGCACTAAAAGAGAAGAACTATCGGCCAGAGAGTTGAACTTGCAGACGGTGATAAACAGGAACATCTGGTGCCACTAGAGTGTGCTGTTCTCTGATGGCACTCTCTGCAGCTTCCATGGCGCTTGCATGCCCTCATGTTCCTCATCTGAGAGCCTCCCCCATTGGTGGAGGTATACCCCAGCAGGTACCGACACCACGATTGGCTGTTGATGTGGTCATCACACCGTATGCATGGTATTGCACATGCTGCTGAACAGCCTGCCAATCAGCGATGTTTGCAACAGTATATCGATGCATTAACACAAGCTTTCAGCGTTATATAGCAAGAAAGAACAAATGTGTGAGGAAATGAGGGGGGGGGGGACTAGAAGACTAGAAATTAAATGTGGGAGACGCCATATATAGGGAGGAAAGGGGACTATGGACCGTTTCCATGGCAACTGGAAGTCGCTGTTTGTGAAACAGGTGCACGCACCACTCCAAACTTATTTTCATAGGAGGCCGTGTTGAATTGTAGTTCAAAATATAAGGTATATTAATTGCGCAGTGATGCAAATACATGCACTACACTTGTACCAACTGTTTATTCCTGCCTTTTCTGTCAACTGCCAATAATTATAATAATAAATAATAGCGATAATAACACAGAGTATCATTTAATTAAATTATTTAAATTCATAATCTTTGAATAAATTCTTATTTTTGTCACTAATTCTATTGGGATTTGATTTGTTTTCCTATAATTATTGTCTTTGCACTTTTGTATTTATGTGTAACCTTTTATATATTTATATATTTATTTGTATTTCTAACACCTGCATAACCTTTATATTTTCACTATTTTAATTGTCTGTTAAAATCCGTCCATGAAAAAGGTTTACGTAAATAGAAAATCCACTTCCTGTTTGGATTGATGTGATTGGCTGAGTCTACGCGCGAGGACTCCTGGGTAAGTGCGGAGAACGAGCCAATGACGTCAGCGCGAAATTCAAATGCATTTCCGGTTTGCTCGGTGCGCCGAACATGGAGCGACCTCAGAGCAGGTAAAAATCCCTGTCCTGGGTTAGTCAAGAGTCTGTTTCTCTGCTGCTTAATACGCCATTCTTCCCGCTGTTACCCGCATGAACAGACAATCGAACCGAGTCCCATTCACAAATCGCGTTGTTTTTACTCCGCTTTTTTCTGAAAGGTGCGAAACTGAGACATTTTGTTGATCTTTAGCGTCCTCCCTTCAATTCTGCGTGAATCGTTTCCTGCGGGGGCGTTTAATTAAATTGAAAACCTGAACGCCAATGTTTTCCCTTCTTGACTCCCAGACGTAAACAAAGCAATAACAGAAGCGCACAGTCAGCATGTCATATCAGTTGTTGTCCAATTCTATTGACTGAATGAAGGTTTATCCAATATTTCCAATTGAAATTTACACAAACGACAAACAACAGTGTGTGTCGTCATGTGATTTCCAGCGTGGTGAGGACTCCCCTCAACAGTGGCATCGCCCAGAGGAAGAGCCAAAGCAAGAGCTACCGACATTCGTACCGCAGCTGCCTGGGCGCGGCCTCGCGTCTCTGTCTGACCTCAGTGTTGACAACACGGAGGCTCAAGACCAGGAGGAGAGCTCCGGCGTCCCATAAGAGCGTGAGTCAACCCCGTTTGGCATGTTTTTGGATCTATATGTGTTTCGTTACACATGCGTGACGTGTCCTCTCACCTTGCTGCAGGAGAAGGTGAACCCCGAGCATCTGGCCGTGCTGTTGAAAACAGAGTGGAAGCTGTCATATGTCACTCCTCTGTATAAGTTCCGACACACCCAGCTGAAGAGCTATGCCCATCACCTGTCGGCATTCATCGCGGCGGAGAAGCAGCAGGGCCTGGCGGTGGAGGTGGGGGGTCTGCAGAGCGGGTTCAGGGTGTCACTCTCTGTGGTGCAAGGGCTGACGGAGACAGAAGATGACGCAGAGACCATCCTCATACAGGCGAGTCGGTCATAGTGAATGGTACAGTAGAAGAAAATAAAGGATTCTGTGGTATTCTTTGTTTATAACCCTCACCTTTGCCTCCACAGATCCACGGAAACCCTTTGTTTGCCACGAAGGATGAACCCCAGAAGTCGGCATGGAGCGGCTGGCTGACGTGCATCAACGGCAACCCGGATTACGTGCACTCCCTTCCCAAAGACTTCACCTGCCTGCCGCTTTTCGGCTGCAACGGCTCCGAGGCTCTCACTGCTCTGGTCCAGTCCTGGTTCCGGGAGACGTTCGACTGCTGCTTCGGGCCCCTGGAAATAAACCACACCAGTTTATGGTGGCTGGTGGCTTTATGGACCAACTGCCACACGGAATCCAGCACGACCCCCCTGAAGATGATATGGACCATCCCTGCTGTGCCGCCAATCCAGATCACCTACACAGTGAGCCCCCAAGACGCCTGGGAGCTGTGGCGCAGCGTGAGGACACCGAAGGAGAATGAAGGAGAGGAGGAGGAGGAGGGGAGTAGCATCGATTTGACGGAGGTGACGAGGCTCATACAGGCACTGATGGGACATTTCTTCCGTCACTTCAGACTGGATCTGTCAGCAGGCAGTTTGAGGCAGGTCACGACAGCCTTGGGCACGGTCAAGTGGAACGGCATGATCAAGGTAAATGGTTGTTTTCATAAAGTTTGCCTTTTTTTTTTCAAAAAAGCAAAACAGGTTAATATGTTGTAATATGTTTTTATGTTTCAGTTCTCCAGCAGCCAATACATGATCGCCGCCCTGACTCTGCTGACGGAGTGTGCCTTCCTCAAAATGCCCATCTGAGTAAAGACTTTAACTGCGATACCTTATTTCATTTTCCAAAACCATGCTCAACTTCCCCCCCAATAAATTACATTTTTTCAATGGACTTGAGATGAAAATGCATTTTTCAAGCCCTCTGAGACATTTTCCTTTTACCCAGACCACTGTAAACACATTTTCAATTATTATTGTTACTATTATGTTTTTAGGAAAAGTCCTTACATTCGTATTAAACCCTGATTTTGCTTAGCAAATAAGCTTAGGTCCCACCCTTTGTTGTAAATATGTTTGACATGCTTGTCTGTTTTTTTTTTAATTTTATCTTGTCATTGTTAATAAAAGCATTGTATGAATTGATTGCACGCTGTTTGGAATCAATGTCTCAGCTCCAAATGAGAATAAATTAATATACATTACTCATGTTGATACTCTAGGTCTCGATTAAAGAAAATTGAAGTTGGCCTTCTTGGAAATAACATAGACAATACATCACATTTGTCTTAATATTATACTTTCTAAACATTATTTTCAATTCCCTACAACTCTACTACTTCTTAATGAATCTTAAATATAATAAAATCTGTTTATTTTCCCTCAAAAGTCTTAATCAAATAAAACCAGCATTTAAAATTAGCTTTAAATGAAAGAAAATAGATAATTATTTAATTATAAGAGCTTCTGGGAGTTTTCTTTAAAAAAGGACAAAATCATGTGGATTGGACACATTCATGTGAGTCAGTAAGGACAGCTATCCAAATGTATGTATTACAGAATTGGAGCTTTTAGAAACAATTTGAATTTATTAATATTACATGACTTTAAACTAAAATTAATTCAACAGACATCAGACATCGGCAAGGCTTGTAGCAGTAAAGAGACA
The DNA here is from genome assembly GCA_016785235.1 of Pseudorhombus dupliciocellatus. Taxonomy (NCBI): domain Eukaryota; kingdom Metazoa; phylum Chordata; class Actinopteri; order Pleuronectiformes; family Paralichthyidae; genus Pseudorhombus; species Pseudorhombus dupliciocellatus. The sequence goes on from JAFBJW010000070.1 coordinate 4,723,484, forward strand.
TGTCCTGCGCTATCTGCTGCTCAAATCTATCTACTACTATCTACTGCGTTATGGAAAATGCAATTTGATGGAAACATAGTGTCATAGTGTCTAAGTCTTTAATAATTATTATCAGCATTTAAAAATACATTATTCGAAATTATGAAATAAATGCACTAATAATAATTGAGATTATTCACCACCTCTTTATTGTTTGCACACATTGATATTACAATTTAACTATCATTATATCATACACATATAAGACAAAAGAGCCACAACATATCAAAAGTAAAGGATGAAAAAAGATTTTACAGTTTAAGAAAATAAAACCACAAAGTTTCAATAAAATCCGACTGGAAACCAAAAAGTTTCTCTCTGTGATGAATATTGTTCACTGTCACCATGACGACAATTACAATACAAAGACCCATAGATTAGACGGGGCTGTAATGGAACAGCAGAGTCAAGGAAAAAAAAATTTCATAGAGAAATGAAAAATGGATGTGATTGTATTTTTTTTGTCAAAATGAAAAATGGAATAAAGTCTGAAAACTATGCCTGTGAAAAAATGTGCTAGAAGAGGAACAAAAGCTTTAAGATGAATCTGATCCACTGGTGAAAAAAAAAGTGAACAATCAAATAGGGCTTCATTTAAATCAAACCAGTCTGATCTCTCTTTTTGTGTCAGAATCGACTGAGGAACAGAAAACGCAGTTCTGATTCTACTCGGGAAGAGACGGATTTCTTTAAGCCTGTGATTTTTCCATTACAGCTGGCCTGTGTTCAACAAGCTGACAGGGTTTGGACGGAGATGGAGCTGTGTTGAACGCATCTCATGTTAATCTATGGCAGAACGGGCACTTCGATGGCTAATCACACGATCACTTGGGGGAATAACAGATAAGGCACGAGCATGCACACACACACAGCCGAGATTCAAATAACTGCACCTCCAAGTTTCTCGGGATAACCTTGTTTTGTTTTTTCAAATTCTACAAACCAGAAAAAAATAAAGACCATGTCTCTCTTGTTCACTCGCGCACACCTTATATGACAGAGCCCTAATTTTAATTTTTTTACATTTAAACATATTTTTTAAATGTGCTGCGTCCATATGAATTACACACAAACACACACACCCTAATATATAAACTGATCGCCCGTCGATCGACGCGAGCGGAAGATAGACCAGGTGGGATTTTTTTTCCTTCTTCCGTTTCCGCAGCCAAACCATTTCTTAGGATTCACGATATTTTTTCTGCTCACGTTCCATCGCGACGTCACAGCACCAGGATTTACACACAGCAACAACTTTCGACACTGACAAAGGACAACAGATTGGGTTTGGCCCCCTTTGAATCATAACACAAACTGCATGGCTAACAGCGAAAAAAAGGGATGGGGGTCAAATAAGGGCAAAGTTTGAAAGAACACTGAGCTGCTCAAACCTGAATCATTGTTCGACTTTGACACAGAACTGCAAGACAGGAAATTAAGGCTTTGGAAACCAGAATGATGGGAAAGTATAAAGCTCAATGACGCACCTCAGACGACAACCAGGCATTCAGCGCGACTCTCTCTCTCAGATAAAGTGCAAACAGAGAATACTGGACACAGATGATTGTTTGGGGTCTTTGCTAAGAGTCCGGGAAGGAGAGTTGCTACAGGAGTCACGTCCGCTGTTTATCCCGTACCGTTAGAGCAGCTCCTACACTGAGCTACAGCGAGTCAGTGTTACGTCATCAAGGAAAAGTCAAAGGTCACGATTCCAACTGTGTCCAGAAATCTGTGTTTTGGGCTTCAGCTCTTGCTCAGATCCTGATTGTCCGCACACAACGTTTGGTACCGTTAACCTGATAGTTCCTCTCTCCTCTCTATGTTACTGACGTCGCTCTCTGTGTCTCTCTGGGAAGCTGCGCGGCCATTTTTATTTAAGATAAGAGCAGGCGGGAAAGACGTGACGGCACAACACAGCACGGACACACAGAGGCGGGTCTAAGTCTGGTCACTATTAAAAGAGGAGGAGCAAGAAAACAGGTACAAACACATGCATTAGTATTTAGTAGTGGAGGTGTGGAATGGTAATTGGGTGTAATAAGGAGAAACTAGAGTAGTGTGCTAGGGTTACAGCCAATGGGAATGGGGGGGGGGTACCCTGATGAGCCGCTGACTGCTCCGACTAAATGCTGGATGAGAAGGCGGGGGCTGCGCAATGGCGCGTTGTGTGTTTTAGGTGAAGATCAAGTGCTGCTGGTCCAGCAGGGTTCTGGTGAAGTTGTTGATCGGCCCGATGGCGCTCAGCGACATGGCGTTGTCCCGCCCCCACAGGAGGTTGGGGCCAAACACGACCGCCAGGTTGCTGTTTGTCATTTTGTTCACCTCGCTGTTGGCGGACACCTAAACACACACACACACACACATGTTGTGACAGTCTGTGACACAGTCGGCGTGTGAGAGGCTCCGAGGGGGAGGAGCTATACCTGTGCGAGGAACGTGACGAGGTATCGCAGCGACACATAGTTCTCCTCGGGCAGCGACTCCACCAGCGCCTTCATGGCCGACACCTGGTTTTCACTGGGTACAGCTGCACAACACACACCATTACTCATACACTGTAGAATTTAAAAAAAAAGAAAAAAAGACATAGTTTGAAAGTACTGGCGAAGTTGACGATGTCGTTGTAGAGCTGGTAAGTCAGCAGCGGCTCGGGCAGCTCCCTCAGGAATGTTTTCAGGATCACAGCGGCCAAGTGCACGTCCTCAATCTCCCGGAAATTCACCCGCTCACCTGAAAAACACACAAACGTGTCCAATAGGGAAGAGACATCGTACCCGCCTCGCCGCAAATCAAGATACCTGAGTTGTATTTGAGCTGGACCTCCTTCACCAGAGTGACGTTGGCGGACCGCCGGAAGATCCCCTCAATATCCATACCTGATACGGGGAGAAACGTTTTTTTCACAGGGGCAACAATTTATGACACTTACCAATTATGTTTGTAAGTAAAAAAAAATTACCTTGCTCCGAAAGGAAATCTATCGTGTCCCTCATCACCACAGGTACCGAATCACCGTCTGGACTGCTGTCTCTGAGCCTGACACACACACAATGTGGATGAAATCTGCCAGGGTAGAATTTAAGAGTCACACAAAACATATCATGTGACTCACAATGCGAGCGACACCCCGAACACCTGGTTGGGGAGCGGGGGGCTGCGAGGAGGAGACATGGGCGGCTGGGTGGTGGGTTTCAGAGACGCTCGCAGCTTATTGTCGTACCTGCCGAAGAGGTTGGAAGCATTTCAGCACGTGGCACGCAAATGAAAACGGTCGCCATGCAGAATTTCAGACAGCGGCACTCACTCTTTGACACGCGCCGGGATGAGCAGCTGCTCGCACTTCACCACATCCTCCAGCTCACTCAGATAGCTCACGTAGTTGATCTTCCTACCAAACTTAAAGCTGCACAGGGGGCGGGACACAGACGCCAGATCAGCTTCAAAAAGCAAAGTGTATAATTATATATGTATATTATTCACACTGTCAAAAAAGGCAGAAGAACCTGATGATGGGTTTGAAGAGGATCAGCAGAGTCTTGATGAACATTGTGGGGTGGACAATGTACAGAGCTTTGATGTTTTTCTTATACCTGAAATCAAAGGCAGCAGATATTCTGAACAAAGGTACCGATCAGACAGTGGAGAACGCTACATGCTAGTTTTTGTGGCATTATATAATAATAATCATCATCATTATCATCATCAATCCTCTTGCACGGGGTGAGTAGAGCCCACCAGTTTAACCAGTTTTTCCACCTCGGCTGGTTGTGTGCCAGCTGTTGGACTTCATCTAGGGTTGCCCATCTCCAGGTCCCTGGATAGGACTTCAGGTCAGCGGGTATGGGGAGCCCCCATTGATTGCTTCCAGCCGGGAGACTGGGGGTTGAAGTCCAGGACTGCCCCGGTGGGATGATCAGGTGGGAGTCGCAGGACATGGCCGTACCATCAGACTCGACGTATAGCTGCAAGGTGGGAGGCAGGAGGCTGCTGGGTCCTTTCTCTGAGTTCAGTAATGGACAGGTGGTCGAACCAGCGAACACCGAGGAGGCCTGTCTTAGAGACTGTAGACCTAAAGTAGTTAAAGGTGGACACAAAGTTTACTGTGGTGTTACTGAAGTGCAACGGAGTGGGGTCGGGGCCATCTCCTATATGCATGAGCTTAGTTTTGGACCAGTTGATACTGAGGCCAAGCTCTGTGGCTTCCACGTCGAAGACAGTGAGGGCATCCCCTGAGTTTCTGAGAGGTGTATTCACCAAAAGTGACTCCGGGAACAAGCTCGGAGACCTTGGACTTGGACTTGGACCTTGGATTAGATAGACACAGCGGATGAGGTTAGGGGCAGCAACACAACCCTGGCGGACTCCGCTGTTGATTTGAAACCATTCTGAGTTCTTGTGATTGACTCGGACGCAGCTTTCAGCGTCACTATATAACTGCTGGAAGAGAGCAATGATTGACGAAGGTCAACAAAGGCAATGTAGATGTCAGTCCTTCCTGAACTTGTGGGCCTTTTCGATAGCTAAATGGAGGGCTGAGATATTGCCAACGGTGGATCAGTTTGGCATGAAGCCTGCTTGTTGTGGGCATCAGCTTCTTCGGATGGCAGGGATTGCTCTGGCCAGGAGGATACGGGTGAAGAGCTCGCCTGGGATGGAGAGGAGAGTAATACCTCTGTGATTGCTACAGAAAAGCTGATCACACTTCCTCTTCCAGAATCGTAGAACAGGGGTGCACACACTTTTCCAGCATGCAAGCTATTTATAAAATGACCAAGTCGAAATGATCTACCCGGTACATTCTACCTACCGTATATTCCGGACTATAAGGCGCACTTAAAAGCCTTTAATTTTCTCAAAAAAGACAGTGCATCTTATAATTTGGAGCGCCTTACATATGGATTAATTCTGGTTGTGCTTACTGACCTAAAAGCGATTTTGTGTGGTACACGGCGCTCTGTCAAAATGTTTTAGTACAACTTGGGGAAACTACAAAGCCGCGGCGCTTGCAGCATTACGGCAGGAGCGTCACGGAGTAATACATACTGTGCTTCACCATAATATCGCAGTGTATGTGTATAACAACCCCAAAATGGCACCTGCCAAGAGACATGCTTACAACGCGGACTTCAAACTCAAGGCTATTAGTCACGCAGTAGAACATGGGAATAGAGCAGTTGCGAGAGAATTCAACATTAATGAGTCAATGGTATAGAAGTGGAGGAAGCAAGAAGATGACCTGCTTTGATTTAGCGGTATCAGACTGTTTTTTTTTTTTTACGTGTTACAAATGAACAAGGTTCGGAGTTATTGTGAACACGCTCATTGATGTTTGAACAATGTTGAGAGTTATTGTGAACGCGTTTAATAAAGTTTGACTGACTGACTTATCTGACTGTTTTGTTTCGCTTAATGCGCCTTACAGTCTGGTGCACTTTATATATGAAAAAAGTTCGAAAATGGACCATTCATTGACAGTGCGCCTTATAATCCAGTGCGCCCTATAGTGCGGAAAATACAGTACTATAAATTTGCAAAACATATCATAGGCTGACGTCTACGTTTTAACGCCATGCGATCGACCCACAGTACCCTCGCGATCGACCTGTAGATTTCGATCGATGTATTGCGCACCCCTGCCGTAGAATCATCCCTTGTCTCCAATCCTCGGGTAATCCCTCCTCGATCCACACATAGTTGATGATTTGAGTGAGCCATTGCAAAATGTGTCTCATTTGACAATGTCTCCTCCGGCCTTCAGCACCTCTGGTGTGATTTTACAAATCCCGGGGGCTTCCTTAGTGTGATATTGACCTTGTCTGAGGTGACAAGAGAGGTAGGATGGTCTGGGTTGGAGTCATTGGCGGTGTCAGCAGCATCAGTAAGAATGGGGTCCTCAGGGACTGGAGGATAGTCAAGAAGCTGACCAAAGTGTTCTCTCCAGCGGTTGATGCAGTCTTCCTCACTGGATAAGATATTGCTTGCGTTATCTTTGATGAGGGAGCTACGTCGTTGAGGGCCGGCCTTTGCTCCGCGCAGAATGCTGTACACCTGATGTTGGTCGTTGCGATGAGCAGCTGCCTCCAGGCTTGTGGCTTGATCTGCCCGAAAGATTTAGTGATCTCGGCGGATTGCTGAGTTCCGTTCTCTGTTGAGGCAGCGGTTCTCATCATGTCCCCTTGAAGGCAGGCGGCTCTCCGGCAGTCAATGATATCTAGTGTTTCATGCAAGATCCAAGGCTGTTTGGGGGCAGGTCTGCTCCTTCCTGCCATTTCCTCTGCTGCATTAAGGACTTCAGTTTTGAGGTTCTGCCAGGCTGTGGCTGCTTCTTTTGCTAGGGCATTAAATCTGGTGGAAATGGAGCACCTGGGCCACCAAAAGTCTGTGATCCATGTTGGCAAGTTGGGCACCTCAGTAGACACGGCAGTTTGTGATGCAAGTTTTCCACCGAGATGAGATGAGTATGTGGTCGATGGCTTTCGTAGTTCTTCCATCTGGGCTGTACCAGGTCCAATGGTGGATTCCCTTGCGTGGAAACCACGTATCAGCTACACTCAAGTTGGTGAACCTGCAGAGGTCAAGCAGGCGACTGCTGTCTTCGTTGATGGATGAATCAACGGAATTTGGGCCTAACATGTTCTGCAAAGATACACTTCTCAAGGCAGACAAGATGGTAGCATTAGCATCTGTGAGGACAATGATGATGTCATGTTGCAGGACATCTTGGATGAGTCCTTGAAGTTGGTCAAAGAAAAGGTCCTTGTCTGTGACTGGGCAACGTCCGCCAGCCCATATGCTACGATGGCCATCATCTTTCCATGTTGGTGGAGGAAGCGTGCTGTAAGCAGTTTGTCAGACACACTTTTCAGCTGCCTAGGGATGGCCAGGGCCACCCTGTACAGCCCACGTCGGTCCTCAGGGCCACTCCAAATAAGGCAGTAATCTCCCACCATGGTCTCTCCAGTTCCAGGCCAGCAAACTTCACATAAGCCTGCTAGGGATATGTTGTACCTTGTGAGTTCATGAGACAATAGCGTAACATATCCTTGGCACAGGACAGTGTGAACATTCCAGGTTGCCACATGGATTTTCTTCCGTAGGTTCGGAATTCATCCGTCATGGGCATGCAAGGGTTGGTTCTGAGAGTCAGTCTGTTTCTACTGGTAGGCGTCACAACGGGTTTAAGAATTTCCTCATGTAGGCGGAGCTGCTAATTGATTCCTCCCAGGTGTCGTGGGCCCCCCCGAAGGTTACAGGTCTCCCTCGGCAAAGTTACACAGCTCATCATCATCATAATAATAATAATAATAAAATAAATTAATTAATTTATATTTTTAGGTGTTCATTTTCTGTATAACTTCTGAAAAATATTATTATTAGTGTTATTATTATAATTCTAAATAATGCTATTTCACTTACTTTCGGTCAAACTCCCTGTATGCATCTCGTAGCCAGCTGAGAGACGGTTTGTTTTCGCCGGTCAGCCCGTGATGGAAGTAGATCAGAGTGTAGTCACTCTCCACGTACTGATCCAGCGTTCCTTTAAGATACCTGCAAATATTCCATCAACAAGTTTATTGTCACACACGTAGTTTTCACACGCAAAACAGTTCAGCGACTGTCAGGGTCATGTGGTTGACGAACATCACTGCCGTCGCACTTTTACTTCCTTTAATAGAATTGAGACAGAGAAACTTCTCACATTTCTCCTTACTGAGTCACATGAATGTGTCATGGTGAGCCAGCACTCTTGTGAAACCACAACATCGCTGATGCAGCCGGCGACTTTTACTGGACGCTAACACTCACATCAGCAGCTTGTGGTGGTCCAGCTGATGGTGCGGCGGCATCCTGCAGGCGTTAAACACGATCACCTTCCTGCCAAAGTTATCATCGCCTACAGGCACACAGAGATGTATGGATTCAACATCCCTTCGTACACTTAAAATGCAGCAGCTAACATTTGAGGAAATTCCGACTGACCGGCCACTTCAATGATCTGATGTCGGGCAATGTCATAGAAGGGATGGTCCCAGGGCAGGTGGGGAGAGCCGCTGTCAAAGCGCTGGGAGAGGTCTGTCTCTAGACACACACACACACACAGGTGTCAGTACAGTCGTACGAATGTCACACAGAAGAGGGGAACATGCCAGTCGTTCTCACCTGACTTGCTGAGGGTCGACTCATCGGTGGGCCACTGCTGGTTGTCTATCGTGGCCAGCTTCAGCTGGCCGAGCTGCGCCGTTGAGGGGTCATCCCCGAAATCCACCAGCAGCTCCGACGACATGGCTGCAGAACGGCGCTATACACACCCTCCCAGTCGAGCAGACGTAAGATAAAGCGGTTTCCAGACAGCAGCAGCCGGGAGTCCTGCGGAAGACAAAGAGAACTTGGGTCAGCTGACTCACTTACAGGATCTTAATGGAAATATGACAGGAAACACTCAAATGGAGGCAGTTCACATGATGACATGTTCAACCATGACATAAATCATGTGTTTCTAGCTGTTCTGCACGACCGCACTTGACCGTGAAATGAAAACCTGTCCATCCAAGACATTGTTTCTTCCTGTGCTTCAAGTGATGTCATCCAGGGAGCTACTCAATACATATGTTTACTGTATTACACCCTGCTGGAAACTGCGAATCACCGGGCTCACTGTGGTTAATATTCCAACACTGCCTCCAGCAGCTCAGTAGCATCATGTCCCTGACTCCATCTCTCTGCCTCCGCTCACATATTAACGCTGCCTGTTTATTCACACCCGCTCCTTTGGCCCAGCCCCCACATATTTACTCTATTCTCTCCTTCTCCCTCTCACTAACACACACACACACAGACACAGGCTCTCTGTTCTTGCTGTGCTCTGTGATGTTATGCTGGATGACAGCATGTTGCTTTAAATAAATTTTGCTGCTAACCAATGGGCACAATCAGCCTATTGCAGCTGACTGACTGACCACACACACACACACAAATTGTAGTCACTCAGTTGACCTGTTCCTTAGCCATCAAGAAGCTGTCAGGGACAACAGGGCTGAGGATTTGTCAACGGTGCCTTCCTGTTTTCTTGCTTTGTGTTTGCTGACACAAAAATTTAAAATTCACATCCCAGCAGCAGGAGAATCAGTCCAGAAGCTCATCAGACAAAACTGTGCGTTTGCTTTTTCTTGAGGATTTTCAACATCCGTTGCTTCCACGCGCGCGTGCACACACACAACAAGCAACAACACCTGTCTGCAGGTGTCAACGTCAAAGAATCTTGTGGCAATACACACACAGCCATTGTGAGTTGAAAGAGAAGCAGCAGCAGCAGCAGCAGCAGCAGCAGCAGCAGCAGCAGCAGCACCCTGCCCCCTTCATTTCTCCTCTCTATCACAGCTCTGCAGAGCAGCGGAGGAAAGCAGCTTAGTCAAATTGTCCTCCGGGAGAGTTGAATGCTGGTTCCCAGGAAAACTACACTGCAGACCCCACCACCACCACCAACACCACTGCAATGCTCAGATCCCTGCACGAAGATCAAAGTACGCAAGAGAAATAGGAATCATACGACAATGGCATGTTTAGAATATATATAAATGCTTGGGCTTAAACATACACACCCAAGCTTTTAGTGACGGTCAATAAATGCTGTTGATATTCCAGTCTTATTAGAGCATTTAACACCAGAAAATGTCTTTTTTGTTCAAAAGAAATTTTGAGTTCTTTGCATACAAAAATCCCTGTTCTGCCTCCATCAGGTACAAACACAACAAGGCACGTCAAGCCGACATTATCAAGCTGCACACTGGGAAGTTCCAATCACTCAACACATGGGGTCATATGGAACCGGGCCTTCTGATTGGGTCGTCTGTGTAACAGTAAACACCTAGGTTGAAATGACATGTAATAAATTCTAGTTTAGTTGATTGCTGCCAACAGCCACGAGCTGGTGTGTGGACAGGTGAGAGCAACAAGTGGGGAACAGGTAACTTCAGTTTCCCCACGCTCAACCAGATATCAGTCAGACAGGCACCTTAAAGGACGTGACCGTGCTAACTCCTCTAGCCTAGAACACACACACAGCACGGTTCATGGAGGCAGGTGTTTTTGTGTTGGAGCTCGCGGCTAACGCTGAAGCTAAGCTAACGCGCATCTCCGCAAGAGGGACAGCACCGATGTTATCGCAGCAAACGAGCCCCATGATACACGACTGAGAGCAGAGACAAGAGCCGGACCCGATGCTTGTTTTTGTTTTTTTCTCCACCCCCAAACTGGGCTTCCTCTACCAACATTGAACTTACGGGACAAACACAAGGTTTATTTACCGTGAAAGCGTCGCTGCTCCGCTGTCAGACTGCTGGCTTTGTGGCGTCTGCGGGGGCTGTTTGACTTCCGGCAGTGCCGCTGACAACAAGGGCTGCGTTAGCGCCATTTCCGGTGCAGCGTTTTCTCTTCAAAATAAACGCATGGATTTCTGTTGATGAAATAAAAGCACACATAAAGTATTTATGTACTATAAATATTGTTCCGACGGTAAAAGGAAAAATAAAAAAGGAGATTTAAAAAATAAAAATAAAAATACAATATTTGAATAAATCAAGGGGTTCACTCATAATTCGTATTAACATTTATACTATTTCTGCATTTGTAATTTTTATTTACATTCACCGTCTGTACTTGACATTATTTATGTTGTGATTTGGCAACATACAAATACAATACAATAGAATTATAAATAAAAAAAACTGTTGAATTAGACACATTGGATAGTTTACCTATATATAGTTTAATATTTTGTGTCTGACTGTATAGTACCCTATGCCTTGGGATTCATCTGGATTGAGGTAAATTATATTTTTCTAAACAAAACAAACAAAAAAAAAAACCCACCAGAAATTAATAATAATTAGAATAGAACTACACAGACGGAACGGCCCCAGGGACATTTCTGTTTGCGGAAGTGCCACCTGAACGCAAGCAGAGGAAGAAACCATGAAGAGTTCCTGAACCAGATCTCAACAAATGGATCATCCGGGAACTTCCTCCATGGGACCCGCCGGCGGTCCCGGGTCGGGGGCCGAGGATCGGCCGCTCCACCTCCCACACGGCCCCAGACGCTGGACCGTGGTCGCCCTGTCCGCCCTGTGCTCCGCGGCGTCCGTGTCCGCCGCCGGCTGTTTGTGCGCCTTCGTCTACCCCATACTGAGAGGTACAGCGCGCACGTACGCGTGCCCGCATATACTGTGAAAACTTTGATTGTCTCTCCAGTAACTTTGTGTTCAGTGGAAACTTCCTGGTGATTCTGGGGGGATTCCCGGGGGGGATCCATGATAATCAAATGATCATGTATAATATTTCACTCTGATGTGATCTGGCTGTTTCAGAGCTGCGGGCAGGGACAGTGAGAGGAGAAGGGGGGACGGAGGAGAGAATCCTGGGTGAGTATCTGGTCTCCATACAATCCTCCTTCTGTAATAAAGAGCTGGAGTCCAAGTCGAGTGTGTGTGTAGGTTTCAGGAGCATCCTTGTGCTGTCAGTATTAGTCGGATGCATCTCCAGTGTCTTCTCTTGGACCCTCACCTACCTGGACTCGTACCAGCCAGGCGTGGGGTTCCCATCCCCGCTGGCACTGGCGCGCCTCAGGTAACTGTGTCCCACTGGGATCTCTCTAGTAAACAGCAGATGATGACAAGATGTTTAAAATCTGCCTCTTTCTTTCTTTTTTTTTTAGAGAAGCATCTGGCCATAGGGTCCCCATGGGTTATGCCGTCATCATCCTCAATGGCCTCATGGCCATGCTCACCGTCATCTGGATCCTCACCTGACTCACACAAACAGATTTACACAAAACTACTACTAATTAGCCACATACAAAAGGCTTTTTTAAATAAAATAACCTGGTGGCAGTATGAGACAGCACAGTGAATACAAACACCTATAGAGAACCTAAGAAACGTTTATTTGTGATGAGTGATTGCATAGACACAACCTTTTTTCAAGTATATTTTATGGATTAAAACATTAGTCCTGACATTAATGACAAATGGGTTTCAATCCACTGTGAAGTAACACTATCGTATAAATATATCGATACTTAAATATTTCAGTAGTATTTCTTTTCAGTGAAGCCATAATAATAAAAATAGTTATTATTATTGTCATGTCATTTCGGGGGATACACTTCAAATGTTCATTAACTACAACACAATGTGTTACACCAGTGACAGACATTCAATTGTTGTTCTCACATTTCAGACACTTTTAAAAAAGAAAGATCCTTGCTAACAATAATAAAAAAAAAAAACAATAGTACATTTGGTCAGGAGAAACAAAAAAATGCATGTTACCTGCCACACACACACACACACACACACACACACACACACACACACACACACTACAGATCACAGACTGTAACATACCCTTACTCCACTGCAGAGATAGATTTGGCCTTATGTTTATTTCTTCAAAATCCATCCAGTTGATTCATGCCAGCGATTTGGTCACAAGATTATTCAAGTTGTGACTTGAATAAGCTTGATGTACAATTTACTACTGAATACATACACATTATACACACTGGGTAAAAAGAAAAGAGCAAGAAATGGATTTTCTCACATTTTGAAAATGCTCCTGGGTGTATTTTGAAGAAAGAAAGCAGCTCCAGGTGTTTGTGACCTTTCTTAGGCACTTCTTCAAAGATTCACATTAACAGTATTGTAGTATGGTTGACTCTGGAACATTCCAATCTTCATCAGTACCAACACGGGTCATTTAGAAAACAAAAATACAATCTCTAAGTTGAGGAGAAAATAATAAATAGAAAAATAGAAACATATCTTTTGGCTGGTGTCATTTTTTAGCACAGAAATAGTACTGATAAAATACCGTTCGTCAAGTCTAAGGCATCCGCTTCAATAAGGAAAAGCACAGAAATGGATTCATCCATCTGTAAAGTAAAGTTGTGTCTCTTGGGGATCACATTAAATGCAACGTCTTTCTCTGTGTGTTTCGACACACAAGCGTCCAACACGTTCCCCACGACAACAGCATGATGGGAAATTGCCTCGTCATTTAGATTGCTCTACGCTCTGTTTTTAAGTGCCATTGTTTAAGAACATAGTGAGTAGCTTGCAGTCGTGACACAGAATAGGAGTTTTAGTCCGTACACACCACTACAGTGCAACAACTGGACTGATGCTCACCACATAAGTGACTTTACAGCTGTTTTATCCGCTCGAGCCTGTGTCACTGATGGGAGGAGAGTCCGACTCGGTTTCTGCTCGGCTGTCGGGCATGGCGCCCTGACTGGCGCGCCGCCTGGATGCCAGCCTGAAGAGCCCGGCAACAAGGAAGACCGCAGAAATGACTGCAAAGTAGCCGCCGTAGATGAGGAACTGAGGGAAGGAAACGAAGCAAGAATCAGTCCCAGTGGGGGAAAAAAAAATCGCAATGAGATTATTTCATGTTTTGGACTGGGATTCTCCTACATCCTCACCTGAGTGGAGACATCGAGACCGAGGCCGGCCGAGTCCACCACCACGAACGTGAGCAGCGCCTGCAGCAGGAGCGCCATGAAGGTGTTGACCCCGAACACCAGGGCGTAGCGCTGCATGCTGAGGCTGGCCGCAATCTGATACCTGAAGCATCGTTGGAAAACATCACGAGGAGGTTGATGGGGGAGGAAAATCAAAACTGTGTTTTTTTTTCCCCCTCACACTCACGTGGCCACGGTGATCAGCAGCATGTACGTGGATCTGAACAGGACGTACGAGGCATAGCACAGCCAGATCAGTCTGAGCGCGTCCATGATGAACACGCATGCAGCCATCAGCAGGGAGAGGACACACAGGACCAGCTCGCCCCACAGGGCCCAGCGAATCGGGAGGTAGCCCACCAGCAGAGCTGCCAGAGCCCCTGGAACAGAGCAGCTATTAGATACCGTTCACCCACACGTTACTTATCATTTTGAGGACGTCGCTGTCCTCACCTAACAGCGTGGAGACTGTCTCCACGTAGCCGTTGTAGATTTCATATTCCTTGGACGGACGGATGTTTTCCCACAGCGGCTGAGCGTAGTTGATGACCTGGAAGTAGCCACACGTAGCCAGCGCCCACCACACTGACCAAGCTAGCAGGGGGCGGCACCTGTAGCACTGCAGGAAATCGCTGAGCAGCGTCCGCAGCACCTCCACCAGACTGCTGCGGTGGCTTTCTGGGCCAGAAGACCTGGAGGTCTGCAGGGAAAGACGTGACAAAGACAGGGTGAGACGCATCCCCGTTGTTAGCATGATTTCACCTGAACGGTTTGTCACTCACAGTGGAGGATTCGTGGCTTTTCAGCGGCACTTTGCTCTCCAAATCCTCCGCCTTGGCGATGAAGGCCACGCCGCCGCTTTGCTGCGTCTTCCCCGGTGGCGCCGAGCTCTTGTGGAAGAACAAGCTCCTCGTGGGCATCGGCAGAAACCAGGGAGCAGCGAACGCCACGGCGGCCGACGCCAGCGTAGCGATGACCAGGTGGAGCAGCTGCACTCTGGCCACCGACAGCAGGAGCTGCCCGATCAGAGACCCCACGGCCGACCCGAACAGGGTGACGCTGCGACAGTAGCCCGTCACCCTCTGGTAGTGCGCCGGCTCTACCACGCTGTAGATGTAGGAGTAGTAGGCCACCTCCGAGGCCGTCGCCAGCCCGAAAAAGAACTCCAGGAGCTGCATGGCCACCAGGCCCTGTGCCTTCAGCAGCATGACAAAGGTCACAAGCAGGCTGATGGCCTGCAGGATCAACACAGGCTTATAACAGAGGTAGTCTGTGGCCAGGAACACAGGGAACAGCAAGGCCAGGTAGGAATACGTCCATATTGGATATATTTCACTGACAACCTAGAGAAAACAGAAGAAGAAGTGGTTCAGACCACAGCTTGAAGGACACAGTGCTCAGAGTGTTTAGGAACAGCTTATCTCTCCGTCCGGTCTTTCTCGCATTCATCAACTTAGCCGAGTGCACAAATCATTTATATAAGCGCATGATAACATGTCCCTGGAACTGCACGTTTCATGGTTTTGAAATATTTTACCCGGCCTCCTCTATTAAGCTTATTATAAAAGGATTAAGCAGAAATTCCAATGGATCGGAGCTTTGTGCTGCTGGGGAGGGAGGATTTGCTCGATTTGTCCGATCTGGCCTCACAAAGCAGAGCGACACGTGCAGGACAACATAGTGTTTTCTAATTGCAGGCCTCGATGACAGTATGTCCGCGTGAAGACACCTGGACATATCAGCAAGGAGGCAGCGGAAAGACAAGACATGTTGCCATGTCTCCTCCATTCAGGAAGCGAGGCACGTCTGTGGGACCTAAGGCTTTTTAAAAGTATGTTTGCTAAAAAAAAATATCCATCACATGTGTTTCTGCCCGGCATCTCTTCAAAATATCTTTCGAAAAATTAGTGGTAAATAGAATTCGAGTGGTTGATTATCCACTGTCACCAAACACTGAACATTTGACACTGGCTCGTGTCAGATGTCACCAGGGAAGCGAGGCGACAAGCGACACACTATTAAAACACATAAAACTTGACTCGCGTGTTAGGTCACAGAAAAAAGAACGCCTTTCGAGTCAACCGGCAGCGTTGTTGCGTCACGGGCTACCCACACTGACCTGGCTCTCCGTCAGGTTCTTGTCGGGCCCCAGGAGGAAGGCGGTGAGGAAGGGCTCCGACGGCCGCAGGTTCGAGAAGAAGCCGTACGCGCACAGCAGGAGGGTCGGGTAGAGAAGGGACATGTCAGGCGAACGCGACCTCCACACGCTCACACATTGAGTCGCAACACACTCGCTTGCCTGCTTCTTCTCCGGTGGAAGTGACAGGCGCGCATGCGCACTACCGCCACCTGCTGGTGTCGGGAGTGCGTGCAGAAGCCGCTTCAGCAGTGAAGGGGATGACGACATTTTTCCCCCCCCTCCTCCACCTCTGCCGCTATACAGACATGAAATTAAAATTAAATTAAATAACAGTATTATTAATTGTATTATTATTTATATATTTTTGATGGAGATTATGCAATTTAAAAAAAGCTAAAACAACATTCTGTTTACAATATTTGGGAAAGTCTTTATTGATAAATGTGCATTATTTTAAAATGTTCAAGTGTTACCATGGAGCATGTTAGATCTGGACAACTGGAGCAAACAGACAGTAGAGAGAGAGTATTTTATCCAAGAGACAACAAGGACATAAAAGCAGGAATCACTGAAGCTTGTTAACTGTATTTAGTTGAGTAGGTATTATTGTCAGAGACATGTCAATACAACGAGGCAAGATGCAGATTATCCACAATCAGATGAACGACACAGCCCGGAAATTCAGTGAAGGGTTTTACTGATGTTCAGATATGGTCGTTATGTGACGTGTCACACCAGCAAGGCTGAAAAAAAAGCTGCAGAGGTGAGAAAATTGTCCATGGACACATTCAGAGAATGAAGATTTAAGACAAACTGGCATGAAAAGAGCCGATGGCAATAAATCCCACGACGAGCATTAGAATGGAAGCAATAATAATCGCTGCAGTAAAGCGTGGGAACAACTCTCAAGAATCTTTCAGCAGTGCTGCTGTGCTTGTGAGGGAAATAACAGTTTTTATCTGAATTAACAAAACCACTATGTCGGAATAAAACTGCAGTTTTCCCCTATTAAATAAGATGAAAATATTACAAAATTGAGTAAAATCATCAGGTAAGAATACTGCCAAAAGAAACGCTTGACATTTTCGTTGTTGTTTTTCTGAATAATGTGCCTCTATCTCAACATTGCCACAACCCTGAGGGTCCTGCATAAAGCTGACAAACATACCCATGCACTTTAACATGATTTGAAGATTATATAAAGACTGATATTGCAACTCATTCATTAATAAATTTACAGCTGTGTTTTGTCATTTGAAAAAAACGATAATAATCTCATTAATTCAGAAAAACTGAATATTTGTCAGTACCTACCCAACCAAATCCTCTGATCTACAGGATTTCTATCTGATTATTTCTGGTTGTTTCGCCTTTACGTGATCCTATTTTGGGAGAAAGAGCCAATGTCCACCACCTGCCCTAAAGTAGACAGGCGTCAAAACATGGTGGGACAGCTAAAAACCAGATAACACCTTCACGAAGTGTTGGAAACCAAACGCAGAGCTCGAAGCAAAGGGAGTCCTGGACTTACATTCATCATTTGGACACAGCAAAGTTAATGCTCACATTAACTTTGCTGTGTCCCAACCAGGGCAAAATCGTGTTCTTATAAGTGCGGAATGGGGTGAGTTTTATAATCTTCGCAACAAAAACCCAGTGAGAGGTCACATTAAACCTCTGAAGAAATATCAGAGGAGCAGTTCCCCCCGTGTCCCTGCACCCGCACAAAGTCTCTCAGAGCAACACGAGCACTCCACGAGCCAGCGGCAATCTGAGCGGCGCCCCGCACGTGACCTCCCATCTTTCCACGTGTACATGACGTTAAAACAGATGAAGCGGTGCACGGACAAAGCTACATGGTGAAGTGTCTTGTGTAGTCATATTCTATTGTGGGAATGACAGCCTGGACAAATTTGAGGAAAATCAGGAGGTACCTGAAAGGTCACGGTTAAGAGAAACCCAGAGGAGCGTGGAGCAAAGTCATATCTTGCAGCGGGAATTGCAAACACAACAAATTCTGTGGCGACTCGTGTGGAAAGGATACATGTGCACGCCGAGCTCTCCTCCGCCTTCGGCCACGGTCTCAATGATCTTCTTCATCACTTCTGCATGTCTGAAAAGGAAAATTTCAGTCAGAGGAATATTCTTCTAGAATCACAGTCACTCTATTAAACAAATAAACGTCACACCTGCAGGGGTGGACGGAGCACATGGCAGGCGGAGGAAGGTGCGGGTGGTTCTCGATCGTCACCGTCTTCTTCACGTGATCCTGACTGATGTCCTCATACATCTGCTCCACGGTCAGCGGTTGCCTGTCCTGAGAGACACCCCAGCAGCTTGATGAGCCAAATAGTTTCATAACTGAGATGTTTTAATGTCCAACCAGGTACGCACTTCATCATATCCGAACAGCCAGAGTCGAGGGGTCTGGTAGTATTTATCGTATGTGATGTACAGGTCGTATGTTCTCGTCTGGAGGATGTCGTCTTCGCTCCCGGGTTCTGCTTTGGGTTTGGTTTCTAACATTTTTCTGGTGTCCAGGGTAGCCTGCACATGAGCACATTGTCAGGCATCAGTCAGACTGACGACAGTGGACATAAAAGCCCAAAAAGACATGTGGCGCGCTGCGGAACCTCACCTCGTCTGTTTCCAACAGGCCGCTTTCCTCGTATTCTGAAAAGGACAGCAGGAAGGACATTGTGAGTTGCTCTGCAGCCTGGAAATATTGACAATAAAGGCTCTCTATTCTATTCTATTCTTTACAATTGAAATGAGCGAGCTATGAATACCTTCCATGTCTGCTGCTTCTCCATCTTCATCATCGTCGTCGTCGTCGTCATCATCATCAGCAGCAGCAACAGCAGCAGCAGCAGCAACAGCAGCACCGTGGGAGGCAGATTTGGCGTTCATATTGGTGTCCTTCAGGAGATCATATTAAAAATTTAAAAACCTTTTTTAAAAGTCCAGCATCAAAACAAAAACAAAAAACGCAGGCATTGTACCTTATTATTATCCAGTGAAATTTCTCGTACGGCTTCTGTAGCTCCCAAGACACCTGCTGAAACATTCAGAACCCTTAACAATGTTTCCTGGAATTGCTGAGCAATCGAACAATGCAGCAGACTGATGCACGTCGAGTGCCAACCTGAGTTGTGGTAAGTGTCCACCCATCCTCCGTCTCCATCATCCTCCTCTATGATGGCTTCCAGCTCGTCTGAATACTCCATCTGTTTACAACGCTTGTAACAGGGAACTGAATGAAGACACACACAGTGAGCACACAGGAAGTTGAGAGAGAAAAAAAAGGCACTGTCCACCTCTTACCATTACGTGTCAGGAGGAACTGTTTATCCTGCGGCAAATATGGCTTCACCTTCACCTCTTCCCCCGCGGCCCTGAAGAGAGACAAAATCAGGGACATTTTATGATTTATACATAATAAAAATATACATTCTTATTTGCATTTTTTTGTTTTGCTGTAAGAGGAGCCACTCGCCATTTCCATGTTGGGCAATGGTGGACCAGGTGATCTCCAGCCGCTACGAACTAACACACAAACAGAAAATGTCACACGTGAGTTACTTCAAGATGGGCTGGTGTGGTTTAGAGAAAGAAAACATCGTCACCTCCTCTGGCGTAATGACTCCAGTCTCTTTGAATTTCGATTCCTGTGATGGAAAAACAAAACCAAAACAACATCAGCCGGGAAGTTGGCATGTGGACTTTAGTGTGGTAATGGCGGACAGTGAAGGGCCAGTGGGTCAAGCAGTAGCTCTGACAGCAACACAAACAAACCGCCTGTCACTGCTGCTGTGGCCGTGACACCCCTCACTAGCCGCCGCCTACCAACAAGCTAGCAGGGCTGAGCTTACCTTCAGCACGGGGGTGAGGAACTCCGCCACCCCCAGGGCGGTGCCCTTCACCGTGTTAATGACGTTCTGCATCTTCCACCGCCTCCCGTCGGACGCGCCGTGTTCTCCTTCCCGAAACAACAAGAACCGCAACGCCGCCGCTGAGTTACTCCGCCATGAGCGTGCCTGTGGAGGCGAATCATATGATCACGCGTGAACACTTCCGGTATCGGGCTCTCGCGATACTTGTGGACGTGACGCATGACAGGAAAGCGAGTGTTCGTCTTGGGGAAGCGGCACTTCCGGTATTGGACTCTCGCGAGAAGTGAGGAGGTGACGCTTGACAGTAGCTAACATCAGCTAAGCTAGGCTAGCCTAGCCAAGGCTGAACGTAGGGTGTTCTCGCTGCTTCGCCCCCAGCCTGGTGGCACTATGTGGGGGCTCCTGGCGCGATCGTTGCTGCGGGAGGCGAGGCTCCCGTCGCTGGCTCCCGTCGCTGGACCATGCGCGCCCCGCCGCGGCGCGTCAGGGAAGAAGTGGACCCAGCCCTGCGGGTTCGACACCGGCGTGAAGGTGTACAACAGCCTGACCAAACAGAAGGAGCGGCTGGTTGTGGCCACAGAGGGAGTAGCTACCTGGTATGAACATCCGCGTGTGAACCATGCAACTTTAACCCCCAGAGAGATCCAGAGCACCTGACACTGTTGTTCCCAGGTACAGCTGCGGACCCACCGTGTACGACCACGCCCATCTGGGTCACGCCTGGTAAACACTCACTCTTCCAAAATTTTTGTCAATTCAGTAAATGTCTTATATATATGTCTGATATAGCTTCCTGTGTGTGCTGTCACAGCTCCTATGTCAGGTTTGACATCCTGCAGAGAGTCCTGTCCAGGGTGTTTGGGATTACTGTCATCCACGCCATGGTGATCACCGACATCGATGACAAAATTATCAGAAGAGGTTGGGAGGTGAGATCACAGCGTTGACGCTTATGATTTCTTCATAAAGAAATTTGTTCATTCTGGAAA
This sequence comes from Pseudorhombus dupliciocellatus, assembly GCA_016785235.1. Classification (NCBI taxonomy): domain Eukaryota; kingdom Metazoa; phylum Chordata; class Actinopteri; order Pleuronectiformes; family Paralichthyidae; genus Pseudorhombus; species Pseudorhombus dupliciocellatus. The sequence goes on from JAFBJW010000070.1 coordinate 4,744,061, forward strand.
CTGTTTGACTTTCTAGGAAAACATATCTCCAACTATCATCGCCAGAATGTATGAGGAGGACTTCAAGAGGGATATGCTGTCCTTAAAGGTGCGTCATGCTTCCTAAATTGGTAATAAACACAACATACTGCTTGGCTGGAATAGTACAACACATGTTGTATGAGGTATGAAGTCATAAACAAACCATTCAATGGTCAGGGGCCCATTTCAGGAAGCAAGTTCAACAAACTCTGAGTGTCAAATTAACCCTGAAGTGTACTCATGCATGAGGATATCAAAGGCCCTCATCAAAGGAACGCAGATAACAGGATTTACCAATGCAACAGATGAAACAAAGCCTTGCCCACTGAAACGGGCCCCGGATCACGATACTCAGTGAGTGGATATCAATGTGTCTTTGCATTTTAGGTGATTCCTCCTGCAGTGTATCTAAGAGTCACTGACAACGTGCGTCATATTATCAAATTTATCGAGGGGATCATCAGAAATGGACATGCCTATGCCACAAACGGAGGTAAAACATTGGGAACTTATAATTGTGGATGGCTGTCACCTCCTCAGCAGTGACTATTTGCGAACGGCTCTGGTTCACAGGTGACGTGTACTTTGACATTCAGTCCATTGGGGATCGTTACGGCAAGTTCGCAGGCGCCGCAGACTCTCAGGGAGAGCCTGGTAAGCGTAGCGTCAGACATGACATACTTCTTTCAAGTTCACAAATGGCACTACTGTGGAAACTGTGCTTCGTCAGGCAGCGCAAACAAGCGGGACTCAAGGGATTTTGCTCTGTGGAAGCAGTCCAAACCTCAGGAACCGTACTGGGACTCTCCATGGGGCAGAGGGAGACCTGGCTGGCACATTGAATGTTCCACCGTCTCTAGGTTTGGATGCGCTTAATGCTATATGTCTGTTAAAATTACAGATGGAGCGAGTTAACTGTGTCTCTGTGCTGGTTGTAGCTGCGTGTTCGGGAGTCAGCTGGACATCCACTCTGGGGGTATCGACCTGGCCTTCCCTCACCATGAGAATGAGGTGGCTCAGAGTGAAGCCTATCACCAGTGTGGTCAGTGGGCGAACTACTTCCTCCACTCAGGTCAGTCCCACATTGATCCTAAACGACTTTCCTTGTCTTCAACATTCGACAGGATTTCCGAGCTCTGCTTTGTCCCATTTGTTTTCAGGACACTTACACCTCAAAGGCAGTCCTGAGAAAATGTCCAAATCTTTAAAGAACTACATCACTATCAAGGTTTGGTTATTTTTGTACCACTCGTTTCCTTACCTGGCTACTGTTGTGAGGAAAAAGCACCTGCTATTTCCACTTTCAGGATTTCCTAAAGTCCAACTCTGCAAATGAATTCAGGATGTTTTGCCTTTTGACAAATTACAGATCAGGTAGGAATAATATTTTTAGGCTTTTACCATTTTTGGGTATTGAAGCTCAAATTAAATTCCCTGCGGCATCTCCTCAGGCATCGACTACAGCGACAACAACATGACAGAGGCCCGGGCATCTCTGGCGAGCATCTCCACCTTCGTCCATGACGCTCAGGCCTACATGAGGGGTCAGTTGCAATGCTCGCCTGTCCAGGAAGCCTCTCTCTGGGAGAGGCTGGCTGGGACTAAATTGAGCGTGGTGAAAGCTTTGGCGGACGACTTTGACACGCAGAGAGCCATCGGAGCCATGATGCAGCTGGTTCACCATGGAAACCGCCAGCTGCGGCCTGTGTCTACGGTAAAGTTGCCGTCTCGGCATTGCCAGCCAGTGGCAACGTGCATAGGCACTTTAAATACTACTACTACTACTAATAATAATAAAGCAACAATAACAAAATGTTGGTCTTCAGGCTGATGGAGTGGCACGCAGCCCGGCGGTATTTGGAGCAATGGTGAGCTACATGAGAGAGTTATTGGACATGTTTGGGATCGATCTGCTGCACCATAAGGTCAGAACTTGTTAGTGGGACACATTTTTTTGTTGACAGTAATGTAGATAAGGCAGATAACCGCTGTGCGCTTCGTCTTTCTGCCGCAGGCCGAGGCGGGGAGTGGTTCTGAAAACCTGCACGGCGTCGTTGAGCAGCTCGCTCACTTCCGGAGCGAAGTCAGGGCGGCCGCACTCGCTCATCGCCACGACCCGGCAATGGCATCCCTCAGAAACCCCGTCCTCAAAGCCTGTGATGCCATCAGAAACGACCTGGCGCCTTTGGGCGTTTTGATAAAGGTTCGCCGCGGCGGCTCCAATCCAAATGAAAACTTAGCACTTCCCGTTTACTATGGTGTTTTTTTTTTTGTTCTCAGGATAGAGGAGCCACCTCTACTTGGGAGATCACTGAGGGCAAACAGAGACAAAGTGGACTCAGAGGACAGGAGACGTCCAGTTTAAGTGTTTAGGGTGTAATAAATGCAACTGTAAATAATCTGGGTTGTGTGATGTAAGTTGATGTGATTACTCAACGTGAATATGTAAATAAAATTACTTCTACATGGACATCAAGACAAGTCAAACACTGTCGGTGCATCAATGTGTTATATTTTTTTCAATATAGCAAACAAGGTCTGGTCTGTGTGCAGGCCCCACCAAGTGTCAGGTGAAACCCTCAGTGATCTGAGTCCAGATTATCCTGACACGTGGTCCCCGGCAGCGGTCAGGCTGAGCTGCGGCTCTCGGGCGTCAGGTTGATGAGAGAGTTACTGGCCTGGGCCAGTTCTGTGATGGACACTCTCCCTCTCTGCCGGATGAAACGAGCTACCGAGTCCAGCTCCTCCGGAGTGATGGAGATAAACTTCCCTCTGTCATCAATCACCCCTGCAGATAAAAACGTGCGTGTCAGTGATCGTGCTCTCAAACTGCAGAAACACGCTTTAATAAACATAAACTTCCATTTGCAAGCATTTCCTGGCACTGTATGAATTTGAGCTGCTTTGGATAAAAAGGGATTTTGTTTCCATTCGCAGTGAGCATGAGAGATATAAGAGCTGCCGTGGCTACAATCGATCTGGACCGAAACCAAGGGTCACGAGAGAGATGCTCGGCTCAAATTCAGGAAGGATGGGATTTTCTCAGAGACATTCCTCTCTTATGAACTCTTGATTCGAACCAGAGCTTGCGTTTCAGCTTGCTCTCACCAGTGAGTGAGCCGTCGGCCAGCAGGTCCTGCAGCCTGCTGATCGCGTCCTGCGTCCTCATCCCGAAATGAGAGGCCAAGTCCTCCAGGAGGACAACCTTGGAGCTCTGTGGGACAGAGGAACTTGTCATATTCAACATTGGCAAGCATCAGTCGGGGCTGGAGGGTGTCGAGTGAGCCAGTCTCACCTCAATGTACTCAATGAATTCTTGCAGCAGGTTGCGTGACTGGGAACAGAACATGAACATTCATGTCATGTTTTGTACAAAATGTTTTGTGTTCAGTACAGTAACGGATGTTGAAAATGACCTGGTCCTCAGTCAGCTGCTCCTCCTCCCCCTGGTCCTCTACGATGAAGGAGGCTTTGAGCTTTAAGTACTCCTCCTCTTCCCGGCGCTCCTGCTCCTCTTTGGCTCTTTGCTCCTCCTCCTCCTGTAGACGGTTTTGAAGTCAGTCTCTCTACACAAAGAAGAATTAAGGAGAGAGCTCTATGATTGTCACCTGTTTCTGCTCCAGCCGTCGCTCCCTCTCATCTTCAAGCCGTCGCTCCTGCTCCCTGAGCTCCTGCATCCTCTTCCTCTCCTCCCTCTCCTCCATCTCTGCCTGGAAGTAGGAATTCAATTCAATAAACACGTCACATTTCAAGAGTGAGCAGCTCAGCGTTTGCTGCGTCTCTTTCTCTCACCTCTCTCTGGGCTTTCTTGGCCTGCTTCTCCTCCAGCTTCCTCTGCTTCTTCGCTCCCACCTTTCCTGAGAGGTGGAAGGTCTGCTGCTCCTGCTCAGGCTCCTCCTCCTCCTCCAAATCTTCCACCTCTGAAATCCACAGCACACATCATATGGATTACCCAACATGTGACGGCCTGAAGTCTTTGGAATTAGACAGAGGTTATGCACGTTTACCTTGTTCCACGGCTTCTCTTTGTGGCCGTCGGTTGGCCATCACCGCGGCGAGGTTCCTCCTCCTGCGAGGCATACCCGCACCTCGCTGCTCTTCCGCCAGGGGCAGAGGCCGCGCTGCCGCGCGAGCGACATCCCGCCGCTGCTCCTCATCGGCTGATTGCACAACATACAGCTTCACATTCGAGCATCAACCATGACTTACAATAACAACAGCAAAGATTTTAAATTGAATATGGGGATGGGACATGTGATCAGAGAAGAAGAACAAAAACAGCAAAATAAAAAGAAGAGAAGAAGAACAACAACAAAATAAAATGAAGTGGGTGGTGGCAATGCAACTATAAACAGAATGCCAGCTGCCAATCAAACCAACAACAACAATCATGTGATCAGTTTGATCGTATGATTACGTATGATTTAAGGTTAAATAATGAAATAATGACAAATAGAAGTTAATGGTTCCAGTAAAGGTGGATGGCAGATGGTTTGACCCCCAGCAGATTCCGTAGTTTGACAGCTGTGCGCTGACGTAGCCGAAAAGCTGAAACGTACACATGTTCGATCCCCTCTTTTCCCATCCACTGCTACCAACACCTAGTACCTACCCCACTATTTATAAAAACACACGTGACAGTAAATGACGCAGGTGAACGCACAGGTGTCGTATGTCGGAGCAACAGCTTGCTAAACAAGGCGCTAGCAGCTATTAGCATTAGCTCACCTTCCTGGGTCTTTCTGTGCACCTTGAGCACAAACGCGATGAGCGCGAAAAGGATGGTGGCGGCGATGAGATACAGAACCACGTCCATATTTATCTGTGCCTAGAAGAAGCTCCTTTCAATGCGCGTTAAATCTCCTCCCCCTTTGTTTCAGGCTGCTGCTCATCAGGGCTGCTCTGAGGAGCGTCACACAACCAGCCCTTGAGACGCGTACTGCCGCCTCCTGTCCGGAGTCAGGAACTGCACTCTGAAAGGAAAAAAAAAAAAAAAAGCTAATGAGAAGCTGAAGTTGGAGATAGAAATAAGATTAACCCGAAAGAGTTTAAAGTCATAAACATACAAGTCGTAAATTTACAAGATTAAAGTTGGATTATTCTAACCTGTTGTTTTAGAAGAATAGAGTCAATAGAGGGAAGAACAGACTAAAGAACCACAGAAACCAACAACACACGTTGAGCTGTGCAGTCTGTAACCGGTCCTCCCCGTCACGATATTTCCTTGCCTCCTTTCTTTGTCAAACTGTTCTACCGTGAAAGCTGTATTCAAATCAACTGGGACAATCAGGAACAGGGAGAAACCTGCAGCTGTCCTCAGTGTCGACGGACCTTCACACCAAGGCCTGTCTTGGGGAAAAACATCATGTTAGCTGATTAGGTGGAGGAGCTGAAGGAGACTGAGCTCCAAGCTGCTCCTGCTGGTCGCTGCTATGCCGGACCTGAAGATGTGGCCTGTGATGTCTGCAATGGGAGGAAACGGAAAGCTATCAAGACCTGTTTGGCCTCTTACTGTGAACATCACCTCCAGCCTCATTTGGAGTAGCCGGCATTCAAGAGGCATAAGCTGGTGGAGCGTCCGAGAAGCTCCAGGAGAACATCTGCTCGCGACACCACAAGGTGATGACGATGTTCTGCTGCACTGAGCTGCAGCACATCTGTTACCTCTGCTCCGTGGAAGGACATAATGACCACGACACGGCCGCAGCAGAGAGGAGGCAAACGGTTGACCAGGGACTCCAGGACCGACAGAGACATGCAAAGCTGCTTCAATGGGAGGAGGCCATCAACAGCTCTGCTAACAAAGCAGTGGAGGACAGTGAGGATACCTTATGAAGCGTCTCCTGGAGAAAAGACACTCCGATGTGAAGCGGCGGATCAGATCTTAGCAGGAAGCAGTAGAGGGTCGAGTCAAAGAGCTCCAGGAGAGACTGGAGCAGGAGATCGCCGAGCTGAAGGGGAAGACGATGACCTGGAGCAGCGCTCACGCATCATACCCTATGCAGTTTCTACGCAACTGCCCTTCAGTGATTCCACACACTCATGCGGCATCAGGCTCCATCCTCTGGGGAACTACGAGGACATGACAGCGGCTGTGTCACGGGTCAGAGGTCAATCTGACCGAGACAGACACTTTATCGATTCTGCCCCATGTGGATATTTCTCTGCCAGCAGCGATTCAGATTCTCTAATACTTTGTCTAATACCGCCTGTCTCTATTAATAGAAAATAAAAGTGTGTGGGTAAGCAGGAAGGAGGCTACCTGAGCAGATCCGAGATTCAATTCAGCAACTCAGCCTTTTGTCCCTGCCTCAGGTCACGTGCAGTCGCTTTAAGGGAAACTTTACAAAGGCGGGGCTACTCTCGGCATGAAGCCATTTTTTATAGTAACGGGCGTGATGGCGTTGACGTGCCTATATGCGTGGACGTGGGCCGCTGAAGTGCATGTGCTCGTGCAGGAGCTGAAAGAATGTCCCAGTCAGCAGATTCGACAGGAGGAAAACAGCCCCAAAGCAAGAAGGGGGGGGCAGAGGAGAGAAATTGAAAGTGAGGACGGCCTAATCGTATAATCCCTCTTCCCGGGGAAGGATGTGAGGCTCCGCTGCTCATGACGGTACTTTTCCATCAACAGTGACATCTGGAGGACACAGCCTGGCTGTGGAGTAATGACTGCAATCTGACCCCTCCTCCTCCTCTTGTATCTGTGCGTTCAGTGATGTAGAGGAAAAAAATAAAAGATGCACGCCAATGAGTAAAGTTGAAGGACACTGCAGCTCTTACTTCCTGGTTCTCCACTCAGGTGATCTACAAAGGGGGGGCAGCAGAGCTTCCAGAGTGTCCTCTGGTGGGACGTCCTTCCAAAGGAAAAAAAAAACTGCAACGCACGGCAAGAGGAGCAACCACTGTCCTGTTCTTTTCCCCCCCGCGAGAACCTCTAGAGGTCACTGTGGCAGGGACGACGGAGAGAGGCAAAAGCGGGGACGGCAGGAAGGAGTGGCAGGAGAGACAGGAAGAGGCGCAGAGAGACAAGGTGACTCCTCCGCATGCAGGCAGAGGCCTGTGAATGCGCACGACCGGAGCAAAGTCCACACGCATGCCTGCACAGACGCTGACAGGGTTTGCATCACACCTGCATCCATGTTAGTTGTTAGAGACAGTCCCATCTGACAGATGAAGGACAGTTCAGGGGGTCACGCTGTCCTTGTCCGAACACAGACTTTGTTGACACTGCGTACAGCTGACTGGTTATCCCTGACGACCAGGTTTGTTGTCGTCACAACAGAAGCCAAAATGTCATTATTAAAATTTCATGAATGGAAAAAAGTGTGTGTGTGTGTGTTTGTGTGTGTTTCACAGCTTAAAAAAAATCCCCCCTTATGCACCAGAGTCTGTTAATGGTTGTGTGGGTTTTACGGCTGCAGGTGACAGCGGTTGTGACAAGGGTTACTTTCACCTTGTACACTTTCAAGGACGTCCCCAGTCGTCGCTTTACCTTTCAGCAGGTTTTAATATGAAGCCACGCGGCTCCGTCGTCACGGGAACAGGCCGGATCGCTGCTCTGTAACAGAGAGGACACAGTCGTTATTAAGTCATGAAGTCAAGGTTAAAATAACCCACCCATGGTCCTTTCTTTTTTAAGATCAAGAAACATTTTAATGTTATATTATAATATTTTGCCAATAAATAATAGAAAATATGTATTTTCTCGTCACTGACTTCTTTGGCCTTCAGTCAACACACGCACACCACCACCCTTCATAAGAGCCAATGCTCCCAGTCTTCCCAACAAAGGAGTCAATGTCCACTATGACTCTGCCTCAATTAGTCTTTAATCTTTATTGATACCAAATATATGACAGACAAGACGCCATTAAGTCACCTCACTAGCAGAGAGTTCCCTGTGGTGACAGCTTCCTCTTTGGGCTGAGATTGAGCACCCGGGCCTTTATCTGGAAAATACCAGTTTCATAATCGCTAACAGGTGACCATGCAGTGCTAAATTGTTCCCAGTTCAAAGAGCCCGGGGGTCTAATTCTGCGCTTCAAGTTATCTGCCCGGCTCAAATATTAACCATCACATGAATTATTGGACTGAACAAGCCGTAAACTTTGTACTGGGGTAAAGCGGCAGGCCGAATACGAGCGCGACGCGGTTTAATTTATAACTAGCGCGGCATTTCGCAATGGCCCTGCCACTTCTACGCTGCGTCTGTGACTGTCCTAGAGCAGGGTGACGGGCGAGGGAAACACTGAAAGTTTAATAGGGAGGGTGTCGTTACACAGGGGACAACAGCCTCTAAATCACATGACAACATCCACCTACAAAGCAACAGAAGACAAAACAACCGCCAATAATCTTCCTCTGACCCTGAGTGCAGCTCCGATCCCGCTGGATCCTGCTGACAATCTTCTAAAAACATGACTTGCGGATCTGATGAATCCACATTTGAAACGTGGATCAGTTACAACAGCGTGGCTCATTGATGTGATTTAATAGACTTTAGTGCTGGAGCTGGCGTGGAGGAAAACGATACGGCTGGATTAGGTCGCGTCTCCTTTGCACTTTGTCCATTAAATCGGCATTTCGTTGTTGTGTCCCAGTCCTGGTTGAACAAGCAAAATGTAACCACAGGTTCATTTCCCGGCTTTACACATTAACAAGCACCTTCGACAGACTTCCCATAATGATCCTCTGTCAATTATTGACCTTTGCGGCCATTGTGCATGTGGCCTTGGGTTGTGAGCGAGCAAAAAGGACTTCAGACGTTCTTTACTTTTACACGCCTTTCCACCAGAATGACACCACACCAGCACCCTGCCACAAAGCGTACTATGGTATTCCTTTCAGTGTTTCGCCTGTAAACAGCTGTGGAGTGCAGTGGCGCTTACTCAGAGTGCACGACCTGGTCAAGGTCGGGCGGAGGTGACCGTCTGAGAGCCCGAAACACGATCCAGGAGCATTGTGTGTATAAATTTATCTGGAAAAGGAACAGAAGATTATAAATAGTCGAGCGAGTGATCACGCGTTAACAAGAGCCGGCGCTACCCCCAGAAAGTTATAATCCTCTGTTCTGTTTTTAATTAACGTGTAATTAACCTCTGTGACCCACGAGGAAGGCCCGGTAGGGGGTCTGTTTCTATAACTTTGAGTTAAGTGGATCTTCCATTGTCCTGCAAAGGTCAGTCTCACCACTGAATACTGCTGAAGACCTGAGTATGGGGGAAAATGTCGGTGAGAGTTGATCAGATACTCTCATCTTGAGTCCACCCCCACCCCCACACACACACAACCTTACACCATACACATGTTTACTGTGTACACACGCCGACAAGAGCCATCAGTTGTCTGGGTGTGGTCGCTGTTAGACTCGTGATTCCAACCTGGAAACGAGTGCTGTGGGTCGTCCATCATGTATCAAGACAAATATGCAGTACTGGCAATTAGCGTGTTTTTTTCCCACCCTTCCTCCATCCTCTCAAGCGAGCTACGTTAGCAGATAAGCCTCGAGGTGTTCAAGGCTGTAATTTTCTTATTGTCGACAAATCCCAGGAAAAGAGCGAAACTATCCTTTTTTGCCAGCGTGTCAGTGGAGCTTGGCGAAGAGGCTAAGAAGCACCATGAGAGTGAGTCGACCTTTAAATGACCTCTACAACAGCCTTCATCCCAGAATAATAAACTAGTTCACTTCCTTTATGTATCGCCAGATTAACTTTTGCGTACGAAACGGGATAGGTTAACTTCAGCCGATCGGCTCATCTTGTCCTTGTGGTGACACTGAAAAGGTCAACGCCGCCGTAATCCGGCCCGCGTCGCACCTATAGCCTGTGCGAGCCATGTTTACGTTCAAATAAACGCGGGCGGCGGCGCATTGCTGAGCGATTTCACGCATGCGCGCATGAATGCACACATTTCACACCTGCCAGACAAGAATGTGAAGTCAAAGGATCTACACTAGCGTGTGTGTGTTTAGGTCATTTAGGGAACATAGTTTCAGCCATTTCTTGTAAATAGAATTTTAAACTGTTATCATTTAAATGAGCTCTGGGTAATTTATTCCTATCTTAAACAGAAAATTGGGTCATTGCACGGCACTTGGCACTGGCACCAGAAATGCCCTTGGAGCCAGCTTCAGAAGGGGGGGGGGGGTTAAATATACAGGAAACTATGTGTAAAAACAGCTTTTTATCCCTGTGTGGTGTGTGTTGAACACAGAACACCCTGCCCTTGGAGCCAGCTTCAGAAGGGGGGGGGGGGTTAAATATACAGGAAACTATGTGTAAAAACAGCTTTTTATCCCTGTGTGGTGTGTGTTGAACACAGAACACCCACCAGGATAAACTGGGAGCTCTGGGCCTGCAGCTCCGACGTGTTAGTGGGATGAAACTATAATGACTGTTTTCCTTCAGAATTGCACACTGTAATCTGGTATTCTAACATGTGACTTATGCCGTAATTGTCGGCATCAACCTGAACAGTCATGGTGAATAACAAGGCTTTAGCTTCTGGTCCGTCAAACAAACAAAAAAAAAAAAAAATGATGCGGCTTCGTTTTTCTTAACAAATCGTCAGCCTCCCCCTGTTAGTGGACGGACCTGCGTGCGGTTTAATGAGATATTAGCCTCAAGTCTTTCTGTTATATATACTTGGCTTGTGTCTCCCCCTTTGTGGCCGTCTCTTGTTTTTAAATCCACTTGTCAGGAATAAGGGTCAGGAAGCCAGTCCTGGCCGACGCTGGACGAGAGGTGGCGTGCACCCTGGGCTGGTCGCCAGCGTACGTGCAGGGGCCAACAAATAGAAATGAGTATTCACACTCGCATTCACACCTTCGGGCAGACTTTGGTGGGGTGGAAGTCGGCGGTTCGACGCCAGCGTCCTTGGGCAAGATACAGAAGCCCAAAAGTCCCTTTCACTACAGTGACACGCTTTACACACCTCGTTAGAAATGAACATGACAACCACGTCATAAATTGCGCTCCGTGACTCGCTTTGTGCTGTTTTTGGGAGAGAGATGCTGATTCACCGTTTTGGGCTGCAGGTAGTCGTGCTGCCCATGCCGTACCAAGGGGGGGGCTTTCTGTCATCTTGTAGGCGAACGTGATGGCGTGAGGCAGAACGGGCCCCTGTTTAGAAGACAAAATGGAACCTATAGGCTGACTATAGAACTCTAGACAGATGAACACATAGCAAGATTAAAAATTAAGGATTTGAGGGCTGTAAGGTGGCATTATTTTTTGCATGTGAGGATTCAATCTGCATTTACTCAAAAATAATTTTGCCCCCCCCCCCTCCAGCTGCGGGCATGACCAGTCCATAATCTATTACCAATAGCATGATGGGTGTTAAACTGCTATTGTGACGAATGACGGCGTCCTGGCTGCGACTCGCAGTATCTGCAGAGCTCAGCCGGGACGCGTAGGAGCACCCCGCGGGGGCCGCCTGTCCGTCACCGTGACGTAGGCGGCTACGCACGGCCCTCGCGCTCCGCCAATTAGCCCCGCCGCAGTTCCTCCCTCCCCCCTCGGTGGCTCGTCGGGCGTTCCGGGCGGAGTCGAGGGAAGGGGAGGCGGGGTGGAGGGGGGGGCGACGGTTTATATGCGGGAGCTGAACGGAGGACCGAGCTGGGTGCCTCTGCTTGCGGGGGACTTCGGGCATAAGATCGCTGGAAGCGGGGGGGAGTCCGCACGAGCGGAAGGATTAAATTTAAAAAAACAATAACACACTTTAACGGCACGTTAACGAGATGCCTTCAAATAAAGAGGACGGCGGCTGGAAGGGCTTCGTGTGGGACTCGGAGAAGCGGGAGCTGCTCGGTCGCACCGGCGGGAGTTGGTGTGAGTATTCTGCGTGTTTTGCGGGTTTTTTTTGCAGGGAGGCGCGCGCCTGTGTGACAGGTGTCGGGAGCGCGCACCTCCCCATCACCTGTTCGATTTGACTTTGCTGCATTCGGCGGTGACACGTCCCCCCACCACCACCACCACCTTCCCCTTGCTCCGCTTCAATTGAAATCATTTAAGGTGATCAAATGTGCCGCGTGCCACTTCCGGCCGATCTTGTCCCTTTAGGCTGCTTAAATGCCTCGGAATGATCTGACGTCACTTCGGGCTGCCTGGCATCGGGGGAAACTTGTCTGCGGGTTTTAATTCAACATTTTTTTTGTCACAAGGAAAGGGTTAAAAATGCATCACGGTCCAAGGTGAGCCAAGGTGATATGCCACGCTCGGGAACCGGAGACGGGGGCTCGACTATCGATCCGTGTCCGGTTCCTCCTGTGATCGGATGTCGCCGGGAACGAACAATACCCGCTGATTAACTCGACCTTTCTTCTCCGGTTTCCCCCCGAGTGGGTGTCCTTGTCCCCGCCTCCTCCTCCCCAATGTCAAACACGCCGAGGAGGAGACACTAACACCTGGATAACATGTTGTTTCAGTGACGCCATGTCTGCTGGGTCAGTGCAGAAGCTGAGGAGGAGGAGGAGGAAGATGATGGAGGAGAGGTGGGGAGGGTTGGATCATGTTTGTCCTTCTGAGGTCATCTGAAAAATGCTGATGCATTTTGGGAGGCGTGCCATGCGCAGTGCTGTTGGGGTCTGAGGACATGTGGGACCTCCACGTCGAAACACGTCACATGTTTTCAGTCGTGTCCTCCTCCTCATGCTGCGGCTCGATGATGCACCGTAGATCGGCGTGACCCTCGCATGTGTCGTGCGTCCCAGGCGGCCGTGACCTTTTGACTTTGCCTCCTGCAGCAGCAGCAGCGCTCGGCCAGAGTAACACGGTTGTCTCTCGCCGCCGCTCCTTGTGTCCCATCCACAGTGGCGATAATAGTTTTTTAACACTCTGCCAAACCCATCTTCATGCTCGAAATCAATTAGCAAGGAGAGACGATGGTGCTTTTTGGTTATTACTGTGTAGCATGCACGGGCTTCACAGTGGAATTCCTGTTAATGTGTAAAGACAATGGCTGCTACTGTTGGGGACATGTATCATGAATGCTGCCTTTGTACTTTCTTACATTGATAGTAGAGAGACTTGAGCTTTGTAGAAGCTGCTCCAAGGCTTTTTTAAAGCTGGTGTCGATTTAAGAGCGTGTGGATTACATGCAGAAGTAGTCAGCGAACGCTCCCATGACATTATCTGCATCATGTGTTTTATTTTTTTTTGCCTGTATTTGTTTTCACACGTTGACTCATGTCTGAGCAGGGGATTGTGAATGCCGCTGCATAAACAGATGACGCCGCTCTTGTTTGACTTTACCACGTCCTTCTAAGACCATGGAAGAGTGGAGCGGGGAACTATATTTCACCTTTCGCTGGCCCTCGGGTCATCCAGAAGTACAATCCTCCTTTTTCCACATCTGGTTTCCGAGATCACATCATTCCGCTGAGTCCAGCTGCTTGACACCTGGACCCGGGGTCAAAGGAAGGCGTCTGCGAGATAACGTTATCTTGCGTCCTCTGATGAGAAGCGGGGATTTTGCAGCTCCACGGCAATGGTTGATTCTTCTCTGTTTCACCCCCACAGGCAAGATCTTCACATTCTACGTCATCTTCTACGGCTGCCTGGCCGGGATCTTCATCGGCACCATCCAGGCCATGTTGCTCACCCTGAGCGATTACAAGCCCACCTGGCAGGACAGAGTCGCGCCCCCGGGTAAGAAGCGGCACCCGCTTCCTGCCTGACGCCAAACGACCACCAAACTCATTCTGGCCTGCGGTAACGGGGCTGTGTATTGTTTTGGAAACATTCATGCATCTGCTCAGTGGTCCCAGTGCAGCCTCCCCTGTGTATACCTCACAGGCCGGTTTCCATGGCAGCGAGAGGCAGCTGATGCTCATGGAAGCTTGAAGCAACGAGCCTCTGCAGGTCTACCTTCGTGAGGTCACAGCATCAGCAGTTTAAAATTACCTCCGCGGATTTAAAGACAAGTCGTTTGCTTACCCAGAGTCACATGAGCTCTATTAGTTTCATCTGCAGTGACAATGGCCCTGGGCCTGTTTTCAGCCTGTTCAGGCTGTCATCACATAAATGCTAGAAGCAGGAAGAAATTCGATTGAGCTCTCAGCTCAATAATATTTAAGATATCATCAGCGGAGGCTGGCAAAAAAAAGAGCCATCTCTCAGATAGTGGCTGTTTCCTGTGTGTGTATGTGACATTTTTCAGGTTTCTATAAATGCCCGCTGTCAGCCAGCGACGCCACAAATGAAAACACACCAACAAATACTTAATTCTTACTGTTTCCACTCCCATTACTTTCTAATAACCCTCTATCTATAATCCTTCTCTGATGCTGATTTTGTGAATACGCTCGCAGGCCTTACGCACACCCCGCGGTCGGACAAATCTGAGGTGAGCTTCAACATCAACGACCCAGAGACATATCTGCCTTACACCAAAGCCCTGAAGGAGTTCCTGGCGAAGTATGATGATGAAAAGCAGAAGGACCAGATGAGATTCGAGGACTGCGGAGGTAATTGAGACAAACATTCTCGAAGCGTTAAAGATCGAGTTGATAACCCCTGCTCCCCCCCCGCAGACGAGCCTGCAGAATACAAGAATAGGGGCGACTTGGAGAGCGACGTGGGTGTCAGGAAGGCCTGCCGTTTCTCCAGGACTCTGCTGGGACCCTGCTCTGGCACAGAGGACCGCGATTTCGGCTTCAAGGACGGCAAGCCCTGCATTATCGTTAAGCTCAACAGGATCGTCAACTTCAGCCCGAGGGTAACTTTTGAAATGAGACAAAGCACACAGACAAGCATTTCCTCCACTGCCTAACTTCTTCTTCTGTGTTCAGCCTCCAACCTCGAACGACAGCATCCCTGAAGAGGCTCAGCCCAAGGTGCAGCCCAATGTGATCCCCATCTACTGCACCAACAAGGTACGCGGCCATTAACCAGTCTCCCACGTGTTTGAAACTCTGGCTCCGAAGTGTTCTCACTCCGTGCCTCCTCGTTATTTCCAGAAAGAGGAGGACGCTGGGAAAATCGGTGAGATCAAGTACTACGGCATCGGCGCCGGCTTCCCCTTGCAGTACTACCCGTACTACGGCAAGCTGCTGCACCCCCACTACCTGCAGCCGCTGGTGGCGCTGCAGTTCACCAACCTGACCCTGAACACCGAACTGCGCATCGAGTGCAAAGTGTTCGGGGAGAACATTGACTACAGCGAGAAGGACCGCTACCAGGGACGCTTCGACGTCAAGGTCCAGGTTAACAATTTATGACTGCCATCAGAGCCATAGTACTTCGTCTTGACTGCCACCGCCCCCCCTCACCCACTACCACCAGTTCCACCCCTTTTGTCCTTAGCTAAATACAGAGTGTGGGGGGGGGGGTTGTTGTGGAAATCACAACTAGTCTTGAAATTAATAAACGGAAGGAAAAAAAACGATAGAGGACCGATGTGTATCCGCCTTGCTTTCATCACTAGCTTCTACTGTCACTAGCATTTAGGATGTAATTTAGAGGAAGAGTAGCAATTAGGCCTGATAAAAAGTATTTATTCTGCTGTAAATGAGACTTTTCCACAAGCCATGGGACATTGTCCATCGATGAGTGTAAAGTGTAATTCCATTTTTCTGGTGTGTAGCGAGCTGTGTTCGTCCCCTCTGCGCATCGCTGCCATCTGTGGCTTTAGTCGGTGTTTCTGGAGCGTGCAGTCGTCAAACTCTGTTCCCTCCCACGCCTCACGTCGTCCTAGCAGTTCTGAGTGTGCACGTGCGTGTGCCACTTACTCAATGATTCAAACGGTTTGACATGCTACACTCTTCTGATCTGTGTAAGGAAAAAAAAAGAAGCTGCACTCCAGGGAATTTCTTTTCCTCATTTTTTTTGTTGTACACTTGATCAAGGGAGACTCTTTATACTTTGCCTTTTTTTCCTTTTTATGCTTTGTTAAATCACCGAAGTGTGTGAAGGGGATTTTTAAGTTTCATGCCTTTAACTCTTTGATTATTATTTTTTGCCTTGAATGTAGAGTTGTGTGTCCAGCCTTTAGCCTGCTGTCAGGGCAGTGGTGCTAAACACAGTTTTCAAATGTTTTTTTTTTGTTGTTGTTGTTGCTGGATTCGCTACAGCGTTGGGGCTGTGCGTACTCGAATGTCATCGAACACGGCGGAAGAATTTTCTATTTATGCAGCTGTACATTTTGTTTCTTTGCAGAATGTTGTAATGTATAAATGCAATACCAAAGTGACACATTGGAGGGAGTCTTTAAGGGGAAGCAATGCAGTACCTGTTTTTAGGATCTCATCATGTTAAGTGCTAAAAGTCAATGTCTCATCTTTCTGCCATGAATGTAGTTAACGGGCATTTTAATTCCACACTGGCCTGATCTTCATGCATTAAAAAAAAAACAACAAGAGTTCCTTGCAAAGCTCCAGGCTTTTAGAAGACGTCGGCTTTAATGTTCATGGGATCTGTTCATCCACAACTGTTCATCCACCTCTGTAATTCAGAGATAGAAACAAATAAAATCCTAATGGACCTTTTCTTGTGTTTTTTCTTTCGTCTTCATCACATTATACGTCCCTCACAATCAGCCACTGTGTGTGAAAATGTGCAGGAGAGCAGATAAGGTCACACTAACCCCCCCCATCTTCCCCTTTATGCTGTACCGTTCTAGCTTAGAGGTCAATACACCAGCAGTCAATGGCTCGGAGCACAGCAGAAGAGTGACTGGACGATTCCGGTTACTGCTCAGTCACTGGGCTTTCAGTGCACAAGGCGGGACACGGCCACCGGATCGGTTTGCAGGCACGCCGCTCTGTAATTACAGGAGGCCGGCGCCACGCGGCTAACAGAGTGCCGTTGTTTCAGGCCCCGGCCACAGACCAGGTATAAAGTCACTGAGAACCAGAAAAAAAGACATTTTCGAGTTCAATTTAGAATGGATTGAACTGAAGCATTGAAACATTCGAACAAACAATACAGACCAAAACAAGACCAGGATCTTGTGTCTGTTTGCTCGAGGCTAAGCCCCTTGTCATTTCAGATTGTGACACATACACTGATGAACCAGAACATAATGAGCAGCATGCATTTGCGACACATTCCTCCCATGCCTCCCTTCTGTCAGACTCGATCAGACAAAGCGGCCCTTTGTCTCGTTTTGTGCCCCAGTGATCAGAGCACGTCCCTCCTTAGATTGTGGCCTGTAGCGACTCCCTACCCTGCAAGCCTTCACAAATACTCATTATTTGTAAAATAAAACAACTACAAGTGCGTTATAGTTCAGTTTTCCCATTAACCCGCACACCTTCCGACAGCCCCTACGTTTACAACTTTAATGCTTGGCCCTCAGGCCTGCTGGGCCCCTGAGTGTTCACCAAACACCCCCCCTCACCATGGCAACAAGCCAGGCCCACTAATGATGTAAGGGAGACTGCAGCGAGCGGTCAGCACACGGAGGTGGGAGGACCGTGAAGATTAAAATGTTTTCATCATCTGCATGTGCACGGCGAGGATGAGTCTGATGTGCGCAGGGTCAGACACACACACGATGACAGGGTCTAGTTTGCTGCTGTATAGCTATTTTACTAACTACCTATATTAGTACTACTTCTGAGCACAAGAGGGCAGCAGTCCTTGATAAATCAGAGGAGGTGAAACTGTCACTCAGCTGCAGCAGAATACTGAACAACAAACGCCAGGCCCCCCCGGGGAGGGCACCCGGAGCTGGCACTCAGGCTCAAACCAGTTTAATTGGTGAGTCACACCAGCGACGGCAGCTGTCAGCAGGTTGTTAACACATCAGCAGCAATGGGATTTGGTGTCAACAGTGATGATGACAATGCGCTGAAGCTGAGCCTCTCTCAGCCACCTCTTTCAATTTGGACCAGCCCGATTACAGATTTATAGACTTTTACTTGTTAAAGGGTTCTACACTCCAAGCTAAATGTCTGCTATATCCCACACAAGTTATTCACACATGCGGTTAAATATGAGTGCCGTCTTTTTTCTGAGCTCTCGAGCAGTGCACCCTGGGAGGCAATCGAGACAACAAGCCAAATCCAGAGTAGCTCAGCAATTATAAATGCACATGGGGCCCAGCGATTATCTATGGGTCATTGACAGCGTCATGAAGTGAGCAACCTCCCCAACACGTGCTCGTCGACGTGAGCTGTGATCCGTCACTTCTCCTCCTTCTACCTCGGCAAGAGGCATCAACAGATTACGGCTAATCTCGAGTACGGCAGTTAATCTGACTCTGCTGCGCGGTCCAGCCCCAGTGGCAGTGACACACACACACACACACACACACACACACACGTGGACAATGTTCCCTCTATGCTCCCTCAACCCAACCCAGCCAATTTTACCTAAGGGTCAAATACACATCTTCCACTTGTCCCTGGTTGGTAAACAGGACAGATTGGAGTCAGAGTCTTTATTTATATTCCTTCCAGTGTGAGCTAATCAGCTTAGAGTGTGCGCGGCTAAAGTGAGACATCAAACTCCACCTGCAGCTCTCAGAAAGGAGCAGGACACCCCCCACTCCTCCCTTTATCACCTGCTGGGAGGTCTAGCTGCAGCTGCTCCACAGTAGAGGATGTCTCTTGAAAAGCAGGAGTGACTGTTTATTTCCTTCTGGATCTTGCGTGAGAGGCTATAACACAACAGCGGCAACAAAGTGGGGTCTGTACGCTTGACTGTCTGACCGGATGGAGGAAAAAGTGACCAGGTAAACTGATTCAGGTAAACTACACCCATCAGGACAGAGAGTGGTTGAATGTTAATGTTGCGGTGAGACTGGAAGATGCAGAAGGTTCTCTGAAGTTGAGGTTTACAAAGTCCCATGCATCTGAAAATCTAATTTTAGCTGACATAATCTGGGAGAGGAGGATTTGAGTTAACAGTGCTAGAGGAGAACGCGGCAAACTAATGAGATTCAGGATTCATTTTGCCTATGTAGCATTTTTTAAGACATAGCTCTGACACATAAACAATCTGAGTTTCCCTCAATGATTTCTATGTGTGTACAAAGATTTTGTGTCAGAAATGAGTAGAGTATTCCAAAAAAAAAAAGGAAAGATAAAGTACTTCAACTTTACCATAATATAACTCAAGTAAAGGTAAAGGGTAGGCATAGAAAATAATTATGTAACAGTAAGTAAGACTAAAAAGTACTTGGATTAAAACCTACTCGAGTAGCGAATAAATGCCGAGTAATCTCAGATCAATGTCATTAAATTTCAGATACAACAAAAATTTTTAAAAATATTTTAAGAACCACATTGCAAACAAACGCAACTTTAAACATTTCACAGTGTAAATCCACAGTTACAGCAAGCACGGCACTGCATCTGTGTAACACTTTATCCTCTTATTCTCCGACACTTTATTCTCCGAGCAAGGCTGTGAAATTAGATGAGCAAAAGAGTGTAACAGGACCGTACCTCCTGTTGATGGGCTTGAAAGGTCCTCTTCATCGTCATCATCATCACTGTCAGAGTCAAGGTGATCTTGCAGTCCAGGCCTAGAGAAAAGAGGGGTTGCTTTTAGTAGAATTCAGTCTCCATACTTTTATTTATTTTAAGCTGTCAACCGATATTTAATCAGTGAAACATCGCACATCTTAACTTAAGTAGCTTAGCGACATAGTTTAGCTGGTTTAGCCTAAAAGATGTTGAAATTAAAAGTGGATTATGGGTATTTTCTGATACATAAAATGGGCAAATACATATAACAAAGGCTGATAATTTCATCATAAAACCATGTGAAACATAGAGGAAAGACATTTTCTGTATTATTATTAACATCTTAATGTGTTGTTGTTGTGGCTGAGGGGGCGTGTGCTCTGGAAGTTGACTGTTTCACCCCAAACAGCCACACAGCACAAAATTAAACGAGCTACACGAAGGCGTAAAGAGGCCAACGTCAGTAAATCTAGCCAAACTTCCTCCAAAGCTTACCCCAAGTTTGTCGCGGAGTTCTTATTGGCTGGTGTTTCCACGTTTTGGGGGGCGACAAAAGTTGACGCCGCATGACGTAGCTGCTGTTTGTTAGCAGCATGCTAGGTCAGAATGGGCTCTCGGTGCCGCTGGGAGTTCGTGTGGAGTCACATGACGGGCTGGCTCGGTTTGATTGGTCAAAGGGAGCCAGACCGGAGGTGGCTCCTTCAGAATAAAATAATAATAACGTTCCCTTCAAAAGTAACGGTAACAACGTCAAATATAATGGAGGTAAGTTTTTTTTTCTCCCAAAAGTACAATTTACTGAAAAAATAACTGAAGTAAATGTAACGGGTACTACCCACCTCTGGGTACAGGGAACCTTCAGTTCACCCAGGACATCTGGGTTGTCTCTGAAGGGTTTAACTCTCCATCTCCATGTATCCAGGCTGATGGACACCCATGAGCAATCATCTTTGGCCGGAACAGGGCTGCTGTCAAGGTGAGACACATTCAGTTTGTCCCACCACCCCCAGCCTGTGATTGTACCTGTAACGTCCCGTTCATGTCTGTCCCAAGGCTTTCCCGCATGAGACACCTGGGGAGGACCAGTGTCGCCCCCACAGAGGGCGACATGAGGAGCAGGAGGAGGTGAGCTGTGCCCCTGCATCCACATGGGAGGGAGATGATATATTCTTACTTTTTCATCAAAATCTTGAAGCATCAAATTTACTCTTAAATTATCTTGCGCAGTTTTCCTTTATTAAACCTTTTATCCTCTCGCAGTGATGGCCGCTGGCCCCTGGCTGCACACAACACGAACAACTGCAACAACAAGGACGGGTAAGACAAAGTGTGTTCAACTGGCGTCACAGGACTGGCTTAAATATTAACCCAGCCTTGCCTCTGTTCATGAATGTTCACAGCAAAAAAGATGAGAAGAAGGATGACAAGAAAGATGACAAGAAGGACGACAAAAAGGATGATAAAAAGCAAGAGCCGTAAGTGCCTCTTAATCACATTTCTATGGCTGCAACTGTCCTTAAAATCACTTGTTGTCATACGTTTTTTTCATTAAGAAAGGAGGTGTGGATCATGGACCCTGCCACAGATATGTATTACTACTGGCTAAGTCTCATCTCCATCCCAGTGTTTTACAACCTGATGCTCCTGGTTGCCAGGTCTGTCCTCGCCTCACCTTGTTTTTTCTCTTTAACCCGACCATTGTTCTCCAGGTCCTTGTCTTATCCACTTGCTTTCCTTGCAGGGCTTGTTTCAATGAGCTACAGTCTGCTAACACAACACTCTGGCTGGTTCTGGACTACCTTTCGGACGCCATGTACCTGATCGACACGTTTGTGAGAGCCAGAACAGGTCAGCGAGGCCACGTGTGAGGGTCGTCCGACGTCGGTGCTTTTCGGGAAACTGATCGTGTCCTAATGTGTCAACAGGTTTTCTGGAGCAAGGGCTGCTCGTCAGGGATGAAAAGGTACTGAAGGAGAAGTACATGAAGACGCGCCAGTTCAGATTCGATGTCATATCCGTCATTCCCTCTGATATCGTTTTCTTCAAAATTGGAATCAACAACCCAGAGTGGAGGTTCAACCGCCTTTTTAGGCTATCCCGGCTCTTCGAGTTCTTCGATCGGACGGAAACGCGAACCAACTTTCCCAACATATTCCGCATCGCCAATCTTGTGCTTTACATCATCATCATCATCCACTGGAACGCTTGTCTCTACTTTGCCTTCTCCAAGGTCCTCGGATTCGGCTCGGACACCTGGGTATATCCGTCCCTGAAGAATCCAGCGTTTGCACGCCTGGCTCGACAGTACGTCTACTGCTTTTACTGGTCCACCCTTACTTTGACCACTATCGGCGAGACTCCGCCCCCAGTCCGGGACGTGGAATACTTTTTCGTGGTCGTCGACTTCCTCACCGGGGTTCTAATCTTTGCCACCATTGTGGGAAACGTTGGCGCAATGATATCCAACATGAACGCGGCACGCGTGGAGTTCCAGGCGAAGATTGATTCCATCAAGCAGTACATGCACTTTCGCAAGGTCACAAAAGATATGGAAGTGAGGGTGGTGAAGTGGTTTGACTACCTGTGGACGGAGGAGAAGACTTGCGATGAGAAGCTGGTGCTGAAGAACCTGCCAGACAAGCTAAAGGCGGAGATCGCCATCAACGTGCATCTGGAGACTCTGCAAAAGGTGCGCATCTTTCAGGACTGTGAAGCGGGATTGCTCGTCGAGTTGGTCCTCAAGCTTCAGCCGCAGGTCTTCAGTCCAGGTGACTACATCTGTAAGAAGGGTGACATTGGCAGGGAGATGTACATCATCAAGGAGGGACAACTGGCTGTAGTGGCGGACGATGGGGTGACCCAGTTTGTTGTCCTCAGCGACGGGGCGTACTTCGGCGAAATCAGCATCCTGGGGATCAAGGGCAGCAAGGCAGGAAACCGGAGAACTGCAAACATCCGCAGCGTGGGCTACTCCGATCTGTTCGCCCTGTCCAAGGACGACCTGATGGAGGCGCTCACCGAGTACCCAGACGCCAAGAATGCCCTGGAGGAGAAGGGACGGGCCATCCTGATGAAAGACAACCTCATAGACGAGTCGCTGGTCGCTGCCAGCGACGCCAAAGATCTGGAGGACAAAGTCAACAGCATTGAATCTACGATGGATATCATGACAATCAAATTTCGAAAGCTGACAGAGCAGTACGAATCTTCCCAGCGCAAACTCAAGCAGCGACTCACTAATATTTCAAACCAGGTCCGAACCCTCAGAATAGACGATGACTAGCGCTTTGTGTAAAAAAATAAAGCTACGATAAAGGTGAATCCTCCATACTCACAAACACATTGCCTATCCATTTTTTTACATCATTGAATTAATTTTGTACATAAAAAGTCAAATAATAGTGACAAGAGGTCTCAAATGAGGTATTGTTTTGATCACAGTGTTAGAATGTGTCATTTGATTTACCCGGGCAGTGCATATTTAAAAAGAAATGTTTAATTTAAGAATGTATTTATGAGTATATAAAGCTGTTATATTATCAGTACTTTCATTACCACATATTCCTATATATTCCATAAAATCAATGTTCCCCCTAATTTTTAACAACTTTGAAATAAATGTGGATTGTCTGAAATGAATTGTCTCACTGCACATATTGTGTTTACTCTGTACTTATTAGTATATATTCAGTTTATAACTCAGATATAGCCTCTGTGATCATCACAATTAGGGTGTGTGTGTGTGTGTGTGCTGTGACTCACCTGTTGGAGGCCTCGTCCCCATCAGAGTTTTGGGTTCAGGTCCAGACTGGCCCATGGACCGTGTGCCCTCTCTCCTTATTTGCAATATGTCAAGAGCTGGTTCCTCCAGGTTGTCTTCATCTCGTGGTGAAAGTAGTGAACTGCAAGATCTCCTGAATAGGACAAACTATCGACTGAATTCAACTGTAAATTAAAGTTAAAGCTAAGCTGGGACAACATCTGGCAATTACACTTCTGCCGTCTCCTCATCAACTTCCGGCTTCATTTTTGTTTTTATTCATTTTGAGTTTTTTAGTTTTTAATGCAACAACCACACAATTCTATGCGTGTGAATAATAGTTTTTTTTATTTAGGGTTGAATTCAGTGGGTGGTTTGTCCTTTGAGTTAAAGTCGTAAACTCCGTGTGTCCTCTCTGAGAAGGGACTTTTCAATATGCAAATGAGGCTCCAGCCTCTGCTCCGCCCTCCCATTCAAATGAATGGGGCGAATTTCAGGACCTGTTGCAGTTCACTACTTTCACCACGGGATGGCGGCAGAGAGGACACACGGAGTTTACGACTTTAACTCAAAGGACAAACCACAAAATGAACTCAACCATAAAAAAAAAACAATAATCGCATGTTCAATATTAAATGGTTGTTTCATTCAAAGCTAAAAAGAAACTTCAAATGAATAAAAACTAAAACTTTGTTTCACTTGTTAAGAATTGATCAGGGTGGAGACAAGTTGGAAAAAAGCAGTCATCTTTATTGAGCATGTTCACAACACTGAATACTTTTAGCCTTTCATCAGTTTAGCCTTTATCTTTTAGAAACTGTTTGGATCTGTTGAGTAAAACCAATTCCTGCTTCCCTTTCCAAAATCACCTTTGACCTTCACTAGGCCCTGGAGCCCAGGAGCGCAGCATCTTCAGCATTTACAAAACAGAGTCATGTTCAAACACCTGGAACCAGATCTGGGCTCAATAACTGTCATGGGTGGTGTGTTCGAACCTGCATTCAAGTGAACTGAAGAGCAATATGAGTAAAAGTCGACTACGGTGCTGCAGTGACCGCAACACAGTCCAGTGTTTGTCCACCCTCTCAGGCCGCGACAAGCAGAGGAAGAAAGCGTCCAGGTCTGGTTGAAACCTTGACCAAATAAGAGCAGTGGAACACAAAGAATGGCCCGGGGGGGGGGGGGACAGGCCGAGCAGATCGTCTTCATTCACAGATTACACCGCCTCCTCTTAACTTTAAACAAGGTTCCCTTCGTTAAATAATCTGGGGTGAAGGAATCAGAGAGAAACTGGTGACCAGACTGGGACATACATGCTGTATAAACCAGTTGTTGAGATGTGGGGAAACTGGTTACCCTTTGACAACAGATGTCATGAATGAAGGTTACAGCCTGATAAAGTGTACAAACACAGTTATTTAAGAAAATGTCTGCCTGTCCTTTTCTTTTTTAGGGGTGGGTGGGGGGGGTTTCACATGTGATATTTCAGAACACAGAAAAAAAAAGGATTTTCTTCATCGACAGTGGTTACACCTGTTTTCACTCTCAACTGAAGTTGTGGATCCAAATCTGATCACAGTGATGCGTCCACAGGTAGAGGACAATTGATACCAGCCATGTCTCTGGGGAACGTCCCCCTTCTTTTACAGATTTGATGAGATGACATTCAGCTTCTCATGTTAGCCAGACAGGGGTGGGTTTTGAGGGGGGGTTTAGGGGTCAGAGCGCCCCTCGACTGCAGTTTGGACGGAACAATCACTTTGCTCAGATTGTGCTCGGGCCGCCGGGTCCACGGGGACCTGGGTGTGGCAGCAAAATGACAGGTGTAACCAAAGCCAGAGATCCGGTGGATCCACGCCCGAAACATGACAGAGAGCATCCTGGGGCCTCGCCAGCAAACTGTACAGGTTGGCACAAGAAGAGCTCAATACGCTACCACAGCTCCAAACCCCACTGATATTTTATAAATACTGTTTTTTTAATTTTATTTAGAATCGTCACATAGGAAGACGTGGAGAGAAAAAAAAAATGCTTCAAACAATCATGGCAACCCCTGTGGGAGCTGGAAAAAAAAACAAACATTCTGAAAATGTCTAAGTGCACTTACACAGCTCTGACAAGGTTTAATCGAACCTGCGGTGTTCACCACCCCCTCCCTCCCCCTCCCCTCCCTGAAATAAAGAAAAGGCCCAAAATGAAACCAGAAAAATCTAATAATGCCATTTTGGAGCCAATGTGTTTCAACGCTCACCTTGATCAAAAACAATGAGTGATGGCTGTGAGCGGAATGGTCAGCGAGAGCTCGTCACTACAACGTGTTGTATTCAAGGCTGCTCTAAAAAAAAGAAAAAAATCTCCTCTGTCAACTCTGCGAGAGTTCAGGGCTACAGCTTTTTGTTCAATACACCGAGGGGGGGGTTACATTTACATGTATCGTCCTATGTTTACATGATTTAATATTAATCTCTATCCCTTTTCATGAGTAGGGAAGAAACAGGCAGGAATGAAAAAAAAAAAAATTCATCACCCACTTTTGCCTTCAAATAAATAATAAGGAAACTGATCCTCTCTGTACATAGAAAAAAAGAAGGGGAGGCACATTCACTTGATGTGGATGTGGGGGCTTTGATCACACTGACTGATGAGGGCCGATGCAGGCACGGTAGAATGACCACAGCCCTTGTCTCCTCTCACGTCACTGACTTGCTTTTTTTCCTCCCAAATGTACTTCCTCGGGTCTTTGTTGCCATTCGGATTGTGGGGGGGCAGGGGCGGGGCAGGGGGTGGGCTTTGATGAGCTTTCCGTGAAGGGGTCAGAGCATGCCAAACCCTTTGGCGTAGGTGATGGCTTTCAGCAGTCTCTCCCGCAGCTTCTCCTTGTCGCTGTACTCGGGCAGCAGCAGCACGTTAAAGCAGGTGTGGGACGTCGGTAACCTGAAGGGGGCGACACATTTGGAATAAACCAGCGGAACAGTATTTATACTGAAAAATAAAATCTAACTGCAATTTTCAATTGCAATTATTTTTTACAGCTGGAAACTTCTCTGGCCGCCAGCTCATGGTGCGTTTAGAGGGGGCGTGGAAAAACATGTTTCCACATTATATTCCACATTCATAGTGAATGAAGTGTCATAGCTGTGAAAACTATGAGCAAGCACTGTACTGGTGAGGTGAAACTGAGCTCTGGCTCAATTTAATCTCTGCGTATATTCAGAACCATTTTTAATCCTATGTACTTAAGTGCGCGCGCGCGCTTTATACACATACTTTAATATTCCCGCTGTGACGAGCTCACCTGTCTGTGTCGGGGCCGTTCTTGGCGATAATCATCTTCAGTTTACCCAGCCCACCCACGGGCGCTCGGTCCGTGCCGGTGGTGAACTGCAGGAAGAGGCGCTTCTGCTCCTCCCCGAACGAGTGCAACGTCTCCCAGAACTCCCTGCGGACACCAACAGGCATTAATACAACAACGGCCTTGACAAAAACTCGTGGGAACACACACGCGCGTCCTTACTTGATAATTCGAGAATCTCTGTTGTAACCTCCGTCATATTCTGTTGTTTCTTCAAGTGCGAGGAAGTCCAGGTTCTGCCACGTGCGACACAGACACAGCCTTGAAGCAATCATAAACATTTAAAATATTTGAATGTGTGATGAAAGAAGAGCCTCACCCTGCTTCCGCAGATGAGCAGCTCGATCTCCTCTGGTCTGAAGAGGTATTTGAGTGGCGACTCGTTGGTGACCATGTGGAAGCCTCTCCTGAAGGCTTTGAACTGCTTCTCCACGCTTTTGTTCAGCATGTACTCAGCATACTGCGCCACAAACTCCTGCACAACAACACCAATCATTTATATTTTGACCTTGAACACGCAGGTTTATAAACCCATGTTCTCTCACCTTTCTGTTTTCATTTGTGACTGGAATCTTGTCCCCGTTTTCCCTTAAATCATACATGAGCGGGTTCCCGAACAGGTCGGTCTGGGAGATCTGGAAAGTGATCATCATGTCCTCCTCCACGCTGCCCTCGTACTCCAGCAGTTCCTTCAGACTCTGGTACAGGACCTTCCCAACACACACACATCACATTTAGCATTTCGTTGAACGACCCAAAACCGGGCGAATCACGATGCGTCTCACCGGGTTGGCATCAGCCAGGTCCCTGAATGTCCCCTTCTTGCCCATCAGCTTCCTGTAGACCACCATGGGGAAGTGGACGTCCAGGATGCAGTTGTTGTAGATGGCCAGGCCGAGGACAATGCCAATCAGGGTGTACTGACCCTCGTTCTCGAAAGACGACGGGTTGAACCAAAAAAGCTTGGTGCACTCATCGTACGTGAACATGCCTGCGGGGAGGTGAGAAACGCAATCGATTCATTTCACAAGCTGAACTCTACCATCTGGCATTTGTCGTCATTTCTCACCGATATCTGGGTTGAAGATTTCCTCCACCACCAACTGGAAAAACTCTTTGGAAACGCCCCCCTCGTCGACGCCTTGCTCGCCCTCAAACTCCACGTACAGCTGCTTCTTCAGGTCTGCAGGGTTTTCCATCGCGATCATTTCCAACTGCAGGGTCAACAGACAGACAGGTGAGCCTCCAGCGGAGAGACGTGGTTATTGGAAGGACAGAGCGTGTGCACACATACCCGGACCAAAGCATCATCGATGATGTGGTCCCGGCGGACTTTGAGCCTCAGGTAGGGGTTCAGCTGCTGGCCCTGCACCAGGCTGTAAAGCACTGTGATGCGCCGCTCGCTGTACATGCGGATGCGGTTGTCGTAGTACAGGCCCAGGTTCTTGGTGACGGCGTTGAGGATGAAAGGACACGTCATGAAGGAGAACTTGTTCTCCGTCTCCACCTTAAAGAAAGTGTAGTCCTTGTCCATCTCCAGAACCTCGTTCAGAGGTTCGTTGACAAACTCCTGAAAGGGAATGAGCGGCCGCCGGCAGTCATTGGTGCGGATCCCCAGCTCCGTCTCCAGTGGGTCGACGCGCGGGCCCTTCTTGTTCCGCCGCTCCTCGCCCAGCAGCTCTTGCAGCGTGAGCTCACTGGACTCCGGGATGGGCTCCTCGTCCTCCTCCTCGTTGTGCTCCACGTCGAGGTCGCCGCCCAGCACGTTTGCATAGTAGACGACCTTCAAGCACTTGGTGGCCGCCACCACCGCGTCGTCGTCATTCACCAGGTTGCGGCTGTTGAACTCGTTGCTTATCACCTTGTAGGTGATGAGCTGCTGGAAGGTCTCCACCATGCGCCGGATCTGCTCGGCACTGTAGTGCGACCACAGGCGCGCTAGCTTGGCCTGTGCGGCCAGCGGGAGCTTGCTCATGGCCTTGCAGAACTGCGGGAGCGCGATCTCCAGGTACTCGGGGCTGTGGAGGTTACTGTTTTCCATCACAATGACAAATAGGTTAATGTAGTTAGGGTCCCGCGAGTACACGTTGTGGTACGTCAGGTCGCACTCCACGTTCGGCGAGAGGTAGACCAGTGCGTTCAGGAAGGCGGCTTCGATCTTCTCGTTAGAGAGGAGGCGTCCGTACACACGGCGCACGGCCTCGATGTCCACCGACACCTCGTCGGGTGCCAGCTTCTGGATGTCGTTTTTCTCCGAGGAACCCTCCCCCGGCCGTGATGATGAGGAGGAGGAGGCCGGAGAGTCGTCCTCCATGGCGGAGCAGGTGGCCGCCGCCTCCTTCTCATCCTCGTCCTTGTCCTCATCTTTGCCTTGGAGGGACTTGAGCTCCTCCTTGGTGTGAGGCTTGGACCGGCGGAAGCTCTCCACTAGACCCTCTGCACTGGAGAACACGCGACCTATTACCCGGATCAGGGGGGAGTAGTCCTCATTCTCTCCACAGATGTCCAGGATCTCATACACCTTCTCCTCTGTCAGGAAATTCACATCTACACACAGAAGAACAGATTCCAATCATACTGCACAAACATGGAATCACCTGTTGTGAATGTTGCACGGGACCCCACCTTTGAAATTGTCCCGCACAGAGTGGACATCCTTGTGGTTCATCTTCTGGTTGCAGCAGGCCGAGTTGCCGTGGGTACCGCCGCTCTCCAGGTAGGCGGACGCCGTGCCCTTCTTCGAGGGGTGCGGATCGCACAGCTTGGCGTTGACCTTGTACAGTTCCAGGGCTTTGACCGCCGCTGCATTGTTGTCCATGCGGTCGAAACCGACCGATGAGGCGCACCAGGAGTTGGAGCACGTCTCATTCCCACAGCCCTCGGTTAACTGGTGGTAATAGCGCTCTATTAGATGTTTGGCAGCTGCTCGCTTCCTGCGGTCGGCGGTGAAACGGGACAAGTCAGCAGCCATAACAAATGAACATAAAACACTATTAAAAAATGAAATAAAATAAATTAAAAGTGCCACGGTGCTGAAAGCCATCTAAAAGTGCAAAAAATTATTTGGACAGATGAAATAAAATCACCTAAAAACAGGACTGCCCTAGTCAGGGTAAAATGTCCATCTAAAAAAAGTGGATCTTCAGCTTTGATTTAAAAAAAAAAAAAAAGCCCAAGATCGGTGGAGGTGATCTCTGGTAGGTCATTGACGGCATTAAATACAAACAACAAAAGTTTAAAATCAATTCTGAAACGAATCATAGACAATCCAGTAACTTAGACACTGTGACAGTAACAACAGGGCTGTGAGGGGAAGAAAGGACTTACATTCGGCTTGCTTCTGGGTTTTCTATTTCAGGCTCCTCGTATTCTCTGATTGGACAACAAACAATAACAGTTGGTACAATGCGCTGCACTGGTGATCATTACAGCACGCGCTGCTGGGGGGACATCGGGACCGAACCTAGGAACTGCATAACAAGCAATACAACAATGAAATGACATGCTGGCTGCAGAGCAACATCCGCGAGGCGACCCGAGTTGCTCAGACTGAGGTCAGGGGTCACACTCGGCTGCAGACTGACGCTAAAAAGAGTAGGAATGCATCAGCCTACAGCAACAATGCTAGAGGCTGGAGAAATGACAGGTACCTAGCATGCTAATGTAGCAGCCCCGCTAGCCTGAGCGCAAATATTATTCATGCAAAGCTCGCGTTTACAAACTCAATTTAATTCCTTCACCAGTCTGTGCTTACTAACAAATCTGCCTTAATATATAAACAACAACAAACGAGCTTTGAGCAGTAGCCTCCACAGTGCAAGCAGCGGCGGCTACGTAGCTTGCTAGCTAACTCCCAGCAGAAGGGCTAGCATCCCTAGCATCCCCGGCATCCCCGGCGCTTTCGTCCTTGCCTCCCCCACCTATCGGGTCCTCCTGCGGGGCTGGCTTCGGCCTGTGGTGGCGCACACTCACAGTCCTCCTTCTCGTCGGAATTCATACGAGACTTTCTCCTCGGTTGTTTGCGATGCTGCTGCTCGGTTGTAAAGGTGCGCTTCACCTAGCAACGAAAGTCCGTGCGTGAACGGGCGGTGGCGACAGGCTTTCCGTCTAAAACTTCATTCACGGCCTCTCCGCTGCGGGCTCTTCACCCTGCTTCAGCTCCGCAGCCATCTTGACTTCAGCGTCAGCCCGCGTCCCACAATGCACTGCGTCCTGGCTGCAATACCCGACGGGGTGGAAGTGGATCGTGATGCTGCAAGGATCCGGAGTCAATAGCAGCCCCACTGTGGAATGCACGGATATATGAACCCACCCGCACGTGTTAGTTAATAATAATAAATATAATTGAATTACTATCCATCAACACAGGCCTCACTGCCCCATTACTTATTTGTATTTACACTACCTCTATTCATCTGTCATGTACAGATAGCATTTAGACAAGGTCAGAAGCATTTTCCTCTTTGAACAAAATAATGAAAATACAGTTTATTCCATCATCTTTTTATTAAATACAACATCTTAGTGACAAGTAGGGCATTTACAACATTGACAGCGTTTACTTGGCCACTTCTTCCAGCTTGGGCTCTGGAGGAAAGAGGAAAATAAAACTGTTAGTGGAGGTTGATGCCATGTGAACATTTTTAAATCAAACATACCACTGCTTTTGAACAATATCTGCAACTGGATTTGACGAACCTGTGAATTTGACTTCTGGGAAGTTGATGAGGTCCCCGCCACCATAGAGCCTCTGCAGCTTGGTGACCTCCTCAGACAGATTCTTCTGATAAGCGGGCCCGGCATCCACAAGGCCTCCAGAGGTCCTGGGAGAGCAAGGGCATTAAATAATGTTGTCAAACTGAAGTCAAATCCGAAGAATATTTACAAAGAATTGCAGGGTTCAATTTGCATGTCTTCAACTGACTTGCTCTTGTTGTTGTAGTCACGGATCTTGTCCAGGAACAGCTTCTGGACTGGGTCAAGCTCCTTGGCCCTATTGAAGATGACAGCGGAGAGGCCGATGTTCCTACGCAGGGTCACGCTCACCGCGGAGCGCAGCAGCGAGGACAGCTGGAACAACCGATTAAGTGCCATCTGGAGGAGAGAACAGGTCCTGGTTAGAAGTGACTGCAATCTGACCTGTGTCACCATAACAGGAAATGAATGACATTTATCCACCAGGAGAATGTGACCTCATGTAACCTCTGAGAGAGGGACATGTTCACTTCCAGCGTGATGTTGTCTACAGATGTTTCTTTCCGGTAAATAACCTGACCCTATTGGATCTATTGAATCTGTTAAGGCAGTGTGTGGGATGGAAACAGGATCATGTGTGATCAGACCTCTGCATCAGCACAGTGTGACATCAGCAGGAAATAGCTGCCACTAATTAGTAGACACCATGACGGAATATAATGATTTAAAAGTTTTACACGTACAAACGTACTGAACATCTATCTCCTCGTGAGGAGCTCATGGGGAGCAAATTCACGTTGACACTAGCTTATCAGATTAGGATGATGAGTTTGCTTGTTTAGATTTAAAACGACTTTATCAACAACTCTCGCTTTGACGCACTTATGGTTGTGGTTTCATTGTGTCACACTTGAAGCTAAGTCTTTTCTTTGTTGACCGCGAGCCGAACAACTGCTAGCGCTAACAAGCTAAGCTAGCGATGCGTCTCGAACACATTATTCCCTGTGGTTAGCTGCGGTGCTAATGGTAACGCTGCACTCAGTGAGAAATGGAGGTCGTGCTCCAAGTTGTCCGAGGAGGCGACAACTGCAGTGAACTGAGCTTTACTGAAAACAGTTCGCACTCACCTTGGGTTTGACACGGACGAGCACCGGAAGTGGAGGACACCGCGGTGCATTGTGGGAACGTGGTGGCAAGGGGTGACAAGGGGTGAACCGGAACGGTGGCGTCACAGCGGTGCGCACTTGTTTTCCGTCCCAAAATTTGAATAATAACACTCAGGGGTTCCGCTTAAAAACACATAGAATAAAAAAGAAATGTAAGTAGATTTTTGAAATAAGAAACGATAGTTTTATTTATTAAGTATATATAATATACGGAAACATTGAATTTGCTCTACGGGGACATTAGAACAACACAGATTAAATAAATATTTTGCCACACAAACTAATCCAAGCAATCTGAACGCTGGATTTTATGAAGCAGAAATTTCAGCACAGGTCCTGTCCATTATCATGATTTCATTTGATTCTTATCCACTATGGAAGGGCCTGGGTTTTAGGAAACCACATGACCTGACCAATACATTTTTTTAATTTTTTTCTTGAGAAGGAATCGAAACCATTGGAGTATTTAAATTAACATTGGAAGACTTAAAACACTGATCTGGTTTCAATGGGATGTTAAAATAATCCAGCCTTTCAATGGCGAGTATTTAGGTTCATCTATTTGTTAAAAAAAACAACCAACAGACACAGCATCTGTATGTACATTCAAAACTTTATTATGGAATACAGTGTAGAAAGCGTTTTCCCAGTCAATGCAAATGGCCTGCACAATATTACACAGTGGAAAACAAAACTAATATATTACCCACGTGAAAAAGAAAGAGATGGAAAAAAAAACAAAACAAAAAAAAAACTTCCACTTCTATTCTACTGCCCTCTGCTGGGCTTCTTATGAGCACCCTCTGAAAAAGACCACCACCCCACTGCAGCCTTCACACGTGCCACTTCCTTGCAGACCGCACTCGCCATTAGACGCATTAAACAGAGTGAGAGGTCACGCTGCACTTCTTCCTGTGATGCTGAGACAATATTGGCAGAGATAATGTTAACCCCGACTTGCTCTCAGCAAGCTCTCGCTCTCTCTTGTGATGCCTTTTTAGCTAAACACTCCAGTGCTGTGCAGGAGTCAAGCGTGCGTTGATGGCGAGAGGTGAGCGGTCCAGACTGCCTGTCTGGCTGGCTATCCATCCGGAACTGCAAGTCATTTCCTCTCTACCTCCTTCCTTCCTCCTCCTCCTCCTCTTGGCACATCACCTGTTTTATCAGCAGACAGCAGAGCAATTACAAACCCCCCCAAAAAAGTAAAGTGGAACAACGTCGGCTTACAACTGGACCAAAAACACTTGAAGGAAAATAACAAAACACACACACGCAGAAAAAAACCCTCTTACTTGCCCCCGTCCTTGTAACCTTCAACCCCCATAACGTTTCAAATTAAAAATGAAAAACATGCCAACATCAGTCTGACAAAGATGAAACAGAGCTATTTCTGTCAGTCCCTATGGACGAGGTTTTTCAACACCACCGATTTAAAAGAAGAGAATAATATACAGACAGATGAAACCAGCACCCCCCGACACGCCTCCTGCAGCTTCAGAAACATGGCATCAAAAATAATAATCATGAAAAAGAAACAACAAACACACTTAAATTCCAAAATCACAGATCTCTTTTAAATGTGTATTTTACATGATATCAAAGCAGAGCCTGTTCATCTAGATTTATATATATTCTTCATCATTGTTTTAAAGTCACGTGATCACGAGAAGATACTAAATGTACAATCTTGCTAGAATGACAATCTATATGTGAGAAAAGGATCTCGAGAGAGTGAGAGAAACAGAGAGAGAGAGAGAGAGAGAGAGAGAGCAGCATTAAGATCTTTGTTTTTTTTCTTCAGTTTTTCCAAATTCTGTCATCATGCACTACATAGGAACAGCTAAGACTTGAGCATTACTTCAGTTAACATTACACGCAATTTAAAAAAAGGACTTTACATTGGCTGATCTTTGTTTTTAATTTTTTTCGACGTTTTTTTTCCATTCTTTTTTGAAAAAACAAAACCCGGATAATGATAAAAGAGAGAGAAAAACCCTAAAATAAAAACAGCTCATTCAGAATACATAGTAACATTAACGATCCCCGGACATCCGAGAGCCTTTGTGTGGCTTAAACACAGCCCAGCTGTTGTAAGAATGCACAAAAAGAAAGAGAGGATGGAGGGATGGAGGGAGGAGAGGGAGAGGAGGATCACTTATACTCCAGTGTAGACCATAGGGGAACTGTTGGGGCCTCAGAAACCATGTCACCGGATCCAAATCTATATTTGACAAGGCCCAGGTTGGCGTGTGCCTCTTGTCCACCTGATCATAGGTCAGATTTCTACAACACCTAAAACGTCCCCACAGCCAGAAACAAATGAGAAATGCCAAATAAACCCCAACTATACATGGGGTATACCCCCAAATATACCCCAACTAAACCCCAACTATGGCCCTGAATCAGTGTGGAGAGAGTCCGCTTCTTTCCCCCGACGTGTGGGGTTTGTTTCCATGTACTGGGCGGGGGCCTCTTTTCTATACATCAGCAGGCCCAGATGGAGCAAACATATAATACCCCCCCCACTTTTCTTGAATTAAAAGGCGACTTTGCTCCAATAATGTGAACAAATGTGGTGCAAATTGGCTCAGCCGCGGCGTCCGCCCAGGCAGGAAACGAACCCCAGACTATTTCAGTCACTCTGTGATCTCAGCCACATCAAGTTGGGAGGGAAGGGGAGGGGGGGAGGGTGGCTGTGTGATGAGTGGGGGAGATGAATATGTGTGTATGTGTGTGTGTGTGTGTGTTCTCAATTCTGCATCTGCTCAAAGAACTTGTAGGTGGGGTTCTCGTAGCCGTTCTGCTGCATCTTAGACAGGTGGCGCTCCTCCGGGGTGACAGCCGCATCCACCTGGAGAGGACACAGAGGAGAGGGTGAGAGTGGGCGGGGGTTCACACGTGTCAACAAGCAGAAGGGACAGATTGCGCACGGGGGGGGGGGGCATTGCATGGGGGGGGGGGGGGGGGTCATTGCATTTTCTCACCTCAATGACTCCGTGGTGGATGGAGGTGTACTGCTTCTTCCGCAGCATCACCAGGGTGATGACGATCACCGTTGCTATGACGACACCACCGACCATCAGGCCTATGATGGCGCCCTTGTTGGAGCCCACGTCCTCGGCGAAGAAGACCTGTGGGGACGATCAGAGAGACAATGATCTTCTTTTAGACGCAACCAGTTTCTATCCAGCGCTCATTATGCGTGTGTCATTTCATTTCATATCTATTTTTAGATTATAGAAGAGTCGCATCAGGCCCCGAAATAACTCACATGCTGCAGGAGAGGCAAACAAACACGACTTATTTTTAGAAGAGATTTCCTTTAAGGCATAAAGAAACATGACTAAATCAAGCAGATGCAGTCAACATTTGTGTAAATCACAGACTGAAGATGTAAAGGCTGATGTGACAGGTCCCCCCCGAAATGGGCCAAACCATCTAGATCCTAGTGCGAAACGGGGACAGAAAAAGGAACTCCACATCAACATCACTGGAGCGTCGAACATCTCAACACCCTCTTAGTGCCAGGACTTCCATTTCCTCCGCAATAATCCTGCAGGATGGCGATCGGGGCGATGGCGAATATGAAACGAGGGGGTTGAGTGGGGGCCGCGCCGTGATGCTGACTGCTCCTCGTGAATGTAAGAAATGTGATATGAAATAAAAAAGAGGGATTAAGGGATTAATGGCATTAGGTGAAAAGGATAAGGTACAGGGATTATAATTCAACTGAGCATGGATCGAGGGGGGGGGGTTAGTGCTGGTATTACAATGTTGGATGAGATTAATTACTGAATGCAGAACTGGGCTTGTTCGGCTCGGTGTAAGAACCTGTGGCTGACGGGTGGGGAAAAAAAAATCACGAGCATGAAGCGCACATGATCGTGTCTGTCTCCATGGTGACGACCTTGGGAGTTAAAGAGGAGGATACAAAGTGGAAGCATGTGTCTGTGTGCGTGTGTGTGTGTGCTGGTTTACCAGTTTCTGGTGGTGAACTTCGTATTCAGTGCTCTGTCTGTCCTCCGTCTCCATCCGCAGCTCAGGGAAAACTTCCATCTTCATTCCAGTCACTGGCAAAGTGAAAGGAAAAAAAAAAAAAAGAAGCTTCTTATGCAATGATAATTAAATCCTGTGGCTCACACACGGCCTCCGGAATTGCCACCAGGGGGTGCATTTCTTTCGGGCTTTCGAGCAAAAGTAAGTAAGCGAACACTGATAAGAGGGTTTTAAAGAATGGGCCATAGTTGCTGTAGCAACCTGATAAGGCGAGTCAACAATAGGATCTAATCCCTGTCTGTCTCAGGATCTAAATACATATTAGAAAACTTAAAAATCACAATGTAGGGGAACATTTTAAGCAAAATAACCAACCTGGTCGTGTGGGAATGCCTCTGTCGAGATTTGGGCGAGAGTCCACTGGCTCTACTACAGAGACAGAGAGGGGCATTGTTCAGTCCAGGCCAAGCTGCAGCTCTCTGGTCACTGGTTTGTGCTTACGCGTCAAAACGTACCCTGATTCTCGGTGTTGGGCTGGTTGAAGCTCTCTGGGTGAACGAAGCCGACGCCCCCCAGGCCCAGCGTGTCCTCCTGGGGCAAGAAGTCGGTCTGGCCGTCCCCCAGCTCCTGGTCGGGCATCAGGGCGTCGTTGCCGTAGCTCACCCTAACGTCGGTCTGCAGGTTGGCCAGCTGCTGGGCCATCTCCGCCTGCTCCCGCTGCAGGAGCTCTGGATGGGATGGAAGGAGAGAGGTGAGCAGCGGTGGGCGGGAATCATGTTTCCTTGAGCTCTCGTGAAAATATTGTTATTATTATTGGTCCCTGTTAATGCCTGAATGGTGCCCTCTGAGCGTGTTTTGCCAGGCAGCACAGACAGTCTCCAAGACAGAAACGCAGATGGCTGCGTGACGCACGCAGCTCCAATAAACTCACATAAAGGGATTTATCTTCCCGGCACAACAGATTCATTTGACTCTGAACAGAGGGGATTAGGACAAATTGCTCCAATGCCCTTATCAACAAATA
This sequence comes from Pseudorhombus dupliciocellatus, assembly GCA_016785235.1. Taxonomy (NCBI): domain Eukaryota; kingdom Metazoa; phylum Chordata; class Actinopteri; order Pleuronectiformes; family Paralichthyidae; genus Pseudorhombus; species Pseudorhombus dupliciocellatus. The sequence goes on from JAFBJW010000070.1 coordinate 4,781,489, forward strand.
AAATGCATTTTCCAGGGACTGGAATTTGGAGTGTCCTCTCCGTGTGTCACACAAACACAGCTCTTGTCTCTTTGGGAAACGCCTTTCTTTTTTTTTTTTTTTTAAACGTCAAAATTGACAAACTCACCGACTTGATCCTGGATATCGTCGGCCACCCCGGGCACCTTGTACAGGAGTCCCAGAGACTGGTTCATGCGCTCCTCGATGACACGCAGGTGGGTCAGCACCTGTTTAACAAAGAGGACATGGATTTTTTTTGCGTTGTGGTTATGTCAAGCAGAACCACATAATATAACAGAGTGAACTTACCTGGGGTCTAATCTGTGCTGCCTTCTTGGGGTCCACCATGTGCACGTGCTCGAAGTGTTTGAGGGTGTGCTGCCTGTCCTTCTGCTCGGCGCGTACGTACTTCTTCAGCAGGCTGAAGACGTGACGAGGCTGCGAGAAGAGACGATGGATTTAAATGGGCTCTGGTCTAAGGTGAAGTGACTACAATGAGTGGTCTGTACTCTGGGTGGGTCCTGCTGCAGGGCGGTCAGGTAGCTCTCCAGCGCCAAGCGCCGGCGGTCGTTGAGCAGGGCCTCCACCCGGGCCATGTGGGTCTCCACCAGCTGCTGGCGCTCGCTGGCTGCCTCCTGCTCCAGCCCCTCCACCTTCTCCTGGAAACGCTGTGTGATCACACGCACACAACAGCGAGTGTTGAAAAGGAGCGGGAGATGAAAACTACGATGCCACACTGTTCAGTTCCTGCTCGTCTTACCTGGATGACGGCCTTCTTGTCGGCACGTGGGAGATTCTTGGCCTCCCTCTCGGCCTCCTCCCACTCTCTCATCACCTCAGGACAAGAAAAGGAAAGGATTATTATTATTACACACCAAAACCAAAGTCGAGCACAAACCCAATAGAACAAGAGTTGATCTGAGGACTGGAGCTTTGACAACCGTGAGCGAGCAGCTTGATTAAAGAATACAATTAAAGTAGAAATGGCTCAGTCATCTTACCCGGGAGGGATTAACGAACGCACCTATTCGTTCATTACCTGCCACATCTCTTTCCTCTCCTTATTCTATTCATAGAAAAATCTTTTGTCCTCATCCTGCGATGAAGAAAATCCTTCTTTCTGATCAGCTTTGAAATATTAACAGTAAAAAAAAAAAATCCTTCTCCATCGCTACCTGGGACATCCGCTCCCGGTGCTTGGCCTCCAGGCTCTCCTTGGCCTTCTGGAAATGGGCGTGTTCGTTTTCGTCAGTGGGCGTCTCAAGGTAATGGTCCACAGCGTCGGGGGAGCTGGGCGTGGCGGTAGGTACTGGAGAGAGAGAGAGAGAAAAGAAGGAGGCAGGGAGGTGAAAAGCGTTTCACGGAAGTGTCATCTTGTTGGAAACACAGGAGGCCCAAATGGGTTAAAAGGGTTAGTGTGAGGCCAAAAGGAGAGATAAGAGTAGTGGCCATAGCTGAAAGCAAACTCCATTCGCTGCCTGTTCCTGCTGCACCACTGCAAAAAAAATAATTCCCGCCTGGACGGTTTTACAGCTCGTATTCATTCTCAAGCACGAGGCGAAGCCTGTGGAATGGCCTTAATAGCAGAAACGATCATAGTTATTGTTCGCGCTCTGTAGGGAAACCACCATGTTACCATGGTGATGTAAAACTAGACGAAACTAGGTTTAAACAGGCCTGGGTAGAAAAGCAGAGGCAACAGCGAGTGCAAACCTACATAGGATAGTGGGGAAAGTCTGTTTTTCGCGAAAACAGCTTTCTTTGATCAAAGGACGACACACACACACACACACACACACCAGCGACAAATAAGTCAACGTTAGCTGGAAAAGGAGTCGACAGGAAAAGCACGCCGAGCGAGAATACTTTGCAGTTAATATCAAGCAGACAGCGAGGGAAAGCGAGGGTGAAGAGAGGGAAAAACGGCCGCTCTTTTCGAGAGTGGCGAGCCGCCGTCGGACGCGAGGGCAGGACTTACTGACGCTGCTGCACGCAGACAGGCAGTTCTCCTCTGACTCAAAATTATTCCTGTTGCCCCCGCAGCCGCCGTAGATAAACTGAGCACAGCGGCCGTCCTGGCGGTCAAAGTACCAGCGCGGCAGCATGGCCCGGCACGGACCAGTCTCTGCGTTGGCCCAGCACACATCTTGGATGACACATACACACACACATACTTGAGCTCGAAATAACACACTGTAAGATCTTGATCTTGCGTTCACCAAAAAAAAAAGGGACATAGTTATAGAAATAAAATGCATGAAACAAGACAAGTTTCCTCACCCCGGACAACTTCCTCCACAGACTCGGTGGTGGTGGTGGTGGTGGTTGTCATGGCGACGTTGGTGGTGGGCTCATCGTCGTCGAGCGCGTCAACAATGTCGTCGTCGCCATCCTCCTCCTCTTCCTCCTCGTCCTCCTCCCCGTCTCCATCCTGGTCATTGTCGAGCAGCTCCTCTTCCTCTTCCTCCAAGTCCTCTTCCTCAGCCGCCACCTCCTCCTCCTCCTCCTCGTCCTCCTCCTCCTCTACCGCCACAGATGGCCTGGCTTCCTCTTGCTGCTCCACTGGCTCTGGCTCCCGCACCATACTGGGAGGGGAGGGAGAGAAGGTGAGACTGTATTGTACTGTATGGAAGAGGGATGATGAAGAGAATAAATGCGGAGTGTGTGTGTGTGTGTTTGCGTGTGTACCTGTTGTCAGAGTAGTCGGCCTCTGCGCCGCCCCACCATACATCAGAGTCATCAGGGTCCTGCTCGGCGCTATCAGCCTCCCGCTCCGCCTCGGCAGGACAGCACACGAACTCCACTCCTCGGAAACGGTCGATGCCGCATGGCAACAGCATCCCGTAGTCATGGAGATTCATGGTGCGGTCGCCACAGGACTACAGGAGGAAAGACAAGGTGAGAAATAGACTGTAAAAGATCCTCAACATCTTCTAAAGGTGAGCATGTGTGAGTGTGCGTGTGCCCTCACCTCCTTGGCAACAGTGTGCCAGTGCAGGTGGCTCTCGCACTGGTCCATGCGCTCCTGGTGCAGGAACTTGCACTTCTCTGGGACGAGCAGGGCATCGCTCACAAATTCGCCCACTGCAGCAGCAACAACAAGAACATAATCCATTTGTGGAAGAAAAAAAAATGTGCACAGCCCAGATACTCGACAAACAACTGAAAAACTCAAATGGGCACAGCCGGCTCTCCTGACTCATGGTTGCTACGGTAACGCCGCTTTCTAAAAACGCTCATAAGCGTATTGGGGACTCACCGAGGCAGCGGTAGGGCACGACGATGTGTATGTGACTGTGGCACTGTCTGCGTCCCTTCTTGCACCAGTTCTGGATGCTGACTGGCTGGTTGGCCTCCACCACATTGGTGATCTGGAGCTCTGGATACACCTGCAAGCACAGGAACACACGTTATATAACAACGTCTGTGTTACTTGGCACAGGGATGGTCGACACCGCTTCACAAATGAAATGCTGCAGTAAAGTGAAACCACGGAACAGAGGCATCCACTTGTGTTGTGTTTGACCTGGTTAGCTTAAATAACATCAGGTCATGCGGGCCTAAAGCAGCTTGTTTACTGAGCAGAGCTTTGGCATTGGGGGCATTTGCAACACTGCAAAATCAAATTGCAAATCCCCTAAGAGAAGAAAAATCCTGCTCAGTGCAAATTCCCCCCTCTTCGTAAAGAAGCTGTGCCGCTACCTGCTCAGTCACTGTAATTTGCTCAGAGGGTGTCAGCTTAAGTGTAAATCACCCCCCCCCCCAAAAAAAAAATCCAACTAAAACGTCATGCCTGTAAACATTTATCATCCGGAATTATTTCTCGCTCAACACAACATAAACACAGGGTAATTGCTCATCATTTACCTCCTGGCAGTACTGCAGGATTCCCTCCTTGGTGCCGACGCAGCTCTTGGTGCCTGAGGGGTCCGGTTCCCACTTGCCGCTCTGCACGTTGATGTGCATGTTGAGTTTGCCGCAAAACATGGCCACCTGGGGCTCTGCCAACAGGCCCATGGAGACATCTGTAGGCACCTAGATGAGGGAGGAAAGAGTCAAAACTCCCCGTCACGGCACCGCAAGCATTGGACTAAATGCTTCTTTGCAACTGCGTGTTTGAGCAAACATGCCGACGAACAGAACAAAAGGCTGGATGTGTTTTCCGTTTGTTTCTGTCCATTAGCACACGGGAACGTATTAATTTTTGTGTTAATTTGTGCTCCTGTGCGTTGATTTGTGCATGAATTCCGAGGGTTTTTGTGCTGGAAAGTGTTCCCCCAGGGGTTGAGGTCGTACAAACCGCTGAATGTCTGCATTGTGCTGGCAAATGAGCTCGAACGAAACAGGAGGGAATACGGGGAGGGGAGGGAGGAAAAAACGAAGGCGACAGAGGGAGGGGAGGAGAGGGACTGTTGCCATTGTGTGCTGCCTAATCGCGTTAATGGTTTTCAAGGCCCTGCCAGGCGAACAAATGTTGTTTTGTGAGATGGATAGCATATTTCTTCCTCCAGACTTGATTTGTCCTCAAGTAGCAGTCCAAAAAGGAGAGAAGCTGACGGGGCGATCAATTCATGATTACATTTGAAGCCAAAACCCAGAATGTTTGGGTCGATTTTTCCAACCATGTATCTGGTGGGCTGACGGACTTTATCAGAGTATATTATATTCCATTTACCAACAATGACATTTGGCACCCGGAGAAAGCGTCACCACGTAACCTGAGCATGAGACGAACGCAATAAAACCGACACCTGTGCAATGTGATGCCATCCAATGCTCTTGGGTGTAGATAAGACATGAATATGACACAAACACCAAGCTGCATTAGATCCTATCTTTATATTTTTATCAATGAGATATCTTACAAACAGTAAAATGAGGTCAAAGACTGAACCTCGCAGTCAGATTAAACAGGGCAGGGCCAGTCATGTGATGTCTGTGTTTTTGAAAATAACAATGAAATACCAGCATTTCCTGCTCCCACCAAGCAATTCCAAAAATGTCCGTCTTCATATTTTCTGAGAAAAATTTGATTTAATAACGCAACCTGAGTTCAGCAAGGATGCATGATTAACGGCCTGTGAGTTCATCGGCCGCCTAGTCATGAATAACTCAGTGAATGTGACAGGTTTGTCAATTTATGGGAACTCTGACGAAAGCTTCAAACCACAGCGACGCCTAGAATTAATAGAAATGTAATTAAGAGTTGCTAATGGCTCTGGGTTTGTTGCGTTCCCCTGAAATAATGACGCTAAAATCTAACACTAAATCACACATTAACAAGAAATACGTTGGATTAAATAAAAATAAACAGTTACCATGATTGTAGTATATATTGAAATACAGAGAGGGTCAAAAAGCAAATTACACACTGGCTCCCTTTAGCGGTTGTGGCCCCAAACAGCCCCATAGATCAAATCCCACACCACTCATTAATAGTAAAACCCAAGGCAGGCCGAGAGCGGGAAGTTTTCAAATAATCTTTCAAAAAGTGTTTTTATCTTTTAATTAACCCACTTTCCGGGTGCCCAGTTTCACTCTGACCTTATCTGCCCAACCTCTGGCCTCTCCCCGTCGCTTTCTCAAAGTGATAAACCCACTTCCTCCCTGCTGAAGGCATAGGTACGCCAATCAGCTCGAGTGGCTCTGTGACATTCAAATTCTTTGTGCCGTCCTCTTTTGGCTGGCAAATCGTATCTTTGCCCATAACCCCCTCTTCTCCTTCCTGCCTCAGCTCAGCTGTAACTCAGCTATAGTTCACTGTCCTGCCACTCGGCCCGGGCCTGCCGGTCATCCTGCAGGGGAGGGAGCAGTAATCTGGGCACTGAGGATTAGGACGGCAGCCCGGGTCAGGAGAAATATCCCCCTTTGCTCTCAATCTGGCATGATAGCCATTGCGGTCAACAGCAGGGGGGGTGAGCCAGAGCTAGCGGATGCTAGTGCTGCAAAAAGACTGACCCTGAGAAGGGTCAGCAGACGCCCAGATCACGAGAACACGAACAGAGACAGCGACAATCTACTAACACAACGCAATCAAATAAAATAAAATAATAATAATAATACGTATGTTTGCATCAGATTCATGTGAGATTAGTGGCCGCTGCAATTTGATGAAGTGGTTCACATTCACACACATGCCATGTATCTTTCAGTGACAGATAAACGGACCGAACACACATACACACGCACACACACACACTTTGAAGTGCCCCTGTGGGTGCTGCTCCTGTGGTACTAGTAATTGTGCAGCCTTATCTGAGTGGCCCAGGCCTGCCATGGGAAGCAGGGTGGAGGTGGGGACAGGCAGCGGTGGTGCCTCAGATCAGCTCTCGGCCCCCAGGGGGAAACTCCCTGGAGAGCAAGATGTGTCGCAAGAGCTCCACACACACACACACACACTCTCTTTCGCTCTCTGTGACACTTCCGATCATTTACACTATTGTTCTGGCTGGAACACACTGTATCACACACACAAGATAAATGTCAACTGAGCGTCGAAGATCCTTCACAGCGGCCCGACACACACAATCGCCGTATGGCATTCGTCAATCAACTGTGGTGGAATCGGGCTGAGTGTGTGTCATATCATCTGTTCTGGAAGCAGATCCAGTGGGTACAGCGTGATTTCTTGATTACAGGGCAGCCAGACTATCTTCCCCATCCCTTCACACTCCCTCCCTGCCAGCCAGAAGTTCAATTACAGACCAGATATTAAGACCAGACAGTGTCCTCATCGAAAACAAACACGAAGTCCTGGGGCAGGACAGGACCCTGGCTCGCCCTCTGAAGCAGGGACGGTTTTGAATCGCAGTATGAGGAAACCCAGGCCTCTTGTGAGACGCCGCCTCTAACTCACAGAGTTCATTCAGGCATTTCACGAATCGATAGAGCCAAGTCAGTCTGGGAACAATATTGATTATCTGACTTGCATGGGCTTAAAAGGTCAAAGTGACACAATGAAAGGTTTCCTCCTTTCAAAACGTAAACACGCTTGTCTACAGATGATCAACCATTCACGTTTAAAAACCAAAAACGTTCGGCCGTCCTGTCAGTTTTCTTTATCTCGAACAAATCTGTTTAATATTTGATTTAAAGGGTGTGAGAGGGGGAAAAAAAGTCCTGACTTCTGTCCACTTGATTTGTCAAGACATGAAGGAGGGACTCCTGGTTGCCTTAGTTATTATCGACATGGATACTGCGACTACTCTTGTCTCAGGAGACCTGCCTGTCATAAACCTCCCTGTGCCATTGCTGGGGCAACCTGAGGCAACATTATCCAGGTCATCTGGGATTAGGAATTTCATCATCAGGTTAATGTGTGCGATCACACATGCGCTAACAAGGATTCTGTTTGTGCCCAAAGTGAAAGGTTCGACAACATCCGTCATTAAAGCAGCAGAGATCTCCATGTGGTGTTAATAATGATCTTCACTTTCCAGTCTCTAAACATCCCATTAAAATTCAACATTAAACTTCTTGGACTGCAACAGCATTCAATCAAGAAATGTTTTCACTAAGTAATACTGATGAATATCAGAGCAGCAAGTAATTACAATTTCACAAATTTAAAATGGAATTTCCGTGTCCACTTCAAACACGTGGTTGTTTCCTGTACACACACACACACACAGCATCGCTTCTATCCAACAAACACAGGAAGTTTGCCTTTATTATGAAGCTCAAACAGGAAACCAGAAGCCCAGAAATAGCAGAGGACGTCAGGAACACATGGAAATCTCTCGTCTCTCGACGTTATTCCAGCAACACACACATGTGTTTTGGCATTTCCGACAAGCGGTGCAATTTCACACTCCGGGAGGACTTGTCACCCGCAACTGATGGTTTGTCGCCCGACTCCAGAGAGGTTTCAGTATCATAAACCCTCTGAACTGTGAAGCTCAAGCTGAGGGCAAGAAGCATATCAGTGACACATTGAATGGATGACACAGCCTTTCAGGAAATAGGGAAAAAACCCACGAGGAACGGGTGAGAAGGATGACGCCGATAGCACACACCACCTAATTATAGTCCAAGTACCCGGCTCCACTGCTATGGCAACCCTGAACACCAGGGAGGACGAGCACAGACACGGGGAAAGAGGAGTGAGAGGACGAAGGGGGGGTGAGATGATTTCTGCAAGCGGAGGAATAAAGCCTTGGAAAAACAGAGACCCCCGTGGATATTTTTGGAGTTTATAGAGGTGGCTGTAATTCCCTGCTTCTCCATGGCCAAAATAATGAGTCAGCAGTCTTCGCCGAATTCAAAGATGCACCGAGGCGTGAGGGGTGCATTTTAGGTGGTATTTACCGGTGGAAATGGTGCTGTCAGGTGGGAAAAGCTGAAAGCTGATTCACACCATGTTGGCTGGACAGAGAAGAGCTGGACAGACAAGCGAGCGCATGAGCATTCTCCCATTTCCAGGCACTAGCACAATAGAAACAACAGTATCAAAAGGTCAGGGATTCTTTTCTCCAGGACAGACGGGGGGGGGGCATTAATTGGGGGCGCTGCAGTGTCATTGTTGTTGTTGTTGCTGTTGACACAACCAGGACAGACAATGTGTGCTGTTCAGACAAGGAATTTTTCATAGGCAACACTAGTTGGACATGAGGGATTAAAAACAAATCATTATGATGAGCACATCCTGTCCTGCAACGTGACAATATTCTGAGACAGGCACAGAGAGACCTGTCAAGATACTAACCGTCAATCGACCGATCACCAAAGCATCACACCAAATGACAAACTGAAGCCATAGCAAAAAGTAAAGCTGGTGAAAGTATACGCAAGAAAGAGCAAGTGGAGACAGATGAGTGTCTGCAGTTCTGCTTTGATTCATCTGAACTGCAGCGTGAGCGGCAGAGAAGGTGCCAGAGAGAGACACACACAAACACCAGCAGTGCCAACAGGCATAATGGCATTAAGGCTCACTAACAAGGGGGGAGAAGGCCAGTCCGCCCCAGGCTGAAAAACTGCAGTATGCACACAAACGGGCCACTTGCGCTTGTCCAAGGGCCATTTCTCAAGGATTTACAAACACACAAAGGCTGGCATCCAACTCCCACGCTCCACGCCACAGCCTGCGTGTTACAAGAGCGGGCCCGTCAGGAACTGCAGCTAATGACAGCTATAAACAAGCCCCGACATGATCAAAAAAAAAAAATAAATAAATAAATAAACTTGCAACATCTCATTTTCAAGTCCGATTTAACCAGGCCGGTCCTGTCCCTCGGATTTGAGCAACTTTTGCTGGTTTCATCGCTCGATCCTCTGCAAAAGTAGGAAAGGGGAAAGGTCGACATAGGCAAAAGCAAAGAATTGCAACAATCATAGGACAATCATTGGTTAGGAATGGGTCATCAATCCCCCAACACTGTAAACAACATCCAACAACACCAAATTGACAGCGGTGGCATGAGCCGAAGTGAAACCAGGGCCAAAGCAAAGATATCATGATAATTCACCTCCTCTTTTAGGGAAGCACTCAGAGATTTCCATCCACCACTTTTAGGATGTAAGGTTGAGAGGTTAATTAGAACCTTAATGGATCACAGAATTAATTAAACTACATTACGACATGGCATTTTTTAAAAAGATGGCGCTGAAAAAAGGCTGAAATTGAAGACATTTGCAGGTAATTTTCTCATTTCAAATTAGAAGCCCTGTTGAAAAACCACAGGCTTTTGGCTCACAAAGCCACACAAGAGCCTTAAAAATGGATGAGCGGTGATTATCAAAGACTAGAAGCCACTGTTGAGACATTACTAAAGCCTGTGTCTGAGAGACAATGAGAGGCAAAGCACCAGGTTTTCCACGACCCCTCTGTAAATGCTGCAGTGCACCGCCGCCATCTTACTTCTCCTTTCCCTCTCCCGTCTGACCGAAATATGCGGGAGAGCGTCAATAACGATGCTCGTTTCGAGCGGACCTGATCGTTTTATTCTGATTTTATTCCGCTGACATCGGGACATGACGTCATTACGAGAGAACAACGGGTTTATTATCGTTGCTAAATGGGGGAAAAACACGCCCACTCCCTTAAAATCGAGCCCTCGGGATATGGAAAATAACCCAATCCGTGTCTGTAATTCAACAACGATATCGACACAACAACAACAACAACGTTCACATTTAAGCGGCGTTTTCTCGCCGTGTGTTGACACAACGAACTTGGTTGCAGCGTTTTTAAAGAGAAGCGACTTTTATTTTGAACACAAAGAAACAAACAGATATTGAAGCCCACATTTAAAAATGGAGTCAATCGTTGCTTCTATTGTTGCACAGAGTCGATAAATCAGCAGCTACAGGCTTTTGGACGGAGACAGGACGGGGACAGGGGACAAGAAACTGCACATTCGGATTAAAACACGCGATATTGATCCTTGCCCCGAAAAAACTGCACCAATCTTCTATGTATTCGTGGACAAAATCCATTTCTTATGCAATATCGTGGTAATATCGCTTTATTCTCTCCCGTGTTAACAATCAGTGCCGACCACTCACACCACTCACTTCCGCGTCGGTCCTTCAAAATAAAGCGACAAGGACGCACAAAGGCGTATTTTCTATTGCAACACACGTAAAACCAGTACACGTGGAAAACAAAACCTGTGAATCGTAGCATACATATCTAATTTTATTCATACATTAGTCATTTCGATATATTTTAATCGTATTAAAACGGGATTTGCAGCACTTCAAATTCGCAAAAAACGCTAAGATAATCGCAACATACGTCGCGTTAACTTCTTATTTCTTCGGTAGGCTTTAATAATTATTTTTATGTGATATTTACAGACCAGGCTCTGAAATAGCTCACATTAAAACACAGCAAGTTTCTGTGTTTTGAAGGCAGAGCCGCTGCGCTTCCGCTGCAGCAGCCGCTATCTGTAGCTAGCTTCACCGGGCTGACAGCGACAATATGGTGGAAAAAACGCTTTAAAACCGGGTCGTTTTCTTACCTCCGCGGCCGAAGCCGGGGCCGCCACGGTCAGCAGCAGCAGCAGAGCGACTCGGTCCCACATTGTTGTTCCGCGGACACAGCGCTCCTGCAGGGCAGCGTTTCGCCGAACGGTATAACGTTAGCTTCGGGGCGGAGGAGCGGAGTGCGTTCGGCTCCGAAGACTCACGAAGTCTGGTGATAGAGAGAGAGAGAGAGAGAGAGAGAGAGAGAGAGAGAGAGAGAGAGAGGAGCCGGGTCACCTGACCACACACACACACACACACACACACACTTACAATTTCAAAGATTAATTAACATTTTCTTAATGGAATAATCCATTTTTTATTTGAAGTTACATAAATACGTAATAGCTTTATTTTGAAATACATTATTGCGTAAGTCCTTTTTTAAAAATAGACCGTACAAGTCCATGCTTTAAAAAAGTCAGACTTTATTAGCAACGTTAATTGACAATACAGCTGTAACATTCATTAAGTCTGCCTTTCAAATTAAAAGTTCACAAGTTTCCATTGTCCTGCAAAGGCAAAAAAATGGATACATAACAATCTGACCCCAGTTCACCCTCATATTGTTCCATTTAACGTCAGTATTATTGTGCATTTTAACAGCTTCAAAAGTTTTTTTAAAAATTTAAACTGCATTATACTTCAGCGATGTGAGCGTCCCCCATCCACGCCGACAAGAAGTGGTCTTCACCTTCATCAAAGTGCCACAGTGCCTTTGATGTGCACGGGCGGGATGGATAAGGATATTGGTTATTAGCGGGAGGGAAGGGGATGGGGGAAAAAAAGTCCTAGCTACCGGCGAGCAGGGCTGCTAACGGTTATCAGGTGCCGCACATGTAGCAGCCTTCTTTGAAATTATTATTTATACCTCCACGCCATTTGGTCCTGACTCCCACTGAATAAAACTGCACTGGGGCCTCCTCTCCTTTTTGTTTTAATTGTCCTTAAAAGGACATCGGGAATTTCCCTTCAGCTGTGCTCTTTACAGTGCGGGGGGGGGGGGGTTACTTGGGGTAGGGAGGAGGAGGGGAATAACTGGATGGCTGAGGTGTAGTAGGGGTGTAAGGCGGGGGGCGCAGCGAGGGAGGGTACATCTCATAGTCGTAGGGGTACGGAGGCGGAGGACCTGGGTTTGTGAGAGGGGGGAGAAACACAAGAATTACAAGAATTTATTATTTCCATCATCACAATGCATTTAAATGGGGAATGAGGCCCATTTAATTCCACATAGTCCCCATTGGATAAAGGAGTTTGACAGTGAAGTTACTCCCTCTAACGGCTGGACTTGGGAACTCCACTCTCCAGGGGCAGGGACTTGAAATAACTAACACTAAAAATGGGGTCAAAATAAATGGTACCGTGGAGACCACAGAGCATTTGCGTCACTGGGACAACTGAAATAAAAACAATAAACAATGTAGGCATACAGAAATACAGACTAAACCGCTGTAGCAGCAACACCGTCCCACACGTCCGAGGTCAGGAATAATTCATATCAGCGTGGCTGCACAGGCGATCATCCACACTGCAGTGCTTTGTGCATCCTCAAATGTTTGTGCAACATGACCAGAGCTGAGTGGTGTTCGACCGTAGCGCGATACACCGAGAGGAACAAAACAACAATAAATAAATGATGAGAGCCGGAGAGGAAAAAGTCTAGAACTAGAGAAAAGAGGAGGATGTGCTTTTCTTTCTCACATGTCAAACTATATAGATGTATAGCTCAGATACAAATTATTGGTGAAACTATGAACCAAATAATTCGTGACCATCAACAAATAGGTGTGTGTGTGTGTGTGTGTGTGCACGTTCGCACCCACCTGGATAGCCCTGGCTCACAGTGCTGACATAGGAGGCACTGAACACGCCGACTCGCGCTCCTCGGCCGTTCTTCACGCACATGCACACGCACAGGAACAGGGCTGCCGCCGCCCCCATCAGGAACACGATGCCGAAGACGATGCCGGAGATGGCAGTGCCCCTGGAACACGCACATACAAGCACAAGATTTTACAGATTTGTCTTCAGTGGAAATGTATAAACACACCAATATCCTTGTTATTGTGGCAACGAGGTATAAGTGTGAGAGCAGCTGGGACGAATCAGGTCAGGAAGAGGTCAAGGGTCAAGAGTGAGACCTCTGTAGTGGAGCCTGTAATGTCAGCTGTCCGATGGGTTTCCCTTGTGGACTTACGAGAGGACGTCTCCCATGAAGGCGTAGTAGGAGCAGCAGAAAGGCGGGGACCCGTCGCAGCAGTACTCCACGCAGGCCTCACACTGCGCCCCAGCACCACCTGTGACACACACACACGCCCGCGTGAGAATCGCATTGCATTAGCAGCTTTTCCTCCCGGAGGACTGAACTCGTCCCAACACGACACAAGCTTGTCTCCTCTGTGAGATTTCCATGTAAATGACTGGAGGGAGGTGCTATGGCAGACGGGCTGGCTGGGTGGTCTTCAGGGGTCCTGGCTCCTGTCTCTCCACACGCCTGGAGACAATGGCACCGTGTCCATAACCCCCCCACCACACACACTTCTAACTCAGTGAGGACACCTTGGGTTGGGAAACATTTACCTGTGTAAATTTTTATTCGCAGCTGGTTTATTTTGAAGTATTCCTCAACTTTTTCCAACCTAACTCGACCTGTAACCGTTTAAATCCCGTGAAAAACCAAAACCACAAACCCCCGACCTCTTCTCCTACCCACAATGCATCTGACCTCTGACCCTAACAAGGACCTCAACTGCAGTTTAAAAGTCGGTGCCATGTGCCGTGCGTAAAAGCGCAGTTTTTCAACTCACCGGTGAAAAAGCAAAGCAGGAGGGAGCCGCTCAGCCAACTCCATCTGCGCCCCTCCTGCTGCGACCTCCTCCAGAGGTTCTCCATGAGCCTCCGTCTCTCCCTGTGCGCGCTCCCCACACTCCTCTCTGGAGAGAACTCCAAACAAAGCGCGTCCCTCTCTCCGTGCATGCGTGTCACCTAACGGACTCCCCGAGTTGCATGCTTGTCGCGAGCGCCTATGTCCCTGCGTTTCGCTCGGAGGACAGACTGCAGAGACTCCTGTTGAAGACTCCTGGTCGGTTTTCCCGTTTGCTCCTCCACGTGTGCGCCGTGCGTAATTCCGCCGCGTCTCCTCCCACACCCCCCCGGCTGGGAGCTCCTTCTCCCCTCCCCCTTGAATGAATGGGGCGGGGGGGTGAGGTCATCCACAAGGGGCAGGGGGGGAGACAGGGCAGACAGACGGACAGGGCCGGCCCTCGGATTTTGGTGGCCCGTAGCAAGATTTTGCGTGTGGGTCAAAAAGCAAATCACAGTGCCCCCCCCCCCCCACACACACACACCTCCCTCAGAGAGAGAGAGAGAGGGTGGCAAAGGATGCAGATAATTGAACTCTCGGAAATGCCACCCACATGGAGCTGCAGCAATTCCTGATGTCTTCCAGATGTGTCTTTTTTTTTTTTTTTTTTTTTTTTTTTTTTACAAACAGGTTAAAATTTGTTCCAACGCAAGAGGATGCAGGTTTTCCCCCCCCCCCCCCCCCCACAGGTTCTTATACAGAATACGGAGATGGCCAATCTTCATCTTAATCCGCTATAATTACAGAATAATTTCCTTTGCGCTGCATGGGGGCCAGCAAGGTTATTTGTAGGGCTTAAAAACAAACAAAAAACACACACGTACATCTACTATACATGTACATGGGACTTTAATGCTCATTTGTTTAGAAATACAAAACACTCCGGAGACATAAGCTGCACAAGTCAATGTGATACTTTATTCATGAACCTAGGGTCATATATATATATATATATATATATATATATATATATACACACACACACACACACCCTGTATAAATACTCTATATATTCTACTTCCTTCTGTGATCTTAATAACAAATAAAAAATAATATTAAAAAAAGCCACATGGTTATATTTAACAGGCTGTACAAAAATAAATAATGTTTGGATATTCTGTACAAAAAAAGTCAAGAAAACTTGGTAGAAAAAGAAGGGGCCTTCGCAGAAGGCAGGAGAGACTTACTTATGAAGTAGTAGCAGGAGACAAGTCCCTCTTTAGGTCTCCACACACACTTTTCTCATGCTCTCTCTCACACACACACACACACACACACACACACACTATTCTTTGGTCTTTTTAAGAGTTCCCTCGTCGAAGGCTGCGAGGGCGAGATATGGCTGAAGGACGGAGGTGTTTTGAGACAAGTGGGCCTGAAATGCTCCACGTTTATGATAAATAAAAGTGTTTGAGCGCAAACATGTACGAATATGAAGCTAATCTTCGTTTCCATACCTGATGGGGGTGAGTGGGGTAGAACGTGATCTGCCCTCTTAATTAGATTCTTTATATACTCTGCAAGGATCGCACACAGCCTCGTGTGTCTGTCCAGCCCAGCTTGGACAAACTATTTACATGCATTTGAGACACAGACACACACACACAGGCAAGACATTGGCACGGTAAGCAGCATGCTTATTTTTTTCTTTAGGAAATCAGGAATGTGCTGTGCTCGGGGGCCCGAGGCTGTGGTTCGATGTCCTGAACCCATGGAAGCCCGCAGCACTGGATGTAAACATTCATGGGCCTCTTTAGTTCTTCAGGGGGAGGAGGGGGGAGTGAAGATGTTGGATTCTGGGAGATTTTCCGAAGCGGTTTTCAACAGGGCCCCTGGTTGCACAGCTCCAGCAGGGGCCGCGGCCGGCTTTTGGCATCGCAGCTGTCGTGGGCAAGCGTGCGCCCATCGTGGCCAACACAGCGCAGCTGGCGCCTGCGGAAGCCCCGGCCACAGGCCTTGGAGCACGCAGACCACTCCCCGAGGTGCCAGGAGGGGCAGGACTGGGTGGCGCAGGAGCGAGACGCCAGGGGCCGCAGCTCCTCCGGGCAGTCTCTGGAGAGGCGGCCTTGGGGGTCCAGACACACCACCTCCCTCTGTTGGGTCCCTCCTCCGCAGGTCTGGGAGCACGGACCCCACTCCCTCAGGCTCCACTCAGCTCCGCCCACCTCTCGGATGGCGTTGATGGATTGGCGGCGGCCTCCATTGTTAGAGGCCGAAGCTGCGTTAACGGGTCTGGGAGCAAAGTAGCTGTATTTAACCCGGGGCCTCGGGGCCTCTCCGACAGATAACACCTGAATGGTGAGGGGCTCAGGGAGCGGGGCGAAGCTGCGCAGGCGCTCCAGGGTGGCAGAGAAGCCGCTGTAGCGCAGCAGGGCCCCTCGCAGGGCAATGTCTGTCTCTGTGGTCATCAGTTTGTAATCACCGTTCAGCAGGTAGGTGCCATCCTGGCGCCGCACTGCCAAGTAACTGTTGTCGTGGCGACCGTTGCCCGGGGCGCGTTGCTTCACGTCCAGGTGGGTGGCACCGGCGGGGATGGTGACAACATCCTGGTAACCAGGCCTGCCATGAGGACACACGGTGGTCAAAGAAGGTCATAGGAAGATCATGGAAAGCCAGGGTCACACACTTACCGGGCACGCTCCAGAGAGCCGGACACCTTCTTGCAGGTGGCGCCGTCTCCACCGCACACACCGCACTTGTCGAAGCGGCGGTTGGAGCTGATGACACGGTCGCAGCCGGCCTTCACACACTGGCCCTGGACGCAGACGGAGGTGGAGTCCGGGCTGCAGGGTGTGCCGTCGGCCACCTGAGGGCAGCAGAGATATGCAAGCGTTACATAAGATACTGAGGCTGAAGGTGAAGCTGCAGCACAGCTCTAAAAGCGGCTCCCACCTTGGATTTGAGCACGACGAAGTATCCAGTCCCCTTGGCGCGGCACACCAGCTTGCAGCGGTCCTTGGGGGACACACCGGCGTACTTAGGTACCCACTCCACCCCCTCCCCGGACCCCAACGACAACTGGGCCGACATGTCATTGTGGGCCAGGCACTGCTCCTCACGGAATGACAAACCTGAGGGGAGGAATGGGGGGATCAGATTTCGCTCTTTCACCAAAAACGGATCATCCCGGTTCTTCACCTCTTACCGTTGTTCTCGGGGCAGATCTCCGTGTTACAGGAGCGGTACTGGATCCTCTTGCCCTCGCAGTACTTGCCACCATTCTTAGGCAAGGGGTTGTCACAGGCCCGGAAAGAATACTGCACTCCTCCGCCGCAGGTGCGAGAGCAGTCGCCCCAGGGGCCCCAAAGACCCCAGCCGCCGTTCACAGGAGTCTGAAAGCACCGAAGATTGGATAATTAGACTTTGATTTGTCCAACAAGAGGATGAATAGACTCACCGGGCTCTGGTCCCTACCTGGTGTTTAGCCGCTTGGCTCTTGGTGAGACACTGTCCAGCCAGGCAGTAGCTGTCGTGTCCACACGATGTGCCATCAGCCCAGGGGAAGTTCTTCGTCTGACACACCAGCAAACCGTTGGATGTGGTCACCGTGCACCAAAGGGCCGCGCACGTGGTGCTCAGGTCCGGGCAGTGCTGGGAGTCCTCGCCAAAGGTCAGTCGGCACTGATGGTCGGCGTCGTACATCGTCCCCGGGAGGGGCTGGGGCAGCGGCTGGGGCTTGACTGGCTTGTCCAGCAGACACTGACCGTGGCCGTTGTCCAGGAAGGTGGTGACCATGAGGGCGGAGCAAGGGGACCATGGTTGCTGCTGGTCCAGGTTGGACAGGGTGGAGGCCATGATGTGGGAGCCCCAGTGGGCGCCGTTGACCCCGGAGCAGAGCTGGGCGTCGTCGTGAGGCACGTTGAAGACATGTCCTGGAGGACAGGAGACGAAACAACATTTAGGACACCTGTCCTCTAATTTCAGGAAAGTAGGACACGTCATTGGACTCTTTTCTTCTTACCCAGCTCGTGTGCAACAGTAAAGGCCGCCTGGAGCCCGTCGTCCTCAACGATGGAGCAACTTTTGTCCGGGTTGCACACTGTGCCGACGTCCGCCATGCCCAGAGTGTCACAGGAGTGGGCGCCACACAAGTCCTGAGGAGACAGGGAGGGGTCAGGCCTTGTCTGGCCCTTCTTAGCTGGACTCAAACACAACAACAATGACATACTGTTCTGGTGAAGAGCACAGCGGTGTCATAGTGCTCCGGGTGGCGGTCGCTTGGCGGGTTGTGCTGCCGCTGCCACTGGCAGAAGTTGCGCAGCGTCATGGCGGCGTTGGAGGACACCTGAGGGCCCCGCTCCTCCTCGTACACCACCAGCAGCTTCACCACTGCCAGGCTGATGGAATTGTGGATGCTTGGGTGCCGGTACAGCCGGGACGCCACTGCCATGATGGTCAGCAGATAGGGCTTGAGGCCAGCGCCGTGGAACTCGGCCATGGACTGATCGGCCACCAGCATGATCTCCAGGTAGCGAGGCGTGGAGACGAAGCGCCTGGTCCGGCGGTGCTCTGGGGGGAGGAGATTCACGAGAGGTCAAGCCATATATGGGGGTCAAAGGTCACACAGGATCCAAACTTTGTTGTTTTTGGACAGTTTATCTGGAACAGTCTGAGTTCAGCCGTGACTCAGCGTCACGCCACCGGCCGATGGCTCCTCCTCCGCCCGAAACTGACCTCGTGTGGTGGAAAGTTTTGCGGGTGGGAATGGGAAAAGGGCGAAGGAGAGAAAATCCTTTTCTGGAGGAAAAAGAGAAAAAAAGGCTCCTGCCGGTGCGCGTAGTACCAGGAGGCGCGTGTACAAGGTTGGCCCCAATCACGTCAATCCCCTCCCCCTTCCCCCTTTCTCCCCCCCCCCCCCCCCCCCCCCCCCCCCCCACTCCCCCCCCCCCCCTACATCTCCAGTGCGCTGTCAAAAAGGTAGCCGCGTCCATTACGCACGCTGCGCCCTCTGGCACGCGCGCCTCTCCAGATGACAGCGGCTGAGCCGCTTCATCTAAACGTCTGCATACACGTAGATAAGCACATTATGATGTCATAAGTCGATATCTAATCACTTTCCTTGGAGTTTGCGTGGTCTGACAATTGTGCGTAAAAAGCCCTCACCTGTCTGCGCTGCGTCGGCGGCTCTTTTCTGCCCCTCCTCCAGATTCCTTGGCACGCGCGCCTCGTCCTCGTTCACCCCGCACTTGGAGCTCCCCTCCTGGGCCAGAGCCGCCCGGCCTCTCCGGCGGACCGCGTGCACGTCCTCCTCGGTGCCCATGAAGCCGCTGGAGTTGAGGGGCTGGATGAAGTACTCTTCCCCCTGGAAGTAGAATCCGCCCCTGAGGCCGTGGCACAGGTTGAGGGCGGCGGCGGACCGCTCCTCGCCGTTCACGGTGCCCGAGAAGAAGCAGCCCGGCTCGGCTCCGCTCTTGGGCTCCGGGGTCGGTGCGGAGTCGGGGCTGCCCACGACGTGGAAGACAAACCCCGGCGCCAGGAACGTCTGGTCGGGTTCGAGCTGCAGCACCAGCTCGGTGCCAAATACGTCCAAGCGGTACAGCCTCGTCTCCGCCTCCTTCTCCTTCTCCTCCGCGGACAGAGTCCGCCACGGTTCGGCGTCGCTCGCCGACCGGGCCGCGGGGTCGAGCCTCTCCGGCACCACGGTACTCTCCTCCCAGGCACCGCGCGCTGCGCCGACGCACAGGATCAAACCAATGGAAACGCGTAAAAACCACATAGTTAAACTGGAATCCGACGAGTGGAAAACTGATAAATACGTAATTCCTTTTTTAAAAAATCTACAGAACCCAAAGATTTTTCAACTTCCACAAAATTGTCCCCGCCGCGCGTAAAGTAAAACAAATCTTCTAAAGGATCAAATCCAGTGCAAAGCTCAATTTAAAATTACGCGCAGCTCTGACTTGCTTCAAAAGTCCATGCATGAGAAAGTCAGAGCTGGATCTCAGCAGTAAATTCCAACAGAGTCTCTCCCCCTCCTCAGCAGACGTCTCAGCTTTCAGTCCGCTCCCTCTGCAGCTCCTCTGCTGGCCCGTGTGGTCCGTTCACTGCTCTCAGAACAGAGTCCGGGCCCTTCTATATATCCCCCTAACCCTGGGACCACCCCTTTCCTGAGGGCCCCTTTGATGTGAGAGGGACCAAATCCCGTGCGCAACGAAAACTCACCAGCGCCCTGGAGCGTTGCCATAATAACAATAATCAATCATGGTGAGTGCACAGAGGCTTTGGCGTAGGACCCGTCTTCTTTTTCAGACTCTGCCTGTCTGTTACAAGGTGTACGCACGCGCCCACACGCACTTTTGAAATTTATGAAGAATTTGATTCAAGTAATTTACGTGAGTGGCCCAAAGAAGAGCCTCCAGCAGAGCTCCGTGATCCGCGGCTCCGCTCCCCGGGGAGAGGGAGCAGAGAGGGGCCGCTGAGGTCTTAAGGTGGAGTCGCTCCTCCGCAAGCGCCCGCTCCGCGTTCAAACCAAGGCAGGAGGAGCCCCTGTCCTCCTGCTTCACGCACCCACCCGCACGGACCCATCACCAACTGTGGGCAAATCAGAAATAAAAGAAAGTCAGCGCACAGAAATTGGAAAAAAATGCTTTTACACACGGGTCATCTGGGCACTTTTACGCTGAGCAAAGCTCCACACCTTCATCAATCACAACACAAATATGGAGAATATCATGTATAGAGATACCAGCAAGTTAAATAATCACTATAATTTTGATTTTTATTGAATACTTTGACCTAGCGCATTAATATGACATTAATTTGACGTGCGCATTCGAGGCTCCTTGGCAAACACTAGCCTCAGATCACAGCAGTCCACCTTAAAAGCAACAGGTCAAAAAAGTCCAACTGTAATTTCTTGAAATGGCACCAGGTGGCAAAAATGCACTTCAAATAAATAGTCCTGCTTTTAAACGTTGCAGTGAATGTTTTAAACCGGCAGAGGGCGCCACTGTATAGCATTTGGACGGATGTGGATAATTTAGGGATGCCACAGGCCGCCAGGGGGTAGTTTTGTCATTGAAATTGAGGCACATCAAACATAAATATAGAAATAATAATATAAAGCAGTTACTGTGACATGAAACATTTTAGTTAGTTAGTTAGTTAGTTTTATCTGATTTAATGTTATGTTCATCGAACCTAACAAAGGCAATAAAACCTTTCTTTCTCTGTGATTTCCCCTCAAAGCAATATGCCGCATATTATGTTCAAACATTTTTTTTATTTAATTAGTCTACCACTTTTCTCCATTTAACTATGACAAGAATGACACGGACACAAGAGTATTTAAATATATATATTTTATGTACATATATTCATGTGGGGGGACTAGAAAATAAGGAACACTATATTCTTACAAAGGAATGATTCTGCACAGTCCGATTCCTAAGTTAAATAGTACTTTGATACAAAAATTAGCATAATAAATAAAACTCATCTCATTGTTCATTTTTATTCACACATCTGTTGTACAAACAATAAATTACAAGTTCAGTGCTGTGTTTCTGTCGTTCAGCGAGAGGGGGGGGGTTTCCCCCACAGGAAGAGTGAAAGTCGGTTGCGTGAGAGAGAGAGTGTGTGTGTGTGTGTGTGTGTGTGTGTGTGTGTGTTTGAAATACTCGCAATAGTTGTACCTGATGGATTTTTCTGTGTGTGTGTGTGTGTGTGTATGTACGTGTGAAACTCTGTGTAAATATGGTCGATAACTATCACATATATATGAAAGATCTAGTCGTGCAAAAAAAAAAAGTCTACATTGTGTAAATAAACGTGAACGTGTGAGGCAGGAGGAGAGAGGATTGTACGAGTGGTTTGTTGGTCTTTCTAAGTCATGTTAGCTGTGAGCAGCACCGATTTATATCCTAGCCGTGGGTCGCGGCAAACCCCACCCACCGGGGGTCGATGACAAGTTCAAGCGACGCTCAGCAAACACAGGACGTTTGAGTCGATAAAAAGGAAGCAGAGAAAGAGTTGCAGGAGGACGACCACCTTTGTGTGTCTCTTGCTGTCGTTTGCGAGTATGCAGGGCCCACGTTGTCGAATTAGCATCGTTTCAACAGACATTGACAATTGCCACAAAAAAACAAAAAATCATCATCCAAACATCGGGGACAATTAACCTCCCAGCACCAGCACATACATACATACATACACACACACACACATACATATATATATATATATATATGTTGAGAGTCAAGATGCTCTGAGACGAGGCACGCATGCACGCACATACACACACACATAAACTGACCCCCAATCTGATTTATCTCCATAAACGTCAGGGTTATGTCACTGTTGTCGTTTGCCCTGTAAAAAGGCCATCGTCCCCACTTTTCTATCCCGTCTGATAAAAACTGATAAAATTCCCAGGGTGCATTGCACCAGCCTTTAACCAAACTCCTGGGTTAACCCGTTTGCTTTTGGTCTTGTTGAAAACAGCCAGGAGAAGTCACCCCCCCCGATCCAGACATATCTCCGTCTCCTGGAAGGTATGCTCATGCCATGAGACAAAGTACACGCGGAGGAAAAAAAAGACACGCAATGTGCATGCTGTTACACGGCGACACACACCAAGCGACAATCAGTTGGTATCTTAGTGGAAACAACATGCAACTCAAGTTCGTAGCTGTGCCAGGGACACACGGAAACTGTCCTCTGGTCCCCTGGCATTTAGTCAACAGTGAGTGTCGGACGGGCCCAAGCGCCAACATTCACGGTCCACTTGAAGGTCATTGGTTCATTCATTGGTCCTACATCCAGCACTTGAGACATTTTCTCGTCAACAATCGTCCCCCTCTTGCCTCCTCAACATTTCTTCACCAGGCAGTGTTTGAAGGCGGAGGGCCGAGCTCCCAGAATGCATCCTTTGGACAGTTTCCCGTCCTGGTCCTTGCACTGCACCGTCCGGCTCTGCCAGCCGGTGTCACACGTCCTGGAGCAGCTCATCCAGGGACCTGTCACCCACTGGGGCCCCGGGGTTGGGGTCGAGGGCCCGGGAGCTGTGGTCGGCCCCGGGTCCAGTGTAGGGGGCGTCGTACCAGCGGCGGTTCTCGTTGATGCCGTTGCAGTGCTCTGTGTGACAGTCGCCAGTGGCGACGCCGGCTGCTGCGGGGCCGTCCGGCGTGGCATGAAGAAGCTGTAACGGACATCCAGGGGCTTTTTGGCGTCCGTCGCCAGGATCTGCACCACCAAGGGTTCCTGGAGGGCCCCGGGGCCCATGCTGTGCAGCCATTCGTCCCGTTGGCTCCAGCCACTGTAGTTGAGCACGGAGCCGTTGAGCGGGATGATCGTCTCGGAGGTGGAGATCATGAACTTGCCGTTCAGGAGGTATTCGCCATTGGGCCGCCGGAGGGCCAGGTAAGCAGTGTAGCGCGTCTGCTCCTTGGCCTTGTGCTGGCGAACCTTAATGTGGGTGGAGCCTACGGGGATCTTCACCACGTCGGTGTAGCCTTTACTGCTCGGGGGGGAGGAGACACAGATTCTCCTCTGTCCCACTGTCTGTATTTGTTTTTATTATGTTCTATATTTACGATTATTAAAAAGTGTTGTCTCACCTCTTCTTCGTGAAGTTGCCCATCACGCGCAGACACCCGGCGCTATCCCCGCCGCACACGCCGCACTTGTCGAACTGCAGCTTGGAGCCGATGATGCCGTCGCAGCCCGTCCGCACGCACTTCCCCCTCACACACACCGAGCTGCTGTGTGGCCGGCACTCGGTCCCATCTGCCACCTGAACACACACACAAGAGCCGCACCGTTAACCGGCATCCTGTTGCGTTCTTTCCCCTGGATATGGCACGTTTGACTCACGAACCCTCTGAGCGAACACCACGTAGTAGCCCGTTCCTTTCGCCCTGCAGGTCAGCTTGCAGACATCCTTTGGGAGCACCCCTGCGTATTTGGGCACCCACTCCACGAAGGTCTTCACCCCTTTAGGGTCGGTCTGGGGGCCGTTACGCACCTCGCACTGCTCCTGACGGAAACTCTTACCTAAAAGAAAACACGGTTTATAATTTGACGCCGCAGGATTGCAGTCGCTCGTGTTCTCGGGGGACGTTTGCACTCACCCGATGCTGGACACGGCATGACGTTGCAGGACCGGTACACGGCCCTCTTCCCGGTGCAGTAGCGGCCGTTGTTGCGTGGCGGCGGGTTGTTGCAAAGGCGCTGGGCGAACTGGACGCCGCCGCCACACGTCCTGGAGCACGCGCCCCAGGCACCCCAGGAGCTCCAGCTGCCGTGGTTGGACACCTGGGAGGAGGAGAGGAGCCACGTGTCAGCCTTGTGGTTTGAAATGTGTGATAAGGAAGGAAGCCACAGTTCACATGCTCAGTCCTAAAAAAAAACCCCTATAAAGAGTAATCTATTTCTGATTTGTCTCTCCCGGCTCCCTCTCACCGAGTAGTGTCTCTTCCGGGTCTTGTCCACACACTTCCCCTGCAGGCAGATGCGTCCCTTCCCGCAGGGAGTCCCCTCCACGGCCGGCAGCTTCTTGGTCAGACACACCATCTGCCCCTGGCGGATTACAGCGCACCACAGCCGCGAGCACACGTCCATGCCCGGGCAGACCGTGTACTCGGGCCCGAAGGCCAGGCGACACTGGCGGACGGCGTCGTAGCTCTGGCCCGGGAGCTCCTCGGAGCCGAGGAGGGGCTGCCGAGGGGTGTCCAGGAGACACTCGGCTGGAGAGGCGGAGAAGAAGAAGAAGGAGGAGGTAAATATCTGTCTGTCTGAGTCTTTTCCACACCACCTCCCACTTCCACTCACCATTGCCGTCGTCGAAGAAGTCGATGATGGTCGCCGACGTGCAGCGGCTCCACGGTTTGGACGCGTCGATGGAGGTCAGGATGGAGGACATGAGGCGCTTGTCGCTGTTCACCCCAAAGCGCTCCTCACAGAACTTGGAGTCGTCATGGGACAGGCCGAGCAGGTGACCTGGAGGAGACGGAGGGGGATGGTTTGAGAAAACAAACTCAGGCCTCGGGTGCAGAGCGTGATCCTAGAAAGAGAAGGGCCGCGTGACCTACCGATTTCGTGCGCGACGGTGAACGCGGCGTGCAGCCCGTCATCCTCGATGACGGCACAGCTCCTTTCCGGAGAGCAGATGGTGCCGACGTCGGCCATCCCCAGGGTGTCGCAGGAGTGGTGGCCGCAGAGGTCCTGGATGAGAGGGACAGATTGTGAAACGTTATATGAGGTTTTTGTGTCGCCATATTTTTCCCTACAACTCCCATCATGCAATCTGCCCAGAGGTCTTCCAAAAGAGGTTGAGTCGCACAATCGCGCAATCTGAGTCGGCACCACTTTCATTTTTAACTTCCTTCCTGCGCCCCATCGATCTTTTGATTTTGATTCCCATGCACGTGAGGCCCCGCCCCCCGCCGAGTGCACGGATCACACACGCACATCCTGTGGAGTGGATGAATGGTCATGACAGGCCTGCTGGGTCATGTGTGTGAAGCGCCCAGGGGAGGGTGTTTGCCCGTTCTGGGCCGATCAGTTTGGAACAAACTGCCTTGTGTTCTATGCTCACACACACGACTGACTTGGTGGGACCACCTCTTTCTCTCTCACACACACACCAGTTCACACAGATGCAAGCAACTGTAATAATAAGTACATTAAACCCTTCTCATCTGAACTTTGTGCTCACGCAAAGAAAACAAGGGGAGAAAGGGAAATAGAGGGAGGGAAGTTCAGGAAACAGGCGGAGAAAGAGAGAGGGAGAGAGAGAGAGAGAGAGAGAGGGTGGGGGCGCCGGAAATTAAAGAGAGTTTTGTTTTGTCCTGGTTTGCTGGTGTATGTGTGGAACTGGGTGTCGCCATTGCATGGGTCAGCTCACCGTCGGTACAGAGCAGGGGGGGGGGGTTTGCAGTAATTGGACCCAACCACAAAGAGAACTGTTCCCTTCAACCCTGTAAGCACCCCTCCCCTCCTCCTCCCCCCTAATGCGGTCTGACTCCACAGTCACTAAGTCTTCAGCCAGCTCTGGTTCGAGTTCAGCAGATGACAAAAAAAAAAAAAAAATCCCTGTTATTTACTGTAGAGTAAAAGGGGGGGCGCGTCTGTGGCTATTGAGTTACCTCTGACATTCAGCACAATGGAATACCAGGCAGGCCCGTCTCCTGTTACACACGCAAACCCCATCCAAGTTCTTTGTTGATGCTGTAATTTGTGCCACGAAACCAAAAGCATAAACCCCAGCAACTCCCACAAGGATGTGGTTTCTAGATTTTTGCTTCAACGCAAAGGTCACAACCCCCAACGTGAAGTCATGCGTCGACAGTGCGCTTACTCGGCGACCTCCAGGGATTCAACGGTGAGAGGTCACGCAAGTGTGACCGCGGCAGGTGTTTGCCTCTGCCAAACCCACCCCATCGTGGCACCCTCTTTCGTCTGCCCGGGCAGGAGGCAACAAGGATGCCGAGGGGCCACGAGAAACCTGTGCCGCTTTGCCAGCGTGCCAATCGCAGGTATGATAAACCTGTGCCGGGGCCTCCCTGCCAATGCTCCGCCGTGCCAAGGCGGCTCCGGTGCCAGGAGATCCGAGGTAATACCCATTGATGTTAACCTTCTCGCCAGGGCCGTGACAAGGCCGTGCACAACCCGGAACGTGCCGCAATCCAAGGGAAAGCGATCTGACACATCAAGCCTCGAGCCAACCATAAAGCCACACCCTGCAGGGAGGTGAAAAATGCATGAGGGAACTGCTGCCTGCGGCTTTGGACCAGGCCGGGAGGAGTGGGGGTGAAAGAAGGGATAAATGAGTGTGGTCTCAGTAAACGAAAGAGCTTCACGCAGGGTGGATGTGTTTGTTTTTCTGACAGCTCCCAGCCCCAGCTGACAGACACTGGACGGGAAAAATGTGCAGAACGGGAGGAGAGAGAGAGAGAGAGAGAGAGAGAGAGAGAGGGAGGAGGGATAGAGAGATGGAGAAAGAAAAGGGGGGGGGGGTTAAAAACTGGGACCATTCCCCAATTAACTCGAGTTATTTGGGAGTTTTTGGCATGTTTACTGCAATGCACCCAGCAGCTGATTTCAAGCCTCCTATCCTGGAGGCGCGCATCTCAAATCTCACAGACTTTCAGGGCAGTTTTAAGGAAATGGTGTTGTTGGAGACAGTTGGAGCCTGCCTCGGAAAAAGACACCAGGCGCAAGAAAGCAAGTTTTTTACGGCTGTTTCACGCAGACGCGGCGCGGGCGAGATTCGGCAGAATCGTGGGGAAGGAGGGGGCACAGGTGTAGAGGGGACGGAGGAAGGAAAGGGATGGTGGGAGGTGGGGTTGTTTACCTGCCTGGTGAAGAGGATGGCGGCGTCGTGGTGGTGCTGGTGGTCGTCGTCCAGCGGGTTCTGCTGGTTCTGCCACTTGCAGAAGCTCTTCAGCGTGGCCGCCGCGTTCTTGCTCACCTCCAGCCCTTTCTCCTTCTCCCCCACCGTGGTCACCTTGACCACCGACAGCCGGATCGGGTTCTCGATGCTGGCGTGCCCGTACAGCTTGGAGGCGATGGAGGCGAGCGTGAGCAGGTAGTGGTTCAGGTCCTTTCCGTACTTTTGGACCATGGTGTCATCGGCAACAAGGAGCAGCTCCACGTGCCTGGCACGGGACACCGACCTCCTCCTGCGCGCGCCGCGGACGCTCCGCGGCCTCCGGGCGCGCGCGTCGCGCGTCCCGCAGCTCCCGCGGCCGCCGCCGCGCGCCGCCTCGAAGCTGAAGCGCTCGCGCGTGAACGCGTGCAGCGCGGTCTCCGCGTCCCGGTCCTGCAGGGCGCGCGCGTCCCGCTCGTGGCCCTTCGCGCGCACGATCGGCGTGATGGTGTAGCGCGCGTGGCGCACGGCGAAGAAGCCCTCCAGGCCGCCGCCGCAGAGGTTGAAGACAGCCAGGGACTCCGGGTTGTTGTCCACGGTGCCGCGGTATGCGCACCCTCGCTGCAAGGGCGCGCGGCCGCCCCCCCCCATCATGGCGCGCACGTACTCTGGGCTGGAGTGATGCGACAGCACCGACTCGTCCCGCTCCATGTCCAGCTGGAAGCGGCTCCCGTCCAGGTACAGCAGGTAGCCCGCCTTCCCTCCACCGTGGTAGATCCGGTCCACGGTCCGCACGACCCCGTCCGTCTTCTGGACAGGTGCGAGCCGGGACCCGTTCGCAGGTGGAAGGTAGAACCCCTGGAAAGAGGGCGCCCCGGCTCCGGTCTCCAACTCCAGCGCGCACAGCACCAGCAGCCGAAACCAGAGCGCGCGCCCGGCCAGAGCACCAAGCAGCCGCACCATGTCTCCCCTAAAACGAGCCCGGAGCGGCAGGACGCGCAACTTTCAGGTTCGGCTCCTTCAGAAAAAGCGCATCCTCCCTGTGTCCAAACCCCCCCATGGGGGAAAAAGGGCGCACAGTGGTGCCCGAAAAAAGAGCCGCAGCAGAAGAGGATCCGTGCGCCAAGCAGCAAGAGCACTGGACTGAAGTTGGAGAACAAAAACACAAAGTTTGCTCTTAATAGGACCCGGAGAGGAAAAAGTCCTGCCCCCTTTGCGCTCAATCACCACTCCTCCACCCCCTCCCTCTCTCTCCCTCGCTCTCTCTCCCTCAGATCAGTGGAGTCAAGTGCTGGAGGAGAGGAGGAGAACAATGTTGTCAGTGGAGCAGAGGGAGGAGAAGGGGGGGGGGGCTCCATCCAAAAACATAGACAAACACACAAAAACAAGTGTCTCCATTGAGGAACCGACAACATAGAAAGAGTCTCCATCTGACAGCAGCCTGTTATTTGTTTTTTTTTTTTTTTTTAACTGTTTCCCCACTTAAATAATTGAAGATGGAGCAAACTGGAAGAGGGGCGAATGGATAATTTATGGCCGGTCCTGAATAAGAACTGTGGGAGTTCACTGTTCCCAGCATGAGACTGTGTGTGTGTGTGTGTATGTGTGTGTGTGTGTGTGTGGGGGGGGGGGCGTGACCTCTGGGCTCCTGAACATCGTTGTTACGGCCCTGGAAACACACGGACACAACCTCCACAGTGACGACGGCTCGGTGGATCCAGGAATTGAGCAGAACTTTGTGTCCAAATCAGCTGTTATGCAACCCACCCTCACCCCCCTCCTGTCTTCAAGTGTCGCCAACAGCCCCCACCCCCCCAGACCTCGCCTTTACACCAAATTGTCAAGTGTATTACCTGCAGTAAAAAAAAGAAAGAAAAGAAAGAGACGACCATAAAGACAAGAGTAAACTGGAGCCATATGTGTGTGCGTGTGTGAGAGAGGATGTTTGATCAGGATGTCAAGCTGTGGTGTGTGTGTGTTTGAAAGTCGCCAAACAAATAAAACAAATGTGTTCTGAGTTTTTCCTGCAAAAAGTGTGTGTAGATGGAATTGTGGTGAAGAGTGCAGCTGCAAAGTGGTGGCACTGAGCCTGAGCAGAAATTAGGCAACTTTCCACAGCATCGCACTCTCTCACTCACACACACACACGCGCGCGCGCTTTGGCTCACATCCACACACATCCTCCCTCTTCCTCCCTCTCTCTCTCTCTTCCAGTCATCCCATTGGATCATTTTTAATCCCCATCGTCTGAACGCTTGATGTATGCCAACGCAACCATATGGCCATAAACCGCCCCGGTTTATCCACACAGACACACAATTACACAGTAACCCGGATCACACTCGCAAAGCGGGCTGCGTACAGTATCGCGTCATCGCAACAAGTCGCTGTACGCACGTGTGTGCGTGAGCACCGCGTGTCGAGCCACGTGTGTGCAAAAGGGGACCGGCCCACTTCCTATGGCAGATGGGGGGGTCCAATACGGTTAATTGATAAGCCCGATCCCTTTACATAACGGCCCAGGCTCCATCCCAGCACTGGTGTCAGAATCCCCCCCGGGGTGATGCTGCTACTGCTGCTGCTCTCCCTCCCTCTCTAGTCACCATGACTCCCTCTCCTCCTCTGCACACGCACACTCCTCCCCTCCCTCCCCGCATTCTTTACTTCCATCCTTTCATGGATGTCAAACTGGTGATTCCCATCAGGAGAAAAACGCTTCAGATGAAGGCGTTCAAATGGCTGCTGGTGTGTGTGTGTCTTTCCCTACATACAAATCTTCTTTTTTTCCCTCGCTGCAAAGAAACCAGGTGTGTTCTTTTGCATCTGTTTCCATGGCGCAGAGGGAGGGAGAGAGAGCATCAACTCTTGAGCGACGGCTCGCCTCCAACCACAGGTCTCACAGCGCTGGGTAGCTACAACAAATACAACAACAAGACTGCTACAAGTGAGACGCCCGCTTGCTTCAGATTAGCCACACACACACACACACACACACACTGAGCATGAAAGTAATAATGTCCACATGATATCTTTTATCCACAATGTAAATATATATTCATTAAGAAACACAAAAAGTAGAACGAAAAAGAAACTCGCCCCGCAATAAATAGGCACATGTACGAAAGAATCTGTAAAAATGAAAGCATATAAAAAAAAAGATTTAGCAGTTTCTGTACTTTGAGCTCAGAGCCCAACACCCCACATTTTTTATCTTTAAACGTCACTAAGCAGCATGGAGGACATTCTTGGTTGTGTCGGAAGAATCCTCCCTGGCTTGGGAATATTTTGGGGTTTTCCGGTTAAAAGTCAACTTACAAGAATAAAGAAGAAAAAAAATATTTTCCCCTACAGATCAGAAGCAGAGTGCAAAGATTGCTTTTGCACAGAACAGTACTAGAGTTTGTAAATGACAATTGCAACAGAATGAAAAGAGATACAGTAAGTGTGAACGATAACAGTGTCCATCCAGATCCTTTGATATATCCTCAGTTAAAGTTGTGCCATCCAGTCCAGATTAAACCCAGCGCATGAAACCAGTTCACTTCAGATGGGACCTGCACCCAAACACGACGAGAAGGCAACGTCAGAGCTGAGGACACGACAAACCGCTGACGCTCTACGACGTGGACCAGAGTCTAACCTGGCAGAGCGGCGTCAGGCAATGTGATTGTGGTCCGTTGGCTGCTTCGGCTTTTCCGTGAGCAGCAGTCCCGGAGTGTAAGGCAGCGCAGGCTTGTCAGGGCGGGGGAAGGAGAGTCTGGCGGGGCTGCACAGGTGCTTCAAGCGCTGTGTGTGGGGGGACAGAAGGTCAAGGTCGGTCAAAGACAATTCAAAGCCATGAATGTGAATGTCCTCTCGCCAAACCTGTGGGAGGCTCCCTGGGGTGGTGACCAGGGCGTAGACGGCCCAGATGGGCAGCAGGGACACAGACGAGAAGGTGAGGAGCCAGCCCAGCGTGGTGGCCCAGGCTGGTGCCACCAGGCCTTTCCCGAGGCTCAGCGGCGCCCAACACACCAGGGAGAACACAAAGGTGGCCTGTGTAGGGGGGCGGGGACAATCATCATGACATCATCACATGGTGGAGACGCTATAAACAGTGGGTCACTCACGGTGCACACAGCTGGGGTCAAGTATTTCCAGCACAGCTTGAAGACGGGCAGGGGGCTGTAGCCGGTCATGTCCCTGATGTTGGCACTGAAGTGGTCGGCCCCTGCGACCAAAAGCACGAACATGGGGCCCGTGAGTGGGGCGGGGCTGGGGGTTAACGCGGCTCAGTCCGCCCCCATCTCACACTTCAACAAATAATGTTTTTGGAAATGCTTTTAGAGCCTCGGGTCTACCCTGGGTTCCCCCCTTGCCGGGCTGAGACTAGGAGGCGACGGGGGCCCGGAGGGCTGATTTAGGGCCTGGCCGGGAGCCAGCCTCCTTCCCAACAGTGCGCGTTAACATACCGTCTGCTGACTCCAAGCGGAGGCAACGGACCAGACAGAGTGTGTTTATCAGACTGTCAGAGCTCTTATTCATCTTCAACCAACTGGGAGGACTGGGATTCGTACCGTAGATCCAGCCGATGGCCACACTCTGGCAGATGGAGAGGAGCAGCAGGCTGGCCCCGCTGCACGAGAAGTGGTCGTACACCTGGAACACGTACAGGCCCCCCTGCAGCCAGACAGACCCCCCCGTTACTCCACGTCATCCAAAAACCTGAACGCGCGGCATACATGGGCGAGACTCACTGGCGTGACCATGACCAGCCCCAGCAGGAAGCAGACGGCGCAGACGGACAGCAGCAGTAGCTCTCGGCGGTGGCCCCGGCGGATCAGGTGGGGGTAGAGGTCGGTCACTGACGTCATCAGGGCCTCAAGGCTCACAAACTAAGGACAGGGGAACGACAGGAGTTGGTGAGCGTATTGCAAATCATTCATCGGCGTCAGAGTGTGTGTGTGTCTGTGTACCTGTGTGTCCAGGCCCAGCATGATGATCATGAGGAAGAAGCAGACGGCCCAGAGCTGAGGCAGAGGCATCATGGTGATGGCTCTCGGGTAGACGATGAAGGCGAGGCCAGGCCCTGCGAGCGGAAAAAACCCCCACAGGAAATACATGCATGTGTTTCTATTTGATTTTCTCAAATTTGCATCGAAGCTTGATTTCACCTGACTGCGCCACGGTGCCGATGTCCACGCCCTGCTCCTGCGCCATGAAGCCCAGCACCGAGAAGATGGCGAAGCCCGCCAGGAAGCTGGTGCCGCTGTTCAGGAGGCACAGCAGGAAGGAGTCTCTAGGAGGAGGATCAAAAACATTCAACATATGATTCGAGGGAAAAGTGTCGGGGACAGCGAGGTCTCGAACTTGGAGCCTGGCCCTCATTCTGTGAGCCAAGAGTTAAGTGCACGGCTAGCTCCCAGTGTGTGTGTGTGTGTGTGGGAGTCCTGGAGTGTGGGAACCACGGCAGCCGGGGCTTTTCTTTTAAGGTGTGGCTCTATCAGTGTGTTTTCTCTGTCCATTCCAACCATTTCTTCTGGAAGCCATCCGACCAGCGGGAACTATGGTTTCAAGCGAACCTGG
This sequence comes from Pseudorhombus dupliciocellatus, assembly GCA_016785235.1. Taxonomy (NCBI): domain Eukaryota; kingdom Metazoa; phylum Chordata; class Actinopteri; order Pleuronectiformes; family Paralichthyidae; genus Pseudorhombus; species Pseudorhombus dupliciocellatus. The sequence continues at coordinate 4,814,191 of JAFBJW010000070.1, forward strand.
CTAATCTGAAGCAAGCGGGCGTCTCACTTGTAGCAGTCGTTGTTGTATTTGTTGTAGCTACCCAGCGCTGTGAGACTCCCCAGGCAGATTCCGTAGGAGAAGAAAACCTGGGTACCGGCATCCATCCAGACCTGGAGCAGGAGAGAGAAATGTGATTTAAAAGCTGCAAAAGTAGAGATAATTCCGTGCATGCGGATTTGGACCTGCGGGTCTGCCAGGCGGGTGTGGTTGGGCCTGAGGTAGTAAATGATGCCCTGTGCCGCCCCGGGCAGCGTGGCGCCGCGCACCAGCAGCACAAACAGCATGGCGTACGGAAAGGTGGCCGTCAGGTACACCACCTAGAGTGTACACACAGGATGTGGGGACGGAGAAAACAGGAAGTCTTACGTGAGACACTAAAAAAAGGGAACCTAGTGAAGCAAGAATAAGTTCCCAGACGTGGGCAGGGGGCAGTGAAGGCAACACGCTGCGTGGTGGTGTTTTTTTTTTTTTGTCTTTCGCTCACCTTTCCAGTGGACTTGACGCCCTTCCAGACGCAGAAGTAGCAGACGAGCCAGACGGCGGCCAAACAGAGAGCCAGCTTCCAGCTGACTGGACCCAGCTCGTCTAAATTGCTGGACAGGTGGAGGACCTCCCGTCTGGAAGACATACACATGCACTGTTATGAATTCCTTGCACATGTTGATATTCTGCATGATTAATATCCTGGAAAAAAGAGCGCTCACTCCCAGAACTCCATGACGGGGGAGGAGGCGTTCGTGGACAGGCCGCTCGCGTTTGCCGTCTGGTTGCTGAACAGTACGCACGACTCTGAGGACACACCAAAGCATGGTCACCCCTTTGTGTTCCACTGGACACTGCTTTCAAACACCCGCGTCTTCTCCTACTGACCGGTGTTCCACGTGTTGTTGCAGTGCGACCACGGCAGCTCGGCCTGGAAGCTATGTGCCAGGTAGAAGACGGCCCACGCCAGGATGACGATATAGTAGACGCAGCCGTGCAGGATGATCACCTGGCTGGCGTAGCCGAGCCCTGAGAGACAGATTTTCACAACGTGATGGCTCCAGACACAAAATAGCCCTCACACATGCACAGATGCTTGATATTCGTACCTCCAAATAAAGGACAGATGCTCCTCCAGGCGCTGACGCCTCCCAGGCTGGTGTACTGTCCCAGGGAGGTCTCCAGGAGGAAGAGCGGGATGCCACACAGCACCAGGAATAAAAGGTAAGGGATGAAGAACACACCTGGACATAAATACGAGAACCGCTTTCAACTTTGACGGCCCAGTTATAGACCGGGGGGAGGGGGAGGGGGTAAGTATATACCTCCACCGTTCTTGTAGCAGAGGTATGGGAACCGCCAGACGTTGCCCAGGCCGATGATCTGCCCCGCCACGGCCAAAAGGAACTCCGCCTTACTCGCCCACTCGCCCCTGGCATGCAGGATGTCCTTGGCAGCCTCTTTGCCGTTCTGGAGCCTCGGCTGGGGCAGCTTTGTCAGCAGCAGGTCGTTCTGTTGTGGGGTAGGAGGGGTTTGGTCGCCCATGTTTGTCCAGGCAGCAATGTCCACATCCAGATGCTTGAGGAGGGGGAAAAAATGCAATAAACGATAAGAGGGGTGACACAGAGTAAAAGGAGTGAAGCGAGGTTCCGTCGTGTCTCAGCCGCCAGAGATGAATGAGCAGAAAGCTGTCCTGTGACAGTTTGTCTGACTTCCTTGCTTATCTGCGATGACGGGCTCGAGGACAAACTAGCGCGGGTGTGTGTCCTTTATCTGCGTTCTGCAGCGCACTCAAGGCCTAAATTTGGAGCTTTTTTTTTTTTTTTACAGGTGCATACACGAGAAAATGTCTTTTTTTATAATCCCCAGGGCGCGTCCGATATACAATAAAACTTGATCCCTTGTGCTCTATAACTTCATTGTTCACAGCGTTCACAGGAACAGGCTGCTGTGTGTTTGTGTGTGAAACTTCCTCCTCCGTTGCACCATGTGAGCGCCGGGGAGTGACGTCACGTGCCTCCTGATCACAGCAACCCTCTCATAATGGCGGAAGCAGCGGTGCAAATAAACAACTCAACTACAGGCTGATGGAACAACACGTGCGTGCGTGCGTGCGTGCGTGTGTAACAGATGCGTTGTACAACATGGAGGCGTGGCGAGACGTCACGATGCTCAAACACATTTGCACACATTATTGCTTTAAAGAACTTAAAAAATAAAATAAAACGCGGTGAGGCGGAAGCGCGGATAACTCACCCTGCCTCCGCGGTGCGCACCGGTCTCTACCGGCCGGACGTACCGGTGTCGGGGTGGCGTGTTCCGGGGTAGAGAGCGGACGATGCTCCGCCTCAGTCAGAGCGAACGTAGCGGCTGTGTGGGGTACTGGAGCACGAGAATGACTCCCGCCTGTTGTAGTGATACGATCCACACGCAAGAAAAGGTTACAAAAAGGACTTTTGCGCGTTAAGGGAGCTTGTTAGGGACAAAAAGCGGCGTTTCGATTTATTTTTTTTTTTGCCTTACTCGTAAATCCGTGCTTTTATTGTGAAAGTGCCAACCTGGTGGCCATGGTGATTCACCCCGCGAGGGTTTCTGAATTTAGGTAATTTTTATGAAAAATTGGATTAAGATTATTATTATGATAAAGGGATAATAATAGTTATTATTTTGTTTGTGTAATCAATAATAGCAATAGAATAAAATACCACATATATATATATATATATATATAGTCTTACCATATTCTAAATTACAACATTTGCTTCCTGTATATCTGTTAGTTAACTTGTAATGTGAGAACGCCGGCACAGACTGGGACCTGTAAATAGTCCTGGCATCATGACCATTCAGACCAGCTACACAGTTCTGCTGAGCATTTAAGGTCACGGTTAAATAAATGAATAAATAACATGTAAATTACCAGGAGTATTCACTACACTCAGAGGAGGAAGAGCACCAGTTGAATGCATAGAGTAACACACACCCCTGTACACTATGGAACTAAAACAGCCCCTTCGCAAATGACTCAGCAGTGCGCAAACACGCTTACATTTTAGCCATGGAGGACAGATGCTGAGGGGAAGACATGGGTACTTACACCACCTGGTGAGAGGTGAAGATGCCTAGTGTGGAAAAATCCTTTGAATTATCTCAAAAATTGTGTCCAGTAAGTATCCATAGACTTTATAAAGCTGTGTACTGCAGGATAATAGCTATTTATATATCTGCTTATATCATCTGGTGGTAGTTTTATAACCAGAGGGGAGGTTCTATCAGTTTGTTGCTCTACCCGTGATTGCACAAAAACTACTAGATACATTCCTATCAACCTGATTGGGCAGAATGGAATGACACGGCTATACATGGCAGCTGTAAATAAAATCCCAATTTCTATGAGCAGCTTCACCCCCCCATTAGAAGAGGAAATGCCTGAAGAGAATCAAAAAGGTCAAAGGGCAAGCATCAGGAAGTAGTGAAAACGCAGTAATTCCTCAATTACACACGCACACACACAAAGCCTGCAGCTTCCCAGGGGCCAAATGAAATCTCAACATTAGGGGTCCTTCGATACAGTGGCCATTGTTTCGTCCTAACAACCCCCCCCCCCCCCCCCCCCCCTTCGATACAGTGGCCATTGTTTCGTCCTAACACCCCCCCCCCCCCCGCCGTAAATGTGGTGCCACGGGGTGTTACTCAGACCAGTCATGGCTGTGCACAGTTTTCTGCAGCGTGCTTTACGGCTGTGTTTATTGGTGTCTGGCATTGGCAGGGGTTTTTAACCCTCTCAAAATAATGCAATAATGTTAAGGTACTTCAGATTCACCCCCCCCCCCCCCTCTGATGGCTTCTGTGGTGACAGTGCTGGTTTTAGGACTGGTTGGTAAGATGATCCGACAGGGACAAGGTGTCTGGTTCATTGTGCGCCCCAGCTATGGTGTCTAGTGACAGGAAATGGGCAGAAATGATACCTTAGACCCTCCCGCTCCATTCACCATCAACACACCTGGGTGGAGGCCATCTGTCTACTGGCGGCAGGTAAAGTTAAACACCAAGTGGCCCTCTTGCCTTGTTTGAACCCATTTAAACAAATTAATTGGCATGTGCCGCCTCGCCTCCTCCCTCTGCTTGACCCGCCATGCCCTACATTCCTGCGGCTGAGCCCCCTTCCTCTTTGGCCGGTCTGAAAAACATACCTTGTAAAAGAGGAGTCGCTTAAACGTAACTCTCGGTCTTATGTCCACATGGTGCAGGGCTCCCCTGAGACTTGTGGCGAGAGAGAAACTTGGGTGTTGATAATCTTTCCTGGCGATTTTACGAGGTAACGTTTTGCGGAGGTAATTCCCTACATGACTCTGTTAACCGTGGAGGGGTCGCCCCGCGAGGTGTTTTGCTGCCCTCGGAGATTTGTCCAAATCTCAGACAATGTGAAGTTTTTCTTAAGTGGCGTTTCCTCATCGTGGGCTGACACTGGTGCTGTCAGGGGTCACATATTTCCCAAATGCAAGGCTGCTGGTTTAATATACGAGCCAACTCATTCTTCAAACCACCATGGAAACAAAGGAGGGACATCAAAACACAGCGAATGCTTAAAACAACCAAAACAAAAGAACACCACCACGAATGTGACATAGAAAACCAGTTTGTTGGTAAATTTTGTGGTTGCGTAAGAATCAAAAGCAGGAAACCAACTGCCTGAAAGGCAAGTCTGTTAAAGGAAGCAAAAAGTAGTTCCTGCTCGGAACTAGTTGGATCACATGCTGAACTTACCTCAGCAATAATGGACGCAGATCCCTCCCTGTGCCTTCAACGCGGCGCCACAACGAGCTGGAATCATTGAGACCTCCGGATCGCACGAGAACGGCAACCATACCACTCTGCCTTTCCCCCTGCGATGGCCGAAGCTCCTGAGCCAATCTAAGCTGAGCGAACCTTGCAGGGATTCCTGTTGCTCACTCAGCCTGAAGCTAGGGGCCCAAAAAAAATCCCATCATGGGACCCGTTTCTCACTACATATATAGAAGCTAGCCTGGAGCAATGTGAACAATGGTCTTTATGTGCATTCGTGCAAATTTTTTTTGCATTTTCAGAGACAGTCTGGCTCTGACTCACTGACATTTCAATTGTGATCGACGCTCCAGGCTGAAACTGCTCCTAGGAGGAATGTGCTGCTGGATTATCCTCCCCACCCTGCTTCTGCCATCACAGAGCAGCAAGTACAACAACTCCTGTTTTCAACCCCGTGGAGGATTAAAGACATGAATGGAAACAGTTACTTTTAAACCCACAAACACAATAATTGGACTAATCATCAGTGACCCTGTTTCGCAAACGACAAAGTCGTGGGATACCTCCGATGTAATCATATCATTACAGGTCATCGCTTCTGTTGCAACCTGAACTTGGCAGCGCCGGCTCTTGCATTCCGCAGGTAAGGTTAAGCAAGTTGGTCAAGGGGCTCTGATGGCCACACGCTGACCACGGCTCCACTTGGGGAGCATGGAAATTAAATGCTGGGCCCGTTTAATTTCCCCCCGCCAACAGCCCATCAAAAGGGGGGTGGGGGCGGCGATGACAGAAAACTGCATTAACCCAGATCCTAGTAGCTGCCTCAGCACTGCGGTCAGATCACGAGGAAGGAAAAAAGAACCATGGTGGACTGTGGCAGGAGCTGTGAAAGGCTGTCCAGTGTGGGAGGGCCACAAATAAAACACGCGGTTGCAAAAGAAATGACATCACGGGGTAGTAAGCACAGACGTGAGGCTGGTTTCTTGCTTTTGGACTGTTCCTCACATTCACCAGATGCTGTGCAAATGCAATCATGTTCATATCAGTCAGCTGCTCTGCACATTTTCTCATGGGACGGGGGATGCTCCGGGGCACTGCACCCTCAAGTTGAAGCCAGGTACAGGAAGACAGATTATTTAAATATATGAATTCAGCTGTAACCCGAGGGAGGACAAGATGTAACCTTTGGATTTATGTTATTGCTCAACGATTTTACAGCATTGATTAAACCCGAGTCCAAATTTCAAGCGTGGAGAAGTCCCTGTTTGTGACTCACAGACATGGACACAAAGGAAGACAGACCCTGCTGTGTGTTTGTCTAAGGTGTGTATTCTGGCTGCTGGTGTCTTTTTAATTTTTTTGCTGCGTCATGCAAACGTCAGGTTACTTGATCACGGCAATATCCGACTGGAGTGGAGACAGTCTGCAACACAACTATGCTCAGGCTTTGAGTGGAATCTCAAGAGATGCGAGAACACGTGAAAACTATGGGGGACAAAATTAAAGTGGCTTTAACTCAGTGGAGTTTGGCTCGTGGACATAAAATATTTAGTCAGATTGTAATTTATCCCTGTGCCCATCCACTTGTATTTTTATTGTTATACTGTGTTAACAGTACTTCTTACATCTTATTTTATTCCTGTTCTTTTAGTGCCATGTGTCAGATATATGAATTGAAATTGTATTGTAATTGTAATAATTGAATAAATTTAAATTTAAATTAAATTTGAACACGCGCATGCCTTCAATGATAAATGTCGTGCACCTACCAGCCAGCGGTTGAGATGTTTATCCAGGTGCTGAACTGACAGAATGTGAGACTGTAATAAAGAGAGGGGGAGGGGCAGGTGAGTTGCCAACAAGGAGGGTGTGTGGAGGGGGGCGGGATTCTGCTCATTCTTCGACAGTCGTCGTAAGCCACAATTGACATCAGCACAAGGAGGTCCTGAATAAATAAATAAAAAAAATAAAATTTAATCTCAAAAGTGTTAAAGAGGGATATGTGAAAATAGAGGGTGGTTTGTTGAACTACTTGGATTTAAAAAGTGTGACTGTCAGAGAATAATCAAAATCTTCCCATTTTTTAAAGCAGATGAATAATTATCCCTGGTTAGCGTTATTAACAATATAAAAACTCGTAGGACACTGAGTAATCAGCGATGTGTATTCAATAGAGTAATAAATAACCTCCAAAATCCAAAATTGTGACACCGGTAAATCATCTGACATGTGTAGCAAATTAAGAACTTCTTCCTTCAGCCTGTGCATCACAAGTCATCGCCACTCTTTCCGCTTGGGATCTCGTCCACAAAGGCCCCTGTGTGGTTTGCCTCCCTTTGTCCTAATCCGAGACGGAGACGTGACTCATGAAAAGCCTGAGTGTTTGGTTTCAAAGGGTGATTAAAAAAATAGTAAACTGCTGTGAGTTGTCTGCATTAGCAATATCTCGCTGCACGGATGGCAAAACCAAAGGGATGGCGCTCCTCAGGGCCGGGACTATGGGCACCTGAAGTTTATATCTGGCAACAGCAATGAGTCAAACCAACTAGCAGCTATATTCAAGATAACTATCTCGACCTCTACGAAGGTAGAGTGGATCTCAACGTAAAGCCTTGGAATGTGCAGATATACCAGACTCGGGCAGGAACTGACCTCGCACGCCCTCTCACGTTCTTATTTTTTTCTTTCTTTTCCTGAACTTAAGGGCCTCTTTTCTATCTAAGCTCTTAATAGCCAGTCGGGTTAGCATTCCTTGACATTAGCACGTCATAAACCTCCCCCAAAAAACGGCTTTCCTTGTGAATCTGTGGCTCCCTTGTGCTTGGACCATGTTCATGCTCCAGCCTCCGCATGAAATGGTTTCGGCCCCGTGGCTTTGAACATGATCTCACTTTAATGTTCATGCTGATAGCCAGCGATTGTTGTGGTGCTTTGCCCTCAGACGCAAACAGAAGAGGGATAGAGAGAAGGCCATGTGGAGATGTGTGGAATGCTGACTGCAAGACAGAAAACACCACAGAGGCAAACCCTGGCCGCTGCATCTCGCATGTCTGCAATAAAAAAAAAAAAAAAAAACTCCGGAGACAGAGGGGCTAGACAGGCGGTAGAAGATAGTGTGGGTTATTCCTTAAACATATTAAATAAAACTGAAAAGTTAAATGTTTCTGCTCCGTTTGTCCCCCCTTGTGGGTTTCGTCCTCTGATGTCCTGCAGCTCCTTTCCTCTGGGAGGACGTCTGACGGGAAATAGAATAGAAATAGTGGGCCGCCCACTTCCTGTGCCAAATCGAGATGCCGAGCCGTGCCAGCTCTTAGCTCAACCCGGCCCACCGTGAGAAAAACACGTCTTTGACATCCTCTGGGGAAACGTGGAGTGGGGCCTTCACGTCCCCCTTGCTGCTAAACAACAACAAAAATAAATATCTCTATGTTGACTTCCGGTAATGGCGGCGAACTAGAAAGTCACGTCTAACTCCGCTCTGCTCCGAACTTGAACAAACCCTGAGAAAATTGCGAAGAACTCTTTAAAAACGTAAGCGATCGCTGATATTAACGCTGTTATGCCAAATACGGGTAAAACGAGCCGGGACAAAGCGAAATCATCGACGCAGTCGAAGCTGACCAACTTCGGAACGCCAAGTATGGAGCAAAAGGACACACACCGTGATGATGGAGCTTCGGAGAGCGGTGCAAGTGAATCTTGCGATGCTAAAGCAGAAATACTGATGGCAATACATAATCTGAAGTCCGAATTCTCGACTAGATTGGATGGGATTCGCACCGCGATTGAAGAAATGAAGAAAGAGATGGCCGACTGCACTGAAAGAATAACAAAACAAGAAACACGCCTGTCCACAGTGGAAGATGTGCAGGTTAAAATGAGGGAGACGGTTCAGACGCTGGAAAGAAAGAACAAAACTATGGAGGATAAAATCACCGATTTGGAAACCAGATCACGACTGAATAATTTGAGGTTGGTGAATTTACCCGAAGGAGCAGAGGGTCCGGACCCCTGCTCATTTCTGGAGGGCTTTTTGCCGGAGGCGCTGGATCTTGCACCGATGCGGTTCCCAATGGCGGTGGAAAGTGCACATCGAGTCGGACCAAAACGGGACATTGCAGAGGCACCGAGAACTTTGATATTGAAGCTCCAGAATTACAAGCAGAAATTGGCCGGGATGAAGGCAGCTAAGGTGAAAAAAGACGTCCTTTACAAGAACCAACGCATCCGATTCTATAACGACCTGGCAACCGAAGTGCACCGACAACAGAGAAAATATGATACAGTGCGTCAAGAGCTACGAAACTTGGGACTTAGACACGGTATAATACCTCCAGCTAAACTGATCGTAACCTATAGGGAGAAAGCACGCATTTTCAACTCGCCGACGGAGGCACAGGATTTCGTTAACAAGATCAAAGAAGACGAAGGTAACAGGGGGTGATGTTAGCGAGAACAATAATACAAGTAAAATATGCTTACAGTTCTTTAAATGTAAAGTAAACGGTAAGATAATTTAGGTAGTAAAAGGCTAAAGATACTAAATATTGAGTTCAATTGAATGGTGGTTCAAAGAATGGTGATTTAAAAATGTATGTATGTATATGTATATATATGTTAATATTAGCCTTTAAACTGTACTTAGCTTTGCTATTGAAAAGTGACTTTTTTTCCTTTTTTTTTTCATAATTTTGAATGACTTCAATCTATAAGGCTGAAAATGTTGATGTATATCTGTGCCTAGAGCACGGTAAAGTTGTCAGGCTTACTTATACCACTATACTCAGGAGTATTTATATCTACAGGAAAGGAGCAAAGGGGGTGGGGGGTGTTAGTTTACTCTTTTCTTTATTTTTTTTGCATTTTTGAGAATGAGAAGGCCAGGGTAGGATTGAGCCAGCGATCCATCCACGAACAGCTGGAAGCCACGTACAACAGGGGGGGTTTCCCATTTAGTTGGGAGTTGGGGTTTGTTGTGTTCTATAGTTTATTTAGTTCAGTTTATGTTCTTATGTTGAAATGTGTTACGCTTCTCAGTCTTACCATCTTCTTTAATGAATATTTGTGGTCTAATTTCTTGAATGACTCAAAGGGTAGAACTTAAATATATATCCTGGAACTGTAGAGGTTTACAAAAAACTAAAAAAATCAAACAAGTGATGAACAAGCTAAGAGATATGGAGTCAAAAATTGTTTTCTTACAGGAGACTCACACTTTGCAAGAAGACAATATACGTATAGCTAGGAGGTGGCAAGGGAACATTTATGCTGCATCATTTACATCACAAGCTAGGGGAGTTATGACTCTTATTCATAAATCGGTGCCCTTCCAAGCTAATAATGTAATCAGGGATAAATATGGAAGATATCTGATTATTCAAGGAATGCTGCTCTCGATTAACCTAAATTTGGTAAATATTTATGGGCCGAACACAGATTAACCTAATTTTTTTTACCAACTTATTTCTTATATTGGCATCTCTCCCAGGAGAATACATAATTGCAGGAGATTGGAATTGTACACCAGACCCAGTAAAGGATAGACTCACAGGGGTTGATCAAACCCATAAAAGAAGTAGAACAGTTATTCAACATTTTTCAAAAGAGTTGAAATTATTGGACATATGGAGACATTTAAACCCCAATGGCATCGCCTACTCCTGCTATTCTAGCACGTTTCAGACATACTCACGAATAGACTATTTCTTGGTATCAGCGTCACTGATTTCTAAAATACAGAATTGTTACTATGACAATATAGTAATATCAGATCATAGCCCATGTTGTCTGATATATATGGACCGAAATCTTGTAAAAGATCAACCTAGATGGGCTTTGAATAAAAAGTGGTTACTAGATCAAAGTTTTGTCAAGTAAAAAGGAAAAGAAATTGATAATTATTTTAACGAGAATACAAATCAAACAACAGCAGGGATTAGATGCTTTCAAAGCCTTCATAAGGGGACATATTATCAGTTATACCTCTTCCAAATCCAGAGAATTAAGGCAAAAGAGACAACAGTTAGAATTCAAAATACGATCTCTTCAAGAACAGGTCTTTAACAATAGAACTCCAAAAATTGAAAAAGAATTAATGCTCCTAAGAGCTGAGTATAACAAAATATCCGCAGACAGGGCAGCCTCTGACATGCTCAGACTTAATCAAGCATTTTATGAACAAGGGGAGAAACCAGGTAATCTGCTAGCTTGGCAAATAAAACAGTTAGAAACAAGTAGATCAATAACTTCAATCAAAAGAAATAATGGTGACATAATAACCGATCCTATTGTAATAAATAAGGAATTTAGAGAATATTATGAAAAGTTATATGAATCTCAAATAGAATATGATCCACAAACTCAAAATTCTTTCTTGAATAACTTGGAATTTTGTACCATCTCTAATGAATTCGTAGATGAATTAGAGGTAGATCTAAGAGAGGAGGAAATAAGCTTAGCCATTGATAGCATGAAAGCGGGTAAAACGGCAGGACCAGATGGAATACCAATAGATCTGTATAAAAAATTTAAATCCAAATTACTGAAGCCATTACTGGAAATGTTTCTGGAAGCATTCCATAATGGTAGTTTACCAAAATCAATGACAAGAGCGGTAATAACATTATTACCAAAACCTGGAAAGCCTAATGACAGATGTGAAAATATGAGACCAATAAGTTTATTAAATTCAGATCTTAAAATATTGTGCAAAGCTTTAGCTAGGCGACTCCAGGAAATAGTTCCTTGTGTGATACACAGGGATCAAAATGGCTTTATTCGTGGACGCCATGGTTCTCACAATGTCAGAAGAGTCTTAAATATCATACAAGGCTTGAAGGATCCCTCCGATAAGGCTCTCCTGTCTTTAGATGCAGAAAAAGCTTTCGATAAAGTGGAGTGGCCTTATCTCTTTAATGTTTTGGAAAAGTTTGGATGTGGTAACAATTTTTTTAAAATGGGTTCATTTGCTATATCTAAACCCTACAGCAGAAATTCTAACAAATAGGAATATATCTGAACCAATTACAATAAAAAGAGGATGTCGTCAAGGTTGTCCTCTGTCTCCACTACTATTTACTTTAGCAATTGAACCATTGGCAGTGGCCATACGATCACATGTCAAAATAAAGGGAATAACAATTGGACATATGGAACACAAATTATCTTTATATGCAGATGATATTATTTTGTTTATGTCGCAGCTTAGTAGTACTCTTCCAGCGTTATTAGGATTGATACAAGAATTTGGCAGTATTTCTGGCTACACAATTAACAACAACAAATCTTCAATTTTATTTCTTAGTGAGAGACAGATGAAGGATTCTCTTGGAGTAGCTTCATCACTTAAAACAGTAGATCAATTTACATACCTGGGAATAGAAATTAGGTCTAATTGAACTCAAATTGTCAATTGTAATTATGAACCACTGATAAGAGGAATAACAGAGTCAATTAACAGATGGATGTCCCTGCCTTTCTCCATGATTGGTAGAATCAACACTTTAAAAATGAACATACTCCCTAAAATATTATATTTGTTCCAGAATATTCCATTAGATCCACCCGATGACTTTTTCAAGAAAATAAAGAAGTTATTTACTAGTTTCATATGGCAAAACAATAAAGCTAGAATTCGACTATCGCTGTTACATTTACCATATAGAAATGGAGGTTTAAAGTGTCCAAACCTAATTTGGTATTACTGGGCAGCCCAGTTGAGAACTATTAAATTTTATTTTGCAAAAAGGGATGAAAGAAATGGAAAGTGAACATTTGAGCCTACCTTTGCCTCTGTATTTTTACTCTGATACATTGCCAAACTTGATAAAACTAACCAAGAATCCAATTGTTAAAAATATGCTACGGGTATGGTCAGAAGTACAAAGATTTACAAAAGAAAATAATCCTTTATCTCAGTATACTCCTATTTGGGGAAACCAACGTTTTACACCAGGAACAAAAGACGCTGTGTTTAGAAAATGGGCATTAAACGGACTGGAAAAAATCAAGGATCTCTATCGACCAGACTCGGACAACATGATGTCATTTGAAGAAATTATACATAAATATAACATAGACAAAAAACATTTCTTTAAATTTCTCCAACTTAGAGATTATATTAGAACGAGTCAAAATAACACCTTAAACAAACCTCAAGCAGCTACCCTAGAAAAGATTATGTCCAAGAACAGTTTAAACAAAGGGGCCATATCAGAACTCTATAACTTTCTATTATCAAACTCAGCTGAAAATGCAGATGATAAACGAGAAGCATGGAAAACGGATCTCGATTTAGATATTACAATAGAAGACTGGGAAAATATATGCAGTAAGACTCAAACACAATCTGTCAATACACGACTGAGACTACTGCAATATAAATGGTTAATGAGAACCTATATTACACCAGTCAAGTTAAATAAGTACAATAAAAATATCCCAGACGTATGTATAAAATGTTTGGATTCGAAGGGGACGTTGTATCATTGTATCTGGCAATGCAGAGTGCAAAGTAGAACTATTTTGGAAGGAGGTCAAAGAAGCAATGGAAAAAATTATCTCAAAAAACATTCCAATGGATCCTGCTTTTTTTATTTTAGGACATTACCAGTCAAATTAAATAAGTACAATAAAAATATCCCAGACGTATGTATAAAATGCTTGGATTCGAAGGGGACGTTGTATCATTGTATCTGGCAATGCAGTAAAGTAGAACTATTTTGGAAGGAGGTCAAAGAAGCAATGGAAAAAATTATCTCAAAAAACATTCCAATGGATCCTGCTTTTTTTATTTTAGGACATTACCCCAAAACTCATAAATACAACAAAAGAGATCGAATAATAATAGATGCATGTCTTTTGTATGCCAAAAGGTCTATTACCATGTTTTGGAAATTGATCAGCAGGCCAAATGTTAAGTATTGGGTGAAACAAATGTTGATAACATTCCCTTTTGAAAGATTGACATATATATTAAAAGGAAAACAAGATTTATTTGAACAAATATGGAAACCTTTTAATGTGTTTGTTAAAAATACTGATTTTATAAATGATAAAGAAGAGGAATAGTATATTTATTAGTAAATCTCTACAGGATTAATATACTATTATACCCATAAGGGTACAGGACTACCGACCTATGTATAAACTGTTTAAGACTGAGAAGACGGTGCTTATGATGTTTTTCAATGTGTTTGTTTGTTTTTTTTTTTCCCTTTTATAATATATTTGTTCAGCACTTGTAACAAACGGTTGTCTATGTTAATTGGACACTGAATTATATATTTGATGTAAATGTGTGTTTATACAAGTGTGTTGGCATGCAAAAATCAATAAATATATTATTCAAAAAAAATAAAAAAATCTCTATGTTACACCGATGGGAGGAGGGAGCCACATCAAACACATGGATATGGGCAGTGTAGTGACGTCGGATGGCAGAAAAAAGGTTTGATACTGCGTGAATTTAATGAACATGTGTTGAAAGACAAAAGGAGATAAAAGAGGTAACGGCGAGGAGGCAAGGGGAAACAGATGGAGGAGGAGGAGGAAGAGGAGAGGTTTGGCGGTGAGGGTTTCCCCCTGATGAGGCCCAGCTGACGGCGCGAACCTCCAGCGCTCTCATGACAGGCCCTCACCACATCAACCCGTTGACATTACAGCTCAGCCCACACACACACCGAAGTGTGTGTGCGTGTGATCTCCGATTCAAAGGCACGCACGCACCACTTTACCCTTTACACACACTTTGTTGGCTCGGCTGCCTCTGGACCACAAGCACACCCGCTGCAACCGAATGATTCTGGAACCATTTTGAGCAGGTGTGTGAAAGGTGCGTATTTTACCATTGTCTGGGTTGTCAGGTCTGCAGCCCTCCTCTCCATCCTTTCCTCCGGCTTCATTCGTCTAAAGCAGCCATGGCGTCGATCACGGCGCCCGTCTCCGCCTCGCTGGTGCATGTTAGCTTGCTCTACCAGAAACTGGAAGGAAAATAAATGTAAAAAAAGTTTGTTTACCATAAATCAAAAACTTGTGCAGTCAGAGTCGACCCCACCTCTTACTCGTCTTGAGAGCTTGCTTCAGTTAATCCCTCATCTCCACCGCAAAGTGAGTTTACCTTGGGTCCTGGGGGTCAGACGTGCTCTTCGAAAGCAGCAGCACCGCAGGTAGCCAGCAACATACATCACCTGACGAGACATTGAACAGTCAGCCACCCTTGGTGCACAGCACACACGCGCGCACTCACACACACACAGAGCCCTCATCAGTCCTGTTATCCTGTTTTGTTTAAAGCCTGTTTTTCAGCCCTGTGCTGTTGTAAGTGCATTTGCGCAGTGATATGTGTGGTTGACCTTTGAATTCCCCATCCCGCCCCGCCCTGCCTGTCCCTGTGTGTAGAGCTCAGAAGACTGTGGAGTAGAAAGATGGTTGGGAGGAGGGAGGCTTGAATAATAAAAAAGTTAAATTTGCTTTTAACTTCAATGCAATTTACATAATGCTAAGTCTCCCGTCTCCACTGTGTGTGTGTGTGTGTGTGTGTGTGGTTTCCATAAAACTAGGAGGGGGAAAACTCTGGCCTTGAATTCCTTGGGTGTGAGAGGTGGAATGTTACGTGGCCACATTTCTCACAGTTTGAAAAAGATCCAGATGATACTTGGCAGGTTGTCTGTCCTCTCTCCTCTCGTACTCTCAGTGTTTGTCTTTGCCACATCAGAGGGATCGTTATCTGTTCTCAACTTCTTGATCTCGCCTCACTGTCAGAAAATGTCCTCATCCTGGAAGCAACCATGATCTCACCACAAAGGGCTGGGTCCCACCTCCTTACGCTCAGTGGTCCTCAGGCCATCTGTTGACGTGTTTCACATTATGGTTGTTATTCTTTCTGAATGATGCGGCCTTAGTGGCATGTTGAGTAACCCTGATTGTGTCAGCGGCCCCGCTCAGGCCAAATGGGTGGTTCTATTCCTCAATTTCACAGTATTATTGAATTCTTTCTCTGCCAGAAGCTGAACTGAACTCCGGTCTAAGTCTCACATTTCCTCCCTATCTGCTACTCCATCAGCGTGTCCTCTCCAGACTGCAGGTCATCGAGGATTCTGCCTTTTATTTTCTCAACCTCTCATTCCTCTGACGCTGTCCAGAGGCTGTTTTCCCTCACCTGAGTTTTAACGGCTTCTGACACTCCCCCGCCTCCTGGATCGTGTTCCCACTGCGCTAATAGCCCTGCCCCCCGCCCCGTTTACAAATGGCAAAACAAACCGAATGGTCTTTGAAATGAAACAAAACTGTACTTCTATTGGAAAAGGACGATTTTCTCCCTTGTATCCCCGCGTCAAACAATGATGCAAAACTAGGACAAATGTGAGAATAAAAACATGTCAGATTGACGCAGGGGATGTTTGGGTGCTCTCTCTCTCCCTCGTGTCGACTCTGTTTATTCACTGTCAGGTGGGAATTCCTCTGATGGACTTGACCTCTTCACTTGAAAGAATGTTATTGGACGTGGGGGGGTCAAAAGTCCACGCGGGTTTTAGACGTTTGTCATGCGCAAGGGGGTCTGGTTGTGCTTATTCAAGCATTCTTCGCATTTTCAAAGGGCCAAAAACATGCTACTGGGAAAGGAAGAAGAGAGAAGATAACAAGACGCCCGTAATGATGGCGTGCCGTAGTCGCTGGCGTGTGGATATGAGCCTGCAGCAATCAGCGTCTGGTTGGCCTGAATTAGCGAAAAGGAAAAAAAAAAAAAAAGCTTCCTGTTGTTGTGTGTCTGGGTCTCGTGGTCACTGACCTCCGGGACCAAGGTCAGCATCCGGGGGGTTTCCTCGTCTGGCTGAGTTACGGTACAGTACAACTGTGGAGGCTGTGCTCTACGTATGTATGATGGGCGATTGATGACATGCCTGTGAGAAAGTCCGGTGCTCTCTGACACACTGACGACACACACACACGCACACACTCTCTTGACAGATAAATCATTGTGAGCGGCCTCAAAGGACGGTGAGCTTTCAGAGAAGTAGGTCACTGCCCACGGGTAGCGGCCAATGTAGAACCGCACTGACCAGAACGGGGCGAATCCATTAGATTGGTGGTAATTTAAAGGGAAACATCCGCTATCTTGCCCTGTTTGCCTGTCCTCTGCTTTCCCGCTTGCGTGAGGCTGTGTTTTCCTGACCCATATTCCTCGACAGAAAGCGAGCAGAGGGACAGCCAAAGCTGCTGACTCGCACATGTACGACGCAGACAACCCCCCCCCCGACACACACACACACACACACACTATCCTTCCCTCCCTTTGACCTGCACTTTTCCACTGTTGTATTTCTGTCAGTGCGCCCCGTGCAGCAGGAAATCTAATCAGGCAGGGAGTGTCCTGACAGATTGTCGCGGGTGAAAGGTTAGTTGTGGCTGGCACTTGAAAAGACTGAGTGCGTTTGGAGTGGAAGAGGTGTGGATGTGAGGGGGATGTGTGTGACGCTACTCCTCACTTTCTTTCATGTTATGAGGAGAGCGAGATCTGGACTAAACTTTATGAAACTGCAGCACTGAGTCATATCAACATGCTCTTCATCATAGTGGTAAAAGTCTACAGGTCACACATGGGTCAAAATCCTACAGATATATCCTAAATTATTTTCTATGTATTTTCACAGACCGGGGACCACCTGTTGAGGATCACTGGTCTAAAGTATCATGTGTCTTTATGTGTGTCCATCTTGTGCATGTTTTTCTTAAGTTTCTATTCCTACTCCCCGTTCAGATTCCTCCCCGTCTGTCAGCAAAGCCACATTAAATATCACACACACGCCCGCTCCGTCACCACTTTTGATCAAGAATGCACATCTAAAACACCTTGTACCTCGTGAGACACGAGTAAATAACTTCATGTCGCTCTGAGCTACGTTCCAACCGATCCTTTGGCCCGGGTCCAAAGCCAGAGAGGCAGCTTTTGACCTGCTGAAATCATCCAAGTCCAAGGTAAGGAATAATTAGAAAAAGCTGGACAGACAGAAACAATTGCACAGGGAAGACGAATCCGCTGCTGTTTTTCTAACAGGCACATCCAAGAAGCCGTTGGCTGCTTTTTCAGTACTTTTCCGTGAAGCCAGCTTGGACACACCTTGGTATTTTAGGTGCAGAACACTGCTCTGACTCACTGCGCCAGCAACAGGTGGCCTCTCCGACCTTCTCCTTGATGGGAAAACCTAGCCGAATGTGCAACACAGCGGAGTGGCCCCGCAGGCTGCACGTTTACACACACACACACACACACATACAGTTTATGTACGGCTGGCACCGGCTTGTTGTCAGTGTGGTAAACCGCCAGACTAATCCTGCGGGACAAGCTGTCCATCTCGATGTGTAACATGAGTGATGTCAGGTTCTCTATTCCCACTGCAGGCTGGGAAAAGTGTGTGTCCCAGTATAGATATGTCTGTGTGTGTGTGTTCAGGGCGGCGTGGGATTTGGGTTTCTCACAGCCGGGGCGTCCGAAGACACAACAAAACTTCAGATGGAGAATTTGCTGACAACGTGAAAAATCTTTTCTGAATAAAACATTACTGTTGAGCAGCTTGCAGTTAAAACTTAAAACATGTGTGCACATTTAGTCACGTTGTGCAGTAAATTTAAATTCGCTTTTTTTTCTTTGTGGTACGTCGTTGACCCTGGAAGCTCTAGTGGAGACAGAAGAAACGGATGTGATGCTGTTTAAACGCAAACAAGATGGAGCTTCCCGCTCCCTCGTAAAACTGGGAATTTCTCTGGGTTGGAACATTTTTGCATGGTGGTGATGTTCTATAAATCTTTCTTGGATGAAATCACCCTGGTGGCACTATTTTCCTATAAAACATGTGTTTAGCTGTAAAATGTAGAATGGAATTTTCAGGCTGTGTACGGTATTTTGTTTCTAATTGTCGGGCGGGTTCACTGGCCTAGCTATGCTCCAGAAAAAATCTCAGCTTGACCGTTGCAGAATTAATTAGCAGAGGGATGTCGTTTAAGAGCTTTAAGTGGCTTCAATTAAACGGTTTGAACTCCCCGGTGCGATGGGCTCCCAGGGGCCCAGGAGTGAGCTGAGGAGTTTGGGGGATTCCAGGGGAGTAGGCGTCCTGCCTACTGCAGCTGCTCTCTTACTTAACTTGGGCCCAGCCTCCCAGAGGACGTCCTCTATATATGAGGCAGACACCCTTCCGAGGTGTGAAGGGTGTCTCGACTTCTTTTACTAGCCGAGGCTGATTCCTTGATTCCCTCCCGTTCCGGCGACCTTTACTGGGGGATGCAATTTGCTCCAGACCACCGACGGAAACAGCTCAAAGTCACAGAACCGGGGTTGAAATCTGCGTTGCGGCACTTTCTGCCCTAACAAGCATTTTTCTTATTGCTAATTTGTACAACATGTTTACTGCAGGACTCCTGTGGGATCCTCTGGTTTTGTCTGTGGCGGCGGGAGGAATGCGATATTTACGAGAGGCTCCCGAAACCCTGGAGCTGCCACTGTGTTGCATGCATGTGTGAATATGTAGCGGAGGCCGGTATTATGGGGCCTGTGTCACACGCTGGCACCTCGCTCACTAATATGCACTTTCCATTCTCTCACCCTGGCAGGGAAACAGGACGACGCGAGGAGCACCACACCGATTTCCCACCGTATTAAACATGCACTTAACTAATCTCTACACGTTTCCTCATTGCACTCAGGTGCCTGCGTATACATTACACACAGAGATTTCTTGACATGAGACGCTGAGGGAGCTTTGCTGCTCCTGCCTGCCTGGGGGCCCGCCCCCTCCCCGGTGCCCGTGACCCTCCTAAGCCACATCCTGTAAGACAGGACATCCACTCTGCAGAGGAAATGGCCCCAATGGATTGTTCACTGTTAACTTGGAGTGGCGTGGCCGGCCGTGGAGCGAGCCGGAGGAAGTGGCGGGCGGTGAAAACGAGGCAATTTGCACAATGGGTGTTAGGGGAGGGGGGGTGCTGACGTGAATGTCTGCATCACTGCATGACAACTCTAAAACCATGAAATCCCTAAAAACATAAAAAAAACAAAAGGACGAGGCGTGACTTCAAACTTGTGGAGCCCCTCAGGGGAGTGTTCTGGAGCCACAGTTTCTGTCATATCTCATATGGATTCAGAGAAATTTTTAGCCATAAAACCGCATGTCTGACGAGAACCACGCAGATCAAAGTGCTTCACAACCCTCTGCTGCTTTTGCTCGCCGCCTCAGCCCCCGACTCAAAAAGAGAAACGCTAACAACATGTTCAGTGTCTTCCTCCATTATCATCAGGAGTTTTGTCCCAACATACTTCTTCCCTCTGGGGTGCTGAAAAGAATACAGCAGTGACTAATGACTGAAATTCAAAAAAGTGAGCGTGTGTGTGTGTGTAATTGAATCTGGTCAAAGACAGCAGGTGTGTAACACAGAAGAACACACCATGGTTTTATTCCATTACACCACGATGACTGAGCGACTCCGGAGTTACACAGGAAGCGATTAATGAATAATAAAACAGAGGGATTACGTTCCCCTGCCGTTCCCCTTTTTGACTGTGGCTACATGCAAAACATTTCTCGCCCTCTCGACTTTGAAACGCGACGCTAATCATGTTAACATGATGATTCGCACCTGTATGACAGCTCAGTGTTTTAATTAGAGCTCCCACTTTCTCTCTGTTGACGCTGAGGCCGAGCTCAGTTGACGTTGACTTAACCCGGGGGCTGCAAACCGCTGGGTGTCGGTTCTCGACGTTAACCCTGACACTGGCGGTTGAACTCAGATCTCTAGCGAACGGCACTCCCATGGTCTGTCACATTCTCATAAATAACTACTGCCGCCTGGTCTCATTAAAGGGACAGGTCACGAAAACCTGCGCATTCTCTGCCAATAAACACAAACTCTGCTATATTTCAATAACGTCTCACTATTTTAAGTCCACCGACTGTATGATCTCACTCTTCCTGCAGAGCTTAGACACACCCAGCTCAAAGTCAACGCTGACATACCAAGGTGATGTGGAAAATTCCAGAGGTGTCCGGTCCTTTAAGGTTCCCACCTTATTTACCATCACAATTAAAAGCACCAAGAGCTTGGCCTGGGATAACCTCCGGGTTGAACTCAAGAAACAGACTTCACAACATGTTATTCTCTGTTCATGCAACTTGAGGAAGGGCAATTCAAGTCAGGCAGAAACTGGGAAATGGCTTGGTCTGTGATCAGTGTCAAATAAAAGAATTGCTCAGGGTAAAACACCAATCGCGGAGTGGTGCACGTCCATAAAGTTCGAGCAACTGTCTGTGGTTTTAGAGTTCTTCTTTCTCCATTTGTTGTTCAAATTTCTTTCGAGTAACTGTGGGAAAACGCTCCGTGGGCATGTGGAAGCTGGGGAGGCGCTGATAGGCCGTGATGTATTACACTGAAGGCGAAATAAAAACCATGTGCTTTGGGTAAATAGAGTATCTCTAGTCCTTGTGAGGTCAGGGGTCGTGGTAGGAAGATGGACTGTCGCGTGCTTTAGCAGTGATGCGATTCCAAAGATACCGAGAGAGACATTTTTCAACTTTATCCTTTGTTCACTTGTCCTCCAAGAGTTGGGGGGTGGGCATCTCACATGTGTTTTGCATCAGGAGTGTCTGGACAAGTCATCAAAAGTGTCTTTCTTTTGTTTCTTTGATGATGGGAGATTACGTCACCTCCCGAAGCAATTATCACAAAGCGGATGGGAAGCGGCCTGTAATTTGAGGTTCATTTGGTAATAATTCTCCATCAGTCAGGAGAATCCGAGGACCAGGAGAGTTCAGAATGTCTTAACAGAACCTGCACCACGGGCTCGGAGCCTCTCTGAGGTTTGCCTCCTGACCGTCCGCGGCACCTTCCCTGGCAGCGAGCAGCTGGCTCATCTGCGTGGGGGGAAATTACACCCGGCGGTTTGTTGTGTTAATAGATCTCGGAGCCCAGTTTCTTGGGGCCGCGAAGTGTGTGGTCCTCCCTTCTCGGCTCGGTTTGTCAGGTGCGGGCTGCGGCGTTTGTTTGTTAACCTTTCTAACTCCCTCCGATCTTGCCTCTTGCGGCGGAATGTGGAGAATTGTACGTGAACATACGAGTAACGGAATGTTTTAGCCAAATGTTGTTATTAGTGCAGATGAGCTGCGTTCCCACGCGGACAGTTGAAGGCACAGGAGACAAATGCTTTTCGGGAAATTACTCCGGTGACATCAGCCCCTCCCATGTCCTGTCTCTTGAGATAATAAAACACTTAAAGGATTCACAACACAAAACACCTAGTAATGTACTAGTTGTGCTCTCCAGAAATAAATTTGATCACGTCTGCTTTTTAAGCAATCGCCGTTTAAATTGTATTAGATCTCACCTTATTTCACCCGCACTTAATGACTTCTCAACATATACAGGTCAGTTTTTTTTTTGTTTTTTTTTTAAGTCAATGACTTTCCGACACGATGGCCAAAGCTGCAGGCTCAACATTTTGAATGCTCTCGCTCATTGTGGTGCAGGGACCCTGATAGCTATTAAATTAATTACTGACCCTTGGGGTCTTGTAAGGTTTTTAAAAGGGACAGATATTTGTGTTTAAACCCAAAGTTTCCGGTTGTCCGCGCCTGAGGTGATGGCAGCCTTATCTGAAGGGTGTGTCCATTTGGCCAGTGAGGGAGAAGGGTGGAAGCACAGGAAGCGCTCCCTTATGATTTAACATATTAAAAAGCCTGTTTATAGGGTACCGGGTTAGCCCCGGAGCAGCTGGGAAACTTTTCCACGATGGGAAGCGGTCAGCTTGTAAACTCCGGCAAACATGGGCAGCATTGTTGTCTCTTAGGTAAAGTGTATTTTAGTCCTGGCGACCCAGAGCCGTTTCCCTTTGCCCAGTGCATGCTGGACCTTGTGTTTATATTCTGCCTCTGACGAAGCTGAACACTGAGCCGACGGCCGGGATCTTTGTGTGTCATCGGTGGGAGACATCTGCTGAGCATGCAGAAAAGCGGCGGCGGGGAAGTTCAGGGTTAAAGCAGGAGCAGGCCCCCCCCCCCCCCCCCCCCCCCCCCCCCCCCAATCCCAACTGAGCTTGTGTTTTCACGATTATGATCTTAAGCTGCGTCCATAAACATACCTCCCCAAAGTGTTTTCCCTCCTTGCGCCTGGAAACCGCTTTCATCTTTGTTTTTTTTTCAACTGCTTTCCTCGAACTTTTTAAACTCTCCCTTCCTCCTCCTCCTCCTCTCTTGGCTACTGAGGGGCAAGCGAGTGTTAAACGGTAGACACAAGACATGGCTTCTCACAGAGCTGAAAACAACACAGGTGTAAACACGTAAACATGGCCCGCCGCCTCCTCTTTGGGGGCCTTGGCCTCTTGACCTCTCTCCTGAAGAGTCATCGGTTGGGTTCCACCAGACACCAAGACGGCAAAGAAGTGTGTGTGTGTAGCCTAGCAGCTCCCCCTTGGACTGCCAGACAGTGTTATTGCAGCTGCAACCAGCCGCCCTCCTCCTCCTCCTCTCCTGACTCACACTTCAGGTGCTTTCCAGCCTTCCCAACTTCCTCCTCCCTCTTAGTTTACCCTCAGACTGTCCACCACCAATTTTACCCAAAATTCTTTGCATTCACCTTCGACCAGAGAGCGACTGACAGTCGTCCCACTCGACTCCCTCATTAACCCTGAGCTCCCATTGGCCCACGGCATGACGACGGCCAGACTGAGTAGGCTTACCTACTTCCTGCTCGCTAACCCAAACAGTAATTTGAGGGCGGGCGCGACCTTGACCAGGGGCGCGTGTGCATGATCACATTTGTCTCAGAGGTATGTTTTCTATGAATAAAAAGAACTACAGAGAACATCTTTATGTACGTCCTCATTCAGCCCTTAATTAAAACAGGAATGTTCTCTGCTATTACCCTGGAGGCTTTTCAGATGGAGATTAAACCTTTAAAATGTGAACTCGTTTGAACTGACAGCTGAAAGAAGAGTACACGTTTGTCTGTTTAGAGTGTGCGTTGTTTTCCTCTCAGCCTTTCGTCCGCCACATGTCACCCACTGACCAAACCGGAGGAATTTTTTCAAAAAAACCCCAGCAATTTCCAAACTGGGCAAGACGCTACAGTCGCGAGCCTCTTCCTGCATTCCTGAACGCATCCAACTGGGACACGGTGCAGACAGCCAGTGGGACCAGCCCAGTCTGACAGCACACATTCACATGGGCGCACTCAAACGCACACATGCAATTAGTTTACTTCTGTTTCATCTCAAGACTTATTCTCCTTGTTCAAGGCCATAAATTTGCACAAACAAATACCTTTCCGTGAGAGTTTCTGCTTTCAAATAAGAGAAAACAAACGCAGTTCTACAAATCCCAGCCTGGTTGGATCACAAGTCAAACGCAGCCAATTTGTGTTGGAACTAAGAGCCTCTATCTCACCCCATTAGCATTAGCATCTCAAGAATAATTTGGGGAAGTGGGACCTTCTGAGAAAGCAATGTGAGCTCACGTGTAAGTGAAAAATTCAGAAATGCTTGTTATATATTTAGCTGACAGGTTCCCAGAATTCATTCATGTTCGATCCTGTGGCTTTGCGGGTCATTTCACCATAAACTCCGAGGAGGACTCATGTCTCACACCAAGTAAACACCGCATATGGAACTTGCTCCACGGCTTGTGTACAGCCCCGGGCCCCAAAGGACTCTAATAACAACAGCTCGTATGAACGTGGACGGGCTGATTCAGACCTGTCATTCAGTTTGAATTCGCTGAAAGGCAACCAAGGTCAGCATCTCTCCACAGTGTTGTTTTTTAAAGTGTTTTTGGCAAAAGCAGCTGAGATTTCTGCTGCTCCGAGGATCAGCTTCCTTTGTTGCTTTTGAAAAACAGGGGGATTATTTTTCCTCAAAGACGGCCATTATTTTCATAAAAGCAGACACTGTATTCTAGAGAGAGACATTCCTGGAAGAAGACACTCTGAACGGCGAACGGGACACCTGATTTTCCTCAAGCGAGGGGATTTTTGAATTCGATTTCACCAAACAGAGCAAGTTCCACGCAGGGACTTTTGTCTGAAGATGATGCTTTGAGACATGTGGCGTTTAGTCAGCGACCGCACGGCGTAAAACCTACAGCGCCGCGGAAAAAATTGTGACGTTCATCCTCCTGCATCACGCCAGTTGGTGCTCAGCATTCTCAAGTGAGAATGCACTGGGCGGTTCCGAGGTCTGAGACGAGAAATTGGCTCGCGGGGACGTGTCGGTTTACGTGCGTAGATGTCTACGAGTGCTTGCCAAGATGTATGTGATGAATGTTGAATGTACCTGAGAGGCTCTGTGGACATTGTACGCCATAAAAAACAGACTGGATGTCTATAGCATATGCACCGTGCAGTAAACTCGTCCAGGCTTGTTTCATTTATTTATTTTTCCTACTTCCTGCGGTGCAAGCCCAATGCAAAATCCCTGTTAAAAGCTCCGCCAACTGTGCAGTCATCCATCCCCGGTGGGGTGATAGATCAAAATAAAACTGAAACCCAGACACACACACACACACACACACTCAGCATTGTCCTACTGACCCACAGGGTGCGTGTTTAACGGTGACTGCGCAGATCTGAGCCAATGGTCCTCGTTCCCACGGTCACAGAGCAACAATAGGACGATATAAAATACAAAAAAAATGTGCCTCGTCCATACGTTATGGTTACTCTATTAGAAAAAGAAATCATCCAATGTGTCCACCCTGAGCTACAGCAGGCATGTGCTTCTCATTAGCTCATATATATACACACACTCAAACAAACAAAAACAGACAGACAGAGTGCAGACCCCTGTGTCCTGGAGACCCAGCTCGATTTCAGTTGGAATTATTTTTTATTTTAAACGTGGCAGAATGTCTTTGTCGGGACCATTTCTGGATTTTTTCAACTGAGCGGGGATTCATCCAAAGTTATCTGCTTAAATCAAAACCACGGGCTGCCTAATGTGCAGGGTCTCATTTTCCTCTAAATGACATGTTGGAGCTTTGCTCGTCTCCACCCACACGATCAGATGAAAAGACAAACTGTCCAGAACACAGTTGGACTTTGTCACATTGGATCTTCTGCTTTTCGCTTTTTCTTTCTGGTGTTCTTTGATATAAAAGTGATTGCAGACGTGGCAGCGTGTGGGTAAACAAGGGCTGAACAACTCACCTTGAGAGTAATTACTTGAGAAAGCTCAGGAAAAACACCCCACAACGTGCTATTTATTACACGTATTGAGCCTAAGTGCTGGAATTTCCGACCCTCTTACAAGCAATTTCAGGACATAGCTGATGCAGACAAAGTCAAATTTACACTCGACTATTTGCTCCGATGAATGGCGTTGAAAAGCATGCAACTACCAAACGCACACACACATAACCACGGCGGCAGTCACTTTTTCCCCTCAGCATGCTTTCCATATTTTTTCCGATGACATAATCCCGCTCAAAGGTGCGCGTGTGTGTTTTTCATAACAACCCATTTAGTCTCTTAAATGTGATTATCCACCTCAGTCCCTGCACAAACACAAGCTCAAGTCCAGTTTATACGTGTCAAGAAAATAGATTGCTGTGGGTTATTTTAGTCATATTACAGGATTCCTTTTTCCTGATCTTATGGGGATTTATTCGCCTTTGTTGCTGTGGCCAAAGTGTCTTGTAATCCCACTTGCTTGCCTGTCCGAGACATCAGTCATCGTTGTGAGGAAGAAGCTTTTAGTCACAAAACCACTTGAAGTCGACCTGGAAACCTAAACAAGAGAGAATTCCCAGAATGCTTTGCGTTGGGAAAAAACAAGCTTTAGCGCCAGCTCTGACCTGCGAGTGGTCAGAAGTTGTTTTTCCTGAGTGATGTCATCAATATCAATGAATTATTCTCTAGGAAGTTGATAAAAAATGTCAGTAAGAGCCAATCCGGCAATGTTAGGAGAGGAATAAAACACGTCCTCTGTCTCATATTTCATACAAAGCCAAGCGTACAGAGACGAAGACAGAGTCCAGACTATAATCCCTGCGAGTAAAAATTCCTCTCTCCCCGTCCCCCCGGGTGTTCATCCGAATGCCTCTCCAGCTGCGGCACTTGGCCTCGCTCCACGCCGAACCCCTCGCACTTGACGAATTGATATTCCGGCGCTGAGTCAAAACACAACGGCCGGATGTGGGGCGGCGATCGCTGCGTTTTTTGCTTTCACAGCACTGTTCCTCCCGACTGTGGGGAACTGTCATCTCTAGTAATCACAACCTGCTGTACGGGAGGGCTGGATACACGAAAGTGTGATTTCTTCTTTTTTTTTTTTTTCAACTTTTTTTTGAAGTTCTGTGTGAGTGGTTCTCAAACACATGCCTATTTGCAGGGACACAGTCAGCGGAGCACCTATGTGACTTCCGGCGACAATAAAAGCCGTAATTACTGATGTAATTTGAGCCTTCGACCCTGACATTTAGAGGCTTGCCATGCGTCTGCGATGACAGACGCCCTCCATTTACATCTGATGACACCTGGGCGATCAGGAAGGTGAAACGAACTACAAACTGAGACAATCAAATACATTAAAACTTGAAACAGAGTCTGACAGATACCTAGAAGCCCACAAAAGGCTAAGCCAGGGTCATTGGGTGCAGTCCCCTCCCCCCTCCCCGAGCACTTGATGCTTCCACCAGGTCTCTGCTGACAGACTGACAGCTGGAAACAGAAAAAATAGCCTCAAGCCTTTCACTTTCTTGCAGGAAAAGCACGCCAATCTGTTGTGAGATACGCAAGATCTTGATGGGTAAATAAGTTTGGCTCTCACGGTGAAACACTGGAAGGGGACGAGGTGTAATATGAGACGAGGTAAGGGAAGAATGGAGGGATGAAGTCCTGGAAAGGAAAGGATGTGAACGAGAGTGGAAGGTGTGCGGGGCGGACTTGATGCTGTGTGGCCTCGGGGGACTTTGCTCACGTCAGCAGCCGTGAGTCGGGAACTGTCTGATCCTCATTAACGTCGAGCAGCGGGACGGAAAACGCAATGAGGGTGCGGTGAGCCGGAAGTGCAGAAGGCTGCCTTTGGATGAAGTGCATTGTGGGAAAAACACACACATACACGCTCTTTGATCCAGAACCTGTCGCTGATATGGCTTGGCACATCAGGGAAAATGACAGAGGAATGGAGGGAGCGAAAGAGGATCGCTACCCAGAGTCCCTTGCCCGCTCTGACATCACCCATGACCTGTTTTCACAGCCCCACCCACCCCCCCGATGCCACGGCAACCCACTCCTCACACTGCTGCTCTCTTACACTCCAGCCTATGTGTGAGCCTGAGGTCGAGTGTGTGTGTGTGTTTATGTCCGACGGTCATGTACTTGTTGGCACGGCAACAGATGACTTACTACCCCTACATAATAACATTTGCTGCAGTATCTCTCTATGTGCAGGGATTTACAACTCTGCGCCTCATGAAAATACAGCTACAACAAAAATCTGATCAAACTAGCTCACGCCCTCATGCGCATCAACGTGCGAGTCAACGTCCTTAAATGCACTGCAGACGTCAGCACTCATCGCATTGAAAATTGATCTCAGTCGAACTGCGAATTCTCTCCATGATGCCGGCACACAAACATCCTCGGTTATGTAACTGGGCTGAGGACATCACGCAAATATGTCATTTTGGGCCCAGAGGACCAGAGGTCACGGGTATCATGTGATTACTGGATTTAGCTGCACATGACAACGCCATTTAAAAAGGGAGGGAAGAAGGGATGGGGGATTCCCATTATGTCACCGAAGGAGGGAGAGACGCTGTCGTCACCCTGTTCCCCCAACAGATAACGGGACGGGATCCACCACTGCGGACTGCCGCTTCGAGTGGACGATGAGATGCGACATTATGCAGTCTCTCAGTGGTCGTCACAATGCACAATAGGGAGCTTTCGTGACTCTTCGGGGACCATTGTTGGCAGACACAAGAGGTGACACTATAATACGTCCTCTGTGGCCGAGATGAGACGGCAGCTATTGACATCAGATGATGACCAAGGACAAAAATGAGGGACTGGAGGATGTGTGCATGAGTAATGTATCTTACTCACTTGACCTCCATCGTTCTTATGCACATCAATATGTTAAGAGCTCCACCTATAGGCAAGTCATTGGAAAAAAAAAAAGTTTAAGCAATGCTTTAAAAAGTCAAAGTCAAAATCCAGAGCAGGCCTGGCGGAGAGACAGAAGGGGAGGGAGAGGCGCTGATAAAAGAGCAGAAGAGTTCACACAGGAAGGACGGGGAGGATGGGGGGAGGGGGTCACAACGTTGGCAAACATCAAGAGAGAGTGATAAAGGAATGATGGATGCGATGGGCACGGCAGAGAGGAGACGAGGAAAGGAGAGACTGTACCAGAGGAGACTGTAAAGTTTGAACTTGAGCTAGAAGAAAAAAAAAGGAAAAAAAATCCCATAATGCCAATGACTTGTGTGTCCTTAAAATCCTGACAAGAACTTGCAACTCAGCATCTGCTAAAATTAAACGAATGAACATATCATGAGCTGCATTTGAAGTCAACTGAATCACGGAGAGGCCTTGTACTGAAACAAATAACCACATTAAAGGGAGAGTCATACATCAAAAATATTCTTCCCATGAGTCCCGATGTTTAAAACTCCCACTGGCACTCCAGACAGAGTGCTCCTCCTGCTGGAGAGCCGCTGAACATCAGCCACGAGTCGCCTCTCAGCGTCCCTTTGCTGGCGCTGCCTCCTGCAGGCCGCTAAACTCAACCGGTGGGACTTGGCTCAAACTCGCTGCTCTACGCGTCTGCAGGCAGCAGGGGGCAAAAAGGAGCTTCCTGTGCAAAAAGTAGGCCAGCCAACAGGGAAAAATGTATCTAGAGGACTTTCTTCACTTTGCTTTCAGTCTGTTTCTCCCCTTGTATTCTCTTAAGTCAAAGTAACGCACAAGGAGAAGCTATGCTTATAGGATCAGGTTTGGTTTGTAGCGTTTTTTTTTTTTTTTTTAGTGAAAAAACTGAAAATGTTGTGGTTTCTGTTTATTTCATTTGCGTAAATGTCTCCTGTCATCTCCCAGAGTCAGCATGAACCCTGAGGCTCCTCTGTCTCCATATCCTCAGGAATGTCTTGCAGTGTGTATCCCATCTGTACTGCACACACACACACACACACACACACACACACAGGCATTATAGAGACTTTCCAGCTTTGTTTTCTATTGTTTTCAAACTTTTGACACCCCCCTCCCCACCCAAAGACAAAGACAAAGTCTGCGAGACACGTGCACGAGGGCAGCAGGAGGACAGGAAAGACCATGGAGCGTCAAATGGGAGAAGCAGGCGAGTTGAAACGTGCACGTGCGTGCGTGTGATTCTTTGTTTGCAAGGTTGAGCCTGGCTGGAGAGAAGTAATGACGAGCGAGTGCTCGTAAAAAAAAGGGAAAAGAGGCTCATGGGGTAAAATGAGGGGTCAAAGGGATGTCACTTTATTTATTTCACCTTTGCTTGTTAGAAACAGGCTCCTGCTTACAAAATACATACACACTGCTGCAGAGCCAAAAGACGCAGACACACACGTGCACACATGCACTGTGGTTATCAAAGCCTTCATTGTTCTCCTCCTTATCACTTCCCCTTGCTGCTGTTCTTCCCTTCCTGCTCTCTTACCTGCCGTTATCTCCTCCCACTTTCATCTTGGGAGAGGCCTCCGAGAGAGGAGGACATGAGAGGAGACAAGGAGACGGAGGAGAGCCGACCGCCCTTATCTGGGATGATATGCACACACAAGCCACGCACGCACACAGGGGGCCATTGTTCGTCGGATTTGCCGCGGGGGGCCCCTGTGATCACGGAGGCTGATGAACGCGTGGCCCCCTCTTCATCTCCCCCCGGGACTCGACAAGGAGTCCTCTTCCACCTCGTCTCTCCGGGCTCCCAGAACTTTGTTTTGACATCCGCTTACCCCCGTTGCCATGGACATGGCGCTCCTCCCCGCATTCCCGACGTCTGCCGTGACGGACACGAAGTGGCGCGGGAGGAATGTGCGAAGGGAGGCAGTGCCGAGATGTCCGACAGCGGCCGCCCAACCGGTCCCTTTTCCCGGCAAGCCCCTGTGACCCTTTGACGACGACGCCATGACCTTTGAACTTCCATCACATGCTGAAGAGTGACAGCGGGTGAGGGCAGAGGACGTATTTTTTGGATACAGCTCAATCTTGGGTACAGCTAAAAGCTACAGATGAAGATACATGCTCGGTTTGGTTGATGCTGGAAGGTTTGGAGAAGGATTTGGAAAAAAAAACAATTTTTTTGAAAAAGCAGCTCTAAAATTTGCTGATACTACAGCTTGAAGACGGCAAAAAGACGAATTGCAAAAACCCAGGCCCAGTTGAGAACAATAAAAGGCCGCGGCCAGTGAATTCCTTGGAATCATTATTTATGGGACCTGGAGCTGGACGGGACGTTCTGATTATGTCAGAAAAAGTTACCTAATCTTACTTTATTTTTAATTTTTTTTTCTAGGACTGAAACATGGGCACGCATATTCTAAAATGACCCTAAAAACTAGAAGTGAGCCATTGAAGAGATTTTCATATTACTCGCTCTTTGATTGGCAGCAGGACCTTGGGTTCGCTCTGGTGCAGAATGTGCCTCAGTTGCCGTGGCAACCATCCCCACCTGCTCCATCCTCATTGTTTTCAGAGCGCACTTGGAGAGTAAATGTGATTGGACGCTGTTTGCATGGGCACACCGTTGCCATGGAGATGGTTAATGATGTGGGGGGGGTGGTGATTTAATCAGGATGTCTGACCTGGAACCTGTTTTCCACTGACTGGGCCGCTGAGGAGCGTCACAGCTGGGAAGTCCTGTTTGACCTTTTGACCCCAGGTGGGTTGGATACGCAGACGGACACTGTGTTGGCTGATACATGTGTGTCCATGTGTCCTGCACACACAGAGCCTACAGTCCAGGTCCGCCCCTTCCCAGAAACTGCCGCCTACTGCCCAGGAAGCCGTCGATGGAGACTGCTGCTTCTTGGGCTCTTTTTGAGACATGTCGACGATTCTCTTGACAAAGTGCTAAAGTTGGCGCCTGCTCGAGCGGCCAGCAGTCCAAGGTAAACGACAATCTGGAGGGTTCACTGAGATATGTGTACCGCTATCGGTGCATGTGTTTGTGCACGCGTGGAGAATGTGGGAATTATGATGTGTGGTTAAGAAGTGAGGGATGGACCAATTTCAACTGTCCGTCTTTGACAAGGGGGTTCCGCTCACTGCAGGAGAGGGGCCCTTGGCGGCCCTCCCCTTTCCTCGAGTGTTACCAGGGCACCAGGCTACTGTTTGCCTAACACTGCCCCTCTCCCATCAGCCCCTCACTGCTCCCTTCTGTCCAGGGATTAGCCACATTCCCTCTAAGTTTACCTGTACACTCCTCCTCAACAAGTAAATTCCCTTTTTCAAAAAAAAAAAAGCGTCTCTAGCAGATAGCCATGCCCTGGATGTCCTATCTGTATCTAAACTGTTTCCCATGATTCCCTCTGGCGAACTGGCCGCTGCACCTGGCTGCAAGGCCGGTATGTCTGGCCAGCATGCTCACAGCCCCCTGGGCCACGGTGGTGTCAAACAGATACGCCCACCTGGCCCGCACCGGCTATTTTTACCGCTTCAAACGGCCTCGCCTCGCCCCGTCAAACATTCCACACCGACGAGCGAGCGCTTTCAACATGGCGCCGCACTGCCTCCTCGAGTGCTGGGAAGTCTATACGGACATCATCGCGGCCCTCGACGCCACGTCTGAGCGCGACCCTGTCGACCTGCTGTCAAATGCCCCCTCAGCAAATCAAAGGGCACGGGAACGAGAGGCAGAGGGAAAATTCTACCTGCAACCTGGCAGTGGAGAGTGTTATTTCTTTTTGAAAATCAGCAGAAATGTTTCTATCCTGACCTGCACGTGAGAACTGGACTTTGTTGTTAAGGTGCAGACATAAACATGGATTGAAGGATTTACATATATACATATATTAATGCCGAGGTAGTATTATTGATTCATTAAAAAAAAAAAGATATAAAAAATTTAAATTAAAAATTAAAAACTAAAATAAAATAGTAAAAAGAATAATAAATAAGATAAGATTCTTGGAGGGATAAAAATAATAAAAAATGGAAGAAACAAGAGTTGCATTATAGAAGGAAAGATGGAAAAGTCAAGTATCTCAAAACTGCCATAGTACGACTTTATTGCCTTTACATTTGATTCTGATACTATTACAACTTTTGACCCCTCTCTCCCCTTTAAGGGACCAGAATACTCCTGTTAGAAATCCTGCAGATGGCGGTTTATATTTAGTGAGCGAACTGTGGTGCCAAAGTTCTGCTGAGATGAGATTTAAATGCTGAATTAAGACAAATCGATGCCGACTTTGCCAGCCCCTCTCATCCTCTTCCAGCAAAGTGACTCATTAATAATCAGAAGCATGAGGACAGTGGAAGAAAGGGAGGGGGAGGGAGTCGACTGTCTCTTTTAAGTTGGGAAGTTTCCTCTCTCTCTCCCCTGTCGTTTATTCCCTCTTGGACCACAGGGTCTCCTTTCCGCTCCATTTCAGGGGCAGATTTAAGCCTGATAACGCTCCTCGTTGAATGCCTCATTAACAGTTAGCGCCACTGTGCTGCTTTAAAAGAAAAACTCTAATGGGCTGAGGCTGACGTGCGCTGTACCATGTGTCTTTATGATGTCGGGGAGATAATTGTTACATGTTGTGTGACGAAATGCCAAACTAGTCTTTGTTGTACTCATTTGTCCTTCTGTCCATCGTCATATTGCGTTCGTCTCTCTGACGGAGAAAATTTGACTATGCCTTTGGGACTTCTCTAGCTTGCACAATCATCATTTCACTCGGAAAAAACAGGAAAACTCTCCGGCTTAATGAACGCCAGCCTAAATTGCTAACAGGCAGGAAAACACTGTGTGGCTTTTCCCAGCAGTTTGCCACACCGAGGCCCGCAGCTCCACGTCACCGGATTCTGCCTCTGACGTGACCAGACGTCACAAACGTAATGCACCA
Organism: Pseudorhombus dupliciocellatus; assembly: GCA_016785235.1. NCBI lineage: Eukaryota > Metazoa > Chordata > Actinopteri > Pleuronectiformes > Paralichthyidae > Pseudorhombus > Pseudorhombus dupliciocellatus. The sequence continues at coordinate 4,848,033 of JAFBJW010000070.1, forward strand.
GCGCATGTGTGCTCTCCTTCCCCGGCTGCCCTCTTTAATTGTGGGTGAAGGTACAGTATGATCTGTTCATGTTATCACTCCCAGGCATCCCTCAGCCCCCTCCTTCCACGTCAGAGACAGCGTGTGTGTGTGTGTGAGAGGGAGGAGATGATGAAATGTGGATGGGCTACACACGCTGTACTGCTTGGAGGGAGATGTAATCATGTATTGATGAGGAACAGATCGGAGGAGCTGTGTCTCTCGCGCTCCTAAATCACCCGCGTCTACAGACTGGATGTATGCGTCTCATAAATCCCCTCCCCCCCTCGGAACGTGTTTTGGTTTTGAAGGAACATCTCTCTGCGTCTGCATACCGTAAAAGGATGGGTTCGCCTGGCACTGCACGCAGGGAACCGCGTAGAGAGACGTTGACTTTACTTTGACGAGGACATGGGGAGAATTCCTCAGCAGCCATTTAGGTGCTGATTTAAAGCTCCCAACGTGTCCATATTTTACGAATTTGCCCTGAAATAGACTTATTTCCCGTACCCAGGTGTGACGCACCTGTCCTTCTTCCATGGACCCGGCGTCCTGTTGACGCACCAAAACGTTGGTGTCCACAGAGGGTTGGACACGTGGTGTGTGTTTACAGGGCGGGACAGGAGCAAGGAGGTAGTTAAGGGTCCTCGGGCTCATATGGTGACCACCGTGGAGGCATTAGGTCGGTAGGTATACCTGGCTGTGGTCTCCGTCGCCCTGGCAACCTGATCCGAGGGGGCCTGTCGTGTTTGCACTACGCACGGCTGTGTGACTCGGAGGGGCGGGAGATGGTCAACAGCTTCAAGCACAAGCTGCCCCTTCATCTGCCGGTGAGGGCGATAAAGATGGAGGCAGGCTTTTTCGTCCGCGAAGCCCCTAGCCTACTGACACAGATTTCGAAAGAAAGGTGTGACGAGCGCGCATTACGAGAACTTCAAACGGGACGCGCATTAACGTGCACAATAAGTCCACGGCACGCCAGGAAATGGTAGAGCTGAGCTCATCACAGCACAGAGGCTCCGTCCAATAAAACAATTTATGGTTTTCTGCTGATGCACAGCTGGCAGGGCCGGATGCTAATGACTTTAAAAGGTGCCGTCCCTGGCTGTGAGGAGCCTGAGAGCACGGAGGAGAGAGAGAGAGAGAGAGAGAGGAACGAGGGTGTGAGGGAATTCTGATTTACGGCCGCACCTCCGCCTTTCAGCCGAGCTTTCTGCTCCTCTCGGGCCTCGGAGCGGTGCGATGTTGCGAACGCGTCCAGAAATCTTGACATCATCGAGCCTCTGTATATTACAGTACATTGGTTTCTGTGGCAACACCTGAATTAAATACGTGCAGAGCATGTTAACTCAAAGAACAAATGCTGGTATTTTTCCCCTCCCTTCATTGCTTCTCAGCTATCCCTGTGAGTGCTGTAGCTGCTGTGCTGGCGGGTGACAGCGGAGCTCCCTGTGACTCATCACCGAGCACTCTGTTTATGTTTTAACACTCACAGCCTGTAACCGAACACAAAGGGTTCTGGGAAATGAGGTCAATAGGAGAGGGTTTCGGGGCGGCTGGACAAAGTTTTTTTTTTGCAGAAGGTGGAGGAGTTCTGTTGTCTCAAAAGTTTGAAATAAAGGAGTGTGTTTGTTGTCCAGAGGGACTCTTTCATTACGTAAAGGAAATGCAGCTATTTATAGCGAAAGAAAGGAGCGGTTTTTGAAGAAAAAGCATCTGGATCTCAAACTCTGTTCACCGCTTCAGATAGGCCTCGGCCCTCAGACCTTCAACGCTCGTTCTGTGAACTGTCTCTGGTGCCTAATAAAACAATGATATGGCCAGTCGAGGACAGGCTATTTGTTGACTTAAAGAAATAAACTCTTCTTTTGGAAAATGGTGGCTCTTTAGCCTGATGACACTACCTCTCGAGGTCTCAGGAGGTTTATCCAATAACCTGCAATCTGTTTTACTGGTTACAGTTTTAGTAGAATGACCCTGAATGCCATAGGAATTCCTGCTGAAGCTGCACTTTACCTACTGAGTGAAAAATCAAGTTTTTTAAGCTTATAACTAAAAATCCAGGGTATAATGTCGTCATACAGGTTGCTAACCTTCCAAATGGATCCCACAGCAAAATACCATATCAAGGCTGCTAATCATCGTAAAGTAACGTTTCCTCCTTCTGCTTCACAATTAATGTGGTCATGTTCTATACATGTTAAGACGCCACGCGCACTTTCTTGTAAAAAGCAGCCCGAGCTGTTTCATTTAATCTCGAGTGGCTGCCAATGCAAATCCAAACCATCCCTCAGTGGTTGCTGCCGACGTTTATCTCCGAGAGTCGGCGTTCTCCCTGCAGTCAGCTGAGCTCTGGGTTGCCGTGGCCTCTCTTTCTGGGCCTGTGTGCCATTAACTTGTCGCCACTCTGCCCCGCAAAGCTGCTAATGGCAGGGTCTTGAAGGAGGCCGCTTTCCACAAGGGGGGGAATCTGTGGCCACAACAAGGTCGCTCTCAGCTTTTTGGATGGAAAACAGAGGCGATTTCTGAGGCCGCGACTCGTGTTCGGCAGTAAAAACACGCGCAGGGTTGCGACGCTGCAGGTAAACCTGCAGCCGCTCGCTATGAGCAATCACTCGGCTCTATCTGTGAAGTTTTTATTTCTGCTCAAATTACACAGAGCACGGAGGAGACCTGACATCTGGCAGCCTGGCTGCACGCCCGCCCCCGGTGATCGACTCCAGTTGTGGCACTGGGCAATCGTTGTCAAGTGGAGGGCGCCAACTGGAGCAGAACCAGCTGGTAATGTATCATTCTGCCTTTTTTTTTTTCGAATGGAAGTGCTCCGAGTGAGCATGAGCGGTGGCTTACGAAAAGATTCTATCTCCACCGAGATACAACGTTTGCTCCCATGGCGGCGGGTTTTCATGCTGAACGTGAACGAGACGCGGCAGTGTCCATAAAGGTCTTTATTGTCCAACGTCTAAAGGGAGCGCTTAGTTTAAAGACCCGGAAATCCCTTCCCTTTGTGAGGACTTCACTCTCAAACCCCAATTATGGAAATGTAAAGCCTCAGATATGAGGCTGCTGATGTGTTGGTGAGCTTGAGTGGCTGCGGTTGTTATCTAGACCTAAGCCCTGGAAATAACAAAGGAACATTGTGCTCCTCCGTCTGGCTCCTACCTGGATGGAGAGGGAAGGGGAGGGGGAGGGGGGAGTAAAAGGGGCATGATGGGGAATGAAGAAGGGGAAAAAAGAAGGAAGGGAGAGTTCTGCCTATCTGGCGACCGGGGAGAGCCGAGAGAGGGTTCAAATCGAGTCAGCATATGCTTTAAGACAGAAGACAAGCCTGGCCATTAGAGATTATTGTCACGTTAAAATGGCCGTAAAAAATTAAGGAAAAACGGCTCCAGCGGAGCCGTGCGTCGTTTGGAGACGGCCTTTGTTTCCTTTCTCCTCTGGAAAAGCTGTATATCTTCTGTCAAGTGTTCCGTAGTTGCCCCCCCCAACCGGGGGACACACTGCGATGCACGCGTGCACATGTGCTCATAAACACTATGAGGCATGCACACGTGCTCCTGCCAAGGTACATAATCATATCTACTATGCAGTATAGACTTTCTGCTGCACTGGGCTTGGTTATGGACCTAAACTACAGAGGGCAATATGACTTTTTCTCTCTAATTTCATCTGTTTCACAAGTGTAACTCATTGTATTTTAATAAGGGGGTGGGGGGGGGGTCCTCAGGGTTGATCCAAAACAAGATTGAGAATCACCTCCCTGTACAGACAAATAAGATAAACATCAGATTCCTCTCCACAATAAAAGTGGATTCTTGCTCCATCTGGTCGATTTGTCACCAGGGTCATTCGATAAGCACTTTTCACACAGGCTTTCTATTTACTTATCCCTATAGCAGGTCTATATTTATCCAAAGGCATAACTGCCAGACACAGGGAACCTGCCAAGAATTGAATGTAAAGGTGCGTCCTGTCTTTAATTCTACCCATGAGTCCTGCTTTATCAAACACGTCTCCCTTCTCAGTGATATTCTGCAGACGGTGGTGATGACATACAAAATCAGTTCCAGGTAGTTTAAAGATCACAAAGTCGATATAAAGACGAAACACTTTTTTTTCCTGTGGACATGTGTCTGTGAAAGAAAGCTGAAACTGACTTGACCCTGAGGACGGCAGAGAGACTTGCTTAACGTTAGATGGGGGAATGTTTGGGAAAAGTCAGCTGGGCTTCACAGCACGAGACAGGGCATGTTTAGTTTACACTGTAGTTTCCGCTCAAATCTTGTATCCAGTTGTTTTTTTTTTGCGGGGGGGGGGGGGGTATTGTAGGGGGGGGTTATTGTAATTTTCTGGGAAAATCAAATTCAAATCAAATTTTTGAGACGCAATCCTGATACAATTTCTCAAAAAGACCTTGAATCAAATATATTTGGAGATGAGAAACATATTCCTGCATTCATCCTTTTTAAGTCATTTGTTTATGTGCGTTTTTCTGAATAGAAGCCTTGTTCTCAGATATTTTATTGTAACCATGCTCTTAAAGCCAACTTTAAGAGCTGCTTTAAAGTTGCTTTAATCGATGTTTTATTAGCGAAGGATCAGAGGTTGGCCGATCCCTGGTTATGGACCGACAGAGAATCATCGCCAGACTCTGTGGTTCCTCTCAGCACTGTGGCACCATTAAATAGGATTCGGTTCATTGTTCTGGTTTTCCAGGCCCAGTCCGAACTGGTATAATTCATCCCCGTGGATGAGTGCAGATATGTGGTGCACTGAGGGAAATGACCCAGTGACTCTTGGATTTGCGGGAACGGCGTGTGAACGGAGGGATATTTGGTAAGTTTCAAACATTAGCAGGGAAGAGTCTGTATCGACATGCCGGCGTGCTGGAATGTATCTCAGCGTCCCATATGGCGTGCGACTTCAAAGCCCTTCTTTTGATGCATCCTGCCTGGGAAAGGCCTTGGGCTCATGCACACTGCCTGTACAGTATGGACTTATCAATAAAAAAACAAACAAACAAATAAATAACTATTGTTGTTAGCTTTAAAAACCAAAACACAATGCGGTTGCTAGGGAAACAGCTCGCTCAGGGCTCCCGACGGCTCCTGACCGAGGACTTCCCCCCTGAGTGTCAGGCTGTGGTGGGAAATCAGACACGGGAGTGGTTTGATGTTAACTGTGCTGTATCAACAGTTGGTGCATGCACGCATGTGCACGCTGATATCAGCTGTGCTGTCAGGGAAGCCTGTGCGATCGCTGCCACTTTTCTTTTGCCTGAAATGTTTTGCATTTTCAGAATAAGAGCGGTGATTGTCCAGTGCCTCTCAGTATGGTACAACGGTGCGTGCATGCGTGCGTGTTTGTGTAAATGCATGGGAACTGGTTCATCTCCAGAGCGATAGCTTCACCTGCGCTCCTGCTGTTAGTTTAAGATCCCTTATCTATGTGAAAATATGGACAGAGAGAGATATGGATCGACACAAGATATCTCAGGACACGCAAGCTTAAAATCGAAGCGTTCTCGCCGTGCTAAAGAAAGCGGCATTATGTAAGCGACCAGTCACGTCTTTACGGGATTCCTACACATGTCCTCTGATTCCTTTGTGTGTCATGGATTCTTTTCAGTTTTGCCTCAAGGTCAAGGTGAAAGTCGGAGTGGGAGGGATGTATCACTAATTTCCCTCAGCCCTAACAGTCAGAAGGCACAGAGTTTTATGAGTCTTATTACAAATTTCCGTCACCGAAAGCCAGTTTCAAAATGCAACTCGGGACTTTGTTGGCTAACGAGGACAGGATTCCCAGCCAGGATTCTGAGACGTCTAAACCAAACACGGAGAACGCTACACAATGAAAGTTAAATGGTGCAAAAGGGGAAATGGAACTGGTCATGAATGAATTTCACTTTCAGTGTTAGCCACTGGACGTGGGAAGAAGTGCAGCTTTGTAGGATTTTCCAATAAGGTTTACGGTAAGGATGCTGCCTTCAGGCGCGGCACGGACCGTCGGGAATTCCATATTTGGCCAATGCGGATTCAGCAAGTGAAGGCAACATGATGTTTGCATTTGTTATTTGGAATTAATATACACAGCTTTTCCTTTTAATTCTCGTCCATCTTGTGTTAAAAAATAAATGTAACTGTTACGTAACTTAAACCCCAGCCCCCATATAGGGAGAAACTCCAGCTCCTGTAAAAGCCACTGCTGTGCTGGCAGGTTAATTGCATGTTATGTTCGAACGCAAAGTGCTTCCATTCTCAGAAATGGAAGTCACCCCCATCTTTAAAAGATATTTTTACAAGTTTCAACAATAATATGGCTTTTCTTTGGAACTCGACGGCACGGTTCTAATTAGGTTTAATCTCGACTCAGGAAGCAGGCTCCGCTTTTGGGGTGCCTGAGTATAGGTGCACGATGAACCATTGTTTTTTCAGCTTTAGCGCATTGCAAGGTATCATCTGATTTAGGGTCACGTGGTCTTTGGCACCGACGCGCGTCCTCACGCAAAGCTGTACATGCATGTTCAACCCGTGATGCCTCGCTTGCACTTGTTTGATTTTTCGTGCGCATTTCACGAGCTCCGCGCGACAGGAGCCGCCCCACGAGACGCCCGTTGGCCATGTGTGCGCAGACAATACACAATAGGGGCCTGTGTGTGCGTGTCATGCTACACCCTTTCTCCACTCAAGAGCCGTGATGAGACAGGTAGCTAATACCCTCACACACACAAAGACATGTATGCACACCTTAAAGGATACACGAGCCACTGAGGTATTTCCTCTATCTAAGCTGCGAGGTGACGGGCTGTCAGACCCCGGCGATTTTAAGCTTTGATTATATAGGCAACAGGCAGCCAGAAAAGAAAAGGAGGGATGCGCGCGTTTGCCTAGTCCTGTGTGGTCTGCTGCCACAATGAGGCTGTTGTCTCCCGGGGAAGGGGCCCTGAGGGCGGCAGGTATGAATAATGGAGGAGAGAGTGAAACGTGGCGAGACGGAGATGAAGGACGGAGCTGGGGGGAAAGAAAAGAAGACGACAACAACAATGACAGAAAACTGAGAAAATGAGGCAGGGAATACAAGGAGGAGACCGATGGAGCTTTTTACAAATGAAAGCTAATTTTGGCGGCGTCAGCGCAGGACAAAGACGAGACAAACTTGTTTACACGACATCATGAGACGATGGGAGAGGCCTGTAATTAATTTCATTCAGTAAGGGAGCGAGGCTTCTTCATAACTGCCTCTGGTTGCACCGCTCCAGGGTCTCGAAACCAAAACAGAGGAAACAAAGCGCCTCCCGAGTTAAACAGGAGGAGATAATGTTTAATCACAATAGGTAAACGCCTCGAAACCTCAAATTATATAACGATCATATTTGATCAGGTTTTAATAATAATAGACGTTTGATTGCTACCAGACACCGTAAACGCTACAATAACTTGTTTGGCTGCGTCTATAATTTCACGCACACGCTTGAGGAGCTGAAAGGTTTCAATAAACACTGACGCATGCAGATATCCAATGGATTCTTCCATGTGTCGTGAAGGGGAATCTCTTGAAAACATAAAAAAAAAAAAATGAAAATGTGCATTCAAAGGGTTTATAAATAGAGTTTACGAAGCTGCGGCCGCGGCAGAAGGGCCAGACACAGCGCAGTGCACAACGCCAACCAGCGTGGTCACACCTGAGAGCGAAAGCCGCACACACACATTAACACACAAACAGACTCAGACACAAACCCAGACTTAGACATAAACACACACGCGCGCGTTGTGTCATGCGCACAAAAGGTCATAAAACAGACACATGCACCACTTGCGGGCATGAATCAAGCCTGAGTAAACTTTGAGTCAAGAAGAGAGCGAGTAAAGGGGTTTGCTTGAGAGATGTGAAGTACACACAAGTAAAGGCTGACCTGATTCGTAATCCTAAATCAGTCTGCGGGGACATACTCGCTTCTACAGGGAGCTGGAGATCATCACATATTTACACCCGTCCAATTACAATCCCGAAACACCTGGAATGTCACAGATCGGTGCCTTTCGGTGCGGTAATTATCACAGGGGCAGATTTTCCCCAGTCACTGCAGGCCGGGGGCCTATGATGTAACTGCCGTGAGAGCGCGGGCCTTCAGGAACAAAGACGCACAGAGAGGGAGGCGAAGAAGAAGAAGTCATCTGCTGACCTGACACTGAAAACCCGGCGAAGCCTGAGCCTCTGATGCCCACGACCCTTGACCTTCTCTGCCGCGCCGACGCACACGCAAGGAAGGCCTTAGCAACTGTTGCTGTTTTGCTTTCTCTTGGTCCACACAGGGGCCCAACACCACCACCTCAGACAACCTCGGCGACTGAGGCCGCAGGCCCCCTGATGAAATCACGGTAATCCTCAGGGCCGATAAAGCCCCCTTGGTGGCAGCCCCGGGAGGCCCCCAGGCACTCGCCGGCCCCTGTGACCGAGCAGGGACCGGGGGAGCCGTAAGCTGCTTTCTTTGTGTCAGCCGCCTCATGCCGCACCAAGACACAGCCCTGCGCTGCTGCACTGCACCTTACAGCTCTTTAAGAACACACAACGAACCCCCCACCCCGTCTGAAAACCCACACACTCGGCTCGGGTGGAGTTCGGAACCTTCGCGGGCCACCTTAAAAGCAACAGCCTCCTCTGGGCTCCGGAGTCGGCCCGGGGAGGAGGTTCCCCTGGTGCAAGACTGCCACCGACAGGCCGCGAGCAAGAACTGCAGGCCCAAATCTCTTAAGGTGGACTGCTGGTGATTTGAAGAACTGAGCAGCAGGTCGCACACTTTGTTCCACACGCACACATACGCTTACATAATGACTGGTGAGTCAACAGCTCACTGGTGGCTCAGTGGGATGACACAGGCCTGTCAGGTCTAGGGGCAGGAAGTGGTTGAGGTCAGGGATCAAGTGGGAGGGCCTTTGTGTTCATGCACTGGTTCATTGACTCAGCGAGTGTTGAAACTAGTTCCAGTAGAAGAGGAAGGAAGAATACGCTGCTGAGGCTATAAATCTATAAACACAAAAATTGGGATTAACCCATTAACCTTCAGGATCTGACAACTGGCAAAGGAGAGAGAGAGAGAGAGAGAGAGAGAGAGAGAGAGAGAGAGCAGATGTGAAAAAGCAGAGGACACAAACACAACAGCCAGATGAAAGAGACGTGAGATAAGAGGATCAGTGAGACACAGTGCAGGACCACTGCTTTGACGGGGGAGGGAGGTCTACAGCAGACACACACACACACTCAGCAAATTGTCCGATATGAAGGCACACAAACGCACACTTGAAGTCCACGAATAACTAACTACACCCCACAAAACAAATGAAACAGACTCACTGTCTTCCTCTTCCTCCTCGTCCTCAGTGTCTCTCCTCCGGGCCCAATTTCCCTGGTCCGTTCAGCGCCACTGTGTCGTCTTCTTCACAGCAGCTCTGTCCACCTGAGAATGGGAGGAATTCTGACGTTATTCATTCAGTATCGCGGCAAAACTCATGGCTAACGCCGCCATGACAGGCGTTCACGACACCTGCCTCCAATTTGGAGATAGGAGTGGCAACAGCGCTGCCAAGGGCGTCTGACGGGCTGATCAGGAGGCGGACAGGACAAGTGACTTTTATCAGCATCAAATATGATGAGGAAGATGATGGTGATGACACATGGAATAGGATTATTGTCTGTTGTCTTACATTTTAACTGGGATCAAATGTAAACAACTGAATTCAGCGAGTCCTCTCATCCACGCAGGCAGCGACGCCTTTTCCTTCGTCCTCCCTTTGGACGTCGACGAGTGCCCTCTGGCAATGGGACGCGCTCTCGTTCTTTTGTGAAAACAGATTGCAGCAGTGGAAACGTGGAGCATGTGCCAAGATCTTTAATCGCCGGCATAAATGTCAACAACCGAACTGATTGCTCTGAAATTGAGATTTCAGATTCCCCTGACTGGGAAAGGCCCATTGTGTTCTTTCACTTTGAAACACCTCATGAGTCATGAAGGAGGCCGAATCAGCCAGAACGTTTTCTTCCCATCGGCTCTCACGGCGGTGACGGAGATCCACTCCAGGCAGCGTCACCCTCCCTCACCTCTTATCGGAAAAAACCCCAAATGACTCATCGCGCGCCACTCGGGGGAGATTTTGTTTTGCCGCCAACGTCAGCTCGGCCGTCTCTCTAACGTCACAACAAATTCGAGCTCTTGAGAGCAGTCCAGGAGCGGAGGGGCTAAGGCCGCGGCCAACCTTGGGTTAAAATAAACAAGGATGAGAACAGCCATGTTTGGAGATGAGAAATAGACCAGAGCTGGAAGCCTCTGACCTGTTTTTGTTGCCGTACTGGTTTGGGCGACAGCCAAAGCGCGGAGCCTGGCAGCTTTGCTGACTTTTATTATTTGTAATAGCGTCCTTCAGGGGATGGTAATGGATCAAACCAAAAGGGAGGAGGGTGAGAATTTACAGGAACTCAGATTTTTCATGCTTACTGAATATCTTAGCAGCTGCGTGGCAAATTCGAGCATCAGGCCCAGTAGCTGCGCCAGTTTCCATCTAACGCTCCTGTAATAATTACTCGTGAAATAGCGACAGGCCACGACTTTCAAAATAAAACACTTTGACTGGAGCTGCGACTGTCATAACAAGAGGAGGACCAAAACATGACCCGACTTCACGCACTTAAATTCACGGCACAATGAAACAAGGACAGGGGTTATATAAGAATTTGGCACGGCGTCTTCTAAATGTCTCGCTCTCCCAAACACGTGGCCACGGCGCTCATCCTGTGCTCGCTGACCACCGGCGTCTATATGAGGGGGCGGGTTTGTTTACCGGAGGGGTAAACAACCACAGCCTGGGTGGCTCCTGGACCCTGTTAGCCCCTTGTCCCTGTGTCCTCACGCTCTCCTGAAGACTTTTTCCCGTCCACTCACGTGGTTTTAAGTGGGTGTGTTAATGGGACCGGACCATAACAGTTTATGTTGGCCAGACGCCGCTTCATTCGTGCACTCCTTGTCATGTCATAGAATTTTCTGGACCTGTCTGTTCTTGAACCCCCGGCAGTTTGTCCTCAGCTCAACTTTGTCCATGTTCGATTCTGATATATTTTAGACAACGACATTAGGGCCACGTAAATGACATTCAGTGAGTTCTTCTTCTCGATGACCAATTTATTCCTGTAATATTGGAACCTCTTGAAATCTCTATGTGCTACTTACGCAACAGGAAGTGTGTCCTCCCTCGGGGACGCTGAGCCACAGGTGACCGTCCCAACCGCTTCTGGTGCTCACTGTGAGGAGCCCTGGGGAAAGGAGTAAAACATATCAAGTTAACAACTCACCTTCCATACAGAAAATGCATGTGCGTGCAAATAGCCCCCCGTTGTGTGCGTGTCCATGTCCCCAGCGTGTTCTCTTGCTGCGTCCTCCCCCCTGTGTCCATTAGGGCGATAAGGCCTCCATTGAAGTGCTGCCAACCCACAGATAAAAGAGCCACAGAGAACCTTTCTGTGAACATGCCGCCCCCGCCGGTGCCAGGCTCCCATCAATGCCCGCCCTCCTACCCCCCTAAAACCCCCCAATGTGTCCCTCCAGTCCACAGTTACTTAGACAAGCTCAGGGGCTGTGCAAATATTAAAAAAAGAGGCAAATTGACTCCAGTGACCTCTGACCTCTTTGCTATTTTTAGCAGAGACGCAGATGCAGACGTGAGTGGCCTGGAGAGGACTTATGGAGGAGAACTACAGCTATTGTGGCATTGTTTTCCACAGTTTGTGGTTGCTGGGGCCAGAAACTCAGCAGGATGAATTCTGCATAATTCCCCTTTTGTTGAAATGTTTTCGAGGAAACGCGTCCACCACAATGCTTTTATAAGGAGGAGATTTAACAGGAGTGACCTAAGGCCTGACAGTGAAGGAACCTGACTGTAAATATTCAATAAAGATGGAATAGAGCAAAGTGATAATTCCACAATGGTGAGAGAACATATCATAAATTACAACCTGACGTGCCTGCACCTCATAATTTACATTCAGTGTTACTCTGTTGGGTTGGGATTTCTGGGAAATTTACGTCAAAGCGCAGAAGGCACGTTGTAGGTAGGGATGGGGAGTGTGTGTGTGTGTGTGGGGGGGGGGGGGGGGGGAAG